>CM074720.1:280375603-281058103 GCA_037306005.1 Rhinophrynus dorsalis
TGTCACTTTAAATTATTTTTATATTTTTTGATAACTTCATTCAAAATTGCCTAGGTGTCAGGTTAACCAAAATGTCAGCAAATGTACAGTTTAGGAAATATCTATAAGTCTAGTACACAGACTTGGTGGTGGTTTCTTTGACTCTGGATGTGAGGGAAAATTAGTGGAAGGCAACAGGAGATTCTGGTTACTTTTATGGTTACTATGTGTTAAAGGGTTAGTAATGTCTTCTGTAAATAAAAAGTAATATTGTAGATAATAAAAAAAGAACTCCATCGATGCCAGTCTGATCTCTCAAACCTTTGTGGTTTGAGAGATAAAACTTTTTAAAGTTCTCCCATCATTACAGCTGACAGCAGGAGATTCGTGTTGGCCAACTCAAGGTGGCTTTTCAGCAGAGTCGATATACCACAATCTAAAAAGAAATACTTCATTGGAATGATCTACAAAGTGTGCCTGGTTTGCACACTGTTCAAATTAAGTATTTCATTTTAGATCGTGCGATTTCGATTCTGCTGAAGAGCCGTCTGCTGGTCCCGGGACCAGGATCTTCTTCTGTCAGCTAGAGGCTGATGTCAGGGAAAGGGGACTGAGGGGGGAACTTTAAAATGTTATATCTCTCAAACCATCGATGGATTTATTTTTTGATAATCTGCAATATTACTTTTTATTTATAGAAGACATTACTAACCCTTTAAGTCTAAGTCCTTCTATTTTATGTGTTTAGCGTGTTCTGCTTTGTTTTGTTAACTTACCACAAGCTTGGAAGAAGCGTTCCAGTGTGTAGTGATGCCATTTTAATCCTTTACGGAAAAAAAAAAAACATTGACATGAAGCATGCATCAGATATAGCAATCAATAGTCACATCTTCCTCATCTGAAGTAGGTAGAAGTGCAAGATGGTTGCTCCTAGCACTGCAACCTTCACAACATAATAAATCAATATATATATTTACTCAGACAAAAGAAAAGCAGGGTGATAAAATAAAAACAGTTAGAGTACAATACAGAAGATTTCCTTGGTGTATTCAGACAGCTGGCACGGATAAGCCCCCACCAGGCTGCTGACCTCTAAATTACCCTTAATACCAAGCACAGGCCTGAATTTGTAATATCCCTGTTTTCAGTAATACCAGTTATTGCAGTCATATGGTATGCATTTCTTAAACAGAAATTATCATTATAACAAATTTACGAGAGTGTCTTTGACTCTTAACAGAGAGTGAAATAGATCACTATTGTATTTTTTTTCTTTTATTGTTTGTTTAGTAGAGAGTCTCATTTTAGATTATCATTAGATGTGCATCTGCCAGCCCTTCAATCAAGTCTCTTCATTCTCATTGGGGAACTGTGGTGTGGTGTCTAGGGAGCTGCTAAGTTCCTATAAGATCTAAGGCCTGGCCCAGTCTATTGCATTAGTAGTGTACTCTGCAGCCCAACTGAACCATTGCTAGTGGGGAAATCAGCACCATTATATGCCCTAAGCTGACAACTAGACCCGTTACTTTAATCATGAGAACTGATGCTTTAACCCCCCGCCATTACCTAGCAACATGGCTGTATCTGAACAGCCCTGCCATAAACCTGTGAATTCTATTATTTGCTGCAATTGAGTGAGATAAACTCTTCAGAAGTTTAGGCATCATGGTGAAGGATTGGTATTTGTGTGCCATGCAGCATGTTGTATCTTGTTTGTTTTTTATATTAATCAAAATGGTGGCCATTTTAGGCAATACATAGGTATGTATTTTTCCATAAATATAAACCACCTGTATTTGTTTTAGCAAGTATAATTTAAAACAGTATTTTATGAGATATTTATTTTTATTTATTTATCAGTTTATTCAAATTAGACAGTCCTGGCAGATATGCTAACAAGACTCCTACTAACATTCCACTCTACTCTTACTCCTACCTGACACTCCCTACCTGCAAGTATTAGCTAATTTGCATAAACTGTCAAACTGAAATTCATCCTCCCCCTATCACGATGTATCCTCCCACTGAGGTCAGATTGTGGACAGATTATACTTTCACGTTAAAGTAGTATGAAGCTGTACAATAAAGTAGGTAATCAAAAGGATTATCCTGAGAAGGCATATATATTCATTTTAAAACAAAGTACTTCCTGAGTTTTTCATGTGATCTCTCACCATTTTCTGAAGGGTTGGGTGAAACATAGGGCATTGCTCGGTACTGACCTAAGCTACAGATGTCACGCTTAAAACCCTGGGTTTTGTTGCAGCATGAGGTATGTGTTAAGGACCAGGAACCAGACAGACACAGAAATGAAAAGTGCAAAACACCTTTATTAAAATAACAAAAGCAAACAACGCAAAATCGTGGTCCAAAAGCGTAAACCAAAAGACAAGCTGGGGTCAGGAACCAAGACAGGTACTCAGCTAACAAGCCAACAGTCAAGAACCAGGAGGGACGTCAGAGGAAGCCAGGTCATGCACAGGAAATCAGGAACGCAGTAGAACACTCTTGCAGCCAGAAGCAAGCACAAGGGCCAGGAAGTGAGCCAAGCTGCTTTAAATACCCTGGGAGGGTTGGCTGATAGCAGTCAGGTGAGCAGTCAGAGAGAGGTGAGCTGATTCAGCCAGATTCAGAACAGGGAAGGCAGTAGCAATAGATAGCAGATCACTAGATTAACTCAGACAGCAGAATCAAGAAGCAGATAAAGAGCAGCTCAGCTAAACCTTGGCAGTATGTAATGTTACTAATCTCCTTACTTGTAATGGTGCAGTTGCCTTCCACATGCTGTTAATAATGAATTTGGTCATCTTGTCTGTACCTAGCAGTTATTCTGTTGAAGCTTATCTCCTCTATGTGTTGATCTGAAGCTGGAAATACATTGTCTGAACACAGCCAGTCTTCTTACTTCTGTAAACCTTGTCAAACTTGTATCGAACCGGGCCCAGTAGGCTGCACATGCTCAGTGGTAATATATGTTCAAGTGGGGAGGAAGATCGTCTCTTCTCAGATACTGTATATCCATGGCTGATCAACACGGAAGAGGTGAGAGGCTTTACCCAACCCTTCAAAAATCCACAAAATATTGTATGGGCAGCTCAGTAATTACATTTTTAAATTCTAAAACTAATATGAATGTGTGTTTAATACCTCTCTGCCAATAAAAGGGTTAAAACTTGAGCTGTTGGTGTGTCCTGAGGACTGGAGGTGAGAATCACTTATATATAGTTTTCAAAAATGTTAAGTTAGAAGTTGGAAGACTCAGAAGTATTGTGCCTAAGTGCTGTATACTCATGGAATAATCTCCTAGCGGATTAGTAGGGGATAATGTGGTAAAGAAAATAAAACATAACTGTGATAGACACAAGTGTATTCTGAGAACTTTGTATATTTTTCTAGCTAGGAAAATGGCCAGACTTGATGGATCAATTGGTCCTTATATGCCATCAAAAATCTATGTTTCTCTGTAGCAGATATGTATACAAAAGGTCACCCATGTATAATGGAGCAGAGCTCTACACTACATAGAGGCTTTATTTAAAGATAATACAAATGGAATGAATAAAGATAGTTTGAGTTTATCCTAGCTACACAGGCTCAGGGATAAATAAAGTCTATGAAATAACAGAGGGATAATTGAGGTTGCTCTTACTGGAAGCGTACTTTTTGTGCTTTTTCCCCATTGATTGCAAAATGAGTTTATCTGAGCCTTCTCCTTGAGATATTGGAGTTATTTGCTGACACTACAGCTAGAGAACATTGTAGCTCTGTTCAGCTTGTTTTCACTGCTGAATGATCCTTTATTTTTATTAAAACCATAAACAGTCTCTTGTTTGATTCAGGGATTATGTATCTATGCACTAGGAACTCTCCAGTTTGTGAGATGTTCTTGCATAGGCATTATAGAATAAAATAGGAATTCTAGCATTTATAACACCGGATAAGGTATTGCCTCTTTATCACCCAGTTATCTCTTAGTGCATCTCCCACCAATGGTTTACAACAGGTAATATTACCAACCAGTTACACAGAAACTATCAATTAATGTTCAGTTTTGGCATTTTTTTTCAATAGGAACATCTTACCAAACTTGCAGTTGTTGAGCTGTGCATTCTCCTTAATCTTACTGATAGATAATAACTGAATCCCTTAACATTTCCTGCTGCAATGAAACAGAACTTCAGTTGGGAGAACCACTATGTTGAGAGAAGTTTCTCAAATTCTTATGTTATTCTATGGAGCCTCCTTTTCATGGTGTAGAGATCGTAGTGCCAAGGCTCCAAAAATAACAGGGGAACTGAAAAGTTTTCACTTGCTAAAGTGACTTAGTTGTAAGCTAAGATGAGATAATGTGAGTTGCAACTTGAAAGATCTGATTAGGCTGTATAGAATAACATAGGGATTGGACAGTGTATCACACTGGAGACGTTATCTCACCTTTTATCATCTATCCCCAAAACCTAGAAGTCAAAGAAAGAGTGGGGAGAAGCACAAAGGTTCATATAATTGCTGGTGATGTGATACAAGCTCGTTGACTTGGCAAATAATACATACTTTGCCATATCCACTAAGAATTACATATGCAATGGAGGAGAAGAGACATTGGACATTAACAGTTGATATTGGCATAAAACTTTCTTATGTGTTGTAATTGCATAAGTCTCCACACAGGTGTATTTCCAAGTTCTCTATAGCCCTAGTTTGTTAAATTTCACATTAGAAAACTATGTAGAAATTTGAAATACGTTTCAATATGGGAAACTTTGAAACATGGGGAACCTTCAAATACTCTACTACGGTGAACTCTGAAATACACTTCAATTAAAAACTTTGGGCTCTTCAATATACTAGTTGAAGAGCCCGTTACACGGGATGCTGGACGCTCTGTATCAGCCGTGGCGTGGGCAGTCTCTACTGCGCATAACTGCAGTACGTGCAGCCGTCTCTACTGCGCATGACTGCGTTGTTACACATGTTTCAGTGAATTATTATATAAGTAGTTGAAGAGCCCATTACACAGGCCACAGTGCCACTGCCAGCCGGTCGCGGGGCAGTCATGTGCAGTAGAGACTGCCCGCTCCGTGGCTGGTACAGAGCTGGACGCTCCTTTGGAGTGTCCAGCTCTGTATCAGCCACGGTGCGCGCAGTCTCTACTGCGCATGACTGCCGCACACGCAGCCGTCTCTACTGTGCATGACTGCATCGTTACACACATTGTAGCAAATTATTACATAGGATATATATAGGAGAATGGAGAACTGTGAAATACCATCATTACTGCAATATACTAAAGTCCCATGTGAGGTGGTGTACTTGAATAAGTGTAAGCTACTATCTGCATAGAAACCTGTGGCAAAATCAACATTTCTCCAGTCTTAGGCGAATTTGATTCTATGATCTTTGACACTACTGACATGTATCAGGCCTTATTCCATATGGAGTTTAGTTGCTAGAAACATGCCCTCAGGAATAAGAAAGTGTCCAATTAAATGGAAATTCAATATTCGAATAAGCTATTGTCACATAGTAAATGGTGTGAAGACATGGCTAAAGTATGATGATGATATTGTAGGTATATTTGAGGTGTAATGACATGGATAAAATGACCAAGACAACTTAATGCATATGATAAGATAAACTTGGGTCAGAGTTGCCTCTATTACCAAACTGGACAATTTAATGACCCTTATCAAACCCAAGGAAGTTTATGCAGTGTTGAACAAACAGTTAAATTCCCTTTACTCTGTGGAACCTATGCACTAAGAACTATCACCTTTATAACAACTTTCTCTCTCCTTAGTGCATCTTACCCCAAGAGGGAGTTGCATTATGGTGATATAAAATTGAGGTAAACCCTACAGTGGGATAAATGCTCCAATTCCTATGTTTTTCATATCAAGCGTTTGCGCTAAGATCTCTCCAGTTTGAGAGATCTCTGTGCATAGACTCCATCTCTATGCATAATTTATATTACTTGTCTCTTATCTTAGTGCATCTCCCCTCAGAACTTGAAAGTCTTCTGATGCTCTACTCTAGGCATCAAAGGGGACTACTGAGTCCTGTTACTTGCTACCTGCAGGAACAGCAGTGCTGCAAGCAAAGTTTTTGTTTTAAGGTAGGGACATTGTTCTTCTCACAAAAGCAAATGATAAAGTTGTTTTGGAGCTGCACAGTGCAGCCCCTGTGTGACTGGCACAGACTTTAGTAAAACATTTAATTTACAGCTTCTCGTGAAACAATGCTTTGGAGATTTTTATAGCAACCAAAGGGTTAAAAAAGAAGCAAGCAATTCCTGTCTGAAATGTTTCCTTATCTTGAAAGAACTTAGGCCCTTGTGTGCTAGAGGTTTTGAACATATTGCTTAGCAATGGTATTCTCGAGCTTCCAAGGAGTTAAGATACATGAAATTATGTGTGCTGTTTTTCAGGACTGGAAAAAGAGAGATACATATTCTATTGTCTTACTATTTTCTCTGTGGCAAAAGAACCGAGTGTGAATGTTCCAGCATTTGGCAACTTTTTGACAAGAGAGCAGGAAGAAAGAAAACATGTTTGCCCGTTTGCTATTGTCAGAAAGAGCATATTGTAGTTCAGGGGTGAGCAAACTTTGAGGTTGGTTTTACAAGACTGGTAGAGTCGTTTACTAAAGGGGCTCACATAGGATTTTGACAATGTAAAGGGAGGCTCATTCTTAACCATCATTCTTAACCCTCTGAGTGCCAGAGAGGTATCCAATACATTGCGTTGCAATGCATTGGATACCTATCTGTTACTCAAAGGGTTAAAGTTGTGCCACCCCTCTTGTAACTATCACCCTCTGTAACATTTTCTGGTCGTTGCTTTCTCATTTGTCAGAGAAGACATTAGGGGCTCTATATTTAAAAGACAACAGGAGTAATTGTGAAACAAACCAACATCATAAGTGACAAGCATTCTCACTGATTTAACCATAGAAGTGTCAGAGGGATATCCAATGTGATACCTTTCTTACTCAAAGGGGTTAAATGGGGGTTTTAACTCCTTGGGTTCTAGAGATGTGTCTGCATTGGAGACCTCTCCAGCATTCAAGGTGTTAAAAACCTCATTTATATAAGTGGGGAATTTCTGTTTGCCCTCACTGGTGTGGTTGGTTTACCTCAGAATTACCCCAGTTTTCTTTTGAACCTAGGCCCATATTTATAACAGTAAACTGGAGTTATTTTTCAGTAAACCAACCGCACCATAGGGAAAATTAAAAAATTCCTACATTTCCAAACACTTATATAGAGCTTTTTAACCCATTGAATGCCAGAAAGGTCTCCAATGCATTGGTTTGCGAATGCATTGGAGACATCACTAGCATTCAAGGAATTAAAAGCCCTAATTTAATTTAACAGAAAAATGTATGTGTCCCCTATGGTGCAGTTGGTTTACTCTGGAATAACACCAATTTGCTTGTATAAATATGGACCATAGGTTCTTAATGAATGCTAGTCTTCTGACTTACAAATCTATAGGCACAGGTGAGCAAAGACTCTGTGGTGTTACATTTGGTGACATTTGTCGCACTGTTCAGTGGGACACATGACAACTGCCACTTTTCCACGTGGGTGTTCTGTGGTGAAACACTTAACAGCATTTTACTCCTCCGTGTAGCTGGTAGATGTACACTAGCTCTCTCTTTTCAGAAGCTGCACGGCCAAACTATTTATTATGCTTTTTAATTAAATGAAAAGGCCTAACCATGATCTGCATTTTGTTTTGTTTTCATGTCAGTTTCTCCATTTGCGATGTTTAAATTCATTCCACATTTAATTTATGTTCTATAATATTTCAGCTGCATGCCCTACAGCATATCACCAGCTATTTTAACGGAAAATAGTAGTGTGTGATATCCATTGGTTTAACAGGTGCATTTACATGTGAGAAAATCTTTTTTAAGTGTGAAAAAGGAATGGAAAATTTGCTGTGGTTTCCCCTGATATATTAAGTAACCCTATGAGTACCTGCAAAGTGATGTGTTGCAGGCTTCTCTAAGATTCAGTGGGTTAAAAACCACTTTAACACACTGAGTGCCACAGGGGTAACCATTGCAAAGGGTTAAAATCAATGAGAATTTTTATGCCAGCCATGTGGTGGCATTGTTTTGCTCCAGAATTGCACCTGTTTAGCTTGATGAATACGGCCTATATACCAAGCACTAAATCAACTGCAAGTACTTGTATTATTATTATAGGTCAACAAATCGAGACTGATGTACTAAACAGAATAAAAGCAATTCTGGAGCAAACCACCTGCACCATAGAGGACAAGTAAAAATCCTCATATTTTCATTGATTTAAAAGGGCATGTAACCCCTTGAACGCAAAAGGGCTGTTCAACTCACTGTGAAGCAATACGTCGAAGAGCTTTCTAGCATTCAGCAGGTTAAAATGCCCATTTATATCAATAGGAAATTGTATTTGTCCCCTATGATGAAGATGGTTTACCTCAAAACTCCTCACTGAGTCTGTTACTAAATAGTTAACAGAGGAATTGGGCTCTTACAATGGTATATTTCTAGATCTAGCAGTTCCAGGAAGACTTCCTGTTGAAGCACTGACTTAACTCTTTAAGGACCAAAGGGCAATGAAATGCAATGCTTTGTCCTTAAAGTGGTAAGGATCACATTCAGGTCTTGACTAGTTTTTTTGGTGCCAATTTATATACATCAAGCAGTGACCTAGCATGGTCAGTTTTGACCCTGGCTTTACAAGTGTTGGGATGGCACATGAGCCTCATAGAATCTTAATACATAACTCTTCTTTAATTGCAAAAACAATTCTCAATTTGATAAATCTTTTAGGGCTAAAGGTTTGAACAACTGATCGCGAAGGAATATGTTTTACACATGCATTTGCACTGAAAGGGATGCGTGGAACATTGTAATTCAGTGCAATTCTGTTTTCTGTTAGACTTCAAGAAACAAACATTTCCTGGTAACTGTTACCTGTTATTAGTACCATTTAGCATTAAACTACATTTGATATTGATACTATCTTTACTCCTTGGATGCTAGGGTGGTTCCCAAGGCATTCAAGCAGTTAACCCTTTGAGTGCCAGAGAGGTATCTAGTGCATTGCAGCACAATGCGTTGGGCACCTTTCCAGCACTCAAAGGGTTAACTGTAAAAGTAAAAATTCCCACTAATTATATGACTTCTATGGCTTCTATCCTGTTGCAAACATCAAGGGTTTTACAGCACCATTTAAATTGGGATTGGGCAATCTGAGGCCTTCCAGCTGCTTCCACACTCCCATCATTCCCCAACACTGAATAATAAGAGCTGTAGTCTGGCAGTAACTGGAAGGCCTCCCGTTTCTCACCTCATATTTAAATGGGTGGGGATATGGGGAATCTTTATTTCTCCCCTATGGTGCAATTGGTTTGTTCCAGAATTACTTCTATTTTTATTTTCATTTATGGCACAGTGTATTATAGGGAAGTTGAAGAACTGCACATTTGATGTAAGGAGCTTCAGATATATCTTGGTAAACATAAACATTTGATTATCAATTGAAGTTTTACCATATATTAACCTTTTAAGGACCAGGAAAATCTGAGGTGGACCGGAGCAATTCTGACCTTTTTGACTATGTCTTTGTTCAACAGTGTTTTCCCTCTAAGTCTTTTATTCCATTCACATAAATGATATACTTTTTTTATGCACACGTAGGGCTTTCTTTTGATACCACACTTATATGGATAACCCACCATTTATTTTACAAATAATTAAAGAAAATTGTTAAGAAATTGTAAAAAAACACCATTTTTATTTTTTCTCTTGTGATCATTTGGGCACAATGGGTTACATTTTTATGGAAACTGCATGAAAGGTATGACCTGTCATTCATACCTACAAAATGGGCAGTTTTAAATGGGTACTCCTCCTCTGGGGCAAAAAATCCCATGTCCCTCTTTCCCCCCCTATTTTCCCACTTTTTGTTTGATCGGACTTTGTGGTATGTAGAAGAAGTATATTCATTTGTTCCACAACAATAAGTGGCATTAACTTTTATTTGAACTCCAGCATAATTGTTTATAAATTAAACAGTATAAATAAAATAGATTTACACATTTATTTGTAACATTTACAGACTGCTTTCAATAGCTCATTAAAGGACCTACATTTTTCCAAGTCCTAGCTCCAGCGCTGAAGGGGTTAATACCCCCAACTCTGGCCTGTAATTCTCCCTGTGTGTGTCTGCTCCTTGCTTCTCTATCCCTTACTTTAATAGTAAGGAAGAGAGAGGCAGAGAGCAGTTACAAAGGCAAAACACATTGCCTTTTGAATGAAAATGCCGGTACATGTGATCGCTCCTGGAGCCATCACATGTACCGGCAGAACGGAGAATGACTGAAACTAAGCACTCCGGTCCTGGAGTGGTCAATTTCAGCCTGAAAAGCATGATAGCAGCGTGCATTGAGGAATGCTGCTATCATTTAACCCATGATGTGCCGGGACCATCATGGGTCCTTATCGGACGTTTACCCATGACGGCCCTGGCACATCATGGGTCATTAAGGGGTTAAGAGTATCACTGGGTTGTTCTTTGTAGATTGTACTTTCTGTCCCTCTGTCCCTTGGCTCTAACCCAAAGCTTGTGTAAAGAATTTGTAAGAAAGAATATTGAAATATGCTTCTTGCTGCCAGTGTTTTCTTATTTAAACAGAGATGTGGTATTCTCCTGGCTACCATCACTGCCAAAGATAGAAACTGAAAGTGATTTCATTCACAACCTTTTCTGGTATGAGGGACTTATGCAAAAAAGAATAGATTAGTAATTGTGGGGTTAAGCTACAGACATCACTTGCTGCACCACTATTCCTATAGACAGCAAGTGGTCCCAGTGCTGCATATGGGGCTGCAGTGCAGCAACTGAAACAGGATTGTCAGATTTTCATGTCTGAGAGTTCAGGCCCATTATGATATCTGCTGAGTCAGCCACTGGGGTCAGTTTTTGAACCCTGAACTGGCTTTTTATTTCTACAACTATAGTAGAAGTCCCGCCTAAAGGGTTAAAGTCATCTGTATAAAATCAATTTAAAGGGCCAGTTAAGTTTTTATGATATAAACCCCTATATAGTACAGGGCTTTTCCTGCTGAGTAAAACGTGGGTACTCATACTGTTTTGATGTATCTTTCCAGACATATTATATTTTAAAACATTGTTATTTTACTTTTGCATTGTTTTCTAGAGGACAGACTTCATATACATATTCTGTTGCATTGTATAGCAGAGGTGACAACAGTTCTGCATAGAATGATTGTATCTGCTGAGTCACTTCCTGTCATTTTGAACTTTTAGGAAGTAAGCTCCGTGGTTCTCTGTTTCCAAAGATTATTAAAGCTGAACTACCACTGCATAATAAGTTTATCTTAAATAGCTCCCCATCTGGCGACTAGCTGCTTAGTAGCACTAGTCGCCAGAATTATTACCTTATTAAATAGATTTCTCCTTTCTTCCCTGACTGACAGGCAGGACGGAGCACAGACATCTTCCCATAGTGACGTCCTCGCGCCTGCTTGGTCAGTCCCAGCAGGCTCTAGGAGGCGTTGCTAGGAGCCGTCCAGCTCCGGAAGGGACTGACAGAGCAGGCGCGTGGACGTCACTATGGCAGTCGCCAGATGGTGACTTATTTAAGATAAACTTGTTATGCAGTGGTAGTTCCGCTTTTAAGTTCTACACGTTTTTAATAAAAGCTACCAGCAGTGGAAGTTTCCTTCTTTTACTTAGTAGGAAAATCCCTTTAACATATAGGTTTTCATAAAAAGTTTACTGCTCCTTTAATATATAAAATCATTTAATCATCCCTCTGCTTAGGTTCATGCATATAGCCCAGGATGCGTATAATAATAGGTTCCAAGGAAACACTAAAGAGGATTTACTTGCTATCAACTAATGTGCTGAATATGTGGGTGTGTGGATTCATTTATAGATTCGTTATGGGCCCTTAAGTACCAGAGGGGGTACACAATAGGAATTGTAACTGTGACTCATTTTCATATCAACAACTTCACAGTTCACATCAACAACATGCTATGTAATTTGTGCTTTAATGAGCAAACTAATGGGATGGAAGATGTATAACTGCAAGTATTAAGCAATTTTTAGGCTAACTACTTTATCATAGGGGGCAAATAAAACTGTATATTGATTTAAATGTAACTTTAAACCCCTTAAATGCTAGAAATGTGCGCAACACACTTTGATGAAAGATGATGGACACATCTCTAGCTTTCAAGTGATTCAAGTCTAATTTAAATTCAAGAGGATTTTATTTGTTCCCCATGAGGCATTGGGTTTGTCTTAGAAGTACTCGCCTTTTCTTTGTACATATGGTTGTGTTACCCTCTTCTTACAAGAGAAGAATTTTTACCCAGACAGATGTATAGAATGTTGTTTGTATGTGTGACATACACCAGGGTTAAGCAACATAAGGCCCTCCAGAGTTGTAGTCCGGAAGCAGCTGGAGAGCCTCATGTTGTCCAACCCTGACATGCACAGTAAAGGGAATATACAATTGAGGGCACCGTGCATACACCGCACCTAATGAAGCTCAACGAGTGAGTCCTGCCTCAGTGCACGTAAACAAACGAATAGAAGAGCAGTAGTACATATAGATGCACCACGCCTCTAGGGCAACCCATCTTGGCTCAACATTATGTTGTGTTATGTGGGTTTTGTTGAGCATGAACTAAAAGTGAATGGACATTGATTCTTTCATGCGATGTCATGCCTTAATGGAACTTTTGCCTCATTGAAAATATTGTAGTCATCTATGGAATTCAGAGAATAATATATAGCCTGTTCATTTAAAGTGGATCTATCTACCAACGCAACTTGGTCTAAATCATTCAGTTATCTAGCGAATATAATGAAAAGCGCAATAATTTGTATTTTTAAACCGCCTCTTTGGAGAAATTAAAAGAAAAAATACAGCCCTTCGACTGCTTCTGGGCAGACTGCGGATAGTTCATCAGTGCCGCAGCCTGCCGCTCCGCCCTTTCTGTTCAGCCTCCTCCGATGACCGAGGCTTTCTGTCTGTAAGCTGGAGCTCTCTCATTGGCAGAGAGAAGCGGTTTAAAAATACAAATTAATGCACTTTTCATTATATTCGCTAGATAACTGAACGATTTAGACCAAGTTGTGTTGGAATGACAGATCCACTTTAAAACCTGTCCAGCACACAAGAGTTACAAACATAGGGAAGTAAAATTACAGGGATAGTAATGTGTACAATAAACTAGATCTACGAGTCTTCTGTATTGTAAATCTAATACATTGTGCTATGTTTAATAACTTACTTTCACTGTCGTCCAATACAGGTCACTGGTACTCTGGGGAGGCGTAAGTCCCCTTTAATAGGCAGGAACAATTATGCAAATAATTTGCAAGGGGCGGAGCCTCCCCTCTTACTTAAGCCACCTTCTGGCCAGAGCCACTCATATTGATTTGTTCCTGGTGTGCTTCCACACCAGGTAGAGAACATCTATGCATCTTAGTATTTTATTATTTTTTATTCAAATATGGAATACCACCATTAGGAGGGTGACCATGGCTGTGAATTGCCCTCTTTAAAGTGGCTGGTGCAGCTTCCAGGGATTTTCTGTGGACCTATACCCTGATGAGGGGACAGCTTGTGTTAAGCAGCTCCCCTGTTGGGGAATTTACCTCTGGTTCTTTCCCTCCCTATCATGGTCACCTGAAGACAGAAGTCAGCAAGGAAGGTGAGTCACCCATTGAGTGCTGAAGGTCCACTTGTCCCCACAGTGTCCCTTTGATGGGCTTGTATTTGGGAGTTTTAATACACTCCAGCACTCATAGGGTGTTTTTATTGCATTATTACTGTTTATGCAATTTCTGTGTTATTCTCTGAGTTTTGGAGCATTGGGTATTCATTTATTTATGTTTCTCATGTGTTTCATGCTTGTTTGGGCACTTTTTAATGTTTTACTAAACTTTATTAAAAATGGTGTTCCGCGCCTTTAAGCGCGGCTTTTTCCCGCTCAGACGCAAGGGCTCCTTTACTCTCTATGGGAATTCACAGTATGGGACATATCTCTGGAACCGCTTGTCACAGCAACTTCAGAGAGGGCTCATTTTAATTCTAGGCTCCTGCTCTATCATCCGGAATGTGTTTTATTTATGTGGGGTGTTCAGGGGGGCTTCGGGCACTGTTTGGGGTACTTGTAGGGAAAAACTACATTTCCCATGAGCGCTTGGTTCGCGCTCGTTTCTGATTGGCTGTCACGACGGCCGCCATTTTGTGGTACTTTTCCTAGGCGAGTACACTACGCAGGGACCGAGCCTTCTCTCTCCTCAACAGATTAACCCTTCGCTGGCCAGATAAGTCCGTTTTTAGAACATTTCTGGGGTGAAACTTTAATCTTAACACTTTTTCTGGGTGATAGTGTTATTAGTGGGGTATATTGACGCTGTGAGCATGTCTACTTCACTGGAGCTAGGGGCTAGACCCAAGTCTAAGGAGGATGGGGGGTCCGCTACCCCCATGGCGTTTTGCTCCTCTTGCCACATTGGGCTGGATGGCGATAATGTGGGGGATCTATGCCCTAATTGTACTGGTCAAGATAGCAACCCTGGGCTTCCCAGCCACGCTATTGAGCCATCTTGGGTGAGGGAGTTTAAAGCTGCCACTAGGGATCTCAGATCCACGCTTCAACTCTTTCCCTCTCAGGTACAGGGGGCTCTCCAGGTCTGGCAGACCCCCTCTACTATCAGGACCTCCCTGCCTAAGCCACAGGGAGCTCCTGATATCACTGATTCTTCTGAAGAAGAACTTTTACAGGATTCTGATGCTGAGGAACGTACTGTTATTGAATCTAACAGGTCCATTGGGGACCCCTATGAGTGTGACCCTGAAGTTTCGGCTGAGGGTCTGATCAGAGCGGTTCTGAATACGCTCAACCTTCCTCTGACTCAGGAATCCACGTATGATCCTACTGATGTTTTTCAGAAAAAGCCATCTAAGCCTGTTGTTTGTTTTCCAACTAACCCTACTCTTGCCCGTCTGGTCTCTGAGGCATGGAAGAATCCTGATAGATCTTCCTCTGTCTCCAAAAAGTTTGCCAAACTTTACCCTTTTCCTGAGGCGGAGCTGGCAAAATGGGTTCATCCTCCCAAAGTGGATGCTCCTGTGTCTAGACTATCCAAATCTACTGCTTTGGCTGTCTCAGATGCCTCTGCCTTGCAGGACTGGACGGATAAGAAACTAGAGCTCTCTCTTAAGTCTATTTTTGCCTCCATTGGCACAGCCATGCGCCCCACTTTTGCTGTGGCATGGGTTAATAGAGCTATTGCGGCCTGGACTGAACGACTGACTGAAGCGGTTCGCCAGGATGCGCCTGTATCTGAACAGTTGCAGCTTCTTGCTAATATCACTGAAGCTCAGAACTATGTTGCTGATGCTGCTTTTGATGCTGTGCGCATGATGGCGAGGGCCTCCACTTCTTCTGTGGTGGCTAGACGCGCTCTTTGGCTGAAAATTTGGTCTGCTGATACAGCCTCTAAGAAGGCTTTGCTTTCCTTGCCCTTTCAGGGGAATTTGCTTTTTGGGTCTGAACTCAAAGAAATGATCAGTGAGGCTACTGGCGGTAAAAGTACTCTTCTACCCTCAGTCTTTAAGAAAAAGTTTCCAGCCAAACGCAATCGGTCCTTTCATTCCTTTCAGACTGAGACACGCTCCTCGGCCCAAACGGGTCCTCCCACTACGCGCTCCTCCTCCAAGCCCAAACAGTCCTGGAGGCCCAAAGTTGCCTCCAAGGCCAAGACCTCCAAGACTGCTTCGGCATGACTCGCCGAACCCGGGTCCGCATCCGGCTGTAGGCGGTCGTCTCCGCATCTTTCGCCGGACTTGGGAGGAGTCAGTGGCGGACCCATGGGTTATTCAGGTGGTGTCAGAGGGATACAGGATCCCTTTCTCTTCCCTTCCTCCTTTTCGGTTCCATTTTACTCGTCCTTCTCAGGAACCCACAAAAAGGCGTCTGTTCGACGACGCTATTCAGGATCTCTTGGACAAAGAGGTCCTGGAGGCGGTTCCTCAGGGGGACACAGGTTCAGGATTTTATTCCAACCTGTTTGTGGTAGCCAAAAAGGACGGAGGTGCCCGTCCCATCTTGGATCTCAAAGATCTCAATGCCTATGTGGTGACTTCCCACTTCCGCCAGGAGTCCCTGCGCTCTGTGATTGCAGCAATGTCTCCAGGGGAGTTTCTTGCCTCCCTGGACCTTCAGGATGCTTATCTTCACATCCCTATTCATCCAGAGAGCAGGCGGTATCTCAGGATTGCCTGCCACAGGGGACACTTTCAGTTTGCAGCGCTCCCCTTTGGGCTGACCTCAGCCCCTCAGGTCTTCCAGAGGGTGTTGGGCTCCTTGATAGCGGTGCTCCATCAGGATGGGATCAGAGTGACCCCCTACATGGACGATCTCCTACTGAAGGCCTCCTCAGCGGAGCTTCTCCACCAGCAATTACAGATGTGCATGCACACCCTGAACCGTCATGGCTGGATCCTGAATCTGGACAAGTCGGACTTGATTCCATCTCAGAGGCTTCTGTTCCTGGGTCTCCTGTTCGACACTCGCCAATGCATGGTGTTTCTTCCAGAGGACGTGGCTCACCAGATAGCTGTCAGAGTGGCTGGAATTCTGGACCTGGACGTGATTCCAGTTCCGAAGTTGTCGTCCTTAGTGGGGAAGTTCATTTCCACAATCGAAGCAGTACCATTTGCCATGGCCCACTCCAGGGATCTTCAGAGATTCGTGATCCAGACGTGCAAGAATCATCCAGATCATCAACATCTGTCTGTTTCTCTTCCTCCTCATGTCGAGTCGAGTCTGCACTGGTGGTTAGATCTCTCTCATCTCCTGAAAGGGAAATCCTTTCTAGTTCCTCCTTGGACCACAGTCACTACGGATGCCAGCCTTCGGGGCTGGGGTGCAGTCTGGGGTCGCTTCAGTGCTCAGGGGAAATGGGGTCTGGAGGAATCCATGCTCTCCATCAATGTTCTGGAACTTCGAGCTGTCCGGCTGGCCCTGAGGCACTGGGAGTCTCAATTGACCGGTCTTCCAGTCAGAGTGGAGTCCGACAACGCCACGGCGGTGGCTTACATCAACAGGCAAGGCGGCACAAGAAGCGGTTCCGCCTGGTGGGAGGTCAAGGATATTTTGTCTTGGGCAGAAGATCACGTGCCTGTCATCTCTGCGGTTCATATTCCAGGCGTGGACAACGTCATGGCAGACTTCCTCAGTCGTCATACCGTCGACAGCGGAGAATGGGCTCTGCACCCAGAGGTGTTTCACATGCTCACTCAACGGTGGGGGATGCCTGTGGTGGATCTGATGGCTACCAGACACAACAGGAAGGTTCCGGTGTTTTGCTCCCGGTTGAGGGACTCCCTTGCTCTAGCAGTGGATGCCTTGTCGATCCCTTGGGACTTCTCCCTGGCTTACATCTTCCCTCCTCTTCCTCTATTGGTCAGAGTTATCCAGAAGTTGAAGAGGGAACGTTGTCCTGTCATCCTGATTGCTCCAAACTGGCCTCGCCAGTCCTGGTTTCCGGAATTGATGGCCATGTCAGTGAAGGATCCAATCCCACTTCCAGCCCGTCCGGACCTGCTTCTTCAGGGGTATCTGTGGAAAGAGGATGTTCACTCTCTCCATTTGATGGCATGGCGGTTGAATCCTCGATTCTAGCTAAGAAAGGCTTTTCTTCCTCTGTGGTATCGACGATGCTCAGTGCTCGTAAGCCTGTGTCTTCCAAGATCTATCATCGCATATGGTCAACTTTCGTGACATGGTGCTCTGACAAGAAGTTGTCTCTTGACTTCCATCTTCCCACTGTCCTGGCCTTCTTGCAGGACGGTGTGGATAAGGGGCTCAGTCTGAGTTCCCTCAAAGTTCAGACTTCTGCCTTGTCTGTGTTTTTCCAGGAACGGATTGCTGTCCTTCCTGATGTGAAAGTCTTCTTCCAAGGTGTGACTCATGTTCGACCTGCCTTTAAGAGTCCTGCTCCACAGTGGGATCTCAATTTGGTGCTGGGAGTTCTACAGCGACCACCGTTTGAATCCTTGGCTTCCATTCCATTACGTCTTGTGACTTGGAAGATGGCCTTCCTCTTGGCTGTTGTGTCAGTGCGCCGGGTAGCAGAGTTACAGGCCTTGTCTTGTAAACCTCCTTACCTGGTGTTCCACAAGGATAAGGCTGTGCTTCGCACTACCAAGGAATTCTTACCCAAGGTTGTGTCAGGGTTTCACATCAATCAGGAGATTGTGGTTCCCTCTTTCTGCCCTAATCCTTCATCTGACAAGGAAAGAGATCTCCATCTGTTGGATGTGGTGCGTTGCCTCAAGTTTTATGTTCATCGCACCGAGTCTATCAGGAAGTCTGACGCTCTATTCGTCATTCCTGAGGGGCCTAGGGCAGGGAGACCGGCTTCCAAAGTTACCATTGCCTCTTGGATTAAGGCTACCATCCGTGAAGCCTATAAGTTGAGGAATAGGCATGTTCCCTTCCGGGTGACTGCCCATTCCACCAGATCTATTGGGGCCTCTTGGGCCTACAAGAATCAAGCTTCTGCTGATCAACTGTGCAGAGCGGCCACTTGGTCCTCTGTGCACACCTTTTCTAAGCACTATCGAGTTGATGTACTGGCTTCGGCTGATGCCAGTTTTGGAAGGAAGGTCCTGGAGGCAGTTTTGCCTGTGTAGGTCTTCCGCTCTGTGATCCTTAGTGCTTCCTTACTGTTGAGCCCGGTTGGCTCTAGTTCCGTGTGCTGTGTTAGTTCAGGGATTGTTCCCTTGATTGGTGTCCGTTGACACTTACAGTTTAGGCTATGTTATCAACTGGTCATAACAGTTCTAGTGACTTGGGCCTTGCGCCTGGTCCTTGCCTTACTTCCCGCCTCTGAATCAGCTCAATGTTTGTACATCCCAGAGTACCAGTGACCTGTATTGGACGACAGTGAAAATAGGATTTTAGTCTTACCTGTTAAATCCTTTTCACTTAGTCCATACAGGTCACTGGTCTCCCACCCTGTCAAGGGACCAGTCTTGGCTCTCCTGTGGCATTCAGTGGGAGACCGTTCGGGCATGCTCACAGGAGTCTTTCTTTTTGCTTACCTGAGGTCAGTTCTTGGGGTCTCAAATCAATATGAGTGGCTCTGGCCAGAAGGTGGCTTAAGTAAGAGGGGAGGCTCCGCCCCTTGCAAATTATTTGCATAATTGTTCCTGCCTATTAAAGGGGACTTACGCCTCCCCAGAGTACCAGTGACCTGTATGGACTAAGTGAAAAGGATTTAACAGGTAAGACTAAAATCCTATTTTTATGTAGTTCAAAAGATATTAAATGTAAAAAGATCCCCCTCCCTCTCTTTCTGGCCTTCTCCCCTTAGAGGAGGACCCGCATCCGGGACCCAATGGATGCGGCGAGGGACAAACTTCAGTTAGTAAGTATAAGGAAAACCCTGCACCCCTTGACGAAGGAGGACAGGATTTTCCTTTTGCTTAGTGAAGATTGTCCCTCGCTGGGCTCCATCCGGACCACAGTTGGAGGAAGTGTGATACAGCCATAAGGGGCAGGAGGGGGATCTTTCGACATTTAATATATTTTGAACTACATAAAAGTAAGTTATTAAACATAGTGCAATGTGTTAGGTTTACAATACAGAAGACTTGGAGATCTACATTATTGTACGCATTACTATCCCTTTGAGGGTTCATGCGTAAAAACCATGATCTTAATTTGAGAAGGCATGCTGTAAGGCATGAAGATAACATATAGAATATCTGTATATTAATGTTAACCCCTTACAGTGCATCGAGTGTTTACTGACTTCATACCTCTGTGTAGTCAGAGCTATCCTCAAAGATCTGCAAGGAATGCACAATGATGTATTTAGACTATCTGTCCCCTAGGCCCAGCCAAGTGCATTCACCCCCTGCACTCTTTGCCACACCAAAATCAAAAGCAGGAAATCAGACATCAAAACTAACAGCACTCGGGTTACACTGAGACCTGAGTGCTATGATATTTTCATGTCTGATATCCTGATTTTGATTTTATGATCACTACATATAAATTGTGTTATTAATTAATACTCTCATGACAAGACTCTGTTTTATCTGTGCAGCCATTATTTCATGCTATACTGTCCTTTTGCCCCACAATTGCACCTCTCTATCTTTCTGACTACAACCCATATAGTACTGCAAGTTTCATACAGGTTTAGAAATTGACATTAAATAATACTATGGGCTGTTCTTGCTTTCTTACTTTAGTTTAACATGTTTACATTCACTTTAACTCTTTGAGTGCCAGAGGGGTATGCAACGCATAGGGTTAACAAAAAAAATGTGTCAATAATTATTTTGTCTCTTTTTGATTGTTGGCAATAATAGACAGGGGCAAAACCACAATATCCAGAGAGAGGTTTCCAAAAATAAAACAAATTTGTAAAAACAATACGTGAAATTTGTTTGGTGTAATTATGAGTCGAAAATCCTTTGCAGCTGCCTGTGTAATTACCATTGTATGCTGCTGTAGGTCTAAGCTGGGATAGGCAAACTGTTACTCTCCAGTTTTTGTTGCACAGCAGTTTCTAATATATTCAGTTGGCCAGTGGCTACCTGAGGATGTTGTAAATTGTAATCCTTTAAATTGCCCACCTCGGCATAAACATACTCACAATAGCAGCAAACAATTCAAATCATTGGGGGATAAAGCTTATCTCGCTGATAGGATAGAAACAAAAGTGTATGGGTTGGGGGGTAGGGAAACTGGAAGCCCCCCTCTGCTCGCCCTTGACTCAGATAATTTGACACATATATGATGAAAAAAATCATGTCCTATAAATAAATGAAGCCTGAAGTGAGCTGTGCTAAAAATATCTTTCAGATACAATGAGGAATAAGGCACCCTTGTGATCCATCTGCTTCATAACACTTATGCTTCTGTTAACCTGTGGGTTTCCATCTGTTGTAGGAATATAAACCCAGCATCCTCAGTCGGATATTAACAGCAGCAGCTGGAGACTAGCATTTCCCAAACCCGTATTTATATCAAATTTGTACCTCTTTCTTGATATTCTGTATCAATATTGGGCAGCGTGTGTTTCTCCAGCTCTTGCTGGACTAGAATCAACTGTGGAGAAAGAAAATGAGCCATATTTCTGCTTTGTGAGTACCCTCATTTTCCTCAGCTAGGAAAGCCCTACAACTGCAGTTTGTAAATATCCTGTACTGTTTTATCTGCTCTCCTCTTTTCTATTACTGGAAGATAGCTGCATGCCTCACGCATTGCGTGGTTTCCTGTGTATTATGAGTAATATTCTGCTCTGACTACTAGCAGTTTTTCACACCCACCACCCACAGGTTTACCATGTATGTTGCTTCATATTGAAGTGGTGGCAATATTTTCTTTAGTCTGGAAATTGTCATACTGTTTTTTCCCATATACAAGTTGCTTGTTGCACAAAAAAAAACAAAAAAACAAAAACCTGTGTATAATATGCAGTACTAAAACTGATTGATTGAGTACCAGAGCGGTGTGCAACGCATTATGATTGGTTTAGTTTATACCAGCACGCACACTCCGCAGTCATCAAAACATTGATGTAAGCAAGTCCAAATGCCTCCCCTATAGCAAGCACAGGAAAGTGAAGTCAAGTTATGCTACTTTACTTTGCACCTTGTTAGGACATTGGGTTAAAATGGAACTATCACTCCAAATAAAGTGCCCCCCAAATAATTATTGATATAGAGATAAGCATAGAAATACTAGTATTATACAAAATAAGTCCATCATTATTAAGAAATCCTACTTGATCTGAGACTGACAGGCAGGCTTCTTGGTTAGAGGCATCTGCGTGGTTGCGCTGTCAGTCACTTCCTGTACCTTAAGGTACAATTCAACTCTTCTTCACCAATCCTGAAGGAGACTGGAACGGAGAGCACAGGAACACAGATATCTCTAAGGCAAGATGTCTGCACTGATGCCTGCCTGTTCATCTCTTAATAACGCTGCACTTATTCTGTATAACACTATTATTTATATGCTTATTGCTATATCAGTAATTATTTGGAGGACACTTTATTTGGAGGGATGGAGCAGAGGAAAGGGACTTACTGAAAAGGGCATATTCTGCACTGATCTCAGCTTGGTGCAAGCAGAGTACAGAGGAGAATTGTAGAATTGTTGCAGTTCATCAGCCTCGGGATCCCTTGTACCCATGTGGTAGCCTTGAGTAACATGGCTCTTCAGTAGTTCATTTGTTACGGGTGTTTGCCTTGTTCAAACAGATCCTTATAGCTAGTTCACTTGCAGTTTTATCAGGAACAATATAAGTGGTCGCTTAGCAGGAATCTGCTTCTAGAGTCCTAACCAAGTTCCATCACATGATTCTTCTTTCTTATTACTCTCATACCTTGTGCAGAGCTTTTCATCACCTGCCCAAAGTGCATGAAAATAGAGATTCCTCTTGTCCATCTGTTCTATGTTGAATTCCTCACATACATCCTTTCTTAATACATAGATTGTTTCTGACAGCCATTGCTCATCAACCAGAAATCCATTTTAAGACACACAATTCATCTTCCTATTATAAATACATTGAATCTGAATTCTTTCTTTGTCTGGATTATACCTCAGTGTACCACACTGGATCACAGAGATTAAGTAATATGCTATAGTAGAATTGTGGTACATTAACATAACAAAGATACATTGTAGGGCCTAATTCAGCAGCAAGAGGTGCAGTTCCAGGGCACAGGGAAATAGACCCTATTGTGTTTGGTCTAGTATAGGCCATATACAATAACACAAAAGTGGAGTAACACTATGGCTAACCATCTGCACCATCGAGGACAAATAAAAATCGTTTTTACATTTTGCTTTTAAATCCTCTGGGGGAATGTACTAATCTCGTAGGACAGCTCATTTTCTGTGCTTATGGAGTAGCATAAAAGCATTCACATGCACATGGTATGTACTAGAGTGTATGATCACAGACCAGAATGTAAAGTGTTCCCTGCCTGAGCACAGGTGAGTCAGTCAAAATGAATGAGTCACTGAAGAGGAGCAATTGAGGAGCAGTCCAACTGCACACTTGGGGGGTGTGAAAATTCTCATTGATTTAAATGGGAATTTTAACCCCTTACATTCTAGTCATATTTCCATTTCATTCAGTGGGTCAAAAGGGCCAATATAAATCAAAACGGATTTGTATTGGGCCCCTGGCTCAGTTGCTTCTGCCTCAGAATTACTGAACGTGATTTAGTGCAGACGGCCCTTTGGGTTTGACCTCTAAGTGCTACAGTGAGCAGGAGCTTGATGTAGGTAATAGAAGCAGTATGACCAGTGGGCAGGTTAATCATCTGAGTGCCACATGTGTGTGCAAAGCATTGAAAAACAACACACAGGTTTACAAATTTCATGGAAGACCTGTATTAATTTCTTCTGAGAATATAACATACTATAATGGATGTAGGATTCCCCCTACCTTTGGTAATGAGACCAGCGCCTCACTCTGGAAGCAGATGGGCTAATGCACTGAATTAAGTCTCAGTGGCGGGAACTACAAGGAAAAGAGGTACGACGACAGCCTACAAGATATAAGGCCTCTTATATAGTTCCCCAAAAGGGAGTACATAATTGTTTAATAATCTATCAGGAGTTGAGAAAAGATGGATTAACCCGCTTGGATGCTGGAGAGGTCTTCAACACATTGCGAAGCAATGTGTTGCTCACCCCTCTGGTGCTCAAACAGTTAAAGGGAAGAAGTATGAAGAAAAGTTATGGTGTGAAGCAAAAGAGAAGGGATGTTTCCTTTTTGGGGTGTGAAAATGGGCATGTGTGTGTGATGATAAAGGAAGATTACACCTGATTACAGATGGTGAACAGGGTTAGCTTCCTGTGGTTCAGTGTGGCCATAGGGTTTCCCCTTTTGGATCCCTGTTTCCCATTGCTATACCAAGAAATGTATACTGCTGCTGGCAATTTATAGAATCTTGTCATTTTCCCTACACCATCAGTACTGGATATTGCCAAAATGACTACAAGTTGCTTGACAAGTCCATGCTGGACCAATAATATGCACAGCTGTGTCCTGCTTCCAAAGAGCATCTTTCAAACCAGAGCTTCATAAACAAAAGTGGCATGTTGTTTTAAGTCTGATGTTGAAGTGAACTTTTATTGATTTGCTGACTGGCGCTGAATGTACATTTAGAAATGTGCACAGAAAGCATTCATGCTACCACCTGCGGATGGTAAACAATGGCACTGCAGTACCATTACAGTGCAGCAGAAAAAAAAGCATTTTTAATACAATGTACTAGTTTTGGCAGGCTCAATCTGTATGCGGTGGCAATGTAATCAATTATGTATATTGTAGTGGATCATCAGCAACTTTATTTTAAAATATGTAATATTTATCTTTCTCCCTAATCCCCCTCACATCTCTTGCCATATGGTTGCATGCTAAAAGTGAACTGTCATCACAGGAATTTGTCATTCATACAGCTGATTTTCTGTTTTTTGCATTTGAACCGTACTCAGTTAATAATTGAACAGGGACATTCTACTACCTTGAAATGGTTTCCTGGCCCTTTAGAACAAGGATTGGTACTGCTTCTATATCAAATATCATTTAGACTGATAAAGTATATGCTTAAAAATAAACATATCAGATTTACTTACCCTTATTTGATCTTGATCAGTCTCATTTTATCAGCATCTATAGGATTCAAATAGTTAAAGTGATAGTCATATGTTCATAGTATTTGAGCCATAGAGAGTGTTATTTCAATACTGCCAGAGTTGTAGTTCAAGAGTAATTGAATTATAAAGTTTCCCCCTCCCTCTCCTTTTACCTAGTGTAACACTGCTCACCTCAGATGTGGAATCCAATCCATAGACCAGACAGCTCACATCAAGGGTCAGTCTTTTTACTGTGAGCACAATGAAAACCCTGCCCCCCTTGACAGGTTTTTCAGCTTTTTCCCTTATCTTAATTGAAGATTGTCCCTCTCTGCAATCTACCTGGACACACCTTGCTGTTCTGAGGTGAACAGTTTTACATCAGTAAAAGGGGCGGGAGGGGGATACTTTATCATTCAATTACTCTTGAACTACAACTCTGACAGAATTGAAATAACACTCTCCAAGGCCCAAATACTATGATGATTAATTAGAGCTGCTTTTATTAAAACATTACTATCCCTTTCAATTGTGTTGAATGAATGCAGAGGGAGTTGCTGGTCGCCCAGAAACCACCTACCTCTCAGAGAGCCTATCATATCAGAGAAAGTAATGTTTGCCACTGTTGTTTCTAATATCAGGAGTGCAGGGCCAATTTAAGCCACTTGTAAGCCCTGACTAAAATATTAATTACCCTTTACCCTTTTGCCTTTTTACCAAGTCTGCTCCCATAGCAATAGACTTAGTAAAACGTGATAAGGTCCCTTTAAAACATGTCTGACTCATCCTATATAATAATTTGCTAGGATGTTTGTCACAATGCAGTTATGTGCAATAGAGACTGCCCGCGTTCAAACAGTCTCTACTGCGCATGATTTAATCGCGTGAGTGAAGCGACACAAAAGTGCATCGCGTAGAGCAGTGAGGTAGTGGCCTCTTAACACTTGCAAAGCAATGTGTTGCATACCCCTCTGGTACTCAGAGGGTTAACATTACTCAGACCTTGGCCTTGTGTACACAGGCTTTTACACTAGTACTGAATAAGTGGTAAATCTCTTAGGGATAAAATCATTTTCTTTAATGCATCTTTCTGAAGTTGTTAAGCTATAGTAGCAGCATTAAATCTTAGCAGAGATTCCTAAAGCATGACTTTGTGTACATAATATACACCAGTTGCAATCCAAGCCACCAGGTCAGAATAAAAAGAATAGGTATAGAATATCAAGAATGTACAGTGAGGAGTATCCAAGACAAACTGTAATAAAATCCACATATGTAAGTATAGCGTTATATGAACAGCAAATATGGAAAAATAATTCAGGTCTTTTGTCTGGAAAGTCTTGTACTATATCACACTATGGTTGCACTATTAAATTAGACAGATATATAGTATTAGGTAACAAGGAAACAGTAATGTATATGTTCAAAGGGATTTTAACTCAGTAAAAACATTATAACTTATCTGTGGCCCATAAATTCTTAGGATCGTTTGCTCCAGAAAGAGAAGAGGAGCAATTCTGTGGTTAACCAACTGTGCCAAAGGGGGCAAAAAAAACCAAACAAACGTATTTTTATTTAAATGCAGTTTTTAACAACTTGTATGCTAAAGAGGTCTTGGAGACCTCTCTAGTATTCAAGGGGTTAAAAGCTAATTTAAATTAGAATTTGAGGAAATTTTATTTCATTCCTGTTGTGCAATTAGTTTGCTCCCTAATTTTTCAACTTTCACTTTCTGCTTAAAGGGATAGTAATGGTTCAAAATAAAAGCAGCTCCAATTAATCTTCATAGTATTTGGGCCATGGAGAGTTGTATTTCAATACTGTCAGAGTTGTAGTTCAAGAGTAATTGAATGATAAAGTTTCTCCCACCCGCCCTTTTACCTAGTGTAAGCCACATCCCCTCAGATATGGAATATGGTCCACAGACCAGAAAGCTCACAGCAAGGGTCAATCTTCTTACTGTGAGAAAAATGAAAACCCTGTCCCCTTGACAGGTTTTTCAGATTTTTCCCTTATGCTAATTGATGTTTGTCCCTCTCTGCAAGCCATACGGACACCACCTTTCTGTTCTGAGGTGAGCAGTGTTACATCAGTAAAAGGGGTGGGAAGAAGGATACTTTATCATTCAATTACTCTTGAACTACAACTCTGACAGTACTAAAATAACACTCTCCGTGGCCCAAATACTATGAAGATTAATTTGAGCTGCTTTTATTTTGAAAAATTACTATCCCTTTAAGTCTTCTATGGATATATACTAAAGGGTGAATTGCCATTTTACATGGTATAGTGCCTTTTTTTTTTGTTTCTATTTAATAATGCTTTAATTTTCAGAGGGTTTTCATGTGTAACGATAGCAGTTTATATTTGAATGATTGGGAGCATTACTTTAAAAAAAAATAGCACCACACCCTGTAGGTATTGACCTGTTTCTCTCCTGCCTTTTGCCTCTAAGCACCTATTCCTAACTGCTTGACTTCCTTTACACACACAACCTGGTCGATCCATTACAAGCTGTCTTTCACACTGCTCACGCCACAGAAACCCTTAACCCCTTAAGGACTGGCACTTAAGGATCATTTTTTGTTTTTTTGAGATCCGGTTCAAGGGAACCATGTGTCAGGGGCATAATTAAAGCGAAACTTTCACTTTGTTTAAAGTCGCCCTGCAATAATTAAGCATATGGTGACTTGCTTCATAATACTTCTATTACCTATCAGAAGTGGCATATTCTAAAGAAATCCTTAATCCTCTAAGAGGCATTGCACTGTGCCATAAGATAACCAGAAGGGACTGACGGTGCAGGCGCGCAGACTGCACTAACCTGGCCATCAGTCTCAGAAGATTAAGGATTACTTTAAAATCTGCGACTTCAGAGAGGTGATAGAAGTATTATGTTGCCATATGCTAAATTATTGCAGGGCGACTTTATACAAAGTGAAAGGGTATACATAGAAAAATATATATAGCCATTCTTAGATCTTTCTGTCATGACCAAAAATAGCCTCTTGTGCATAACAAATTCCATGAGTATATATTTTAAAATCAAGATTCCTTTTTTTTGTCTATATCTTCATATGACATCTGTGTCACCCTAAGCTGGTGCCCACAGCACATCAAATCTCCACGTCACCCTGGTTGAGAACCTGGTCCACTACTATACTTCTTCATATGAAATGTGTGTCACCCTAAGCTGGTGCCTATAGCACATCAAAGTTCCACAATACCCTGATCGAGAACCTGATCTACAATAAGAGCCTGAAAACAAATTATTAACACATTTTTAATACAAACTTTTTGTTGTGTGTATTTGTATCCATTAAAACCTGCCATTTCACATACTATGGAACTCTGGATCCAGAAGTTTGGTTATTCCATGACATCACTTCCTGCCATCCACATATTTCTGTTTAAGAGAGCCTGATGTCAACCACATAATTCAAGACCCCCGTGGCACCGGAGGGAAGATGGGGAACTTCGCTACTTGAAAGATGAAACAGGAGTTTTACATTTAAAAAAACAGAAACTAAGCATCTTTTTAAACAGGAGTAAATATAGAAAACTTGATAAAAGTAAAAAAGCTTTTGTGTTAGTATTCTTAATAGGACATTTCTCATCTATTATTTAATTAACCAAATGATTTGCCATGCTCCAGTGTTTCCAAGAAGTCTCCTCAGGGGCATCTAACATACATGTGCTTAGGATGTCCCTGCTTGTGCACATCTAAGTTAATTAATTGACTTATTGTCTGAGAGACTCACCTGTACAGGGCAAGTATATACTAAATACATGGCCTGTTTAGTACCATAATTAGAGTTTTTGGAACCACTGCCTTATTAAATAGTGCAGCGGTGTTGAAGTTCATTCATCAAGGGCTGAAAACAGCCCAGGATTTAAGGATTTCCGTGATTAATCAGTTGGTTTTATTCATCAAGCTGAGGAGGTACAGTTCTGGAGCAGACAAACTACACCACATGGGTGAAAAGAAAATTCTACAAATTCCCATTCCGGTTCCCTTTTAACCCCCTGAATGCTAGAGAGAGGTCTCCAGTGAATTGCTTTGCAATGCATTGGAGACCTCTCAGTCATTTAAAGGGATAGCAATATTTCACAATAAAAGCAGATCCAATTAATTTTCATAGTATTTGGGTCATGGAGAGTGTCATTTCAATACTGTCAGAATTGTAGTTCAAGAGTAATTGAATGATAAAGTATCCCCCTCCCGCCCCTTTTACTAATGTAACACTGCTCACCTCAGAGCAGCAAGGCTGTCTGGATAGATCTCAGCAAGGGACAATCTTCAGTGAGCATAAGTTAAAACCTGAAAAACCTGTCATGGGGGACTGGGTTTTCCTTATGTTCAGAGTAAGAAGACTGTCCCTTGCTGTGAGCTGTCTGGTTCCAGGATCAGATTCCACATCTGAGGGGAGGTGGCTTACATTAGGTTAAACGGGTGGGAGGGGGATACTTTATCATTCAATTTCTCTTGAACTACAACTCTGACAGTATTAAAATAACACTTTCCATGGCCCAAATACTATGAATATTGATTGGAGCTACTTTTATTGTGAAACATTACTTTTGACCCTTTAAGGGGTCATAAAAACTATTTTTGTCAAGGAGAATTTTAATCCCCCATCCTAATGGAACAGTTGGTCTGCTCCAGAACTGCAGCTGAATGTAGGTGCAGCAATTTACTACCTGTCACACACTATGTGTAACTTTGGTTACATTACGTAGTCTGCAGACACTGTGCACAGCAGTGACTTGGAGCAGAGTCATAACTAGAACCTATGGTGCCCTGGAATGAAATCTGAGACTGGACTCCCTCCCCAGATGGCCTGGTGCTCAAACAGTTAATGAAGAAAAGTGAAATTTCTCATTGATGCTCTTCCTATCTTAGTGGTTGGCAGTGGCTGTGTGTGATAATGTGTGTCGCTGCCAGCACGGTAGGAAATTGCTATTATTGTATGAGGTTGAAGGATAATACTGAGCCAATTGGCCCCCTTGGATGCCGAGTTCTGTCACCTCAGCTCCTGGTGTTTTTATACCCATGTGTTGGAAATGTGTCTAGCATCTAGTGGGACTAAATGGCCATTCCCAGCTTTCTCATTCTTTATTTACAGTTCCTTACTGTACTTACACAAACCTGCATTGATATTCTTGTTTTGTTACTTTGAGTAACCCCTTAAGGACCAGTGTTTTTTAATGTAGAGGGCCATAGCCATTTTAATTTCAGAGCTGGCATATGTGAGCGATCACATGTACCAGTATGCAGAGAGATGCTGAAACTGACTGCATTAAGGCACTGGTGGGTGATAGGGAGAAATGTTGAGCAAGTATTCCATTTTTTCCAGGGCTGATTTTTCTTCCCAGTCCAGCCCTGTAAATATGAGCCATTGTTACCCGAGATGTCTTGCAAGGAAGTAATTTACTAACATAAAAATGTCCAGTCTTTTCTGTAACGAGATCTCGAAGGACGAAATGCTTTTCATGAAATGAACCAAGGTCAGAACATTTTAGCTGCATAAATAGTAACAAGAAATTCACAAAGTTGGTGTATAAATAGACAACTAACCACCACTTTTTTTTTGTTGAAATCTGTTTCCTTTAGCTGGTTCTTCTGAAGGCTGCATGTTGCTGTGGCCAGAGACATTGTTAGCCACTGACTGAGGGAGCTGAAGCTCCAGGTTTCGTGCTCAAAGACTACATTCACTTTGCTAGTAACCCATTGGCAGATCTACTTCCCTAGAAACACACGTGCTGTTTAAGCGGTTCTATAAAGAGATCCTTCCACCCATTCAGCACCTCCATTAGTACCCTGGGAGGAGACCAAAATTTCACACTTTTATTTCCTTTCGTGGAAGATGTACGCTCCCTAGACCCTCTGTATTGAACTTAATAGCCAGACACTGCAGGTTTATGGGAAGTGAGCGCGAAACTCAAGTGTGTTTGGCTGGGAGCCCCGTACTTCTCTATTTTCTTAAAGCGGAACTACCACCTTTAACAAAGATGGCCCCAAATAATTCCTCATCTGCCGACTAGCTGCTCAGTAGCACTAGTCGCCAGAATTATTACCTCGTTAACGTGAATTATCCACTGCTCAGGGACTGACAGGCAGGACGGAGCGCAGACATCTTTCCATACTGATGTCTACACGCCTGTCAGTCCCTTTTGGAGCCAAAGGATCCTAGCAATGCCTCCTAGAGCTGGCTGGGACTGACAGCTCAGACGTCACTGTGGAAAGATGTCTGTGCTCCGTCCTGCCTGTCAGTCTGAGAGCAGTGGATAATTCACGTTAACAAGGTAATAATTCTGGCAACTAGCGCTACTGAGCAGCTAGTTGCCAGATGAGGAATTATTTGGGGCCATCTTTGTTAAAGGTGGTAGTTCCGCTTTAACAGCTGAGGGAATAATTTTTCTGTCCCTCTGAATGGATGACAGGAGCTGTTTTGGAGTTGCACAGTACAATCCTGTGCATTTTCATATGTCTGCTCTCACTGGAGAAATTTGGTGAAAGGTGGTAAATGTCCATTTCCCCTTTGAGTGCCAGAGGAGTAAAGCAATGCATTATGCACCCCTCTGGAACTCATAGGGTTAATACCTTGGGTCTTGTTGATGCTTAGAGCTTATTATAGCACTAATCTCCCTTTAGTAATGTTGCAGTTGGACTGTGCATGACACCAGTAATGCATTGGATTGGCTCAGTCCCTGAGTCTTTTGGAACCTGGCAATTCCCCTGCGTCTGGTATTAATATGTTTAACCCCTTGGATGTCAGAATGTGTTGGAGACATCTCTAACATCGAATGGCCATCCTCTAGGAAAGTACTTTTAACATCTCTGAAACGGTATATGTTTATTTACAGTACACCTGACTGAAGGCCGTGTCAGGAGCTCTCCATGCCAAAGCATTAGAGCATGATAAGGATTGTCCATGGCTTTGATGATGGTTAGGTGTGCAGTGACCTCTTCAGTTCTCATTGTTTTTTTTGTTTGTTTTTTTAATCGGCATTGGCTTTGTTTACGCTTTTGAAGCCCTGTTTATTTATTGTGCTTTTCCTTGTTGAGGTTATGGATAAATAATTGCTGATGGAATGTGTTACAAAGGACACTGATTGCTTGTCAGGCCATATGAACAGAAGTCTAGTGGAGCAATTCTTGCACAATCCAAATGCACTACAGGGGACAAATAGAAATACCCCAAAATGGGGCTTTTAACCACTTGATTTCTAGATAAATATTTTTCTCTTACAGTCAATGAACATCACCTGGGACAGTGAATAGCAGCTCATTTGTAAAGTATAGTTTTACCTACTGGCATATGCTGAGGGGAAATTTCCAATTAACTGTCAATATCTTCTAAATTATGCATCTGATGGTCTTTTGCTTAATGCGACACACACAAAGTTTGTTTCATTAACTTTTCAGATATGTAAACTTGGACTCAAGGGGAGAGATCCACTAAGCAGCGATAAAGAGGTGATAAAGTGGAGAGGACTTCTCCAGTGATATCGCTTCTCCAGTTCCTATGTTATTCTATAGAGTCTATGCACTAAGATCTCCAAAGTTGAAGACATCTTAGTGCATAGGCTCCATAGAATAATATAGGAACTGGAGAAGCGATAAACTGGAGAAGTCATCTGCACTTTATCTCCACCGCTTAGTGAATCTCCTCCCTGGTGAGAGGTCCACTTTATAGACTTTACCACAATATAATAATACATTTTCTGCCATGATAGTTTCCCTTTAAATCAATGGCAGTAGAAACATTTCCAGTTGTATAGCACAGGAACATCTTTATTGACACAAAAATGATTTTCCATGTTGATTGGCTCTTGTAAAATTGCAAAGACTCCTGAGTTGTGCTTGAAGAAATAATTAACCCTTTGGATTCCGGAGAGCTCTTCAGCACATTGGGAACAATATGTTGAATCAAATCCATGGCTCTCAATTCTGGATCAAGCCAACTACACTATAGGGGAACAAAAAGTCCCCAAATTCCCATAATGAAAATGCAAATGCGCTGGAGACATCTCTAGCATTCAGGGGGTTAAAAGACATGTTTAAATAATTGGGAATTCTCTTCCCTGTGGTGCAGTTGCAATATTGTACCTATTTAGCTCGTTGACAGCCCTCAGCACTTTGAGTTTCCTGGGATCTAATAAACCATAACACTGTCTTCTGATGAACAGTCAGTGGCTTGGAACATCATGTTAATTCTTCCACATTACTTACTCATCAGGTAGGATATGTCACTGCTTAGTGCAGTATCCTTGCACATGAGTTACTGACTGAATCCCCTTCAATGTTTGATGCATTGTAATTTGTGCCTACGTTTTAAACAATAATGGCTATGAGGCTCTGGCTATTTAATATTCTTCAAGAGATTCCATTTTCTTTCAGGTTTGAGTGAATGAAGTTTTGATTCTTTGTTTAGTGTAAACCTGTATCAATGCTTTGTGTGCTGGATAAGAAAGAAATTGTTAAAAATAACAAATCCTATTTCAAGATTTACAGAAATGATATATGTTTAAAGGGATAGTAATACTTCGTTTTAACTTTATTTTATTTTGTAGGCATTAAAAAAACATGAAGAATGATATAAGTCTTATCTCTGAAACCTTTATGGTTTAAGAGATATTCACAAACAAAGTACCCCTTCCCTGTTCAACCAGATCAGAAGGGAGGTGCCCAGGTAGACTGCAGAGAGGGACAATCTTCAATTAAGATAAGGGAAAAAGCTGAAAAACTTGTCAAGGGGGGAAGGGCTTTCATTGTTTTCATACAAAGAAAATTGTCCCCTTCTGTTATCTGTCCTGTCATACAACCAGAGTCACATCTGAGAAGAGATGGCTTACACTAGGTAAAAGGGGCAGGGAGGAGAAACTTTGCTTGTGAATATCTCATAAACCATAAAGGTTTGAGAGATAAGACTTATATCATTCTTCATGTTTTTTTAATGCCTACAAAATAAGTTAAAACGAAGTATTATATCCCTTTAACCCCTTAAGGACCGGACATTATGGGACATTTCCGTCCCATAACGTCCGCATAGGGGCACGTTGACGGGCCGGTACACGTGACCTGTCACGTGTATCGGCGCGTCATTATGGGGCTTGAAATAGATCGCTCCGATCTTGGAGCGGTCTATTTCATGCCCCATTTTTACTTACAGCGCTCCCGGAAGAGCGCTGTAAGTAAAATGTACGTGACGTACCAGGACCGTCAAGGGTCTTTCAAGAAAGTTTACCCTTGACGGTCCTGGTACGTCAAGGGTCCCTAAGGGGTTAAACAGTTCTTATTGCAGTTTTATCCTCATTTATTTACTTGTGTGGTTGGTAAGCAATGTTCTGGCATCATAGCGGTGTTTCATTCACTAATTTACAATTAAAGGATCTGTCTCAGTAACTGTCAACAGTTCATGTTTCTAGAATATCCCTGTTTGATCACTGTTTGGTAATCAGTGGCTCAGTCATTGTGGTGGACTAGCTGTACATAATCAACACTATACTGGAAAGCTGACTTTTGGTGTATCCCAAGCACTGAAGTTACTTACTAGTATATCCACTAAACTTCCATGTGCTCCATTGCACAGTAAATATAATTCAAGATTGCCTTATATTTCTGCAACTAGCACACATAAGGCTGTATTCAGGAAGCTGAAGAGGAGCAATTCTGGAGAAAACTGACATCACCACAGGGGAGAATTTAAAATTCCCTTTGACTTAAATTTTGCTCTTTAAGTCCTTGATTGGTATCATGAAGAAATTTGTTGGAGTCCTCTCTAGTATTTATTTGCTTGTACAAAATAATAGAGATGCTCAACTCGAAACAAGCTTGTCTGGGTATGTAGTGTGTGTGTATATATATATATACTAGCAACATGGGACGGCGTTGCCCGTCATGTTATGACCATTGGGCGCACGTGTTTGAAATGCAGACACACAGATAAACACAGACATATGCAGCATACAGGCAGACACATACCATACATCCCAAGTGTCCCTCTTTAGGAGGGACAGTCCCTCTTTGAGGGCCAAATCCCTCTGTCCCTCTTTCCCACCCTGTTGTCCCTCTTTTTAGGAGGTCAGACTGTGTGCAGGGCCGGCTCCACCTATAGGCGAGGTAGGCGCCGGCCTAGGGCGCACACGTACTGGGGGCGCAGTCATGCAGCGGAGAAGAGGTGCGCCCACACACACCACGCCAGGAACCACAACACAGTCAGGTCTATGTTGCTACAGCGCTCCCTCATCTGGTCGGATCTTTAGTAATGCAGAGCGCATTAGTCATGAGTCATGATCTCCCGCCGCGCTCTCCATTACTGAAGAGAAGACTGCGCTGGAGATACAGGTATGTGATGGGGGGCAAGTTGGAGCTGAGGGGGCATAGTGGAGCTGAGGGGGCAAGTTGGAGCGGATGTGGGGCAAAGTGGAGATGATGGGGGCAAGTTGGAGCTGTTAGGGGAAAGCTGGAGCTGAGGGGGCATAGTGGAGCTGAGGGGGCAAGTTGGAGATGATGGGGGCAAGTTGGAGCTGATGAGGGTCAAAGTGGAGCTGATGAGGGTCAAAGTGGAGCTGAGGGGGGGCAAGCTGGAGCTGAGGGGGGGCAAAGTGGAGCTGGTGGGGCAAGTTGGAGCGGATGGGGGGGCAAGTTGGAGCTGCTGGGGGCATAGTGGAGCTGATAGTGGAAAGTTGGAGCTGAGAGGGCATAGTGGAGCTGGTGGGGGCAAGTTGGAGCGGATGGGGGGCAAAGTGGAGCTGATGGGGGTAAGTTGTAGAGGATGGGGGGCAAAGTGGAGCTGATGGGGGTAAGTTGGAGCTGAGGGGGCAAAGTGAAGCTGAGGGGGCAAAATGGAGCTGGTGGGGGCACGTTGGAGCTGATGGGGGCAAGTTGGAGTTGATAGGGGCAAAGTGGAACTGGTGGGCCAAAGTGAAGCTGATAAGGGGCAAGTTGGAGCTGGTGGGGGGCATCTCTTACAGGCATCTCCAGAACAGGGGCAGAGTGGCTCAGGGGGCAGAGAGAGGACAATCATGAAAAGAGGTTGGGTATAAGTAGGCAGGGTATAAAGGGGTGGGACACAAGGGGCGGTTTTGCCTAGGGTGGCAAAAATCCTTGCACCAGCTCTGACTGTGTGGTGTGTATTACTTTGCTGTACAGCAATAAAGCAATAAACTTCAGTATATGTGTTTATACATTAGTCTGTGCAAATAAAATACTTTGGTCTTGAACTAAATCATTTATTCAGTTACATAAATAGCCAGTAATAGGTCATGAAATAACCTAAAAATTGCCCCGCCCACCAGCCACACCCCCAATAATATCACCTAAAACTAACGTGTCCCTCTTTGGCCCTGTGAAATGTTGGGAGGTATGCACATACACAGTGAGCGGCAGAGACATGCAAAACACATGTACACACAGACACACTGGAGATGCACACATGGACACACATATGTTACAGAGATGTACACACACAGACACGCAACATATATGAGCAGAAACACATGAGTTGTGTACCCCTCTGGCACTCAAAGGGTTAAGGTATAGAGAGGCATGTCAGAGTTAAATAGCAGTGGGAAGTGTATTCATACCTGGGAACTGATTTGTGTAGTCCCTAGAGGGGACTGATGTGGTGCTGATGTGGAGAGACAAATGGGGCAATCTGGGTTAAAAGTGGGTGGGGCTTAATCGTGAGTAGGGGGCGGGGCTTAACATAAATGTGGAAAAAGTGTTAGTAATAGGCTGGGGAAGGAGGAGAAGTGGGAGGAGAATGCAAGTTTACAGTGTGAGGGGTTTTAACACACTCCATGAGGGGTAAAACTTGATACAGAACCCTGTGGCAGTCAGTGGGTTAAGTGTGAATCTGATGGCTGTCTGTCCTGTGTCTTGCATGGCAAATGGTGACAGTGAAGAAGTAATTCAGCAATGAGGGCCTACCTTAACCCTTTGAGTGCCATTTTGTTCCCCTGGTGATGCAGCACCGTTCAGTGGCTTTACTACAGGTCCTGCTGAGGGCACTGGGAGTCAAGGTGAGTGACTGTGTGTCAGCCATCTTTCTTTCTGGCTTTGTGTGTGTGTGTGTGTGTGGTGGTGCTGTGTGAGTGGGGCATGAGTGTGTAATACCTGTGAACTTTTACTTGTGGAGTCCCTCATGTGGTGCTGATGTGGAGAGAGCAATGGGGCAATCTGGGTTAAAAGGGGGTGGGGCTTAATCACGAGTAGGGGGCGGGGCTTAACATAAATATGGAAAAGTGTTAGTAATAGGCTGGGGAAGGAGGAGAAGTGGGAGAGAAATGCAAGTTTACAGTGTGAGGGGTTTGAACACACTCCCTGAGGGGTAAAACTTGATACACAACCCTGTGGCAGTCAGTGGGTTAAGTGTGAATCTGATGGCTGTCTGTCCTGTGTCTTGCATGGCAAATGATGACAGTGAAGAAATAATTGAGCAATGAGGACCTACCTTAACCCTTTGAGTGCAATTTTGTTCCTCTGGTGCTGCAGTACAGGTCCTGCTGAGGCCTCTGGGAGTCAGGGTGAGTGACTGTGTGTGTGTGTGTGTGTCAGCCATATGTATTTCTGGCTTTGTGTGTGTATGTGGTGCTGTGTGTGTGAGTGGGGGCATGTCTGTTTGGTGCTGTGTAAGTGGGGCATGTGTGTGTGTTTGTGTGGTGCTGTGTGAGTGGGGCATGTGTGTGTGGTGGTCTGTGTGTGTGAGTGGGGCATGTGTGTTTGTCTGTGGTGTAGGAGCAAGTGGCGGCCATATTGTTTTTTTCTCACTTTGATAGTGGTGGGCGGGCTACATAGTGGGGGCAGGCCAACTCCCTGCATGATTGAATCACCCAATAGGAGTAGTAACTCCTGCTTTATGCCTCCCCTGGGTGTGTTTTGGCAGGCACAAAGTCTTCTTTTATATATATAGATAATATATTGTATATATATAGATAATATATTGTATATATATATATATATATATATATATATATATATATATATATATATATTATCAGGCTGTACAGGACTGGCATCATACCCAGAGTGTAATGCCTTTTAGCTCGCAATGTCATTCACAAAGAAGATATATGGTGAAACCCATCATTCTGTTCCTTCTAGAAATGACAGTCGAGCCACGCAAGCAGTTGAGGTGCAGCTGTTTTCTCTAGACACCTGTGAGCAAGGGGCCCTTATCAGCAGGGATGGACAAAACTAGAGTTTCTCCTTGTGGGAATTTCAGCAGATTTAGTACAGTTTTCTGCAGGAATTCCTCCAAAAGGACAAAAGTGACGATTTCCTCCTACTTTTACTATTATTCCTCTGAGTTTGCTTTTGTGACATGAAGTTTCATCACTGCACCTGAAAGTTTCTTCAGTTTACGTGCATTGTCTGGGAGGTTTCTATGGTGGAGATGCCGTGGGTGGAAAGCGCAATGCATATATACAGCCATGTTCAATAAGCTAAAGAGGATTAATACTGTAAGCTCTCACGAGCAGGGTCCTCTGATCCTTCTCTTCTCCACATCTGATTGTACTATTTAATACCTCTGTATGTCTATTCCCAGTTGTACAGCGCTGTTGAATTAGTTGGCGCCATATAAATAAAGAATAATAATAATAATAATGATACTGGGACAAACCAGGTGCACCACAGGGGGCAAATAAAAATTCCCATTGATTTCAATGGGGCTTTTTACCTTTTGATTGCCACAGAGGTGTCCTGCACGCAAAGGGTTAAATGCTAGCATTCTACGGGATGAAAACTCCTTTTAAATCAAGACGGGAAAGCAGTTGTGTGTGGAATATCAAGGAAAGCCATTACAACATACAAAATATCAATATTTCCATCTTGATTCCATTTATTTGTTGAAAGTAGCATTTAAATGCTTTAAAAGCAGTTCCCCCCTCCCAGTGTTAGTTACAGTGCAGTGGATGATGTTTTTTCATTAACAGAAATCTATGCTGTAAGGAAACAGGAATACATTGTATGTAATTAAGATCTTAGATTATTTAGGATGGGGCCATAAAAAGTAGGATTTTGTATATGGAGCATCAGTCCATCAACAAATCTATACTCTGTAGTAGAAAGCCAGATTAATGCATCCCTCCATCAGTTATACAACTCCTTGTATTAGATAATTAATAATAATAATAATAATAATAATGTATTAGATGGATTCATAGCTCTCCCTAGCTATTGTTTAATTACAATTCACATCATCCTCAACCAGATGTCTGGCTGAGGATGATGGTAGTTGTAGTCCTGCAGCAGGTAGAGAGCCACAGGTTGCCTGATCCTGTAGCTAGTGATGTGTAAATGTATATGTCTCTACCCTAGGCAACATCACAGGATTTTAACAGGGTATGGGTAACAGCAGTAATTTCTCTAAAGGGAGATATTTCCTTTCCGTGTTAGTAAAAACATAAGAAAGCAGGGCAATAGAAGTTATATCTGTTAAACTGTACAACCTAATATACACTGCGTCAGGGCCTATATTAATGTAAGCAGACAATGGCTTACTAGCGTCACTCTGACATAAATACTCTACATTATTAAAAGCAGCTAACAAATCCCATATTGCCCGTCTTCTCTCAAATGCCATTGAAAGGGAATTTTAGTCATTTGCTGTTCTGAATTAATTTCATGTGAAACAGCTATATGGAGAAATGTTATGAGGACATTAAATTTCGGTATAAATAGCGTGACATAATTGAATATGCTAATAATGTTTCTCATTATCTTAAGGCTTTGAGTCATAATAATTGATGCCACTTTCTCCATAAAATGATCTGATAAACCTCTTCCTTGGTAACCCTTTCTCTCGCTATTTGGGATTTTATCAGATATACAATATATCCAGCTTTAAATAGAGTATCTAGGAATTTATTAATTGCATCAATGTGTTTGTGTTCATCATCATCATGGGAAAAGTATCAGTGTCATCTACATAGACTTCAGTATTGGGGAAATCTGCTAATAGGTTTTCCACCCCGACTTAAAGGGTATCTATCACCCCTATACAAGTTTGTCTTAAACGTTAGGTTATATAGTGAATATGTGGAACACTGTATTAATTTATTTTTTAAGATCGCTATTTGGCCAGAATTTAATGAGTAAAGATTGCCCTGCACCCTACATCCTGACTGACTGCGGTTACCAGCTCTGTACCGTGGTCTGTCACTCTTCCTCTGCTCCCCTACCTCTATCCAACTTCCTCCGATAACGGAGGATTTCTTCATGTAAGCTGGAGTGATCTCTGACCAATAAGAGTGCTCCAGCTTACATTCAGAAAGTCTCTGTCATCAGAGGAAGATGGATAGAGGGATGGGAGCCGAGTAAGAGTGACAGACTGCGGTACAGAAATGGTAACCACAGTCTGTCAGGATGTAGGGTGCAGGGCAATCTTTTCTCATTAAATTCCGGCCAAATAGCAATTTTAAAAAAGAAATTAATGCAGTATTCCACATATTAGCTATTTAACCTAACTTTTAAGACAAAGTTGTATAGGGGTGAGAGATCGCTTTAAGCAGTATTCTACTGACTATCCTCTGAACTTTCACCTTTACACCTAGCAAGATATTCCAGATATGTCAGTGCTGACCTGAACCCTCATCGGTCCAGTTTCTTTTCCATTTTCAAAAAGGCAGTTTAATGCAATATAAAACAATGAGGCTAGGGTATAAGAAGAACACCATAGAGGACAAATAAAAGTTCCCATCTATTTAAATGGGGTTTTTTAACCCCTTGAATGCTACAAAAATCTTCAAAGCATTTGTAAGGCATTTTGCCCTTATGATATGGATGATTTGGATAGGAATATCCTATATAATAATTTGCTAGGATGTTTGTCAGAAGCCATCATGTGCAGTACAGATTGCCCGAGTTCGGGCAGTCTCTACTGCTCATGATATCATCGCATGAGTGAGGTAACACAAGACTGCATCGCATGGAGCAGTGAGGTAGCGGCCTCTTAACCCTTTGAATGCCAGAGGGGTATGTAACGCATTGCAGCATTGCGTACTCCTCTGGCACTCAAACAGTTAACATAACCCAGACCTTGGCCTGTGTACACAGGCTTTTACACTAGTATATCATAATTAGCCATTGTCGATCCACTGCAGGATGAAGGCCTTCTCAGCAAGCCTCCAGCAACTTCGGCCCTGTGCCTTTTATTGCCGCTGTGTATATAGTCCTGCTAGTCCCCCTCCTGACTGACATGTGATTGAAAATGACAGAGGGTTATGTCTGTACTTTGTCCTTCTAATTATACACCATTTTGAAAGTTGTACGCTGGTTTGAATGTACTGCAAGTAGTCCATGCTAAATCATGTGCTGGAATGGATCTTTGGCTTCTGTGTCTGCCTAGTGTAAATTTACTAAGCTATGTATGCCAGTATTATCCCCTTAACACTGCTTGCTCCAAGGGGAGTACAGTGGAGAGCCTATGGGTGTTTCGTTGTATTCCTTTCCTCTCTGACTTCCTTAATGTTATATATTGAGTACCAAAGAGGTATCCAGAGAATTGCAACACACTCCCCTCTTGAGATCTGAGACTTTTAAAGGGATGACATTGTTGATGGATTTAACATTGTATGCCCATATACTGTAAGCGTCCATTTCCATCCACCATTACTACTGATTCCTAAATACTACTGGATATATAGATAGATAGATAAATCATTTTTGTGCGTGACACTTCTTGTGGGGCTGAGCTAGTCAGAGGCATAATACAGTATTACCATTACACAATGGGGTTATATGTGATATGTGTCATACTGGTTTTATGGGACTGTCCAATCCTGATTTTGTATACTAATGTTTTTATTAAACAATAAATATTGATAATGTACTCCTTCCCCAGTGCTTTTTTTTAATAGTTTTGGTTCCCTTTACTGAGTACAATTGGGGCATGTTTTATAATCTTTGGGGTTCTGGGTATACACTGGGTGAGGTGTGTTGTTATATCTACACTATACACCTTACATACTAGTTAAAGTGCTCTCTGTTTACTAAAAATGGAACGAAGACAGCAAATCAGATTGCTGATACAAAGTAATAATATACATAATTAAAGAAAATGATAGCCAGTATGTAAAATATATTGACATATCATACAAGGACCAGAGAGAAGTGCAGTACATTGCGGAAGTGTGTGTTGGAATATTCATTTTGTCCATAAAGGGTTAAAAACGTGTCTTAATTTTTGATCACAGGAGTGGAATGATATCACCCACTGGTCAGCAAAGCAAAAGTGAGACAGATGTGTACAAGCTTTATACGTAGATGACGTACATCCAAATGTTACTCTCTCTCTCTCTTTATCTATACTGCAAAATGCCACATTAGAAAGACAAAAGGAACAATACAGGAAATGCAAGACGTCATTCCAGAGAGGAGGGAGGTTTCCAACAGGAAATAGGGTTATGATGGGTATAATGGAGAAAACACACACAGATATGCTTTCTACAACACTGACTGATCAGGGCACAGGGAATAAAAGCCTTTTCCATGATTAGAGTAGGGAGAAGTACTGAGGCTTATGTACACGATAGTGGGCAAATATACATTTCCATTTATTTAAATGAACTCATCATGCTAAAACACTATACAATATATATACAAAAAGTTAAAATAAGAGAATAAGTGCAGTAAAAAATGAGAAGATCCTCCACAATCTCCAAATTAAAAATGAAAAAAAAAAATATATATATTGTGCTCTGCTCCATACACACAATTTAAATGTGAACCCTGTGCATAGCATACATTATAACCAATATAGAAACTCATTTCACAGTTTGGTCAGAAAATGTCTACGCTTGTTTGCCATAACAAGGCAACCCATTTTAAAGGGACAGTAATGTCCCATAAAATTGTTTTAGAGTTTTGTAGAGCTTAAAAAAATAAGCTAAATGCCACAAATCTTATCTCTCAAACCGCTATGGTTTGAGAGATATCATCCGCTAAAGTTCCCCTCTCCCTACTCTTCTCCTGATGTCAGCTGTAAGCTGACAGCAGGAGTTCTTGGTCCGGAGACCAACAAGTGGCTCTTCAGCAGAGAAGCAATAGCGCAATTTAAAAAGAATTACTTCTTTGGAACGGTCTACAAAGTATGCCAGGTTTGCAAGCACACTTTTTAGACCATTCCAAAGAAGTATTTCTTTTTAAATCGCACTATTGCAGCTCTGCTGAAGAGCCTCCTCATGTCGGCCGACACTGATCTCCTTCTGTCAGCTTTACAGGAGAAGAGGAACTTTAGTGGAGGATATCTCTCAAACCAAAGCAGTTTGAGAGATAGGATTTGTGGCATTTAGCTTATTTTTTTAAGCTCTGCAAAACTCTAAAAAAAATTTAATGGGACATTACTGTCCCTTTAAGCAAGTCCTATCTATTACATTTTACCGTAGTTTATGGATTACAAAACTTCTTTATAGTAAAAGCTCTATCTAAAGCCAAAGGTGAGATGTAACAGATAGGACTTGGCTAAAATGGGGTGCCTTGGCGTGGCAATCAAGTTTAAACATATTTTGTCCCAAGTATGTGACATAACCCTTATTTTGAAAAAGAGTGTTAATATGGGGTTTATAATGTTTGCTATGCACAGGGTTCACATTTCAATAATTTATATGGAGCAGAGCAGGATCATCTCTTTTGTCTTTGATTTAAATGGGACTTTTAATATCGTGTATGAGAAAGAGGACTTCATGCATTTTGTTAGAGGCTTTGCTAGCATTTTGTGGGTTAAATTGCCCTAATGAAATCAGTGTTGATTTTGCAAATGTATATTTATCCCCTATGGTGTGGTTTGTCATCCCCACAATAATTCCCAGGCCTGTAGCATATCAGCCTTTGGGTCTTGATAAAGACCTTGAGGTTCATGCACTAAGGTGAACTGGAGGAATTCTGCTTTACAGCAACAAATTAAAATTCTCATCAGTTTAAGGGGGGTTTTAACCCTTCGAGTGCCAGAGGAGTGTGCAATGCATTGCTTTGCAATGCGTTGCATACCACTCTGGCACTCAAAGGGTTAACCTCTTGAATGTTGGAGAGCACTTCATCACATTACAAGCAGTATGTTTAAATTTGGAAGTTGGCTGTATGAATGCTTCAGATTATTTTCTGCTGTCAAAATGTATGTTTCAGTTGAGGCCTAAACAATCAAGGGGTTAAAATATCATTTAAATTAGTGGGAATTTGAGGTATTTTTATTTGTCTGTATGGTGTAGTTGGTTTGCCCTAGAATTCTTCCCGTTCTTCATAGTACATCAGTCTTCCATTATTCTTTTTCAGGAGTGGTTCAACCCTTTGAGTGGCAGAGAAGTATCCAACGGTTTCCAATGCAATGCATTGGATATCAATCTGGCATTCAAAGGCAGCAAGATCCACAACTCTAGTGGAGGATGAGGATGTAGCTCCAGTCCTATCAGCACTCCCAATATGGAACACTTACGTTCTAGAACTGTAATAAATGTATTTCCTCTCTAGGCTTAATAAGAAACGTGTAAAAGTGTGGTTTGGTTATAGGTTTTATTGAGCGTAACATATTACTGTAATGTCAGCATCTTGCTTTATGACGCAGAAGAGATCCCAGTATAAGGAAATCAAATCTTCCGATAACACAAAATGAGATACAGTGTAGTATTTGCTTGAATATAAGTTGACTCTGATTTTAAGGTGAGCCCCCAAACTTGAGATCTTAAAGGGATAGTAGTGTTTCATAAATACAGCAGTTCCAATTAATCTTCATAGTATTTGAGCCATAAAGAGCGTTATTTCAATACTGTCAGAGTTGTAGTTCAAGAGTCATTGAATGATAAAGTGTACCCCTCCTGCTTCTTTTACCTAGTGTAAGCCACCTCCCCTCAGATGTGGAATCTGGTTCCTTGAACGGACAGGGAAGGTGATTTACACTAGGCAAAAGGGGTGGGAGGGGGATAATTTATCATTCAATTACTCTTGAACTACAACTCTGACAGTACTGAAATAACACTGTCCTTGGCCCAAATACTATGAAGATTAATTGGAGCTGCTGTTTTTGTAAAACACTACTATCCCTTTAAAATCTCAAGTTTGGGGGCTCACCTTAAAATCAGGGCCAGACCTATGAAGATTAATTGGAGCTGCTGTTTTTGTGAAACATTACTATCCCTTTAAAGGCATAGAATATGTTCAGTGTGCATTCCTGTAGGTAGTGACTTGAGCAAAACAAGAAAGATTCTCTGCATTCTTTAAATTTGCCTTGTTACACAGACCCCCTAATGTGATTAAATCTGTTTGGGTGGCTGGAGCTTGGTGATGACTGTGGTGCAGTATTTGTCAATTCCTTTGTTTATCGCTCCATGAGGCTGCAGCATAATGGTTTTACAGAAAGCACATTTTTCTCGCAGGGAATGGAAAGCAGCATTTTCATGTAAAACCTGCAGATTAAGCAGATTCTGCCAGCTCAGTGGCTCCCTTGGACTGCCAATTAATTTTCAGGACTCATGACTACCCCCTCCTTCTCCACCCCACCCTCTTACGTTGCTAGTACAGTGTGTGCAGCTAAGCCAGATTTCCCTTAAAAATGAAGGGAATTCTATTGTAGGAAGTAATGGGTGTATGATGAAAGGAAGAGGAAGTGAAGACATGCTCTGGATGCATTGCCTTGGACTGAATACCTTCTAAAGATAGAAAGGGGCTTTATTATGTGTTCTGGTATGAATGGCTGCAACTTGTACTGAATAACAATTACCGCATACCAACAAGTCATCCTGGAAAAATGTCCTTCAGTGTATGCAGTGGTACCTGACTTAGATGTGATTTTTAAATGCAGCCCTTTGAGTGCCAGGGGGCAAAGCAATACGTTGTGTGCCCCTCTGGCACTCAAAGGGTTAAGAAAGGTTGCTATATTTAAACTGTCAAAATTGAGAACATATTGAAGTAGTAACCGGATTTAACCTCTTGGATGCTGGATGGTTGAGAAACATAAAGTAATCGTCTATACATAAGCTACTATAATGTAAGACACTCAATATTTCTTCATGTTTTTCCTGTATTTTATAAATCCTTAAGCATGGATTAGGGCCAGCAGCAATAAGAACATAACTGCCAGCTGTTCCTAATTTCCAGGTAAAGTCCCTGGTTATGGCTCTCTGTCTATTGATCTAGCAAGGCCTGCGTTTGTCTCTGATTTTACTGCTACCCCTGATTTTGTCTCTGATTTTACTGCTGCTCCTGATTTTGTCCCTGAATTTACTGCTATCCCTGCTTTTGTCCCTGATTTTACTGCTGCTCCTGATTTTGTCCCTGATTTTACTGCTGCTCCTGATTTTGTCTCTGATTTTACTGCTACCCCTGATTTTGTCTCTGATTTTACTGCTGCTCCTGATTTTGTCCCTGATTTTACTGCTACCCCTGATTTTGTCCCTGATTTTACTGATGCTCCTGATTTTGTCCCTAATTTTGTTATATGAATTCATATAATATTTAAGTGAAGGCAATGGGTATTCTGTTGTAGAAGAGCAGTATAAAAGGTTTTCTGTTGGAATCCGGCGATACTGTATTACAAACCACTAGTGAAACTCTTTTTCTAGTGGCTGCCTAGGAGAAAACTGCCCCTATATTTTTTTTTTTTATGTTCGCAAGTATTGGCATGACTAGTAGTGAGTAATTCACCAACCAGTATTAGAGACATCGTGTGGAGCAACACAGCAGGGAGCAACATTGACACTCACTCAAGGCAAGCAGCTTTCAAATCCCTAGTGTACTCTGTGTGAGGGTGTGTCTGACAGGTCACGCTCACACAGGACTCATATGCTCTTGCATTAGTAGAGGCAGTTGCAATTTGTGTTAGGAAGCTTCTCATCACAGGGCATGTAATAAAGAGACCTGAATTAAAGTTTTTACTCTTCTTCCACAAGGAATTTCATGACACCTACAGCATACATTAAAATTGCAGGAGGACAGACTCAAAATGAACAGAGACATATGTCAATAATAAATTTAAGCCTTCACTTAAGTCTGTGTACTAGTGTATGTAACTGTTTATCGCATACTTTGCTATTGTTGTCTTTAATGTGAGCAGTCCCCAAACATGACCCCTGTAGCATGCTTTGGAAAATGGTCTAACTTCTTCAGTGCTTTGTTAGTACATATTGACAGACAAGCATAGAGAAATTGAATAATGCCCTGAATCACCCATACACTCTCACACTGCCCTCCCCTTTGAGCCAGGTAAAAAAGATGATTTTTGGAATAGACAGCATGGAAAATAAACAGCAGGCGGGAGGAGTAAACAAGAATTGGTTACAGCTCTAATTTTAGCATTAACGTTTCTCTTGATAAGTTGGGCTTATCTCTGTGGGACTTCTCTTTCAGACTGTTGAATCCTATTATCTTTTTGAGAAAGTATTAACTAAAGTCAGTAAAATTGAGCATAGTACAATGCAATAAACTTAAGATTCAATGAAGCAATAATAATATACAGTGGATATAAAAAGTCTACACATCCCTGTTAAAATGCCAGGTTCTTGTGATGTTAAAGAATGAGACAAAGATAAATCATTTCAGAACTTTTTCCACCTTTAATGTGACCTATAACATGAACAATTCAATTGCAAAACAAACTGAAATCGTTGAGGGGGAAAAAAAAATCTCACAATAACCTGGTTACATAGGTGTGCACACCCTCTTATAACTGGGGATGTGGCTGTGTTCAGAATTAACCAATCACATTCAGTCTCATGTTAAACAGAAGTCATTACACACATGCCATCATTTAAAGTGACTCTGATTAATCACAAATAAAGTTCAGCCGTTCTAGTAGGATTTAGTCGCACCTCAGAGCAAAAGTCATGGTCCGCAGAGAGCTTCCAGAGCATCAGAGGGATCTCATTGTTGATGAAAGATATCAGTCAGGAGAAGGGTACAAAAGAATTTCCAAAGCATTAGATATACCATGGAACACAGTGAAGACAGTCATCATCAAATGGAGAAAATATGGCACAACAGAGACATTACTAAGAACTGGATGTCCCTCCAAAACTGATGAGAAGACGAGAAGAAAACTGGTCAGGGAAGCTTCCAAGAGGCCTACAGCAACATTAAAGGAACTGCAGGAATTTCTGGCAAGTACTGGCTGTGTGCTACATGTGACAGCAATCTCCCGTATTCTTCATATGAATGAGCTATGGGGTAGGGTGGCAAGACGGAAGCCTTTCCTTACAAAGAAAAACATCCAAGCCTGGCTGAAGTTTGCAGTAACAAACATCAAGTCCCCCAAAAGCATGTGGGAAAACGGTGTGATGAAACCAAGGTTGAACTTTTTGGCCATAATTCCAAAAGGTATGTTTGGCGCAAAAACAACACTGCACATCACCCAAAGAACACCATACCCAGAGTGAAGCATGGTGGTGGCAGCATCAGGCTTTGGAGCTGTTTTTCCTCAGCTGGAACTGGGGCCTTAGTCAGGGTGGAGGGAATTATGAACAGTTCCAAATACCAGGCAATTTTGGCACAAAACCTTCAGGCATCCGTTAGAAAGCTGAAGATGAAGAGGAAGTTCACCTTTCAGCATGACAACGACCCAAAGCACACATCCAAATCCACAAAAGCACGGATTCACCAGAAGAAGATTAACATTTTGGAATGGCCCAGCCAGAGCCCAGACCTGAATCCAATTGAACATCTGTGGGGTGATCTGAAGAGGGCTGTGCACAGGAGATGTCCTCGCAGTCTGACAGATTTGGAGCACTTTTGCAAAGAAGAATGGGCAAATATTTCCACGTCAAGATGTGCCATGCTAATAAACTCCTACCCAAAAAGACTGATTGCTGTGATAAAATAAAAAGGTGCTTCAACAAAGTATTAGTTTAAGGGTGTGCACACTTATGCAGCCAGGTTATTGTGAGTTTTTTATTTTTCCCCCTCAACGATTCCAGTTTGTTTTGCAATTGAATTGTTCATGTTATAGGTCACATTAAAGGTGGAAAAAGTTCTGACATGATTTATCTTTGTCTCATTCTTTAACATCACAAGAACCTGGCATTTTAACAGTGGTGTGTAGACTTTTTATATCCACTGTATAAACAGATAAATATACCTTACTGCTGTGTCTGGAAGAACACCTCCCTTACTTATGAGTGCTGAAGAGTGTCCAACACAACAGTGTCCTACCAAATGCAGGGTGGCAGTTCTGTACTGAGCTCCCATGCAATGAGTTGTGCCCTGAACCATGTATCTCAATGACATTTCCTCTTATCTCACTAAGGATTTTTCCATAACTCTTTGGATGCTGTGATGTGGAACATGAATTGGACACACCACTAACCTGTCCAAGTAGCTAATCCAATTGAGGGGTGTATATGAAAGGAGCACTGGAGTTAATTCCGCCATTTTGATCTTGAAACAAACGACCTTATGTACATACAGTAATGGACTGGTATATAGATAGATAGATAGATAGATAGATAGATAGATAGATAGATAGATAAATAGATAGATTAGATTTTGCACTATAAAGTAACTGCTTTCAAAAAAAGCAATGGATGCCTAACTGGCACAGAACAATATTGAAAATGATGACAGATGGCTTCAAAGCAGATAAGATGTTGATCCAGGGAAATATCTGACTGCCATTTGGAGTCAGGAAGGAATTTTTTTACCCACTTGGGGCTAAATTGGAAATGGCTTCAGAGGGCTTTTTTTTGCCTTCCTCTGGATCAACAGGGGTGTTTTTGGCATGGGCTGGACTTGATGGACGCATGTCTTTTTTCAGCCTCAACAACTATGTTACTATACATTTACTGGGGTGAATGTATGACTCCACCAGCACAGATCCACTGGCTTCAGCCTCCAATGCCAGCGGCTGTACCTGAGGAATGCACTAGAGTGTATGATCACTTTAGTGTATACCAGCACACAGACCTGGCCTTAAGATTTAAGGTCAGTAAGCCCCATATGTCGGCCCCATATTAAGTGCAGGAAATTTAAGTAGGTAAATTACACCATTTAATCTCCTCCTTCTTTTATACTATCATAAAAACCCATAGACTGCTTTTCCCTTAGAGCAAGCAGCATCAAGCAGAGAAATTGTGAAAAGCCTCTAAGTAAACTAATGGCATGCAGACACAGGGATAGAAAAAATATTACATTCCTCTGTCAGAATTAGCAGTAACCACTTGGCTTCTAGAGATGTCTTCAACTCATAATGCTACAGTTTATTATTGTTTTTACTGATTCACACACTCAAACCCAGACATTCACATGCACATACACACACATGCACACACACACAAATGCAGGCTCACGCGCATTTTTTTACAGAACTAGCAAGGAACGTCACAGCAGTGTTAGAATGCAGATGACAATGAAAATCTCATTTGTTCAATTTAGATGCAATTATATATTTTCACATCAAGCATATTGGTTTAATAACAAATGACAGTTGCGTAGCATGATAATAGGATGTGATACTGATACTGCTTTATAGATTAATGAGCTGTGATCTTGCTTTACTTAGGTCACTGCAGTGCTAATGAATTATGTTTCTCAGCTCCTATCAACTATAATATTATTTTAATGACATTTTACAAAGTCATATTCCTGAAGCACATAAAGTGCATAGGGTTAAAGAGACAATAGCTATAGCTCTTCTCCTTTTGAGTGCCTGAACACAGCACAGTGCAAAGCAGTGTATTGGATGATCCTATGGTGCTCATAAAGCTAAACAGATTTATCTAGATAGGTGTCCTTCAGACAACAGTCAGGTATGTCTACCAGATTACAGTATAAATTATACCTATTAAAGGGACAGTACTGGTTAATTTTATGTTTTTTTCATATTGTAGGCATTAAAAAAATATTAACAAGGATGTAAGTCTTATCTTAAACCTTTATGGACTGAGAGATACCGTGTGCTATAGTTCCTCCTCCAGGCTGTTTGAGAGGAGTCAGCGCTGTAGCTGACAGCTGCAGAATCCGGTCATTTGACCGGACGGAGGCTCTTCATCAGGGCCTAAATCGAGCTGTTTCAAAATAAATACTTCATTGGAAAGGTCTACAAAGTGTGCCTGGTTTGCAAGCACACTTTGTAGACCATTCCAGTGATGTATTTAAATTTGAAATAGCGCGATTTCAGCTCTGCTGAAGAGCCTACATCCGGATTCTGCAGCTGTCAGCTACCGCTCTGACTTCTCTCAAACAGCCTGGAGGGGGAATTTTAGCACGCTGTATCTCTCAGACCATAAAGGTTTAAGAGATAAGACTTACATCCTTGTTAATATTTTTTTAATGCCTACAATATGAAATTAATATAAAATTAACTATCCCTTTAAATAAAAGGGCAACTAACATGAAAAAAATGTTAATAATTATATTTTTAATAGTCCATTTCATTAATCCCTGTTCTGGGGGTAACATCAATATAAACTTACAGCCCTAATTGTGTACATCCACCCCAAGCATTCTCTTACCTACTGCAAAAAGTTGAAGCTGCCATTGGTAGCCTCATTCCTATTGGCTGTACATGTGGGTATAGAATAACAGCAGCAAACAGGAGTCTTCAGCTGTCTCTTACAGCATACCTCCCAAGTGTCCCTCTTTAGGAGGGACAGTCCCTCTTTGAGACCCAAATCCCTCTGTCCCTCTTTCCCACCCTGGTGTCCCTCTTTTTAGGATATCAGATTATGTGGTGTGTAAATAAGTGTATCCATTGCTCCACAGCCATAAAACTTACATTAATGTTTATATAAACGTCATTATATGTGTTTATAAATTAGTATGTGTAAATAAAATAATTTGATGTTGCTCTAGAGCATTTATTAAGCTACACAAAGAAGTGTCAGTAGGTCATGAAATCACCTATAAGCTATTGGTAATGCCCCGTCCACCAGCCATGCCCCCAGTAACAACCCCTAAAACAAAAGTGTCCCTCTTTGGCCATTTGAAATGTTGGGAGGTATGCTTACAGTCCTATCTTTGGGGAAAGGGAGAGTGGTGGTGTTCTGAAGGGTGTGGGGGGATACGTATACACTGAGTTCTGTAGAGAGATGCTGCTACTTCCAGAATTGGGAGTATGAGCAATTATCTACCGAAAGACTGAGCTTTAATATTAGTTGCCATTTAAGGATATGTATTGTAAAGCTGGCTGCTTTTCACATAATGTTGGTCTCAAATTTAAGTAATATTAGTACTGTGGAATTTGTTGGACTTTATACATATGGAATCAATCATTATAAGCTTGTTAGTGCCATAGTGCCAGTCAATACTCTATACAATTTCATTGTGGATATTTTTTTAATTTCAGATGTCTGCAGTGTAACATTAAACAGAACAACAGCCTGTGTTTCTGTAAATCTCTTGTGCTGTGTTCCATTTTTTCACTTAAAATAAAAATGTAACCACTGGTTTTAATCCTTAACACAATATTAGTGCTGTGTTTGGTTTTTTACTGAGGTACCTCAGTAGCATTGTAAACGGAGTTTGCAGAAATACAGCTATGAAGGGGAGCGTGTGCGCACTCCCTGGGGCAGCTAAGAAGTCCTGAGATGGTACAGGGAAGTGCCCAATTTTGAATGGTAAATGTCTCCACTAGTGGGTGAGTTGTTAAAGTGGAACTACCACAAGTTAAAGGGATAGTAATACTTAAAATGTAAAAAAATATATGTTGTAGGGTTTATTCCCCTGAGTAAAACAAGATTACTCCCATTGCTGAAAGGTGTTTCACTCAAAAGTTATTAATTTTCAAAGTTGAATTTTTTAGGTGCAATATCACAGTGGCCTGAAATTATACAGTGGTGCTGTTGCTACACAGTCCTATGGACAGCTCTGGTCCCGGGACCATAAATCTCCATAGGATGGTGTAGCAACAGCGCTACTGTACAATTTCAGGCCACTGTGATATTGCACCTAAAAAATTCAACTTTGAAAATTAATAATTTTTGAATGAAACACCTTTCAGCAGTGAGAGTAGTCTTGTTTTTCTCAGGGGGATAAACCCTACAACATATTTTTTTAACATTTTAAGTATTACTATCCCTTTAACAACTTTAGCTTCAATAACTCCGCATCTGGCGACTAGCTGCTTAGTAGCGCTAGTAGCTAGAATTAGTACCTTATTAAATAGATTTCTCCTTTCTTCCCATAGTGACGTCCGCGTGCCTGCTCTGTCAGTCCCTTCCGGAGCCGAACGGCTCCTAGCAACGCCTCCTACAGCCGGCTGGGACTGACAGAGCAGGTGCGTGGACGTCACTATGGCAAGATGTCTGCAATTCGTCCTGCCTGTCAGTCAGGGAAGAATGGCTATTTTTCCTTTACAAGGTAATAATTCTGGCGACTAACGCTACTAAGCGTGGATGTGGAGTTATTGAAGCTAAAGTTGTTAACATGTGGTAGTTCCGCTTTAAATGAATCTTGGTTGCATGCTGAGAAAGACTTTAGGCCTTATGTATAAAGACAAAGTGGAGAAATTCTGCAGCAAGCCAGCTGAATTATTGGGGACAAATAAAAATCCCCATAATTCCCATTGATGTAGATGAGGCCTTTAACCCTGTAAATGCAAAGTAATTGAGAACAGTTTTTTTGTATCTTTAAAAGAGCCTTCAAAGATAGCCTATAGTTCACTGTGTTGCATTAAGTGTTCACTGCTTCCTTAACCATTTGAATGTGTTAGATGCTCCTCTGGCACTCACAGAGTTAAAGTCTTAACCCTTTAAGGACTGGGAAAATCTGAGGTAGATTGCACTTAAGGACTGGAGGAATTCTGACCATTTTGACTGTGTCTTTATTCAACAGTGTTTTCCCTCTAAGGATTTTATTTCAGCCACACAAATTATACACCATTTTTCACACACAATTAGGGCTTTCTTTTAATGACACACTTATATGGATAACCAACCATTTATTTTATTATTTATTAAAGAAAACGGTAAAAAAAATAAAAAAAACACCCTTTTTATTTTTTCTCTTGTTATCATTTGGGAGCAATGGGTTATATTTTTATGGAGACTGCATGAAAGGTATGACCGGTCATTCATACCTACAAAATGGTCAGTTTTAAGTGGGCACTGTCCCCCCGGGGTGAAAATCCCCATGTCCCTCTTTCCCTCCGTATTTCCCACTTTTTTATTGCTAAGACTTGGTGGTGTGTACGAGTGTATTACATTGCTCCACAATAATAAAATTGCCATTAATGTTTGTTTAAACTTCAGAAGATGTGTATATAAAATAGTATGTCTCAATAAAATATTTTGCTCTGTTTAAGATGTATAAAAAAAAAAGAAAAAGAAAACAAGTTGCTCTTAGCAGGTCAGAAATGTACCTGCTTTTATACACCCCAGTTAATACACCCAACTCTGGCCTCTAATGCTTCATTTGTGTGTCTATTCTCTGTGTGTCTCTCTCTCCCTTACTCTCATAGTAAGGCAGAGAGAGAGGCAAAGAGCAGTCACAAAGGCAATGTGTAAAAATGCCGGTACATGTGATCGCTGTAGTAACGATCACGTGTACCGGCTCAGCTGAGGATGAATGAAACTAAGCGCTCCAGTCTTGGAGTGCTCAGTTTCATTCTCCCTATCATGAGGTGCACCGCTATCATTTAACCCATGATGTGCCAGGACCGTCATGGGTGCTTATGGTAAGTTTACCCATGATGGTCCTGGCTTGTCATGGGTTGTTAAGGGGTTAACAGTGATGGAATGTGTGTGTCATATGCGCTAACAATGTTGTTCAAACCCAGAAGCACAGATTCTTGAGTGGTATGCCAACGTCCAAAGTAATAAAATAAACTGTATGTTAAAACACTATCTTTGCATGGGAGACATCTATGGCATTCGAGCGGACTGAATCCCCATTCAAATCAGTAGAGATGGTCATTTGTTCTCTGTGATACAGCTGGTCTCTTCAAGAATGGCCCCATTTTGCTTTTATACATATGCCGTTATGTAACAAAAAAGTGCCATGTAGCATTAAAGTGACAAGAGTGGCAAGAGCATAAAATCTAAAGTCAAATTTCCAATATTATTTATTTCATGAACATCTATTTTTTTTAACATTTCTGTGTACTTGATACAGAGGTATCTGAATTTGTTTTCAGAGGGATCTTTGTGTGAGAAAATCGAGAGAAAGGGCAACAATGTTAAAAAAAGATATAATGTAAAAAAGACTAAGAAACAATATAGTTAAGTCTGTCTCTAAAGTCAAGAGATCACTCAGTGCTGCAGGGAGACTGCAACATTGTATAAATATCTCAGCTTTCACATTTCCCAACAGGAAGCTTTCTTGAAGCAGATATGCAAGAATCTCAATGTCAGGGACAGAAAAGTGTTTAAAAAATAGAGAGATGCAGGTTCTAACTATAGCAGTCCTAGTAAGAGCCCAGCCTGGGAACCTTACCTTCGGGATTGGTTATGTAAGTGTGATGGTATTGTGTCATCTTAGCACCACATATCAAACATAGGCTTTTGAGTCCTGTGGCTACCAGAGGAATCTGCAGAGTCTCATTGCAAAGTGATTAAAACCAGAATAAGAAAATGTCATCCTTAATGTTAGATTGATGTTATAGCATGATTCTTTTCCTATGTGAATACAAATTGACATGTAGTTGGTCAATAATAATGAAAAACAGTTGTATAAATGTATATGTAAAAAAAGAAACCAGGTGATAAAGTTGAGAATCTGCCTTTCACACAGACAGAGTGCATAATATAAAGTGACTTTTACAGCTTTGCTAAGAAAGGAGCAACCTTATAGCAGATGCTCCATATACAAACTGAGCCTTATGCAATAAAGAAAAGAGGAGGCATTCTGGAGGAAACCAAAATCACAGTAGGGGAGAAATAAAAGTTCCCTTTGATTTAAATGGGGTTTAAACCTTTTAAATACTAGAGAAGCCTCCGACACATTTCTTCATAATGCCTTGGAGACATCTCTTGCATTGATTAACCCTCTAACTCTGGGTGACATGTTAGGACCGTCACAGGAAAACAACCTTTAAGGACGAATGATGGTCCTGGCATGTCAAGAGTTAGTGATCATAGCGCGTCTCAGCGTGAGCTGTGATCAGGACTGGAACAATCAGTGTCCGTCTTACCCTGGTGGCTCCACTCATGTGATTGCCGCTACAGCTATCACATGACTAAGGCAATGTATGTAAACATTATCTTTGTCTGTGCTCTCTGCCTCTCTCTCTTCTTCACTGTGATTGTGAGAAAGAGAGAAGCAGAGAACAGAGCTAACAACCTATGAAATGGGTAGGGGGCATTTGGTGATTCTGGGGGCAGGACTAGGGTAGAGAATGTTTGGTAACCCAATGACCTATTGCCAAGTCTTTGTGTTACTGAATAAATTATGTAGACTATAGCAAGCCCAATTTATTTTATTTTCAAAGCCTAATTTATAAACACACATATAGTGAAGTTTAAACAAACATTAATGTGAGTTTTATTGCTGTGGAGCAATGTGATACACATATACATACATCACATAGACTGATCTCTTAAAAGATGGATGCCAGGATGGGAAATAAGGACATAAGGATTTTTGTCTCAAAGGGATAGTACCCCACTAAAAAAGCGACACTTAGGTTTTATCCAGTCACAGTTAAAAATGAGGTAATTGAGCACAAATTATCACAGGATTGCGGGTTTTTTATTTTTTTATATAATTATCAAATGAAATGATGGCTGCATGTTGTATTGAAAATTGTAATATAGATGGTTTTTGAGAATTGGAATGCAATTGTAGGAGGCACAGTACAGCACTTTACACTAATTAGATAATTGTTTACTAGGCCAATATTACCACACCTTGGGGCAAATATATCATACAGATTCCATGCAAGACGTAGAGCTGGAGCCAACACATACCTCCCGAGTGTCCTTCTATAGTCAGGACAGACCCTCTTTGAGACCCAGATTCCTTGGTCCCTCTTTCCTGTCCTGGTGTCCTTCTTTTTTTAGGAGATCAGACTGTGTAGTGTGCATATAAGTGTATCACATAGCTCCACATTAATGTTTACGTAAACGTCAGTGTATAAGTGTTTAAAACAACCTATGTAAATAAAATAGTTTGGTCTTGATATAACTCATTTATTCAGTTACATAAAGCACTGTCAGTAGGTCATGAAGTAACCTAAACATTTTATGCAAGGTCATTCCTACCAGTCATGTCCCTAGCAACGCTACCTAAAATAAAAGTGTCCCTCTTTGGCTATTTGAAATGTTGGGAAGTATACAAGCATGTTATCCCTACGCCTGTTTAATGTCAATTTACTAAGACACACACTCACAAGATCCTCCACTTAACACCCTTGTGGCAATGGGAGGACAAAGGGGCAGTCTGTTTGTGTTTCAGGTGAGGTCTTTCCTCTACTTGTTTAGACCAATGTACTCATCAAGGCCTACATGAAATGGTGTTAGTGTATTCCATCTCCCTGCAATTTTTATGAACTGGCTGTGTGGCTGGCTGTGTTGGTGGCATTAAAGTTCATCACTGGAAGAGTGAAATAGCCGTTATGTACTACAGAAATCATGTACTGTAGTACATGCCCTTGGGTGCCGCCACTGGTATCACACACTAATTCCAAAGTGGCTGTATTGGTGAATTTCGACATTTGGCATATTGTGCTATGGATGAATCTAGAAAAGGAGTGTATACTGTGTGTATGTATATACACATGGACCTTGGGTTCAAAATGTTTTCCTATAAATATAGGTCTCCTTTAATAGATAGCTCCCCGGTGTCTCTACAATAGACAGTTACTAACACTCAGGTACAGATTTACAATTTATTCACCCCTAGTCAAGTAAATCTAACCCTAATCCTACCCAATATCACAGTGCCATTTCTCTTATGTTCCCACGCCCAACCCCAAGCACTGTTGGCTGACACAGAAAATATTCTTAAAACTACAGTTACATTAACTGGATCAGTACAGAAGTAAATAATGTTGCCTTATTAGTATATAAACAGGACATTACAGCAATATATACACTACCAAATACACTGAACACTATAAAGCAGACGAGGATGTCTGGTACAAGGGAACTGGGTTTGTGCTAGCTACTTTCATAACTCGGCACAGTGGATGTGACAAGTCCCTCAAATTATGGAACCCTTGGCATCTGCCTGCCCTGCATAATAGGAAATCCAGTCCTACTAAAATGTTCCTGTGTCCTCACTGAGATGTGATTCATACCACAGTGTTAAATATGTCTGTGACCATACTTCCTGTCCCTGACCAAACAGTTGTCAATACAAAATCACAGTTCTCCCTCATAGCTTGGAGAGTAGCACTTTATAATTGAGTCATGAGTCGATAATTAGGTTTGCAACTATAGCGGTGTTTTGAGTGTTTTGATAAGTGGTAACCTGTGTTCGAAATACTAGTATTTTTTTTTTCTATCATTGCTATAGATACAATGAGCAAGTGAGTACAACTGATGGACTGATACCTGAATAAGGAAAAACTGCTCACAAGTTAGAAAGCTGCCAGTTTGCTTGTTGAATACCTCTCTGGAACTCAGAGGGTTAAATATAATATATATTTCAAAGTAAAGGGTACTCTTGATTTAATGTGCACTGACCAGAGTTGGAGGTCCTGTGGTCCTTCTAGCAACTGTCATGTCCGCCTCCATGGACACAGCATCCATCATTGATTGAAGATGTTATCTTTTGAACTGGAGAGTAAGGGAAACATTTGTGGGAACCATAATGATTTCCTGGCTATAGTGAGGTGAGTGAAGGGGTTGTTATTAGGAGCTGTTAATTTTCCTTCAAATTCAATATATAGTATGTTCCTTGCTGTTGTATAAGTTTTTGCTCATTGGAAAGTACAGTATGGACTGCCTACTTAAAGGGTTGGATCTCCTACCCAGAGTTACCAGTAACCGGTATGGACTAAGAGAAAATGATTTAACAGGTAAGACTAAAATCTGTTTCGTACCCTAACTGTCTGTCTATCTAGCTATCTAACTATAGTGGGTGTGATCTCTGGCAGTCTGTTAACATGTTAATTACAGCATTGAAGGGGTGGAGTTAGTGGCTGTCTTTCACCATTGGAGCGCAGTTGGTTTGCTCTGGAATTACACCTCTTGCAGAATAATGCCTGTTTTGTTCATGTTGTCTTCAAAATAATATGGATTTGAGTACTTTTGTTCAATGATTTTTCTTACAATAATTGCATTGTAGGAAAAAAATGTACTATTGTTCAGAAACAATATATTTAGTAAAATTACAAATAACTGACACCAAACTTCAGATTTCTTTCTTTTTTTTTTCAACTGAATAAAAATGTGGATTTTTTTCTAGTGAACTAATGTTACATGTTCTCAGTACAAAGGAAACAGCAGGTTACGTGACATAATTCAGAGCTCACAGTAATTTAACATGAAAATGAAAATTTCTCACCCTGCTGTACATGTTGTTTTTCTCATTTAAGACAGTAGTACAGAATCTGAGTATGTGTGAAAACACAAAACCAGAAAACATTTTCCAGTGTATATCTACCCCTGTCCACAAGCCACATCTTCTTTTGATTAGTCAAAATGAGGCCGGTAGACTTAGAAGAACTGGGGCAGATGAACTAAGGTCTGACAAAGAGCTGATAAACAGGTGATAAAGTGGAGATGACTTCCCCAGTGTTCTAAACTCTCCAAGTCCTAGATATTCTATGGAACCAATGTATTAAGATTTCTAAAAATTTAGAGATCTTAATTCATTGACTCCATAGAATAAAATAGGATTTAGAGAAGTGATATCACTGGAGAAGTCATCTCCACATAATCACCATTTTATCATGCCTTAGCGCATAACTCTCCTGGAGTACTTCTGGAGCAATCCAGCTGCACCATGGAGGCAAATACATTGTCGTAAAATTGTAATTGATTTAAATTGGATGTGTAACCTATGCACAACATGCCATAGTTAGGTGACACATCTAATACCATGAAAACATTTATTTTTTATTTTCAAGTTCCATTTCGTTTAAATCTAACTTACAAATGTCTGGGCTGCAGCCACTTCCGCATAAACTGCAGACCAATGCTCTGCCTCTGCTCTCCTCCCTCCTCCGATGACGGAGGCATCTCTCTGGAAGCTGGAGGAGTCTCATTGGCTAGATATCGATCTCTGCCAATGAGACCGCTCCAGTTTACTGACAGAAGCCTCTGTCATCGGAGAAGGGAGGAGAGCTGAGGCAGAGCTCTGTAACCGCAGAGAACCGCAGTCACCTGGAACTGGCTGCAACACAGACTTTTGTAAGTTAAATTTAAACGAAATGGAACTTGAAAATAAAAAATAAATAATGTTTTGATGTTACGGAATGTGTCACCTAACTATTTATGGCATATTGTGCATAGGTGACACATCCACTTTAAAATTGTGCTTTTAACACTTTGGAGGTTATGCGCTAAGGTGTGATAAAGAGGTGATAAAGCGGAGATAACTTCTCCAGTGATATTAGTTCTACATTTCCTATGTTGTTCTTTGGAGCCTATGCACTAGCTCTATATGATAACATATGACTTAAAGAAGTGAAATAACTGGAGAAGTTATCTCCTCTTTGTCACCTCCTTATCACACCTCAGTGCATAACCCCCTTTGAATGCTCGCAAAGGAATTAAGAATATCAGCCTCAATGGGAGAGTGATTCAGACATTTAGGTTGGTATGTACTTAACCAGGAGTGGGCAATCTGGGGGATTCTAGCTTCTGTTGGACTACGGTTCTGTCATCCTCAGCTGTATATTGGCCAGCTGAACATGATGGAAGTATAGGTCCAACAGCTGCTGGAAAGCTATATGTTGCAAGTCCCTGACTTCATATTCCATTAAAGGGAAACTAAAGTCCCATAAAAAATAATCTACCTTTCTAGAACTTACAAAAATAAACTATGTCCCACAAATCCTGTCTCTCAAATCGCTATGGTTTGAGAGATATTTTGCACTGAAAGTTCTCACCTCCCCACCCTTATCCTGACATCAGCATCTAGCGGACAGCAGGAGATCCTGGTCTGGGGGCCGGTGGCTCTGCAGTAGTGCCGAAATTGTGTTATCTAAATAGAATGACTTAAAGGGATAGTAATACTTAAAATGTAAAAAAAAAATATGTTGTAGGGTTTATCCCCCTGAGTAAAACAAGAGTACTCCCACTGCTGAAAGGTGTTTCATTCAAAAGTTATTCATTTTCAAAGTTGAATTTTTTAGATGCAATATCACAGTGGCCTGAAATTGTACAGTGGCGCTGTTCCTACACCATCCTATGGACAGCTCTGGTCCCGGGATCATGAATCTCCATAGGATGGTGTAACAACAGTGCCACTGTACAATTTCAGGCCACTGTGATATTGCACCTAAAAAATTCAACTTTGAAAATTAATAACTTTTGAATGAAACACCTTTCAACAGTGGGAGTACTCTTGTTTTACTCAGGGGGATAAACCCTACAACATATTTTTTTTACATTTTAAGTATTACTATCCCTTTAATTGGAAAGGTCTACAAAGTATGCCTGGTTTGCAAGCACACTTTGTAGATCTCTCCAGTGGCGTAATTCTTGTTAAATAATACGATTTCAGCTCTGCTGAAGAGCCTCCTCAAGTCGCACAACTTGAATCTCCTGCTGTCAGCTTTACAGCTGACATCAGGAGAAGGGGAGGGAGGGGGGAACTTTGAGCGCAAATATCTCTCACACCATAGCGGTTTGAGAGATAGGGTTTGTGGCACATAGTTTATTTTTTTAAGCACTACAAAAGTAAAATAATTTTTATGGGACAGTACTGTCCATTTAAGGCCTATAAAGCAGCTTTGTGTTCATGTGATAGTACTCTGCTAATCAAACTGGACATTTCTACATTTATATGCAGGGAGCACATAAATGTACTAAAGAAGAGAGACATTTGTGCTTTCGGGGTATAGCACCTTTTGACCACATGCTGTGTTCGTGTGTATTGCAAGGGAAAATCACAAACAACACTGACATTTCCTTGCACCTGCCTCCAGCAAACATAATATAAGAGCTTCTAGGCCCCTGCTCATACCTTGATGCTTACCACTTTTCTCTACATCAGTGTTTTTCAACTCCTGTCCTCAGGACCCACTAACAGACCAGGATTTGATGATTTCCTTGTTAGAGCACAGGTGAGTTAATCAATGTGAATGAGCCTCTGATCACCACACCTGTGCTCTAGCAGGGAAATCCCTATGTCCTGGCCTGTTAGTGAGTCCTGAGGACAGGAGTTGACAAACACTGCTCTACATCCTGTTGACCCTTCCATGGATCGAACACTCTGCAGTATAAAAAAAGAAACTGTTCTTGTCACCTTACTGAGCAAAGAGATTAACTATGCAGAATAAATTAAGACATAAATAAATGAATTACAAATTAAATAACCCCTAGAATGAGGGTGGTTGGAGTCAATATCAATAGGAATTAGGGAGATTTTATTAGGTCCCTATGGTGCAGTGGATTTACTACAGAATTGCACTATTTTAATTTAATGAAATATACCTTTAACCCTTTAAGAGCCAGAGCTGTGTGCAACTCATTACAAAGCAATGAGCTGCACATCCCTTTAGTCCTTAAATGGTTAATTATGTGAGAGGAGAGATGCTGTACTTGGTGAACTATTTAGCAATGTTTACCTATGAATATTAGTGGGCCTAAGGAAGTATTTGTAAACCCTCGGGCACTCAAGGGGTTAAACACTCTGGCTCTTTGCTTTATATTATGTTATGAATATCTCTATCATCCAAGGAGTTCAAATTATAAAAACAATCCTGTACGTGGAGCCTCTTTTCATAATTTTCCTTGAGGCCTAAAAAATTTCTTATAACAGCCAAGCTTAGAAAATGTGGTACAATTTAACGTTGAGTTGCATGACCTAGTTATTGTGGCTAGAGAACTATTCGTACTCTCAGTATAAAAAGCCTAAGCCTTTTGTGTCAGAAATTCCATTAGACAGAGTAGACAACTTCCTGGAAGTCCAAACTTTGCGAGGCACCTCAGCTGTGCTGTCATATCCACAGTTTGTGCTGTGGGTGGGACTAGCTCAATCCCAGTGACCCTGCCGCAGTCACCTGCTTCCTGATTATGGTAGCCAGTTTATTTGCCAGTTTATATGCTCATTTGGTCTTTTATTTACAGTAATTAGTTAACCCCTTGCATGCTAAGAGGTCTCCAGTGCATGTGGGCAAACTAGATGGGCCGAATAGTTCTTATCTGCCGTCAAATTCTATGTTTCTATTTCTTCTCAATGCGTTGGAGACCTCTCCAGCATCCAAGGGGTTAATAGATTCTTTTGTGTTTGGATTTTATAGGCTGGTAGTTCTCAGTAGGTGTGCCATGGTACTTTGGTGTTCCTTGGTGTGCATTTTGTCTAAAAAGAATTTGACAAAAATGTAGGTTTTTTTTGTTTTAAATGTATATTTTTAGAAATTACTATGCACAACATACTTGTTTTTTATCATTATGATAGCTGGACTCAATAATCACAATATTTTTATGTTTTTCTCTCATTCACAGCAACTTATATCTAATAATAATAGGGTGCCCTGGAAATCCTAGAGTGCGTGTTATAGGTTATTTACTGTGATAGGCAACAGTGGACCTGCTTGGGTGGAGTCTTGTGAGGATTGGGGGTGGAGCTGTAGACAGGGCTAAGGGCACCTAGGGTGAACGATGTAAATTTGGTACTGGTTGTGTCATTATTTTTAGTTTATTAAAAAAGGCAACATTTAGAGAAAATTTGCATTTTTGAAAATGACCTGAAAAGATGAATGCATATTAAAGACAGATTGGTAAGAATAAATAGCACTCTCTTTGGAAGATAAATAAAACTAGGACAAGCTCATGTTTATGCAAATAAAAGTACGCTAATATAAAAGTTTACGCTGCACTTGAAAACCACTTAGTGGCAAGATCTCAGAAGCAGGATTCTGTTTAATGTAAAGACTGATGTCATTTTTTCAGCGGTAGAGCATGTATTTGATACAGCACCGGGTCTGAGTATATCATTTTCTTGTACACTTGAAAGTCAGCAGAAGTGTGTTATGAATACTATTATGGAAAACATCAAAACCAAGTGAACATGACATTAGCATAGGGGTTTCCTGACTGTAACTGGATGCTTCTTTTTACTTGAACCATCCAACTGTGTCTTTCAAGTTCCAGACTCAGCATAAGATTGGAATATATACTGAAAGCTCCAGGGACAGATTCAGAGTATGGTTTAAAGAAGTTAGCAAATGCAGTCTTTTTCAGGTCCTCAGTACTGTATCCTGCAAGTGATGCTGCTGTTGCATGGTTGTATATTTTACTTGCGTTAATAGTAAAGTTTTACCCTGAGAAAATCTCTTAGATTTTAGGGATATTGCTGCTGAGAAAAACTAGGGTACTCCAACTGGTGAATGTTGTTTTATTCAGAGTTTAAAATAGTTTAAACTGTTATTATGACAGTGGCTTAACTATAGAATGTAATAGAATAATTGTCTGAACACCAGGGGGTGATGATATGACGATGTGTATCTGGCAGTGTATGGCGAACACATCGCCTTGGCGATGCAGACACACATCTCCAAATGCACTAAGAATTAAATATTTATTATTTATTCACTTTAAAATTATATACTTACATGGATATGTTATGGTGAGCTGGCATTGTGAGTATTCTTTCTTACTTCTTGTCTTCTTTTCTCCTTAGCTCATCGTAGCTGCTTCTTCACTTATTTACCTTAATTATCTATATTATTAATATTATTGCACTATATCTATTTTTCTTTTTTATTTTTCACTCTGTCCCTTTAAGGACTAGGCCTGTATGGCCTGTCATGTCTTGCATCTGTCTGGCTGTAATCTTTCACCCCTCACATGACCTGTGGGCGGTGGACATAAATAGGAACCTTTAAGGAGGGGATTGTTGGATTCTCAATCCTCTAACACACTCACTATGCATACCTAGTGAGGTGTTTACATTAGGAAAGTTCAGTTCATATGGTTTTTATATTATTTGTTTTCTGTTTTTAATTGCACAACAATGAGACCAACAAGCATTGTAAATAAAGCATTTAAAGGGTCCCCTGCCCAACGCGTTTCCAAAAACATTTCTTCAGGGATTTTTAATTTAGATAGGGTTTTAATTGTATTAGAGTAGGACTTGCCGGAATGTGGGATATCGTCGCGTGGTGGCAAGCTTACCCACGACTTGGCCAATTTGTGAATACTAAATTCTCATTAATTTTTCTCAGAAATATTTATATATGCATATTATAGGGCACATATTTACTAAGATATATTATATATGCACATTACAGGGCACACATATTATTTTACCTAGATGAGCGCAGGTTTGTGTTTTTGTCTGTCTAAGAATTAAATATGCAAGTGGAGGGAGGGGGAATTTGCTCATTAACATGCAGTGATGTTGTACTGCTGGCAATGGGTACACATCGCCTGCAGTTTGACAACAATGAAATCTGAGAGCAACCACTCTGCTCCTTCACCTGCCTACTGAGAGAACAGAGTGGATGTACTCAGACCTCAACACCACAAACAGCATCTCTCCCATTGATGGGGCTAGCTCCTGGATTCAGATTTTATATGGTAATCTAGATAAGCACCGGCATCAACTTATATAATAATTCGCTAGGATGTTTGTCAGAAGCCGTCATGCACATACGCACAGAATCCTTGGAGCACAGAATGCTGGGAGCATAGAGCACAGAATGTTGGGAGCACAGAATTCTGGGAGCATGCTGGGAACACAATGCTGGGAGCACAGAATGTTGGGAGCACAGAATGTTGGGAGCACAGAATGCTGGGAGTTCTGTGCTGGGAGCATTCTGTGCTTTCGGGCAGTCTCTACAGTTGGAGGCAGGACGCAGAGCAGAACCAGTGCCTTAACATCACCCGAACCTTGGCTCTTGTACATGGGCTTTTACACTAGTGTATTTTTGTTAGATTAGAAGACCTTATCCATTCACACCTGTCTTTGTTATAGCCATCCACTATTATACAACTTTATCATCTAAGAGGCACAAGGACAGCAGTCCATATGTTTATTTGTAGAAATAAATAGAAAGAGAGGAACCATCCCTCACCAGTAATTACTATAATAACAATTATACACAGTGATAAAAACACACAGAATATGAACATGAAAAACAAGAAGAGAAACTCAAAATCCAATACTGATAGTCTTCAATATTGTCCACAGTGGGGTGATAAATGTAACTAGTATTTAGGCTTAACGTTACCTCTCCTATTCTCTGCATATGAAACGATGAGGAGGCAGTCACAAATACTGAATGTATAACTGATACAATCCAGTTTGTAGAAGGATCCATAATACCAACATATATAGTAATTACAGTTTCCATCTTAAATTCCATTGTGATGTGCCAATAGATAAAGAGGGTTCCAGGCATAGCTACCAGCGTACAGAGACATTAAAGTAATGTGGAGTCATGAGAGGAAGGATATATAGGGGCTCATAGGATGCTGACTGTGCTTTCTTGTACAAAGCATATTCCTCTCCCTGTCCGGAGCATCTCTCCCATCGCATTATTCAGTACATGCAGGGGTAGAGTATATATAGCGTAGGCAAGCAGTAAGTGAACATGGTGGAAAGTATATTGAGGTACCAAGTAAAAAGTCCAATTCCTATGTGCATCATATCTGTATAGGATTTTTTTTTACCACAGTTTCCACATACTGCTTGTGTACACTACATACTGTGCCTGTGCATGTCTTGAATAACAAAATGGTTTTCAACTGTAATAAGTTTGTAAGATAAATCCCAGCAATTATAGTATGCTCAGCAGGGAAATTCCTATAATACACGTTGGTGCTCATTTAGGGTATAAGTAAGGTTCTCCTTCTTCCATTATCGCTGTGCTCCAGCTAGTCCAGTGACAGGTAACCAGATTTACAGCAAGGGCTACATATCTGGCTTTAGAGTCCTCCATAGGGCCATAGGTTATGGTTTAAATCATTGATGGGCAACATGTGGCCCTCCAGCTATGCAAGACTACAACTCCTTTGGCTAGCTGGGGATGATGGGAATTGTAATACTGAACAGCTGCAGGGCCATAGGCTGCTTAGTCATGGATTCAGTGCTAAACAGGGAATGAAAAAACAGTTAAACCTCTTGGCAACGAGAGATATCGTCAATGCAGTACTTTGAAAACCTCTCTAGCACTCAAAACGTTCCCAGGAAGCATTGTGATTGTAAAGGGGGGTGTGAACATATGGCCCTAAATGCATTTAATGATATTTGAGTAAAACAGATTCATTCTATAGCACTTATGTTAATAGGTCTTTGGCTGACACTTCTCTTCTTTAAAGGGATAGTAATACTTAAGTATTACTAATCCCTATAGTAAAGTACTACTAAAAAAAAACGTACTGCTCCCAGTGTCATCTCTCAAACCTTTATGGTTTGAGAGATGATCGCTTCTACAGTTGCCCTCTCCCTCCCCCTTCCCTGTAGTCAGCATTCTAGCTGACTCAGGGAAATCCGGTCAGAGATCATTAGGCGGCTCTGCAGCAGAGCCGCGATCGCGTTAATTTAAAAAAAAAAAAACTTTCACTAAAACGGTCTTCTACGTGTGCTTGCAAGCCAAGCACACGTAGAAGACCATTTCAGTGAAAGTTTTCTTTTTTAGTAACGTGCTGGAGAGCCGCCTGAAAGTCGTATGACTTTCTTCCCTGCAGTCAGCTAGCATGCTGACTACGGGGAAGGGGGAGGGAGAGGGCAACTTTAGAGGCGTTCATCTCTCAAACCATAAAGGTTTGAGAGATGACACTGGGGGCAATACATTTTTTTTAAGTAGTACTTTGCTATAGGGATTAGTAATACTTAAATATTACTATCCCTTTAAAAATGTTGCAGACAAAAGAGAGTGCCAGTACACGGCACATTAACCATGTCGCTGTGATTAAAAGGTTGACATGAGAATCTCGCCTGGCATAAAAAGCACAAGATTCTCATATCGCTGCATTAAACATCGCTGTGCCGGCCTCTCTCTTCCCTTCTCCAGTTCTGTTGTTAAAATTAGCTGTCGTCTCCATATGCAGTTTCTTCACCACTTGACTGGCCCATTCCTCCACTCTAGTCTCTACGGCTGACTCAGCCTCTCACTCAGTGGTCATCTCCTTCCTCCTTCCCAGATTTGTCATCTCCTTGATGCAACTCTGCTAGGCCTGACAGGAATCATTTTCGAGCATTTTCGTTTGTATTTTATTTTGTAGAAGAAACTAGACAGGAATGAGGTGACCACTGCTGTAGAGGCTGAGTCAGCCGTAGGGACAAGAGAAGAGGAATGGTCCAGTCAAGCGGTGAAGAGACTGCAGATGGAAATGTCAGCTATTTATAAAAACAGAACTGGAGAAGGGGAAAGAAGCCCCGTGCATCGACATTTAATGCAGTGACATGAGAATCTTGAGCTTTTTATGCGGGGGCGAGATTCTCATGTCACCCTTTTAATCACGACGATATGGTTAATACGCCGTGTACTGGACCACTCTTTTGTTTGCGACATTTTTAAAGGATACTCACTTTTCCTTCCTTTTGCTGTCATATGGGAGCTGTCCATATATTGTTATGTCTTTGCGGATGGTCATTGCTCATCAGTTGGTGGGCTTGCCTTTTGTTCCAGGAAACAAACAGTTATGCAGCGTTCAGAGTCAGTCAGTTCAAAGGTTCCTCTAACTGGTTAGTGAGCTTTAACAGTTTTTTTCGTTTTGTTGTATGTTAATCTGGATGTTGAAAACATTTTGAAAAATACATTGCATACATAAAGCAGTTCTATTTCAGTCATAAATCAGCACATAGCAGCATAACTGGAACAATGTAAGGCATGCCCTACTGTATCAATTTTAAATATTTAATGGATTAGAAAAGCATTGTGAGGTTCCCTGTTAAGGGCACCATAAAATATTTCCTTGCTAAGTAAAACAGGGGGTACACCCACTGCAAGGACATGTTTTGTTCCAGTGTTATTAAAGTTTAAGTTTTTTTTCACATTAAAGGGATAGTATTGCCTTTTTTCCCAAACATTAATTTTGTAGGCATTAAAAAATAAAACTTAATGCCCCCAGTCCCATCTCTCAAACCTTTATGGTTTGCGAGATATTCGGGACCAAAGTTCCCCCCTACTTCCCCTTTGTAGACCGTTCCAGTGAAGGATTTATTTTTCAATAACGTGATCTCGGCTCTGCAGAAGAGCCTCCTCCAATCCCGGGACCGGATTCCCCAGCAGTCAGCTAGAGCACTGACGTGAGGGAAAGGGGAGGGAGGGAGGAACTTTAGTCCCGAATATCGCTCAAACCTTTATGGGACCGGGGGAATTTAATTTTATTTTTTAATGCTTACAAGATTAATGTTTGGGAATAAAGGGCAATACTATCCCTTTAACAGTGTCATCTGGTGTCCAGACAGTTCACCTGTGTTGCCTACCCCTCTGGCGCGCAAAGGGTTAAATCATTAATTTAACATTTTGAATGTGTTAAGTTTGCATAGAAAAGGGTATTTTTAAAAACCTTCCTGTTTGTGATCCTTTAGGTCCATACTTGAGAACCGCTGCAATAATGGCAAGGGCATTAAAACAACGTATTTAAAGCGACAACAGCTCCAATTAATCTTCATAGTATTTGGGCCATGGAAACTGTTATTTATTTCAGTTCTGTCAGAGTTGTAGTTCAAGAGTAATTGAATTATAAAGTATCCCCCTTCCGCCCCTTTTACCTAGTGTAAGCTGCCTCCCCTCAGATGTGGAATCTGGTCCTGGCACCAGACAGATCACAGCAAGGGACAATCTTCTTACTGTGAGCGTAAGGAAAACCCCGCCCTCTTGACAGGTTTTTCAGGTATTTTTCTTATGCTAATTGAAGAAGGTCCCTCTCTGTGATCCATCCGGACAGCCCTGCTGCTCCGAGGAGAGCAGTTTTACATTACTAAAAGGGACGGGAGGAGGATACTTTACCATTCAATTACTCTTCAACTACAACTCTGACAGCACTGAAATAACACTCTCCATGGCTCAAATACTATGAAGATTAACTGGAGCTGCTGTTTTTGTGAAACATTACTGTCCCTTTAAGTAGTGATTAGGGTTGCACCGATATCGATACTGGTATCGGTGCCGATACCAGCATTTGCGCGAGTACTTGTACTCGCGCAAATGTGGCCAATGCCAGCACCGATACCCTGTGTCAGGGTCGGTGCTGCAGAGAGGGAGTCCGGGGAGCTGCTCACAATGCTCCCTGGTCACCTCTCTCCCTCCTGCAGTGTTGGAGCGTTGACGCGTGTTACCATGGCAACTCTCTGACGCTGACCTCTGCCGGGGCTCGCGAGAGAACAGCGAGTACCCAACAGAGGAGGGTAAGGGAGGCAAGATGGGGCATTAAGAGCAGGTGGTGAAAGAAGCAGAAACGGAGGTCAAAAGGGAGAATAAGAGGCAAAAGGAGGAAGGATCAGGAGACAAAAGGAGGGGGGCCAAGAAGAGGCAAAAGGAGGGGGGATCAGGAGGGAGAGAGAGAAAGAGGCAAAAGGGTGGGATCAAGAGTCAAGGAGAAGGAGTGGGAGAAAGGGGGATCAAAAGGGAGAGAAAAAGCAAAAGAAGGGGGCTCAAGAGGGGGAGAATGAAGCAAAAGGTGGGAATCAAGAGGGGAAGAAAGAGTCAAAAGGGGAGAATCAAGAGTCAAGAGGTGGTATGTGTATGTATGTATGTGTATATGTGTGTTTTTATATATATATATATATATATATATATATATATATATATATATATATATACACTGTAAGGAGGAAAGGGCAGCACCCGTGGGTCTTTTAAGTGAAATTTATTCAAAAGATTTAGGCACAAAAATGGTCAACGTTTCGGTCCAGCAATTGGTAAAGGTCCAATTGCTGGACTGAAAGGTTGACCATTTTTGTGCCTAAATCGTTTGAATAAATTTCACTTAAAAGACCCACGGGTGCTGCCCTTTCCTCCTTACAGTGAATGTCTTCATATTGGGGATTGTGCACCTGGGCAAGCAACTGATAGTAGAGCGAGTGCTTTCTCCTATACCTTTTGCTTATATATATATATATATATATATATATATATATATATATATATATATATTTCAAGTACTCACCAATACCAATTACAGATAATTTTTTTTGCGGTCATTTGCCAGTTTTCCAAGTACCTAAAGCATATAGGTACTTGGAAAACTGGCAAATGACCGCAAAAAAAAGTATCGGTAATTGGTATCAGTGAGTACTTGAAAAAAGTATCGGTACTCGGTCTTAAAAAATCGGTATCGGTGCATCTCTAGTAGTGATGCAATGTAATCTTGTTTGAAAAACCTATGAGTACCAGGGAAGTGTCCAGCACATTGCATTGCAATGCTTTGTGGGGATGCCTTCTGCATCCTCAACACTGTAACATAATGCTGTACACAATGGAAAATTACCATAGCTATAGCAGGTGAAAAGCACCGGGACCCAGACAACTTAAGGGGCTCATTTTAAATGCTAACAATAGAAAATGTTTAGGATTTTTAGACGTTTGCAGTGAATTGAGGGCCTAAAAATTATTTTGCACCAGAGTCCTTAACCCCTTAATGACCAGTGACATACTAGGATCGTCACACCAATCTGGATGTTAAGGACCATTGACAGTCCTGGCGTGGAATTCTGGGATGGCAGCGTGACTCCACTCTGCACTGCCATCCCAGAATGCATCGGTCAAAAAAAAAAAAGGTTCCTTGGTCCTCTAGGGCCGCCCACTCCCAGACTGCTAGGTCCTCAAGTGGTTAATCATTAGGTCCACAATTAGCTCTACAGAAGCATCAGGTCACTGGAAGGAAAGGTGCAGTGTGTTCATTTTAACACCCTAACCAGAACACTGCTTCTATGTTAAAGGTGTAGTTTCCTTCCTGGAAAAAAAAAGATGTGCATATATACTGTTTTATTTGATTTCATCATCCTCAACTCAAGGCTATTTAAAAATAGTATTCTAAATACAAATAATTCCAATGCACCCTATATATAATCTGTCACTATTTTACACCAAATCCTTACTTGTAAGGAAACATTTTTTATCTGTATTTAAAAATAGTGACCACAGAGCAGAAAACACACATTCTTTTTTACACAGTGCCAGTTTTGTATAACAACTAAGTTTAGTGTCAAACCAGATTATTTTCCCAGTGACTGTTTAGATTGGTATAATTTTCTTCATGTTCACTCCCTTATATGTTTTTGTTTTTTTCTTTGTTTTGCTTGTACTTTTTTATTTAAATAAAAGCTATATCAGTAACCACTACAGTGCCATGTTTTGAGGTGTACCCAGGGCCGATTTACATCTCTGGAGCCTGTAGGCACATAAATATGAAGCTCCCCCCCCCGTGGGCCATCTGCACTGGACACCTCCACAATGCTCCTAATCTCCACGTTGCCCTCCATCATCTCCATATTGCCCTCACATTGCCCCCATCATTGCCACATTGTCCCCCATCAGCTCCATATGGCCCCCATCAGCTCCACATTGCCCTCACAATGCCCCCCATCAGCTCCATATTGCCCCCATCAGCTCCACATTGCCCTCACATTGCTCTCCATCAGCTCAATATTGCCCTCACATTGCCCCCATCATCTCCGTATTACCCTCACATTGCCCCAGTGTTTGTTTCCTACCTCTTCCTTGGTGGTCCATCGGCAAGACAGGTCTGTGCCTCCTCCTTCTGCACAGACCTGTAGCTGCTGGAGCTCCCGTGTGGTCTACAGTAATGCAGAGCGCTGGGAGATGATGTCATCTCCCAGCGCTCTGTATTACTAAAAACCCAACGAGGAAGCGCAGCAGCTACAGGTCTGTGCCGAAGGAGGAGGCACAGACCTGTCTTCATGGCGCCGGGCGCGGAGGTGACTCAAGCGAATTTAATAAAAAAAAAAAAAAAACACCACACACATGATCCCAGTGACAGGCTCTGTTGGGTGCACCTGTAGGCAGATGCCTACTGTGCCTAATTCTAAATCCGGCCCTGGGTGTACCTCAGCTTTGCTGGCCACACCCATATTCTGTATTGTAGGTGTGGCCAGAGCAGTCTCAAAACTGGAGGAGACAACAAGCAAAGCTATTGTCTCTTTTGTCCAGTGTGAAACAAAGGAACCATGGGATAAAGTAGAATTCAGCTAGGTGGACGGGGCTCAAAAGGTACTCTGGAGGAGGAGACTTCCTCCCCCCTCCACTATACACTCACCAGTCTACCTCAGTTGTAAAAGTGACCTCAAAGGAGTTGCATCAGAGCAAAGATTCTCTTAGTTAGGTGTATCACATGAGTTTGCATTCTCCATCCTGGTATTCTGCTTAAACACCTCAGGTAACTGTTGTTGCTTTTTGAGCTCCTTCAGGCTAAAGTGTATTTTTCTCAAGTGGTTTGTGATTATGCTAGGCTTACTGGGAAGGCTTTAGCCCTATCTGATGCTGTAAATCACACCCTTTAGTTAAATCTCAGTCAGCATACCAGTCTTCTAAGCAATCCTTGGGTTTCTTTTGTATTTGTTGGCAGGCAGTGACTTGGCCAAGACTTAGAGAAGTTTAATGGCCATGCTAGGGTAAGAGTTCGCTATTACATCAGGTGATGCCAAAGTCTTACTTTTTCACTCTAGACACGTGGTTTTCAATAACCCTGCCAATATGGGTATGTACCTTTGGTCTCTGCTCCTTCCCTGGCCCAAGCGCACCCTCGCCCGAAACCCAAACAGGCTTGGTCAAGCAAGAATCCTTCCTAAAAGTCCCCAGCTAACAAGTCTGCCACTGCATGACTCCCGGGAGTCTGGTTCTCCTCACGCAGTCAGAATTCATATATATCTCTTTCATGATACTTGGACTTTCTCTGTGGTGGACCAGTGGGTTTTCAAGGGGATCCTGAGGAAGCTCATGTGTCTCCCACTACCGTTCACGTCAGCAGCTAGGGGAGTCTGAGTTTCCAATGTTTCTACTGTCCAGCCAAGCAGCATACTTGAAAGCCAGTAAAACGGATTGCTGTTTCGTATGGGAGGGGGTAGACTGGTAAAATGTTTCTCCATCTAATTCCCTGTTTATAAGAGCATTGACCCAGTGCAGCCTAGCATAGTGAAATAATTTGTCTGTCAGTATCATGAGCATAGGATGTGATGGTTCCATCCACACTGTTAGTATGCATTTCATAGCCAGCAAGATAATGAGAGATGTGGTTTTGATGGCTTTGCACTTGACACCAGTGTTTTGAAGAAAAAGATTTCTGAATCTGTCTTTGGCACCAGGATGATAGCTCACAAGCCAGTATCATCCAAAGGGTATTGTAGAGTATGTTCTTTGTTCTTCCAGTGGTGTGAAGACCAGTGATGGCTGCTGCTGCTTCTTTTTCATCATCCGGTGTTCTTAACCATTCTTCAGGATGGTCTTCAGCAAGGAATTAGTCTTAGAGCTATTAAGGTCCAGTTTTCTACTCAGTGTATTTTCAGAGGCATATTGCCTTATTGCCTTATTACTGGAGCTGCATCCTTTGTGCAGGGGTTATTTCATGCCTACCCAGTTTTTACAGATCCCACTCCTCCATGGGACTTGACCATGATTTTGGGAGTGTTTCCAAAAACCTCTTTTTGATCCTTTGTCTTTCCCTTCTAGCTTTAATTCTTATGACAGCTTTCCTTTTTCATTTGTGTCTGTTCAGAGTGCGGCCAAAGTACAGGCTTAGTGCAATAAACCTCCCATTCTGATTGGGTGGTTTTGAAAACTCCTGTATGTTTATCCCTTTAGCTTGTTTTTTGGGTTTCTCATTATCCAGGATTTTGTTCTTCCTTCTCCTATTCCGACTGCTTTCTGACAGACAGGAGCTTCGTTGCTTGGACACAGGTGCTTGTAGTTCTGCATTCCTCACGCAAGGCCTGTGACCATTAGCCAGGCATATACCCTCAGAGAACAAGTCTGTCCCCTTTAAAGTTCAGCTCTTTTCACCTGAACATTGAGTTCTTCCTGGGTTTGTGAAACCAAGGCCTTTGCAAAGGACTTGTGAGAGGCAGCATTGTGTCCTTCTCTTCACACATTTGTTTAACAGTTCCCTGTTCCTGTTCTGGCTTTGGCCAAAGTCAGTTTTGGTCACAAGGTCCTTCGGGCCATTGTACCTGTGGTAGGTGTCCTTCTTGTGTTCTTTTACCAGTAATTTGTTTGCTTCCTTTTTTTGGTATTGGAGACCAACAGGCTGTTGAACCTGTATGTGTTTCCTTCTTTTCTTTTCATCCAATGACTTGTGGTTTTTTCCTGTAACTTTGTTTGGTCGGAAGGTGTCCATTGACACTTGAGGTTGTATCTGTTCCAGTATCTCTTCTTTAGAAATGATCTTTGTTTTGAGGGGGTTTTCTCTCTCCCTTCCTGGAATCTTGGTGGATAGTTTTGGTAAATCCCCATGGTTCCTGTGTTCCACAGTGGATGAAACTGAAAAGGGGACTTTTGTGTTCTTACTGATAAATCCTTTTCTCATAGACTTCTCCTGGAGAAAAACTAGTTGTTTTAGTTGCGGGCTGTGGGATGCTTTGGGATCCCTGGTTCAGGCGACCCACTTTCTTGCCTTGCTTCTGTTTTTTTTTTTTGCTGTTTGGTAAAACTGAGCTACACTGGTGGGGGTAAAATGGAGCGGGGATGGAGTCTGCCTCCAGAGAGCCTTGTAAGGCAAATGCCCTGCCCTCCTGACTGGAGGATACTTTACTCCAAGGTTCCTGTGTTCTATATGGATTAAGAGAAAAGGATTTAAAGGATTAGTAATGGCATATATAAATAAAAAGTATTATTGTAGATATTTAAAAAATAAATCCATTGATGGCAGTCCATTCTCTCCAACCTTTATGGTTTTAGAGATATAAGGTGATAAAATCCCCCCTCCCTCCCCTTTTATTGATGTCAGTGTCTAGCTGACAGAAGAAGATCCTGGTCCCGGGACCGGCAGGCGACTCTTCCGCAGAGCAGAGATAGCGCTATTTAAAAAGAAATACTTCATTTGAATGGTCTACAAAGTGTGCTTGCAAACCAGTAACACTCTGTAGACCGTTCTAATAAAGTATTTTTTTTCTACATAGAGCTATATCGGCTCTGCTGAAGAGCTGTCTGCCGGTTCTGGGATCAGGATCTTCTTTTGTCAGCTAGACGCTGACATCAATGAAAGGGGAGGGAGGGGAAATCACCTTATATCTCTGAAACGCTGCCTCGAGTTGGCCAGCACGAATCTCCTTCTGTCAGCTTTACAGCTGACATCAGGGAAAGGGTAAGGAGTGGGGAACTTTAAAACGGTATATCTCTCAAACTATAAAGGTTTGAGAGATCGGATTTCCATCAATGGATTTATTTTTTCAATATCTACAATAATACTTTTTATCTATATATGCCATTTCTAACCCTTTAACTGTAAACAATGAAAAATCCCCTTATTTTACCCTTTGGGCAATAAAGAGTTCTCTAGTATACACTGGGTTAAGGGCCCCAAACTTTGCCCAGGTCACAGAAAAGTCTTACAAGATGTGACTTCATGTTGCAGGCTAACTTTATTTTTTATTTTTTTGGATAGTGCTAGCAGTGGAGCCATGTGAGAAGTGGGTGTGTGGCCATGGGTGGATTTAAGGGCCCATGAGATGTGAATTCAGCATTGAACACTAACATTTCTGATATTTTCCTTCACATGTGTATGATTTCTATACAGGCATCAATGAGTGCTAGTTTAAAGGTCCAGTCTTTTATTCTTGTTTTATGTCCTGTTTTTCCCTGTACCATCCATGAACCCATATTTAGCTAAAGTGATTTTTTCTGTGTATTAGAACAAGCCACATTTTTTCTGTATAATAATACGGTACTAATGCAGAAAGCAACATATGAATAATTCTGGGGCAAAGCAGCCAAACCATAGAGGACAAATAAAAATAAAAAAATAAAAAATATTTAAATGATAACTTTTACCACTCAATGCTAGAGGGGTCTCCAGTGCATTTATTTGCAATGTGTTGAAGACTTCCCTATTGTTCAGTGAGATAGAAGTTCAGCTTAAATCAGTAGAAATTTGGGGTATTTTCATTTGTCTCCTATGGTGCATTTGGTAAGCTCCATGAATTGCAGCAATATTGGATTAAACCAACTTATCCAATTTCCTATTTAGTTAAAGGAGGTTATTAACACCTTGAATGGTAGAGAGGTTTCCAACACATTGGAAAAGTTTATTTATCAAAACAGTTAATACCACTTCTCCTCACCATTTGATGCTGATATATTTATTAAAGGATTGTGCCAACAATCATTGTTAATATTTCCATGTACTCACCACAATTGTAATGTTTCCATGTACTCACCACTTTCATCAGAGTGGCCTGTCCTGATGAAGGTGTATTACACCAAAACGTTGATATTGATGGCACAATCCATTAATAAATATATCAATATCAAGTCTGGAGGTGCAGTTGAATTGACTGTCTGGTCGACAGTTTATCGTCATCAATAGCTACACTAACAAAATCTGTAGGTGTGGAATATAAATTCCTTTTGGCTTCAACTTTTCTTTGGCCTCTCTGGTACAGTTGGCTTGCCCCAGAATTGCACCTATTTTCATACACAAAGCTTTTGGTATTTATTGCTGTAAGGCAGTGGTTCTCAACCTGTGGGTCGGGACCCCTTTGGGGGTCGAATGACGATTTGCCAGGGGTCGCCTAAAACCATCAGATATTTATATTTCGATTCATAACAGTAGCAAAATTACAGTGATGAAGGAGCAACGAAAATAATTTTACTGTTAGGGGTCGCCACAACTTGGGAAATTTTATCAAAGGGTCGCGGCACTAGAAAGGTTGAGAACCACTGCTGTAAGGCAAGGGGGGAAGGCATGCACATTAACCCTGAAAGGGTTAAAGCTGTTGTAATTTATGTCTGTATGTACATGTGTAAGGGGCTGTTTGTAACCTTTTACTTTTCTGCTCAGGTTGCACAGGATTTGCTGGAATTAACTGGATCAAAACACAGATTTGCAGCTCATTTCCCGGTGCAGAAGCAAAGGGGCCATTTTGATGCTTGCAGTGACTGAAAAGTAGGAGGAACGGTGCCGGAAAAGTAGGTTTGTGTTTAAACATTTATTTCAGTTTTGCAGCTGCAACCCTTTTATTCAGGGATTGTCAAGCTAATGATGCCCAGTTATTGATGTACTGTAAACAAAATCATTTTCAGCCAGCCAAAAAGCCTCTGGTTCTGTTATATGTTCCCCCTAAGATAAATATATTATTTTTAATTTGCAGATACTTCTGTGCTCTAACTAGTAGGACTTGTGGCCTAGTGCAGAGACACTTATGCCTTCCATCAAGGCCCCCAAGAGTGCAGGGTTTTGTTTTCTCCTCAGCTGAACACTGTTGAATGTCAATATCAATGGCAAATCCTTCAGAACAAATGAGCCACTGATTAATCCCCCTGTGTTTATGTGTGGAGTTTCTGGAAACCTGCACTGCTTTCAGTGAGGGAGATGAAGATGGGTTTGATCCCTTATGGCCTTATTCGTGGTGAACACCATATTGTCCAAAAGGACACTAACTGGCCAGATTTTTTTAAAAGAATTTTCCAGCTTGAGCATTTAAGAACTAGAGGGGTGTGCAACTCATCGCAAAACAGTGTAATGCACAACCATCTGGCCCTTAAATGCGTAATCAATGGCAAAGTAATTTTGACTGACCTGTGCTCACAGTGCTGACCTGTTAGGGGACTTTGAGGACTGTGACTGAGTGTCCTTGGCCTATACTGAAGCCTGTCTATGATTTCCAAATGATCCACAGAGGTAAGAGTCATGTAATCAGACAGTGCTGCTTGCTGAAGTCCAGTGACATAATCATCAGCTTCACAAACTACACTTGTCTGGGTGTGTTGCATGTTCAGCTGCAGAAAGGAAGTTGTTTTCCTGTGGAATTTTGATAAGCAGAAAGGGTAAGGCAGCCCTGGGATTCTCTTGGCATTTAAAGGGATAGTAATGTTTCACAATAACAGCAGCAGCTCCAATAATCTTCATAGTATTTGAGCCATAGAGAGTGTTATTTCAATACTGTCAGAGTTGTGATTCAAGAGTAATTGAAATATAAAGTTTCCCGCCCCTTTTACCTAGTGTAAGCCATCTCTTCTCAGATGTGGAATCTGGTTGCTAGACAATATTCTTCCTATGAGAACAATGAAAGCCCTGCCCCCCTTGACAGGTTTTTCAGGTTTTTACCTTATCTTACTTGAAGATTGTCCCTCTCTGCAATCTACCTGGGCACCTCCCTTCTGCTCTGACTGAGCAGTGTTATATCAGTAAAAGGGACGGGAGGGGAATACTTTATCATTCAATTACTCTTGAACTACAACTCTGACATAACTGAAATAACACTCTCCAAGGTCCAAATTCTATGATTAATTACCTTAATTAATAACCTTATTTTTTTAGCTCATCTTGACAATGTTGAACATGATTGGCAGCGCTCTCCCTGTGATTCACTGCTTACGCTCCTGCCCCTTTTCCTCCTGTCTAAACAGCTGCCTGCAGGTTTTTCCTTAGAGAGGACAGACCACTGAGGTACAAATTGTGCCACAGCGAGCTAGGGGAACTCTTTCTGCCTAAATTAAATGCCAGGGGGTGAGAATGTTTAAATTACACATACGTATTTGCAAATGTTTTAAGTATATCTCTCATATGAAGACCATTTATATGTATGTTATAGTTCCCCTTTAAAGTTAAATAAGATAAATTAAAGGGACAGTAGTATCCCAAAAACATTTTACAGTTATGTAGAGCTTAAAATATTAATCAAATCGCTCCAAACCCTATCTCTCAAACCACTATGGTTTGAGAGATATAGGGATTCAAAGTTCCCCCCTCCCTCCCCTTTTCCTGATGTCAGCATCTAGCTGACAGCAGGAGATCCTGGTCCGGGGACCAGTAGGCGGCTCTGCAGCAGAGCCGAAATCGCGGTACTTAAAAAGAATGCATTCATTGGAAAGGTCTACAAAGTGGCCTTGCAAACCAGGCACACTTTGTAGATCTTTCCAATGAATTAATTCTTTAAAGATAACGCAATCTCGGCTCTGCTGCAGAGCCTCCTCGAGTCGTACGACTCGATTCTCCTACTGTCAGCTTTACAGCTGACACTAGGAGAAGGGGAGGGAGCGGGGAACTTTGAATCCCTATATCTCTCAAACCATAACGGTTTGAGAGATAGGGTTTGGAGCGATTTGATTAATATTTTAAACTCTACATAAATGTAAATCATTTTTTGGGACATTACTGTCCCTTTATTTGCTAGAGATTAAGGTAGGAGCCTCTAGGAAGGCAGTACATCTTAAGAATGAAGGATGGGGTAGAAAAAGATTTCAATTCACAGAGAGAATAAAAGAGTATAGAGAGAGTGGAAGGATTGGGGAGTGAATGAAAGAAGAGGGTAATCGTAATGAATACATTGAGAAGATAATGAAAGAGGATGATAGAGGGTGGGAAAGAATTGTAGAGAGAAAATTAAGGAGGGTGATAGAGAGCAATGCCTTGGAGACATCTCTAGCATTCAGGGGGCTAAAAGTCCCACTTATATCAATGGGACATGGCAGAATTTTGATTGCCCCCTATGTTGTAGTTGGTTTGCTCCAGATTTGCCCCTCTTTAGCCTGATGAAGAAGGCTCCCTGTGTCTGTATAAATGAGATGGGGTTGCACCCATACTGTAAATTGACTTTGACCTTGGCAACTTTACATTATAAGATGCATCAGATGCCTGCAATATATTGCTGTTAACCCTTTGAATGCCAAAGGGTTAAGGCATCAAAATAAGACCTAGACACAAGGGAATCATGTTGATCTTAAAGGGACAATCGATGAGTCTTTCCCCCTCTACGTTCATTGATTTTTACGTGTACTCATTAGAGACACTCAGGTAGCCAACAAGTTCTTATTTTAATTGCGCCCAGTGCTCTGTATTTGTGCTTATTGGTTGTGGAAATGCCCACGGATTTCACATGTTGAGGAGTCGTGCTGCTCTATGAAATACCATCTGTTTTTTGTGCCTCTGTAACACGGCTCTCTGCTGGCAACTGCTGCGTAGAGAAGCACAAATCCCATTTTATCGCTCCTCGCTCAGCAGTACGATGGAACTGGAATTTCTGGTGCTTAGTAGCAATAAAAGAAAATCTTATAAGGAAGCTGTATCTCCAGTTCTTTTTTATTTTAACATTTGGAATAAATGTGTAGTACTGACGTGAATACATTCATTTTTCTCTTTTGATGCCAAAGGGGATAGCAGCACATTGTATGCCACCTCAGATCCCACTGGCAAAGGACAGAATCAAAGAGAATGATTAGGATAAAATCCATCCAAATTCTGTTATCCACCAATCCCAGTATGTGCTCTTATTTCCTTTACAACCGCTACCCATGTGATTAACCCTTTGAGTGCCACAGGGGTGTCCAACTCATTGTAAAGCAATGAGTTGGACACCCTTGTTTCCATCACAGAGTTAAATTGTCTTGTTGTTTTGTATATGAGACTTGGATGACTCACTAGCCTCCTATGGGAGACTGTGTAACCCAGGGGATCCAGCTGTGCATGAAGCGTCTGTTTTGGTTTGTAAGAGAACAAATTTAGCAGCAAATAAATTGTACTGGCTACTTTAACCCTTTGAGTGCCAGAGGGGTATGCAACACATTGCTTTGCAATGTGTTGCGTACCCCTCTGGTTCTCAAAGGGTTAACCCCTTGGCTGCAACAGAGGGTCTCCAATACGTTACTTATCAATCCACTGGAGATCGCTCTTAACAGCCTTTATCAGAATTCACCCTTACATACTTAGAATGTGTTCCTTTTAAGTCTAACAATATGTTACTTTCTTCACTCTGTGATGGGTACAGTCAGGAGAAGGAGAAGATAAAAGGTCCGTTTATCAGAGGGGAAAACGGTTTGTATTTTGTTTACAGTATTGCATTTTTCTCCTTACAATTATACTGATGTATATATAGAAGCTCTTCACTTTATACTGATACAGTATTGTTTCTCTTTAAAGGACAACTAGTGTGGTGAAATGAAAAAACCTATGCAAAAGCCCAGTCTTTAACTATTTAATTGCTGCTGCTCCTACTTATGACTGTAACATACTTATACAGGTACAGCAGTCAGTGTACACATCCTCCTGGACTTCTCCTGCCTATTGCTCGTACTGTGAGCTAAACAGGAGCAGCTGATGGTATCTGTTGATTGTGGTGATGTTATACTCATCTGAACATTACAGCTTCAACATATCTGCTGTACTTTTTGTTTGTCTCGAGTACACAAATTGAATCTTTTTCCATCTTTTATCCTCCAGCATTGAACACTGGCCTAGGCCTTATTGAAGCTAAGGGACACACTGGATAATCCCATTTGGTCTCTGTACAGTTGCCCTGCACAGTAGTGCTCCTGGTGGCTAGTTCACTGATATAAATATACAGAGCCAGGTAATGGACCCATGCTCTACATTAAAATGTGTTCACTAGAAACAACATCCCATTTGTTTTTATTGCGGGGAGCCTTAGAAGTCTTGTGGTATTTATAAAATACAGCTTGACACTCTACCATGGTAATGGTTTTCTGTCTGCGGCATGTCACAACAGACATGCACGCGTTTATTTATTAATACTGTTTATTTCATATATCTGATCTAATTATTTTTTATTAACATTTTTATTTTTCTCTTGTTTATGTTTTATCTTCCTTAGACTAACATTTATATGTGAATGACCGTGCTACTTTAATGGGTAAAAAAGCAACTTTTCATCTCCTGACTAAGAACATATATATATATATTTATATATACCGAAGTTCAAAAAAAGGGGTCAGCACCCGTGGGACTTATTAACAGAATGTTTTATTGGTACAAGAGCAAAAATAATGGGTCAACATTTCAGTCCCATCAAGGTCCTGGGTAAGGGACAGAAACATTGACCTATTATTTTTGCTCATTTACCAATAACATTTATATTAATAAGTCCCACAGGTGCTGCCCCCTCTTTTTGAGCTTCTATCTACACTTCACACACAGACACATATATATATATATATATATATATATATATATATATATGTAAAAATAAGATAAAACAAAGCACACTCAGGTCTTCAATTAATTTGTGTCAAAAAATGAGTGATTTATTGGATGAACGTTTCGGGTGCATTACAGCAGCCTTCATCCGCCTCTCTCCACTATCGCCTCCTCTGTAAGGACTTCACCCTTACATTCTGTCTCCGTTTCCCTGTTTGACTCACACTCCCTTTTGCCTTATTGTGTCTCCATTAAACTGTTTGACTCACACTCCCCTTCACCTCATTCCATCTCCATTCGACTTACACTCCCCTTTGCCTTATTGTGTCTCCATTCGACTGTTCGACTTACACTCCCATTCACCTCATTCCATCTCTGTTCGACTTCGACTCACACTCCACTTTACCTCATTGAGTCTCTATTTGCCTGTTTGATTCACACTCCCCTTCACCTCGTTTCCTCTCCTCTCCATCACAGGACACTTTTGTGTTGCTCACTAAATGAGTTCCTCTCTTCCCATTCACACCAATGTTTGCCACGCCTTCTGCCTGTGCTCCCTACACTCACAGTATGTCTCTGTGCTGACACATTCCAACCACTGCCTTATGTTCAACACACTAATTAAATATACATTAATATCACACATCACAACACACTACATTACCCAACATACTCTCTCTACTCTTGACATGCATTCCTTACCCTCTCCTCTTATTTATGCCTCCATTTCACCAACAACATTAACTAAAATAACACAAACAATAATAACAATGTCTTCACTTACACACGGGCAATACCAATTTCCTAGTTTTTATCTAACTAATGTGCCTTTTGGTATTTTACCAGTACTGTTTACAGGGAATCTCAATACAGAAAAGCTAAAGAAACAGTAAAAAAAACAAAAACACTTAATGTCTACTAGATTGTAAACTCTAATTAGCAGGTCCCTTGGTGCCATTTATTTGTATCTATATGTATTCTGTTTTTAATTATTACTCGAGAGACAGTGCTCCAGACAACCACAGCTGTACAAGAACGTGAGAAAGCTAGGTGTTAGTTGTCGATTGCTACTGCAGGATACCAAAAAGGACATAATTACATGAATATTATTATTACATGTGATTTTGAAATGTTTGATTGAGTTAAAAATCTAAATTGTTAGAATTATATACATTAATAATTTTGGCAGTATGTTTTTTCATTGTAATTATCATTCTCTAATTAGTGCTTACTAAAATAAATACATTATTTAAGAAAAGTGATGATTTAGAAACCTTGGTAGCAGGACTCTGATGAGAATGTTGATTATGTTACTTCTGGCAGCAGACTATGAAGAAGTAAAATACATTTGTCAAAAAGATATATTAAAAACATTAAAAGCCAAGTGGGCACTCACAACATTAGAGGCTACAAGTAATATCAGTTATTGATTATCATACAAAGAACAACAAACAGTGTTTAGTCTTTTGATATTGAAGGAGGTCTCCGTGTACTTGTCAGGATGGTAACAAATTTAGCATAAAAATCTCAACCTCCCTCAATAATCCCAGTTTTTCTGGACTCCCCTCTATTCTAGTGGATTACTGTGTTTAATAGAATCATTCTCTGCAGTGGGCATGTCCATTGCATTTTACAACCAATGATATAGTATCTGAGGGACCTCGACAAGTTGGGAGTCTCGAGGAAGGTTAATCAGTTTACTCCTAAAGATCATTCCTCAACCGCTAATGTACAGAGACCTTGCTGAGTATTGGGGGAACTTTTTGGTTCTATTTTTTATTGAGCATCCCATGACTGAGATTATGCCGAGAAACTTGTAGCATCTTATTTTGTGACAGCCCATTTAGCTTTTATTATTGTTTTTAACATATATTTTTTAATTCTTCATTATATTTACAATAGAATGTTTCTTTCTTTCTAGCTATCTAGCATTACTATGAAAAGATGGAACTTCAACAACCACCACTGCACATATTGTAGCCTAGGACAGCTAAATATTGATTTGAAGTTACTTACTTGACCCTCACTTGTTTCCTATGAGCACTTTAATCTTTTGTTATTGCATTTTCTAGTGCTCTAGAGGTACAGAATACATCTGCGGTTCCACTGCTAATCTCAGAGGTGGGCAACCTGCAACCCTCCGCAGCTACTGTTGGTGGGTTCAGTTTGTCCACTCCTGGATTTCAGACTTTACATTACATAACCAGTCTTTAAAAGACTCCTTCAACCTCTCATGGATTTATGTATATTTTTATTTATATGGTTCTCACAATATGCTTTGCATTGCAGTGTTGTCATACATATTTGTGTTGAACTGTAACAAATAACAGTTTTAAATATTGAACTGCTCAAGTGAAATCCGCAAACATTATTTTGGGGAAAAAGGAGACTGCTATGAGGGTGTTTTTCTTCAAATTGAATGTGGTGTATGACAAATTGAAACTAACGTTGGACAATTGTCCATTTTAGCTTTACATTCCATTTGTGTATTCAAAACTCATTATCTTCTTTATTTTCTTCTCCCTGTTGGATAGTGTGAAATTGATTGTGTGATTTCAAGGTTAAAGCTAAGCTGAATACACTACACCAGACATTTTAATATTCAGGGAGAATTTTTAAGACTTTGTTTAGATTGGTTCAAATTAGCCTTTTATTGTTTAGAAACAAACAGCTCATAGAAAGTAAAGTACACAGAATATACATGTAGGGAACCTGCAAAACAGCTTTGTACATTCTGTAGTTTACTTGACTGTAAACATTGCAGTTGAGCAAAATAAAGTGAGTGTTTAGAATTCCTTTATGTCCTCAAAAGTGATTTCCATTAGGGCTCTCAAAATGGCTGATTTTATGGATAATGCCTTCTCGATGTAGTTTAGATTGAAATACAGCAAATTAATTTTAGAACAGGAAAAATGTTCCATTGCCACAATGTACAATTACTACAATTACAAGTTGAGAGGTTAAATAAATCATGGGCAATTTAGATTTTGTGCAAAGGCTGGCTGAGTATTAAAGAAATTGGCATCTAACAAGCATGCTTTGTTAATGCTATGTTCAATGGATAAATGGTACACTTTTCAATAGCTTTTTGATGAACCTCTTTGACAAAACTAGAGTAATGCTATCTATATATTTAAATAGGAATTAATCCATGTGGATTTCCTTTTTAGTTGGAAACTACTCTCACTTCCCATCTCAGAAATGTTAGGCTTTAGTTACTTTTGTATTCCCAGTCCTATATGAAAAGAAGAGTGGTAGCATGTTTACAGGAAGCATGTCTAACTCGGTGTGCAATCACCACAAACCTTCCTTCCTCTTCCACACAGTTCTGTGATGGCATATTTTCCTGTGTAAATGGATTAATAAATGCATTTTGGGATTTATAATGCTGCTTTGCTAGGTTGTGCACCATTTCCTGGCAGCTTCTAAACATAGAACTACAACTCCCAGCACAATTGAAAGATATGTTCTGCTACATGGCTCTATACCTAGACCTGTGCATGTTTGGGCACTCTCTAGCTATTTGACTGTTCTTGAAATTAATCTCCAGTCATCCACGGACTGAGACAGAGAAAAAGGCGTGATAAAGAGGTGAGAAAGTGAAGATAACATCTCCAGTGATAGCACTTCTCCAAGTCCTATGTTATTCTACGGAGACAATGCGTTAAGATCTAGCCAGCTTTGGAGATCTCAGTGCATACGCTCCACAGAATAACATAGGAACTGGATAAGTGATTTCACTGGAGAAGTCATCTCTACTTTATCACTTCTTTATCATGCCTTAGTGCATATCCCCAAAAGAGAGAGAGAGACAGAGAAGGAGATAGATGGAGAGATAGAGACAGAGAAGGAGACAGACACTCAAAGAGACAAAGAGTATATAACTTTATAATTCTTGCAAAGAAATACAACAATTAAAGGGATAAACGTTAAGGCAGAAATAAGTAAGAAGAAGAGAAGAGGCATATTGGTGTACCAATATTACATAAGAATTTGTAAATAATATCATTACAATATAGGAATAATTGGCAATCTAAAGTTAAATAAACTGTAAACAGTGAAAGAACATTAATGAGACACATTTACATATCAGCAGGGGTATTAGTGAATGGACATTCGAGCCAGTCCAAATTTCTCCAGGCATCCCAATTCTCATGTGTAGATGCAGAGCAGCGTAAACAAAGTTTAATCAAGCTTTGAGTCTTTGGGGGAATGTGAATTACCAGCTCAGGGCAATCATTTTCCTAGTTTAAAAAATGGTTAAATAAATAAAATGTTATCCAAGAGGTACGAATGATTGTGTCTGGAAGTATACAGAGTTTGAGTAAGTGATCACTAAGGAATTTCCAAAACTTGGACTACAGAGGAAGACCATCGCATTGACTTAATGCTTAGACTGCGCTACTTAGTTATTTTGGGTATTGCCGGATCTGTTCACTGGCTATTGGTACAACAGTAATATAATCAATTTTACGCAAATCTCCCCACAGTTGATGAAAGAAAGATTACCTTAAAATGTCATCCAGATTAACCCAGTATGATCTAATAATACAGATCAGAAAGGACAAATTTTCATCAGTAAATAATTAAAAGTTAAAAAAATGAATATATTGTTTATTGTAGTCATATATATATTAAAAAACACACATAATCTCTTTTAATTGTCCAAAAATATTATCTTACACACTCCATGCTTGATATGGCCAACAAAAAAGTTGTTGCCATTATGGGGTATTCCTTTCCTCTATACTTGTCTAATGCTGTGTACTTAACAAGGCACAGAGGAAATGGTGCGATTTTACTGCATTTTCCTGATCACGCTATGAGGCAGGAGTAAGGGGTTTGCTGGCATTACAGTCCTAACAATGGTGCATTGTGTATACTAGGATGCATTACAGTGATTATGCTCTGTAGTGCCTACTCTGATGCACAGGCATTGGAGGCTAACGGTTGAACTGTGCTGGAATATTTGTTTCTTTCACCCCACCTTGAGGCTGTTTTACCAAGAAATACTGGAACAATTTGCAGGCAAATCAACTGTACCATTGGGGGCATATAAAGCGCCCAATTATTTAATTGAGGCTTTTAACCTATTGAATGCTTGAGAAGTCTCCAGCGCATTTCTTTGCAATGTGTTGTAGAGCTCTCTAGAAGTCAAGGGGTCTAAAAGCCCCATTTAAATTTTATTTATTTTTCTCCTTCGCTGTAGTTGGTTTGCTCCATGATTCAGAGGGGAGGAGAAACATGGATTCTTCGTTCCAGTGTAGAATGCCCCGTTGGTGCTCTGCCTAAATGGGAAAGACTATGGGGCTCTCCACTATTGTTTGAGGGCACTTTAGGACATGTAATGTATTTAAAAAATAATACTTGTTTCCAGGTCATACCTTTCCTTTTCAGCGTTTTAAAAGTAGGTCAGACGGGATTGTGTATTTTTAGACTCTTTGCTACAAGTAGCAAGTGATACATACATTGTTTATGAGCCTATACTATTCACCTTCTTGTTTATATAGTTACCTTTGTTGAATTTAAACTGACTGTTAAAATCCTTGAGTCTCTTCTATTTGATCATGCTGGAATCTATCCCGTTAAGATGGCTATGAATCATTACTCACCTCTTCCCAACAAACCATACCACACACAAACACAACTTAACATAACCTTAATTAACCCAAGCGTATAAATAAACACACAAGACACAAATTAGGGTGTCAATGAAGAAGTAAAAGCATTATTAAAATTGGGGTTTACCTATTTACCCTTGGAGAACACAAGGCATATCTGTTTTGAGAATATGCAATTTTCTTCTACAGTTTATGTATGTTATATTCTGGTATATTAGTGATCTTTATTACACATTGTAAATCGACCATTTCATTACAATCGAGCTGCATTTGTGACTCTGTGGTCTAGCCAAAGACTATTTTGATTTACACTTGCACCACAAATGTATTTTTCTTTTCTTTTAATTTGCTTCTTTTTAGGTGATTTTATGACTAGGATCTTATGTGAGATCAAATAATTGTTAAGTTTTATTAAATTGATGTGTCCTCCACACTGTCATTTCACTTTGCCTGCATAACACAGGGTCTGGTGCGTAAAGGAGCAGTAAACTTATTTTTATAAAAACACATATTGTAAATATCTTTTCCTGCTGAATAAAACAATGTCACTCCCACTGCTGTCATATGTTTTATTCAAAATTTATAGCAGTTTAAATAACCAGGAAGTGAACTTACTGTGTTTACTTCCTGATAGTTCTAACTGACAGGAACTGACAGGCAGTTTCTATCACATTCTATGGAGAACTGTGTGTCTCTGACTTTTCTGACTTTCCTCTCCATTAGAATCTAACAGGAAATCTAATTAGAATTTGACCACTAGAAGGCACTGCTAATGTAAAAAAACATAGGTTTAAACTGTAATAACTCTGGAAATATGAATCTCTCGGCAGTGGGAGTACCCTTATTTTACTCAGTAGGAAAATCCCTACAATATATATTTTATCATAAAAAAAGTTTACTGCTCCCTTAAGAGATATGTTCTTTCTCTCCTTAATTAACCTGGCTTATACAGCGAAGGTCCGTCCACTCTCTTCCCACCATCTACCCTTGACCCCTCCAGTCTATGGCCAGCCCTCTGAAAAAACAAAATGGGGAGAAGCCTCATGCCCAGGACAGAGGGAAGAAGACAGGGCTACCTGCCACCTTAATGTCCTTCAGGAACAATCTGTCCCTTCAGTCATGTTTTGTGCTCAGAGCTCTATTACTTAGGGCCCGATGAATAAATGCAAACGAAAAGCAGTTCTGGGGGAATCCAGCCTTTCCATAGGGAACAAATGAACTTCTCATTAAATTAAATGTGCTTTTAACAAGAGGTTAAAACAAAGCCCCATATAAATCTCGGGGGATTTTTATTTGTTCCCTATGGTGTAGTTGGTTTGACCCAAAGTTGTTCTGCTTTTTCATTTGTACGTAGGGCTCTTAGGGCCTTAGTCACAAAATAAATGAGTCATTCTGGAGCAAACCAACTGCGTCATGGGGAAAAATGAAACTTACCATTGATTTATATGGTGCTTTTAACCCCTTGAATGCTAGAATGCAATGCATTGGAGGCCTATCGAAAATGTAACCGTTTGAGTGCCAGGGGGTTATGCAACACATTGCTTTGCAATGTGTTACTCATCCCCTGGCACTCAAAGGGTTAAGGCATTTAAATCACCATTTAAATTAATGGGATTTTCTGAGATGTTTATTTTCCCCAGTGGCATGGTTGGTTTGCTCTAGAATTGCAACTCATTTATTTTGTGGAATAAGACCCTTAGTATTCTGGGTAATTATACAGGTAATTAATTATACAGGTACTGAGTCTTAGAACCAGACTGGGCTCTACCAAAACAGGATGGAACGATAATACTAGTACAGAACAGTACCCAGCGGAGGCACAGAGCGAATGACCACCAATACCAATAGCAAAACTGGTTGCACCACTCGAGGCAGCAGAGTAGGTGCTTAGATAAATGCAGCCAAATAGGAGCGCACTACTGAGTCAAGGAGAGAGACAAGCTGCACTCTGTTTTACCGAAGGCATCTAGGAGGCACTGAGCATAGGTAGCACCGCAAGTGCTTAGCCAGGCAACAGGTAAGCATAAGAGACGGGTCCCCAGGAGTGAGACTAAGTTGCACTAGCTGCCCGGAGGCAAAAGGAAGGCACCAAGTGGAGGCAACCTGCAAGCGAACAGCTGGTGGCTGAGCTACTAGGTAAAAGAGCATGCCCTGGATCGGCCTAGTGGTAGTCGGACAGGAGTGAGACACAAATGGACCGTCAGTCAGACAGGCCACGGTCAGGAACCAGATCGGGTAGTCAGCCACAGCCAAAGTCACAACCAGAGCGAGTACTGAGACAAGCCAAGGATCGAACACCAGGAGACAACATAAGCCAAGCAAGGGCCGGAGGAACAAACTAGATGCGCATAGGAACACCACGAAAGGGCAACAAGTCCTAGCCTCAATGAGGTTTATAAAGCAGCAGAAGGAGGCGGGACCCAATTAGGCCCAAAAGAATAGGCCCATAAACAAGCGTCCGCCAGTGCCTGAAACATGACTGTAGAAATGAGGAAGTGACCGGAGGCCATGCCAGCCGGTGGCCATACAGAGGTAAGAGCACAGGCTCGCTTTAGGCCTCAAAGGGAGACTGTGATAGTTGGCTATTCTTGCCAATATCTCTGAGGCTCAGAAATATGTGTCTGATGCCCTCTTTGACACTCAAGCTTGAAGCTAAGGCTTCTGCCTTTTCTGTGGCTTAAGATTTGGTCTGCTGACTTATCATCTAAGATGTCACTCATTTCTCTCCCTTTTCAGGGTATTTCTCTTTTTGGGCCTTAACTGAAGAACATCATCAGTGAGGCCACTGGGGGTAAGAGCACTTTGTTCCTTAACGCCCTAATATGGCAAGGAAGCAGTGTCTTTTTTGTCCCTGCCAAACCGAATCACAAAGGGTGAATCCAGGTGGGTCTCAGGCCAGCACCCCACATTCCACCCCCAAGCCCAGGCAACAGTGGAGGTCCAAGCACTCCTTCACCAAATCCACCAAACCTTCTGCGGCATGTCTCTCCCAACCCTGGTCTGCATACACCTGTAGGTGGTCACCTGCAACATTTTTCAAGCATTTGGGGAGGCTCTGTTGCAGATCAGTGGGAATTATAGGTGGTTTCCGTAAGCTACAGGATTCCCTTCACATCCTGCCTCCCTTCAGGTTCTTCCTTTCTCGTTCTCCTCAGGGTCAAGAATAGCTATGTCTTTTAAATGGAGCGGTGCATACTCTCTTGGAAAAGGGAGTTCTGACTCTGGTTCCTCTGCAAGAGAGAGGTTTAGGTTTATATTCAAACTTCTTTGTAGTTCCCAAGAAGGATGGCTGGCGTTGTCCTATTCTGGACTTCAAGTACCTCAGTTCTTTTGTGATCCATACTCACTACAAGATGGAGCCTTTGAGCTCTGTTATCACAGCGCTGTGTCCAGGGGAATTTCTGGCCTCTCTGGATCTGCAGGATGCTTACCTGCATGTTCCTGTTCATCTGGACAGTCAGAAGTATTTCAGATTCACTTACGGTCTGGGGAGCTTTCAATTTACCGCCCTCCACTTCGGGTTCACCACTGCTCCTCAGGTGTTAGCATGTGTCTTGGGCACTTTGATTGCCTTCCTGCACGCCAAGGGGATTCAGGTGACTCCGTATTTGGATGACCTTCTGCTGAAGGCTCCTTCCAGGGACCTTCTGGATCTCCAGGTCCAGGAATGTGCCCAGATCCTCCTCCAACACAGGTGGATTCTGAACATAGACAAGTCTGCTCCAGTTCCTTCTCAGAATCTGGTTTTCCTGGGTCTCAGGTTCAACACATGTCAGGGTATGGTTTATCTGACAGAGGACTCTGTTCAGCAGATCACAAACAAGGTGTCACATGTTCTGGAGTGGACCTCAGCCCCGGTTTACAGGTTCTCATGCCTTGTAGGCAAGATGATATCTACCATGGAAGCGATTCCATATTCCATGTCGCACACCAGGGAGATTCTGAGGTTCACTATCAGGGCTTACCAGGAGAATCCGGAACTCCTGGATCATCTAGTCTCTCTTCCCCAGGAGGTAAGGCAGGAACTCCTCTGGTGGTTGAACTGTTCCAACCTGAGAAAAGGAAAACCCTTTATTGTCCAGTATTGGACTCTGGTGACGACGGATGGCAGCCTTTACATTCGGGGAGCTGTACTGGGTCACCTTGGGGTTCAGGGACAATGGAATGCAGAGGAGATCCTCCTACCCATCAACATTCTGGAACTCAGAGCGATTCACCATGCTCTGGTGTACTGGTCCTCTCCACTGAGGGACATCCAGTCCGCATCCAGTCAGACAATGCCAAGGTTGTGGCTTACATCAACAAGCAAGGAGGTACGAGAAGCACCTCCACTTGGTTAGAGTTCAAGACTATTTTAGCCTGGGCAAAAGATCATGTTCCTGCCATCTCCGCCGTGCACTTTCCAAGAGTAGAGAACATCCTTGTGGACTTCCTCAGTCAACAGACAGTGGACCCCAGGGAGTGTGAGCTCCATCCGGAGGACTTCGATCTGCTGGTCCAGAAATGGGGTCGTCTGTGCATAGACTTGATGGCTACCAGGGACAACAGGAAGGTTCCTTTGGTGTTTGCAGTGGACACCTTGTCCATTCCTTGGCTTTTCCATCTAGCCTACATTTTTCCACCTCTTCCTCTCATCCCCAGAGTGCTGAGAAAGATTCGGATGGATGGTGCATCAGTCATACTGATTCCTCCTCATTGGACCAGGCAGCCTTGGTTTCCAGAACTGATTGCCCTGTCTGCTCAGGATCCATTTCCTCTGCCATGCAGACCGGATCTCCTCCTCCAGGGTTACCTCTGGAGAGAGGATGTGGAAAGTCTGGCTTTGATGGCATGGCTATAGAAGCCTCCATCTTAAGGAGGAAAGGTTTTACTCCTGAGGTGGTCTCCACCAGTATCCAAGCTAGGAAGCTTGTTTCTTCTAAGGCCTACCACAAGGTTTGGTCTACCCTTCATTCTTGGCATGTCGACAGGGATCTGTCCTCACAGGAGTTTGATCCTCCTTCCATATTGTCCTTTTTGCAGGATGGTGTGAACAAAGGCCTTAGCCTTAGTTCCTTGAAAGTCCAGACCTCAACTCTTTCGGTCTTTTTCCAGAGATGTATTGCCATATTGCCGGATGTCAAAGTCTTCTTTCAAGGTATCGCTTATATTTTCCCTGCCTATAAAGCTTCTACTCCCAGTGGGACCTTAACTTGGTTCTGGGAGTCCTGCAGCGGCCTCCTTTTGAGTCTTTGGCTACCATTCCCCTACGTTTTCTAAAGTGGAAGATGGCCTTTCTTTTGGCTATAGTCTCTGTCCGCAGAGTTACTGAGTTGCGGGCCTTGCCCCGCAAACTACCTTTCACTGTCGTCCAATACAGGTCACTGGTACCATGGGATGTGTAGTCCCCTTTAATAGGCAGGAACAATTATGCAAATAATTTGCAAGGGGCGGAGCCTCCCCTCTTACTTAAGCCACCTTCTGGCCAGAGCCACCCATATTGATTTGTTCCTGGTGTGCTTGCACACCAGGCAGAGAACAGCTATGCTTCTTAGAGTTTTATTATTTTTTATTCAAATATGGAATACCACCATTAGGAGGGTGACCATGGCTGTGAATTGCCCTCTTCAAAGTGGCTGGTGCAGCTTCCAGGGATTTCTGTGGACCTATACCTGAAGAGGGGACAGCTTGTGTTAAGCAGCTCCCCTGTTGGGGAAATTACCTCTGGTTCTTTCCCTCCCTATCATGGTCACCTGAAGACAGAAGTCTGCGAGAAAGGTGAGTCACCCATTGAGTGCTGAAGGTCCACCTGTCCCCACAGTGTCCCTTTGATGGGCTTGTATTTGGGAGTTTTAATACACTCCAGCACTCATAGGGTGTTTTTATTGCATTATCACTATTTATGCAATTTCTGTGTTATTCTCTGAGTTTTGGAGCATTGGGTATTCATTTATTTATGTTTCTCATGTATTTCATGCTTGTTTGGGCACTTTTTAATGTTTTACTAAACTTTATTAAAAATGGTGTTCCGCGCCTTTAAGCGCGGCTTTTTCCCGCTCAGCAGCAGAGCTCCTTTACTCTCTATGGGAATTCACAGTTTGGGACATATCTCTGAAACCGCTTGTCACAGCAACTTCAGAGTAGGCTCATTTTAATGCTAGGCTCCTGCTCTATCATCCGGTTGGTGTTTTATTACTGTAGGGGGCTCAGGGGGGCTTCGGGCACTGTTTGGGGTACTTGCATAGGGAAAACTACATTTCCCATGAGCGCTTAGCTCGCGCTTGTTTCTGATTGGCTGTCATGACGGCCGCCATTTTGTGGTACTTTTCCAAGGCGAGTACACTACGCAGGGACCGAGCCTTCTCTCTCCTCACCAGATTAACCCTTCGCTGGCCAGATAAGTCCGTTTTTAGACCTTTTCTGGGGTGAAACTTTAATCTTTAACACTTTTCTGGGTGATAGTGTTTTTTGTGGGGTATATTGACGCTGTGAGCATGTCTACTTCACTGGAGCTAGGGGCTAGCCCCAAGACTAAGGAGGCTGGGGGGTCTTCTACCCCCATGGCGTTTTGCTCCTCTTGCCACATTGGGCTGGATTGCGATAATGTGGGGGATCTATGCCCTAATTGTACTGATAAAGATAGCAACCCTGGGCTTCCCAGCCACGCTATTGAGCCATCTTGGGTGAGGGAGTTTAAAGCTGCCACTAGGGATCTCAGATCCACGCTTCAACTCTTTCCCTCTCAGGTACAGGGGGCTCTCCAGGTCTGGCAGACCCCCTCTACTATCAGGACCTCCCTGCCTAAGCCACAGGGAGCTCCTGATATCACTGATTCTTCTGAAGAAGAACTTTTACAGGATTCTGATGCTGAGGAACGTACTGTTATTGAATCTAACAGGTCCATTGGGGACCCCTATGAGTGTGACCCTGAAGTTTCGGCTGAGGGTCTGATCAGAGCGGTTCTGAATACGCTCAACCTTCCTCTGACTCAGGAATCCACTTATGATCCTACTGATGTTTTTCAGAAAAAGCCATCTAAACCTGTTTGTTTTCCAACTAACCCTACTCTTGCCCGTCTGGTTTCTGAGGCATGGAAGTATCCTGATAGATCTTCCTCTGTCTCCAAAAAGTTTGCCAAACTTTACCCTTTTCCCGACGCGGAGCTGGCAAAATGGGTTCATCCTCCCAAGGTGGATGCTCCTGTGTCTAGACTATCCAAATCTACTGCTTTGGCTGTCTCAGATGCCTCTGCCTTGCAGGACTGGACGGATAAGAAATTAGAGCTCTCTCTTAAATCTATTTTTGCCTCTATTGGCACTGCCATGCGCCCCACCTTTGCTGTGGCATGGGTTAATAGGGCTATTGCAGCCTGGACTGAACGACTGACTGAAGCGGTTCGCCAGGATGCGCCTGTATCTGAACAGTTGCAGCTTCTTGCTAATATCACTGAAGCTCAGAACTATATTGCTGATGCTGCTTTTGATGCTGTGCGCATGATGGCGAGGGCCTCCACTTCTTCTGTGGTGGCTAGACGCGCTCTTTGGCTGAAAATTTGGTCTGCTGATACAGCCTCTAAGAAAGCCTTGCTTTCCTTGCCCTTTCAGGGGAATTTGCTCTTTGGCTCTGAGCTCAAAGAAATGATCAGTGAGGCTACTGGCGGTAAAAGTACTCTTCTACCCTCAGTCTTTAAGAAAAAGTTTCCAGCCAAACGCATTCGGTCCTTTCGTTCCTTTCAGACTGAGACACGCTCCTCGGCCCAAACGGGTCCTCCCACTACGCGCTCCTCCTCCAAGCCCAAACAGTCCTGGAGGCCCAAAGTTGCCTCCAAGGCCAAGACCTCCAAGACTGCTTCGGCATGACTCGCCGAACCCGGGTCCGCATCCGGCTGTAGGCGGTCGTCTCCGCATCTTTCGCCGGACTTGGGAGGAGTCAGTGGCGGACCCATGGGTTCTTCAGGTGGTGTCAGAGGGATACAGGATCCCTTTCTCTTCCCTTCCTCCTTTTCGGTTCCATTTTACTCGTCCTTCTCAGGAACCCTCAAAAAGGCGTCTGTTCGACGACGCTATTCAGGATCTCTTGGACAAAGAGGTCCTGGAGGCGGTTCCGCAGGGGGACACAGGTTCAGGATTTTATTCCAACCTGTTTGTGGTAGCCAAAAAGGACGGAGGAGCCCGTCCCATCTTGGATCTCAAAGATCTCAATGCCTATGTGGTGACTTCCCACTTCCGCCAGGAGTCCCTGCGCTCTGTGATTGCAGCAATGTCTCCAGGGGAGTTTCTTGCCTCCCTGGACCTTCAGGATGCTTCTCTTCACATCCCTATTCATCCAGAGAGCAGGAAGTATCTCAGGATTGCCTGCCACAGGGGACACTTTCAATTTACAGCGCTCCCCTTTGGACTGACTACAGCTCCTCAAGTCTTCCAGCGGGTGCTGGGCTCCTTGATAGCGGTGCTCCATCAGGATGGGATCAGAGTGACACCCTACATGGACGATCTCCTACTGAAGGCCTCCTCAGCGGAGCTTCTCCACCAGCAGTTGCAGAGGTGCATGCACACCCTGAACCGTCACGGATGGATCCTGAATCTGGACAAGTCGGACTTGATTCCTTCTCAGAGGCTTCTGTTCCTGGGTCTCCTGTTCGACACTCGCCAATGCATGGTGTTTCTTCCAGAGGACGTGGCTCACCAGATAGCCGTCAGAGTGGCTGGGATTCTGGACATGGACGAAATTCCAGTTCCGAAGTTGTCGTCCTTAGTGGGGAAGTTCATTTCCACGATCGAAGCAGTACCATTTGCCATGGCCCACTCCAGGGATCTTCAGAGATTTGTGATCCAGACGTGCAGGAATCATCCAGATCATCAACATCTGTCTGTTTCTCTTCCTCCTCATGTCGAGTCGAGTCTGCACTGGTGGTTAGATCTCTCTCATCTCTTGAAAGGGAAATCCTTTCTAGTTCCTCATTGGACCACAGTCACAACGGATGCCAGCCTTCGGGGCTGGGGTGCAGTCTGGGGTCGCTTCAGTGCTCAGGGGAAATGGGGTCTGGAGGAATCCATGCTCTCCATCAATGTTCTGGAACTTCGAGCTGTCCGGCTGGCCCTGAGGCACTGGGAGTCTCAATTGACCGGTCTTCCAGTCAGAGTAGAGTCCGACAACGCCACGGCGGTGGCTTACATCAACAGACAAGGCGGCACAAGAAGCGGTTCCGCCTGGTGGGAAGTCAAGGATATTTTGTCTTGGGCAGAAGATCACGTGCCTGTCATCTCTGCAGTTCACATTCCAGGCGTGGACAACGTCATGGCAGACTTCCTCAGTCGTCACACCGTCGACAGCGGAGAATGGGCTCTTCACCCAGAGGTGTTTCACATGCTCACTCAACGGTGGGGGATGCCAGTGGTGGATCTGATGGCTACCAGACACAACAGGAAAGTTCCGGTGTTTTGCTCCCGTCTGAGGGACTCCCTTGCTCTAGCGGTGGATGCCTTGTCGATCCCTTGGGACTTCTCCCTGGCTTACATCTTCCCCCCTCTTCCTCTATTGATCAGAGTTATTCAGAAGTTGAAGAGAGAACGTTGTCCTGTCATCCTGATTGCTCCGAACTGGCCTCGCCAGTCCTGGTTTCCGGAATTGATGGCCATGTCAGTGAAGGATCCAATCCCACTTCCAGCCCGTCCGGACCTGCTTCTTCAGGGGTATCTGTGGAAAGAGGATGTTCACTCTCTCCGTTTGATGGCATGGCGGTTGAATCCTCGATTCTAGCTCAGAAAGGCTTTTCTCCTTCTGTGGTGTCGACGATGCTCAGTGCTCGTAAGCCTGTGTCTTCCAAGATCTATCATCGCATTTGGTCAACTTTCGTGACATGGTGCTCTGTCAAGCAGTTGTCTCTTGACTTCCATCTTCCCACTGTCCTGGCCTTCTTGCAGGACGGTGTGGACAAGGGGCTCAGTCTGAGTTCCCTCAAAGTTCAGACCTCTGCCTTGTCTGTGTTTTTCCAGGAACGGATTGCCATCCTTCCTGATGTGAAAGTCTTCTTCCAAGGTGTGACTCATGTTCGACCTGCCTTCAAGAGTCCTGCTCCCCAGTGGGATCTCAATTTGGTGCTGGGTGTTCTTCAGCGACCACCGTTTGAATCCTTGGCTTCCATTCCATTACGTCTTGTGACTTGGAAGATGGCCTTCCTTTTGGCTATTGTGTCAGTACGCCGGGTGGCAGAGTTACAGGCATTGTCTTGTAAACCTCCTTACCTGGTGTTCCACAAGGATAAGGCTGTGCTTCGCACTACCAAGGAATTCTTACCCAAGGTTGTGTCTGAGTTTCACATCAATCAGGAGATTGTGGTTCCCTCTTTCTGCCCTAATCCTTCATCTGACAAGGAAAGAGATCTCCATTTGTTGGATGTGGTGCGTTGCCTCAAGTTTTATGTTCACCGCACCGAATCTATCAGGAAGTCTGACGCTCTATTCGTCATTCCTGAGGGGCCTAGGGCAGGAAGACCGGCTTTCAAAGTTACCATTGCCTCTTGGATTAAGGCTACCATCCGTGAAGCCTATAAGTTGAGGAATAAGCATGTTCCCTTCAGGGTGACTGCCCATTCCACCAGATCTATTGGGGCCTCCTGGGCCTACAAGAATCAAGCTTCTGCTGATCAACTGTGCAGAGCGGCCACTTGGTCCTCTGTGCACACTTTTTCTAAGCACTACCGAGTTGATGTACTGGCATCGGCTGATGCCAGCTTTGGAAGGAAGGTCCTGGAGGCAGTCTTGCCTGTGTAGGTCTTCCGCTCTGTGATCCTTAGTGCTTCCTTACTGTTGAGCCCGGTTGGCTCGTGTTCCGTGTGCTGTGTTAAGTTCAGGGATTGTTCCCTTGGTTGGTGTCAGTTGACACTTACAGTTTGGGCTATGTTATCAACTGGTTAACAGTTCTAGTGACTTGGGCCTTGCGCCTGGTCCTTGCCTTACTTCCCGCCTCTGGATCAGCTCAATGTTTGTACATCCCATGGTACCAGTGACCTGTATTGGACGACAGTGAAAATAGGATTTTAGTCTTACCTGTTAAATCCTTTTCACTTAGTCCATACAGGTCACTGGTCTCCCACCCTGTCAAGGGACCAGTCTTGGCTCTCCTGTGGCATTCAGTGGGAGACCGTTCGGGCATGCTCACAGGAGTCTTTCTTTTTGCTTACCTGGGGTCAGTTTAGGGTCTCAAATCAATATGGGTGGCTCTGGCCAGAAGGTGGCTTAAGTAAGAGGGGAGGCTCCGCCCCTTGCAAATTATTTGCATAATTGTTCCTGCCTATTAAAGGGGACTACACATCCCATGGTACCAGTGACCTGTATGGACTAAGTGAAAAGGATTTAACAGGTAAGACTAAAATCCTATTTTCTTGGTGTTTCACAAGGGCAAGGATGTTCTCCTTACCTCTCAGGAATTTCTTTCTAAGGTAGTCTCTGAGTTCCACATCAATCAGGAGATTGTTGTGCCTTCCTTTTGCCCTGGCCCTAAATCTGTAAAGGAGAGGGATCTCCACTCCACTGCTTCAAGATCTGTGTGCACTGTACTCAGTCCATCCGTAAGATGGATGCTTGATTGTCATCCCTGAGGGTCCCAGGGCAGGTTTGGCTGTGTCCAAGGTGACTAATGCATCCTGAATTAAGTCTACCATCCACAAGACTTACAAGCTCAGAGGGAAATCTTTTCCCTTTCTCATTACAGGCCTGTTGGGGCCTCCTGGGCCTACAAGAATCAGGCCTCTGCTGAACAGCTGTGCAAGGTGTCCACTTGGTCTTCTGTGCACACCTTTGACAGACACTACCGTGTTGATATTCTGGTTTGGCTGAAGCCAACTTTGGCAGGAAAGTCCTGGAGGCAGAATTTCCTGTGCCTTGTAGTTCGATAACTGTTTGAGCTCAGTTGGCTCTTGTTCTTGTGTGCTGTGTATTGTTAGTCAGTATCCGTTGTTAGTTTGAGCTGTTCTGTGTTCTGGATAGTCCATGGGAACTGCTTGGTCCTTTCCTTCTCTTCCCACCCCTGGGAGCTCAATGTTGGTACATCCCCATGGTACCTGTATGTCATATTGGAGGACAGAGAAAAGAGGATTTTAGTCTTACCTGTTAAATGCTTTTCTCTTATTCCATACTAGTGTTAAAGTGAATTATAATATAGGATGACATACAGGTCTCCCACCCAGTGAAAGGGGCCATGCTGGGTCTCTTGTGGCTGGACGTGGGAGTCTTTTTGGGTTCATTGCTCACAGCAGTTTTCTCTTCTTCCTATTTTAGTTGATAGGTTTATTTTCTCAAATCTATCTGGTGGGGAGGGGCTAATGTAGCCTGATATGGAGGAGGGGTGACTCCACCCCTGCACTTCTTTCAGAATTGTCCCAGCCTACTGGGAGGAGCTATTGCTTCCCCATGGCACCTGTGTGTCATATGGAGTAAGAGAAAAGGATTCAACAGGTAAGACTAGAGAATGGAACAAATTACTTTAGGCTAAATTACTGGCCCATTTTATGGCTATGTTTTAATGTTTCTTATGAGTAATTCATTATCAGCCTATAATGTGAACAATAATTACTATTAATGGACAATCCATTTTGATTATTTTTTTATATCCACAGTGGCCACTATAAAAAAAGCATCTCAGATTCTGCTGATGAAAAGCCATTTAAGGAGGCGACATGAGAATTTTGCGCTTTTATGCAGGGCGAGATTCTCATGTTGCCCTTTTCAGCACGGTTACATGCTTAACCCCTTAAGGACCAGCGGTCCTGGGACGTTTCCATTCCATAAGGACTGCTTTGATCCTTGCCGACGCGCCGGTACACGTGACCTTTTGCGTGTATCAGCGCTCCGCTTTGGGGCCTGAAAGAGGTCGCTCCAGTCTTGGAACGGTCAATTTTAGGCCTCATTTTTACTTACAGCGCTCCCGGTGGAGCGCTGTAAGTAAAAAGTACGTGACGTACTATGACTGTCATCGGCCCTTAAGTATTTAAGGACCATGACGGTTATAGAACATCATGTAGTCCTTAAGGGGTTAATGCGGCCTGTAGCGTTACGCTGTTTCATTGCAACATTTTAAAAGGATACCCTCCATCCTCTGTCTGTTTGTTGCACCAGACTCTGCTGTCAACTTCTCTCTTGTATAAAGGTTGAAGAATAGTAATTCTGCAGCAATACTATTGCACATACTAATCAAAGAGACAATCCCATCAAAATGAATGACATCCCTTTTCTTTGATCATTAACGTGTACTTGATTTGCTTCAGATCTATAAAATGTTTACTTTGGAACATTTGCCCCCCTGTGTCTCTCTCATTTGTGCTTTCAAAACAGCACACTTGTTTGGAGGGTTATGTCCGCATCTAGATTTGGATCATGAAATTGTAGTTACAGCTGGGAGGTTGCAGGTTGCCCACCCATGAACTACATGATCAAATTTCTCTATATAGCTTTGAAGCTGAATAGTACTTGTTTTTGTCAAGGTTATTAAAGTGGAACTTTCAGATAATAGCAAGACACCATACATTCATTAAATGCATTGCGACTAGCTTGAAAATAGATGTCTTACTGTAAAAAAATAGATGTGTCTAAAGGAATCCGTCCCGTTTGGAGACCAGAACCCAGGCTAGAGAGCAGACATCTGTGCGCCTGCGCCGTCAGTCCCGGTTTCCATTGAGTGCTTTGCACCATATGGTCACCGGAAGGGACTGAGGACGTAGGAGCACAGACTGCACTAACCTGCCCGTCTGTCCTGAAACGGGACGGATTCCTTTAGACACATCTATCTCTTTACGCTAAGACATCTATTTTCAAGCTAATCATCACGCATTTAATGAATGCATGGCGACTGGCTATTATCTGAAAGTTCTGCTTTAATTTATTTGATGTTTAATTTATATATAATATATATAGATTGCTTTTTATACATACATATATATATATATATATATATATATATATATATATATACATACACACACACATACATTATATAATATTATGTTTTATACACACACACACAAGCATTTCGTGCATGAGATTTGTTGCTGTATTCAGAACATCTATTTGAAACACATTTATGATGAGATGCAACTGCGTATATATAGTGAAATTCAATGAGTGTCATATCAAGTGACTAATCTTCATCATTTCCTGCAGTGATATTCTCTCTTGTTCAATGTCTCCTTTCCAACAACTCCTTTAAATGCAGCTGCTCCAGAAAGCACCATGTTGTCTTCTAGCAGGCAGCCCCACTCATAAATCTGTTGTGGTGACCATTTCATTTTAATTGTGGATTTGTATAACCACAGGTGCCCCATGTAGAATTATTTATTCTTATTCCTGTGTTTAATTCAGATATTCTCATTCATGGGGTGCTTTACATACAAATATATAGTAGATTTGATGGCATCTCTAGCCTTGCTGTTTCCATTTGCATGCCAAAAGCATTAGATACCTCCCTGTCACTCAAAGGGTTAAAGGAATATTACTAACACATAATAATAATTATATATATATATATATATATATATATATATATATATATATATATGCCAAAGGAGGACAACAGACTCCTCCTACTAATGGCTCTTAACTCTTTGAGTTCCAGAGGCGTGCACAATGCATTGCATACCCCCTCTTGCACTCAGAGGGTTAAGAAGCCTTCAGTAGGAGGAGTTTGGGGTGCTTGAGTCCTGCAAATAGAAATATGTCTGCATAAATGGACATGATATTGAATATTAATTGAAGAATGATCTTCGGAAACCAGTGTGTACTTCATTGATTCATAATGGCCATTAGCATTTCTGCTCCAATTAAAGTAAGTGGAGATTTATTATTGGAAGGTGTTGGTGTTCCTTTAACTCAGGGGTAGTCAATTATTTTAATCTGAGGGCCATATGTCTGTTCAGAATTTATTCCTATATATGTTTTTAAAAATGTGTGTGCATACATGCAAAACACAACCCCTGCCCTATGCCCTTACCCCATTAATGGTTCCCCTTCTTGAGAGAGGACACAGCATTATATGTGGCTGTTCTTGTGCCTCTCATGTACTATAACGTACAGATACTGCATCAGTTCTGTCTCACTGTGCACTGGTAGAATGATACATTGTGTAAGTGATATGCTTTTGTGATTAATGGGGTAGTAATGTCCACAAATAAATGTACCTGCAATTGTTCAGTATACTTTTTTATAATGCATAGTATGCTCTGCAACTCCCTTACCTTCATATTCGCCTTGAAAATCCAATTACAAGTTTCCCCCCCACACCCCTTTTGAGCACGTCATGCTGACTTCCCTCGGATCAGAAAGCAGGTCGCTCATTGCGATCCATCTAGTCAATCGACCGTTTATTTGTGGACATTACTGTATCTTTAAATGTATATCTATTCCACTGCAGATAAAGTGATATTTCCTCTGTATAGCAGCTCTGCTGTATGCATGCAGCCAGACAGACTGAAAGGCTGTACTTTTCCAATCTCTATTAACCCCGCTGACGATAGAAACATATTCTGTGCACTGCAAACATGTTATAATTGGGGTGTGTGGGGGGGTACTGGCACCTAATTAAAAAAAAAAAAAAAAAATATATATATATATATATATATATATATATATATATATATCCTATATAATAATTCGCTAAGTTGTGTGTAACGCCCGACATGCGCAGTAGACACTGCTGCACGTGCGGCTGTCATGCTCAGTAGAGACTGCCCGCGCCGCGGCTGATACAGAGCTGGGCGCTCCGAAGGAGCGTCCAGCTCTGTATCAGCCAAGGCGCGGCCAGTCTCAACTGCGTGTGACTGCCCCGCGACCGGCTGCCAGAGGCACTGTGGCCCGTGTAACGGGCTGTTCAACTAGTATATATATATATATATATATATGTTTTAAAGAACTGACCCAGTTTTTTCTAGAAATATAGCCCAGGCTATAATGCATTGTTGACATCCGTAGCATCCAGAAGTACAGATTTCATAAATCATTTACCCTATTTTAGCCTTTGGATATTACCTTTTGATTGTCTTTTTTATTCTAGAATAACATTTTTGTTTGTAACTGTCCCCTGAAATATATATATATATATATATATATATATATATATATCGAGGAACAGGATCTGCACTCAACGCTTAAATATAATAAAGTACCGGGTGCCACAGATAATATTCAACAAATTTCAAAATGCTGTGCACTCACGGTTTTAAAATTTATTAAACAAAAGAATAAGCGACGTTTCGGTCCTCACTGGGACCTTTATCAAGCAAACATATTGAAACACAAACAAATGAGCATATAAATACTAGAAAGACTCACCTTGTGTAACCCGGTTAGCCCATAGTGATGACGTAATAGATGACAAGAGAAAGAACAAAAGAACAGAATAGCCGGCACCCAACAGATCCAGCACCAAGAATGAACAATCAAAACAGTGACACCCTGTGGTTGAACAAAGAGAAGAGCTACACTGTTACACTGTTACAAAGTAGCAATAAACATAATAAGATTGCAATCACAATCTAGCGATCTGCTAGAAAATATATATATATATATATATATATGTATGTATTTTTCAATACATTATTAAAGGGTTAGTAATGCCCAAAATAACTTTGTTTTATTATAGATTTAAAAAAAAAAAGAAATTATGTTCAACAAATCCCATTTCTAAAACCTTTACGGTGTGAGTGTTATTCACTACTAAAGTTCCCTCTCTCCTGATGTCAGTTGTAAAGCTCGGCCAACTCGAGGAGGCTCTCCAGCAGAGCTGAAATAGCGATCTTTAAAGGGTTAGTAATGACAGAAATAAAGTTTGTTCTATATGGTAGATTTTACAAAAATAAAGTATTTGGAGAAAGCCCTATCTCTGAAACCTTTATGGTTTGAGAGATAGAACATTCTAAATTTCTCCTCTCCCTTCCCTTCTCCTGACATCAGCTGTAAGCTAACAGCAGGAGATCCTGGTCCGGGGACTGACAGGCGGCTCTTCAGCAGAGCCGCAATAGTGTGTTTTAAAAAGAAATACTTCATTGGAACGGTCTACAAAGTGTGCCTGTTTTACACCGTTCCAAAGAAGTATTTCTTTTTAAATCGCACCATTGCGGCTCTGCTGAAGAGCCTCCTTGTGTCGGCTGACACGGATCTCCTTCTGTCTGCTTTACAGCTGACATCAGGAGAAGGGGAACTTTAGCGACGGATGTCTCTCAAACCATAAAGGTTTGAGAGATAGGACGTTTTCCAAATACTTTATTTTTGTAAAATCTACCATATAGAATAAACTTTATTTCGGACATTACTAACCATTTAAGAAGAACTACTTCATTGGAACGGTCTACAAAGTGTCCTTTGAAACCAGGAACACTTTGTAGACCATTCCTATGAAGTAATTCTTTTTAAAGATCATAATTTCGGCTCTGCTGAAGAGCCACCTGCTGGTTCCGGGACCAGGATCTCCTGCTGTCAGCAGAGTGCTGATGTCAGGAGAAGGGGAGGGAGGGGGAATTTTAGCACCAAATATCTCTCATACCGTAAAGGTTTGAGAGATGGGATTTGCTACACATAATTTATTTTTTTAAAATCTACAATAAAATATAAAGTTATCTTTGGGCATTACTAACACTTTAAAGATTTATATACTGTTTACACTTGGAGCAGCAGGATTCATTTGCACGTGAAGATTTGGATACCTGAGTGGGGACAGGTTTGTGATCCCCATAAGCGTGTGTGGTTGGGGGTAAGACACTAACCTTTACTGAATGTGAGTATAACCTATGACATATTATATTTGGATCTTTAGTTGAAACATATTACACTATTTGGTGCCCCCCTTCTTTTTTGTTTTTTTATTATCTATTGTCCCAAAATTGCTTCTCTTGTATTGTATGCCTGCGGCCCTCCTATGTCAATCACATTTTCAGATTTTGGCCTGCTCTTGTCTTGCTTTGAATACTGGCATAAACTTTCACCTTAACCCAGCTTTATTATTACAGAATAATGTTTAAGGTTTTCTTTTATAAGAGGACTGTATGATATAATTAAGTTACAGTGGTTGTGGAGGGGGGAATGTATAAATCCATCAGTGCTTCTCATCTTCTGAGCTGATACATTATCATACAAATCATGCTTTTGTACTCCAGGATGTGTTAGAACGTATGTATAATCACTTTCGTGTGTACTGGCTCACATATTCTCCATCATTAAGACTTTAATGAGAGTAAGGCCCGATTGCTACTTGTATAACATACTCATGCTCACTGCCCTACCCTTAGCACAAGTGGGATAAAGAGAGCTGCTAATGAAGACAGTTTAATAAATAGGGGTTAGGTAGGTGCAGCACCAGTAAGTCAATTCCTGCATTAGTTTAGAGTGGAATTGTACACCCCCTAATTCCCAAAGATGTTTATGTTGGCCATTCTAGCCCATTTAAAAAATGTGCTTAACAATAAAACTAATTTATCAAACTTTTATTTGCATTAAAGTATCCCACTACTATTTCCATTCTTGATTTACATCCCTTGTGTTTTAATAGCTTTTTTGTCCAATCTGTGCAATTTATCTCATGAGCAAAGGGACATTATGGCTGGGGTTTGCTAATGTACTATAGTCCTCAGGGACCATTAACAGGCCAGGACTTAACGACTTCCCTGATTTAGTACAAGTCAGTTAATAAAAATGACAGAGCCTCAGATTAACTTACCTGTATTCAAGCAGGAACATAATCATGTTCTGGCCTGTTAGTGGCCCCTGAGGCACTAGAGTTGTCAGTCACTGTACTAAAGGCTGAATGTCCCCTTTTCATGCAAAGAAGGGGGTAAGAGAACATGATTTAGCTCATTTTCTATTCAGCGTAAATATTGCCATCCTAGCATGACATATTTTCATGGTAGTTTGCTGTAGAATTCCACTACATACAGTGAGGAATATTTGTATATCAAGCCTGACCTGGACAAAGGTATTGCACCAATTTTCTATTTTCCAATATCCATGTTGAATTTCTTAATCACATCTTAGTAAAGAAGTATCTTTCAACCTGTAGCATAGGCAATAACAGAAAGGAATGGGTGAACAGGGCCAAGACCCACTTTTTTAAGATTGACTCCATTTAATCAAGGGATACACAATCTACTGTCTTTAGATATTGTTGTGCTACAGTTTCCATCATCCATATCAGTGCTTACTCTGGCTCTAAGCTATTTCCTTATGGGTCAGCTCAACAACCCAATAAAAAATGTTGCCCTTTGTCATGTAGAGCATGGTTCTCACATGAAACATGCTGAATCATACGGGCATTGGTTTTCGAATTGCTCGCTACCAGTCACATAAATGTGTACACAATCTGCATACAGAATCTTCCTCCTACAGAATGGGAATGTGGCAGATTCTCATAGTATGCACTGTAAAGCTGCAGAATCAGTCCTCAATTGATATTACAGCTTAGTCAGTTGAAGACACATTTATTTTCAATATTAGTAAAGCAGTGTTTCTATTTTGAATTGCATTCGGCTGAGACAGAATTAAATAGTTGTAGTTATTTTTTAATTTATTTGTTTCTTCGTTTATTTTTTTCATAGTGATTATCAAGGGTTAAGTGGTTATTTTGCAAAACCTAAATTGTGGATTCTACGATCAGTATACATTTTAAATTATGAAAATAGCTTCATGACTGCACAACATTGACATATTATATTCATCACTTATTTCTTTTTTACCGGCCCATTTCAGGCACTCTGTTTCATGCTCTGGGCTGTTTCACATGAGCAGAAGTCATTGTACTTTGTGGTGCGCCTACAAGGAATGTCGATGATCAGGTGTGACTGCATTCTCGGGAGATGTATCCGCTGTCACATTTATTTCCATGTTCTGGTTCTCTAGCATTTTAGTGTTTTTTTTTTCTTTTTTTGTTTACATAGACATCTTAATTAATTCAAATGGATTTATGTGCCAAAACAGTATAATCTGTATGTGTGCATAGAGCACAACTTGCACGTTGTAAATCACAGTCAGGTTTTCAATGCAGAAAGCCAATCTATTCAGCGCAAATGCACTGAGAGAATTGGTATCAGTGTGAGACAGAGCAGCGTAGAAGTCACTTTCATACAGGGAAAACTCAGGCTCTTGGATCCATGAGTATTCATACAGGCCTCTATTTAACTCAGAATAAATACATCATTCAGTGACACAGCTCTTTGCACTTGGCTGACATCTGTCTTAATGAATATGTGCAGAATGCATTCTAGCATTGGTGATCAGATCACCCCCACTGCGAAATAAAGGAAGGACCCTGTAGCTAAGAAAACAAACTGTGTTTATTAATTGTATTATTCCTTGAATGCTTTTAACACTTTTTTAGCATCCAAGTATTTAACCCTCTGAGTTCCAGAGGGTATGCAATGCATTGTGTACCCTCTGGCATGAAAAGGTTTAAAGCAGTGTTAAAGGCTCTTTTTTACAGGTGACAGAACTGTTGCTGCTGTTGGAACTCTCCTTTCGCCTGTTTTCTTTTTCCATCTCCAGCACAATGGGGTGTGGGTGACGACCAGCCCAGTAGAGCTCAAGACAAATATTTTTTCCTTTTGCCCACATGGTTGGCCATCCATTGGAAGTTGCAATGAGCATTTCAGCCTTGCATCACCTGTATAAAAGATGTGCTGGCAGCTTCGTGGGCTGCTGTGCAGATCTTCCTTGCTCCGTCTTTACTGTGTTCCTGCGTGAAAGATGTACTGTTCCGTGTTTTGGTGTTTTCACGCAAGGTATTGGTCACATGTATGAAAGGCACCATCACCCAGCAGCTTTCCTTTTACCATGTGCAATATAACCTACATACTATCACTGTCACTGTGTTGTTGTCTAAAGAAACACATCTAAAAATGAAATTGGGTTATTTACATTTAAATGTCATGTATGAAAAGATAACATATATAAAAAGTCTTTATCAAATGTAACCATTTGAGTGCCAAAGATGTTGGATTCCTCTCTGGCATTCAAAGGGTTAAGACCTCTAAGCATAAACATGCTTTTCTAATTCATTTGCTTAGTCAGTAACTAGGGCGAATGCACTTAATATACTGATATTAGTGCCAATTATGCTTCTGTTCAATAAGGGTTTTCGCTTATCTCTGACAATTTACAGACAGTACTGCTCTATCATTTCTTAGACACCCTTCAAGTTTGATTACGCTAATGAGGTCCTATGGTCCTGCAAAAAGCATTAATGTCTGCTTCCACAGACTAGATTAATGAGTCATCAGCTGATACTTTCCATATAAAGTGAAAGGAACAGTACCGTCTGGTGACCAAAGTAAAAAAATAAAATTAAGTTTAATGAAAAAAAGTTTTCACTGTAGGAAGTTTTTAATGAAAAATCTCCCAGTGCTAGAAATGTTCTTATTTTACTCATCAGTGGATATATTGTTGATAGATACAAACTTGGAAGAACTGCATTCACAGAACTTTAAAGTGTGCTCAAATGTATAACATAGATATATTTAGATCAACTTTTAGGTGTTGGATCTAGCACCTATATCAAGGATCTTGAAGAAGCACAATTCAGACTCCAAACAGGTGCTAATGATCATCAATTTAATATGTAGGTTGAAACACAATCATTAGTTAAAACAGAAACAGCTGTGTAGGAGTAATAAAACTGGGTGAGGAACAGCCAAACTCAGCTAACAAGCTGAGGTTGCTGAAGACAGTTTAATGTGAAAAGTCATACACCATGGCAAGACTGAGAGCAGCAACAAGACACAAGGTAGTTATACTGCATCAGCAAGGTCTCTCCCAGGCAGAAATTTGAAGGCAGACTGGGGTTTCCAAATATGCTGTCCAAGCTCTTTTGAAGAAGCACAAACAAACGGGCAATGTTGAGGACAGTGTAGATGCAGTGGCCGGCCAAGGAAACAGTGCAGGAGATGAAAGACACATCATGCTTACTTCCCTTCGCAACTGGAAGGTATCCAGCAGTGCCATCAGCTCAAAATTGGCAGAAAATAGTGGGACCCTGGTACAACCATCTATTATCTGGAGAGGACTGGTCATAAGTGGTCTTCATGGATGACTTGCTGCCAAATAGCCATACCTCCAACGTGGAAACAAGGCCAAGCGACTCAACTATGCATGAAAATACAGGAACTGGGGTGCAGAAAAATGGGAGCAGGTGCTCTGGACTAACGAATCAAAATTTTAAATATTTGGCTGTAGCAGAAGGCAGTTTGTTCACCAAAGGACTGGAGAGCGGTACATGAATGAGTGTCTGCAGGAAACAGTGAAGCATGGTGGAGGTTCCTTGCAAGTTTGGGGCTGCATTTCTGCAAATGGAGTTGGGGATTTGGACAGAATTAATGGTCTCCTCAGTGCTGAGAAGTACAGGCAGATACTTATCCATCATGCAAAACCATCAGTGAGGAATCTGATTGGCCCCAGATTTATTCTGCAGCATGACAACAACTCAAAACATGCAGCCAAAGTCATTAAGAACTATCTTCAGCGTAAAGAAGAACAAGGAGTCCTGGAAATAATGGTATGGCCCCCACAGAGCCCTGATCTCTCTATCATCGAGTCTGTCTGGGATTACATGAAGAGAGAGAAGCAACTGAGACTTCCTAAATAACTGTGGTTAGTTCTCCCAGAAGTTTGGAACAACCTATGTTCTGAGTTCCTTGACAAACTGTGTGTAAGTGTACCTAGAAGAATTGATGCTGTTTTGAAGGCTTTTGGTTTTGAAGGGTGGTCACACCAAATATTGATTTGATTTAGATTTTTTTCTGTTCAGATTTTTCTTCTGTTGTTAATTGATAAAAATAAATGATTAACATGTCTATTTTTTAAAGCATTCATACGTTACAGCATTTTTTCACTCCTACCTAAGACTTTTGCACAGCCCTGTATACTAGCAGGCACGTGGCACTGCTTCGCCCATGCAGCAAACCTTTGTTTATTTGTTATTTAATCTTTTGGGTATGCAATGCATATACCTCTGTGGTACTCAAAGGGTTAATTTTTATTAACGGTAAGACCTCATGGTGTGGCATCAGAACCCCTCCTGATGCCCCTCAGCTACTGATCTCCTAGCTGATTGGTCTGGGAGATCAATAGAGGTGACTCAGGGGAGCAAGGGAGCTCCCCTTGCTTCTATTCTACCTTGATCCAGGTAGGAGTGGGCAGGATCGGGAAACCCTTTCACGTCACTCAGAGAGACTTTCCCTCATTGACATGAGAGGGTTTACCGATTCTTCACACTCCTACCCTGGTTTCCCGGGTAGGATGCAAGCTTGGAAGCTCTCTTGCTCCTCTGCATTGTCTGTGAGATCAGTCTCTGGGGGGGGGGGGGGTTTATGAGGAGGGGTACTGATGCCCCACCACAAGGTCTGATGGTTCTTTTGTTTTGTGGAAGGGAGAGAGGGAGGCCAAATGGGGAATGGAAAGGAGTGGAGATGAAGTGGCAAATTGAAGGGAGAAAGAGGCGAAAGGAAGGGAGGGAGAGATATATACTCTTGCCTTATCAGCTGACACGTACAGTGTCCAACATGTGTATATATATATATATATATATATATATATATATATATATTGAGAGAGAGAGAGAGAGAGATAGATAGATAGATAGATAGATAGATAGATAGATAGATAGATAGATGTGTGTATATATGTAGATAGATATATTTTATAGCTAGTAGCATATAGACAAAAGTTAGTGAATATCTTAAATCCACTAGGAAATGCTGAGTGACGTTAGTATAAAAATAAATATGTATATATATTAGCAAATGAAGCATGCCATCGCCTGTGTAACAGAGGCAAACATATAGACACACAGTGAAGTGTAAAACACACAGTGACAAACTTTGCCAGTTACACTTATTCTTACACAGTCACACACGAACACACACCCCTAGTCTCACTGAGACACACACATACACACTAACAGCATGGGATGTCTGAGTGTTTATGGAAGGCTGACCTGTGTTTATATATCAGGTGTCATCCCATTCTTAGCACAGTGTCCAGGGTGTTGAACTTCTCCCTCATGAGTTGGGTGCATGTTAGGTAAAGGGGTGGGAGAGGCCCTCAGGCACTGCAGCTTGGGGGGATCACGGGGAGAAAAGATGAAGCTGACAAAAGTGCAGGTTTAACTCATTGAATGCCAGAGAGGAAGCTATGCAATGAGTTGGATACCTCTCTGACACTCAGAGGGTTAAGTTGTGGGCCATATGTTGAGGTGGAAGGATTTGTCAAAGTGATGGGAAACGTAATGGGGGAGAGAGCGAGACACGTAGCTGACGAATTGTGAGAAGAGATGGTGAGCCACATGTCATGATGATTGGGCGGTAATACTGCGAGCTATAGGCTGGGAGGAGATAGATTATGTGGTAGGGTTTGTTGGTGAAGGCGGCTGATGTAAAGAATAGAAGAGTGGAGCAGTGAATAGGCAAGAGTCAGGCAATGAGAAGGGTTGAGCGATGAATAGGTGGAGCCAGGCTCTGATTTTTGTTGTGTTTTAGTGGCACTGGCAGACTTCATTGTAAAGTGTCCAAAGGTTGTTTTTTTTTTCCTTTTTTTGGGCAGTGTGGTGCAATTCATTGCACATTGGTCAGCTTTACGCACGGCTGCATGTGAAGACATGACCCCGCCTCCTGCACGAAGTGCAGATGGGTGATTGCTTTTGTGGAGGGAGTTGTGAGTTATGAAGGGCTGCAGATACTTGGGTAATGTTGCACTTTATTGTGTTTTGTGGATAACATTAGTTGGTTAAAAAGGAACATTATGCAGATTTTTGCTCACACCTGTCAAAATCACAGCCCGGCATGTATTGAAAGGGCATTAAGTCCGTGTTTGTGTAAAGTAGACAATCATATTGTTATTGGAAAGGTCTGGTTCTTAAAGGGTGCTGATCTTTGGGCAAAGAGTAAGTATCTAGGTGGCAGGCAGGTCCCTGTTTGCAGGAGATTTGAATAACTCCTCCTTACTGATGCCCCTTGGCGTGTTTGTGTGTATAGTTGCCAAAGCCACAGAACTTGAGCGCATGGACCTCTTCTTAATATATATATATATATATATATATATATACTAGCAATGTGGGACGGCGCTGCCCATCAGGATATATAGGGAATTAATGCACACACACACACGGATGCAAGACAAACACACAGAGACACACATGCAAATACACACGCATGCACTGAGATTCATAAACAGCGACACAGTCATACACACATACATGCAATGTACAACACGCAGACACATAGAGTGTGATACAGGCATGCAACACACACAGTGAGGGAACACACAGGCACACACACAGACACACACACACACAGAAGTGAGTCATAAGGGGGTGACTTATGTGTCATTGTAATGAGTTTGTGTTTGTACTTATGCCTCCACTGTGACATTCAATCATATAGTTGAAATGCATGTGGTAATTGCACATACTATGGTGGAAGGTGGATTGTGCTGGCTCCCAGAGTGTGAGTGTGTATGACTGAGTGGCATTCATTCATGTAGTTGAAATGCATGTGGTAATTGCGCATACTATGGTAGAAGTTGGATCGTGCTGGCTCCCGGGGTGTGAGTGAGTGTGAGTGAGTGTGAGTGATTGCGTGTGTGAGTGAGAGAGTGTGTGATTGAGAGAGTGAGAGAGTGTGTGTGAGTGAGAGAGTGTGTGCGAGTGAGAGAGTATGTGTGAGAGAGTGTGGCACTCAAAGGGTTAAGTTGAAATAACATAGCAATATAACATACGGTGGCTCTTCAGTTAAGGCAATGTAGCAATATGCTGAGTGAACAAATAGAAAGTGGTGTTTGAGGCTTGCCCTCTGTAACATACAGCAAAGCATCTCTCTCCCTTTAAGGAGAGAGGGCAGGAATCAGGAAATGGAGGAGTGACAGTTGAAAACAGACAGTTAGTGAGGTTTACTGAAGAGATGAAAAGAGTTAAATAAAAGAGTTGCTATTAAGTTTATCCCTGAGTGTTTGTATTTTATGGAAACATTACACCCTAGTACTGAAACAGAGTGTATGGAGGGTTACAGTTATCTGTGGGAGGTGAAACAGTGTGTTTGTGGGGTCATGATCCTGAGTGAGAGTTTGCATGCACCAGGAGAAGTTATTGATATCCCCTACTTCAGGAGCGAGTGGCAGCTATATTTTCTTTTGTCAGTTGGATAGTGGTGGGCGGGATGGAGGGGGCGGGCCAACTCCCTGTATGATAAACATGCCCCCATTGAATCACCCAGTGGGAGCAGTAAAGTCCTTATTGAATCACCCAATAGGAGTTGTGTCTCCTAATGAGACATAAATTATATAATGAGGCATTCTGTTCAATGTGTGTTTGTTTTCTGAGGAGACATAAATTATGTTCTGTATGTGAGGTACTATAAATTATTCTTTTATATATATATATATAGATATATATATATATACACACACACACACACACACACACACACACACACACACACACACACAGAGTTAACCCCTTGAGTGCCAGAGGGCTATCACATTTAAAAGCTGGACACCCTTGTGACACTTCAAGGGTTAAATCAGATTCTTTGAAGAATTAGTATAGCCATTTTTGTATTAACATGATTGTATTATTATAGTTGAATCACATGTGCTGTTCTAGTTTTAAAGTACATACTTTAAATCATGAATGAGGAATCAGTGGTTGTCCAGCTGTTTTTATATGACAAAAACCATCATCCTTAGTCAGATGAAGATGATGGGAATTGTAGTTCAACAAACATCTGGCCAGACAAAGATTGTTCACCTCTGCAGTAATTCGATGTTCATCTCATTCTGGAAGATTCTTCTGAATTACAAGGGAAACACCTGCACAGCATTTTGTAATGGGGCCAAGGCATTTGAGAATCAATGTGTCAGCACGAATCATTTCAATTTTACTTGAAATAATCAAATGTACTTTCACAAACAGTAGGAAAGTGTGTTCTTTTTATGGGTTCTTAAATCCAAAGGATGCCTTCTCCTACATGATATTTTGACCAGTTATAAGAGGCCCATGTTCTAAGAACTAGAGTAATTCTGGTACAAGCCAACCATAGATTGAATTAAATGTAGCCTTCAACCACTCCATCGCCAATATTTTTTTTTGCAATGTGCTAGATATTCAAGAGGTCAAAAGACCCAATTAAATCATAGGGTGTTTGAAGAATTTGTATTTATATCCTAAGGCATAGTTGCTTCGCTCCAGAATGACTCTATTTCCTCAGCCTCAATGATGGTTCCCAGTCCACAAAAACATGTCACCTATTAGAGCACCAGAGCTAGACAAATCTTGAGGAGATACCTTTATTTCATGGAAACTTTGTGTATACACAATAAATATGCTGAGAAACGATCTAAATAACATAAAGCACTAGAATGCGTTGCTCCCTGTGTGCGTAACTGCACATGCACAGTAGGGAACGATGCAGTCACATGCCGGCTTGCAGTCAGAGGGTTTGCTAATCCGGAGTGGGGTGCTCTAAATGACCCAGCGCCCCCGGCTCCGGGGCAGAAGCCAAGGCAGTAGCTGGGGCTGCTAGCTGCCAATTTGGCCTGTGTACACGGGCCTTCAGAACTAGTGTATAAATATGATTAGAACCAATACAGAGAAAGAAGGGAGGATTTCATTTGTGGTGGAGATCTCTCTTGCATTCAAGGGATTAAAATAAAAATGGTGCAGTTTGTTTACCCCACAATTGCATTTCTTTAGCTTCCTTGGAGGTTCTCTTGAAATGGTGCTTTTAACCCCTTGAGGAGTTTCCAATGCATTGCTTCACAAGGTGTTGGAGATCTCTTTAGCATTCAAGGGGTGAAAAGTTTGATATACGGAATTGCAAACTGAACTTCTTTCCTTCTTGGGTTCATGGATATTATACTGCAATTGTAAGATAACAATTTGCCAGAAGAAAATTCTCAACTATCTCTGTCAGGATTTATAACAGATGCCTTTATCACTGGGATAATTGTACCCAGTACTTCAAAACAGAATGTTCCCATCTGGGACTTGCAACATCTGTGACTGCATGCCACTGGAATGCCTGATTATACCAAGCCATCACCTTAAGACTTTCTAGTTCTCAGCAAACAGGAAGGATTGAAGTGGATCTTTCACCTTGATTCAAGTTTGCATCTTTGAAAAATTTAAAAATTTGCGCAGTGTGTTCATCCTCCAAAGTGGATGCTCATACCTCCAGGCTATCAAAGTCTACTGCCTTGCTAGTTTCTGATGCATTTGCTCTGAAGGACTTGACTGACAAGAAACTTGAGGTCTCCCTCAACTCCATTTTTGCCACTGCTGGTACTGCCATGCGTCCAGCTTTCACTACAGCATGGGTGAACCGGACCATTGCAGTCTGGACTGAACAACTCCCCCTGGCTGTCCGTCAGGATGCTCCTACTTTAGATATGTTGCTCCTTCTTGCCAACATTTCTGAGGTACAGCACTATGTTTCTGCTGCCTTATTTGATGCCATCCATTTGGTGGCTAGGGTTTCCACCATGTCTGTGGTTGCCAGACGGTCTCTTTGGCTCAAGATGTGGTCTGCTGACACTGTTTTCAAGAAAGCATAGCTCTCTTTACCTTTTCAAGGTACTTCTTTGTTTGGGCCAGATCTTAAAGATCTGATCAGTGAGGCCACAGGAGGTACGAGTACCCTTCTACCCTTGGTTCCCAGGAAGAAAACGCCGCTTAAGTGTAATCAGTATTTTCGTTCCTTCCAGATTGAGACACGTTCGGCGAACCAGACGGTTCCCTCAGCTCCATGTACCTCCTCCAAGCCCAAACAGCAATGGAAGCCCAAGGTTTCCTCCAAGCCCAGGGCTTCCAAGCCTTTATCGACATGATTCACCGAACCCGGGTCCCCACTCTGCTGTGGGTGGTCATCTGCGTCACTACCACAGCATCTGGGAGGATTCAGTGGCAGACCCGTGGGTTTTACAGGCTGTGGTGGAAGGGTACAGGATCCCTTTTGTCTCTCTTCCTCCCTTTCGCTTCTTTGCTTCTCATACACCTCAGGGTACCGAGAAACACCGGCTGTTTAACAGCGCTATTCAGGCTCTTCTGGACAAGGATGTTCTAGAGCCAGTTCCAGCTCAGGACAGAGGTATGGGTTTTTACTCAAACCTCTTTGTGGTCTCCAAGAAGGACGGCGGTTGTCGTCCCATTTTGGATTTGAAGGATCTCAATTCCTTTGTGGTCCGGACTCATTATCACCAGCAGGATTGCTGCTATGTCCCAGGGGGAATTCCTTGCATCTCTGGATCTTCAGGATGCGTAATTACACATCGCCATTCATACAGAGAGCCGGCAGTATCTCCGATTTGCCTGCGACTAAGGGCATTTTCAGTTTTCAGCTCTTCCCTTTGGTCTAACTACAGCTCCTCAAGATTTCAACCATGTCTGGGGAGCCTTAGTATCCGTCCTCCACCGGGACGGTATCAGAGTTACTCCATACATGGACGACCTACTTCTGAAAGCCCCTTCTGTGGAACTTCTTCATCAGCAGGTTCAGCAATGCATTCACACTCTCACCACCATCATGGGTGGATCATCAACATGGATAAGTCAGATCTTGTCCCATCCCAGCGTCTGGTCTTCCTGGGCCTTCTCTTCAACACTCAGAAGAGCATGGTGTTTTTCACGGACGAGGTAGCTCACCAGAGCACCCACAGGGTTTTTGCGGTTCTGGCACAAGATCCAGTTCCAGCCAAGAAGCTGTCCTCTCTAGTGGGGAAATTCATCTCCACCATAGAAGCGGTCCCGTTTGCCATGGCGCACACCAGGGAACTCCAGAGGTTTGTGATCAAGGTGTGCAAGGGTCAGCCGGACCTTCTAAAGATGTCAGTGTCCCTCCCTCTTCATGTGGAACTGAGTTTGTCATGGTTGCTCGACCTCTCCAATCTGCTGAAAGACAAGTCCTTCCTAGTATCCTTCTGGACCACGGTGACGACGGTTGCCAGCCTCTCCGGCTGGGGAGCATTCCTGGATTGCCTGAGTGCTCAGGGTTGGTGGTCTCTGGAGGAATCTCTCCTTCCCATCAATGTGTTGGGGCTTCGGGCGATATTTCATGCCCTTCGTCATTGGACGTCTCAGCTGAAGGATTGTCCAGTCCGGGTACAGTCTGACAACGCCATGGCCGTGGCTTACATCAACAAGCATGGCGGAACAAGAAGTCTCGCCACTTGGTTAGAGGTCAAGGGTATTTTGTCCTGGGCAGAAGAACACGTTCCTGCCATATCCGCAATGCACATTCCTGGCATAGACAACATCATAGCGGATTTCCTCAGTCGACACACAGTGGACAACGGAGAGTGGGAACTGCACCCAGAGGTGTTTACCCTCATTGTTCAGAAGTGGGGTCTTCCTTACATCGACCTGATGGCGACCAGGCACAAAAGGAAGATTCCGAGGTTCTGCTCTTTGTGGAGAGACCCTCTAGCTCTGGCGGTGGATGCAATGTCCATTCCTTGGTTATTTCCTCTGGCCTATATCTTTCCTCCCCTCCCAGTGTTGCACAGGGTGTTACGGAAATTGAGACCGGAATGCTGTCCAGGGATTCTGATTGCTCCGTACTGTCTTGTTAAGCTTGGTTTCCGGAGCCTCTGAATCTGTCAGTGACGGAGCCATTCCGGCTCCCTTGCCATCCGGATCTTCTTCTACAGGGTTACTTGTGGAAGGAGGATGTTCATCGGCTAGCTTTGACAGCTTGGAAATTGAATCCTCAGTATTGAAGAATAAAGTTTTTTCTTCTGGTGTGGTGGCTACTATGCTCAGTGCACGCAAACCTGTTTCTTCCAATATCTACCATCAAGCCTGGTCGACTTTTCTGTCTTGGTGTGCTGATAAAGACCTGTCTCAAGAATTTTATCTTCCTACGGTCCTGGCCTTCTTGCAGGATGGCGTGGATAAGGACCTCAGTTTGAGTTCCCTTAAGGTTCAGACGTCTGTCCTCTCTGTTTTCTTTCAGAGGCGCTTTGCCATCCTTCCTGATGTCAAAGTTTTCTTCCAGGGCGTTGCTCATGCTAGTCCTGCCTTCAAGAATCCCTCTTCTCCGTGGAATCTTAACTTGTTTTTGGGTGTTCTTCAGCGCCCTCCATTTGAATCCTTGGATATTATTTCTCTGTGCCTGTTGACGTGGAAAATGGCTTTTCTCCTGTCGATCGTGTCTGTTTCCCGTGTCGTGGAGTTACATGCTCTATCCTGTAAACCACCCTATTTGGTGTTTCACAAGGACAAGGTGGTGCTTTGTAATTCTCAGGAGTTTCTCCTGAAGGTGGTTTCGAAGTTCCACGTCAATCAGGAGATTGTGGTGCCTTCTTTCTGCCCTGACCCCACCTCTGACAAGCAGAGGGATCCCCACTTGCTGGACGTTGTGCGTTGACTCAAGTTTTATGTACATCGCACTGAGTCTACCAGGCATTCTGATGCACTGTTTGTCATTACTGAGGGTCCCAGGGCAGGAAGACCTGCTTCCAAAGTGACTATTGTGTCCTGGATCAAGTCCACAATTCGTAAGGCTTACGAGCTGAGGAAGAAGCCTGTCCCCTTTCGGGTCACGGCTCATTCTACAAGGTCTACTGGAGCCTCGTGGGCTTACAGGAATCAGGCCTCCTCTGATCAGTTGTGCAAGGTGGCCACTTGGTTGCCTGTGCACACCTTTTCGAAGCACTACCGTGTTGATGTGCTGGCATCGGTTGACACCAGCTTTGGGAGGAAAATCCTGGTGGCAGTCTTGCCTGTGTAGGATCCTTCACTTTTGAGCCCAGTTGGCTCTAGTTCAGTGTGCTGTGTAACAGTTCGGGGTGTTGTTTACCCCTGTTCAGTGTCCGTTGACATGTCATTGTTTTTGTTGGGCTATCTCTGATCTGATGGTTCATATCTGCTTTGGTGACTTTGGGAGCCTTGCGTCTGGTCCTTGCCTTACTTCCCGCATCTGGGAAACTCAGTGGTTGGACATCCCAAAGTTACCATTAACCTGTATTGGACAACAGAGAAAAGAGGATTTTAGTCTTACCTGTTAAATCCTTTTCTCTTAGTCCAGACAGGTTACTGGTTTCCCACCCTGTCAAGGGACCATGCTTGGCTCTCCTGTGGCAGACAAAGGGGGTCCTTTGGGGTCATGCTCACAGGAGTCTTCTTTCCTTCCACTATCTAGTCAATAGTTAGTGTCTCAAATCTTTCTGGAACTGGTTGGCTAGCTGCATCCTAGGAGAGAAGGTAGGTTCCACCCCCTGCATACAATTCTAGAATTGTTCCTGCCTACAATTAAAGGAGCAGATCGCCTACCCAAAGTTACCAGTAACCTGTATGGACTAAGAGAAAAGGATTTAACAGGTAAGACTAAAATCCTCCTATTGCAGTGCTTACCCTGCTGAGCAAAACATGGGCACTCCCACTGTTAAAGGGATAGTAATACTTTGTTTTATCTTTATTTTATTTTGTAGGCATTCAAAAAACATGAAGAACAATATAAGTCTTATCTCTCAAACCTTTATGGTTTAAGAGATATTCACAAGCAAAGTTTCCCCTCCCACCCCTTTTACCTAGTGTAAGCCATCTCTTTTCAGATGTGAATCTGGTTGTAAGACCAGACAGATAACAGAAGGGGACAATCTTCTTTGTATGAAAACAATGAAATCCCTGCCCCCCTTGACAAGCTTTTCAGGTTTTTCCCTTATCTTAATTGAAGATTGTCCTTCTCTGCAGTCTACCTGGGCACATCCCTTCTGATCTGGCTGAACGGGGGTGGGAGGGTACTTTGCTTGTGAATATCTCTTAAACCATAAAGGTTTGAGAGATAAGACTTATATCGTTCTTCATGTTTTTTAATGCCTACAAAATAAAATAAAGATAAAACGAAGTATTACTATCCCTTTAAGGTATGTTTTATTCAAAAGTTATTACAGCTCAAATGTGCATTCTTTGGGTATAGAACTTCCTTGGTGCTGTCGCTGCAGTACTCTATGTATATCTGTGGACAGCTGACCACCGGATACTGTAGCAGCAACACCATTATAAACTATCAGGCCATTGAGGTACCGTACCCCAAAAAATGCAGGTTTTACTTGCTGTAACCTTTGTGCTGTAAGTTTTGAATAAAATATTTCCCAACAGTGAGAGTACGCTACATTTTACTCTGCAGGATAAACCCTGCAATATTTATTCTCTCAGTATTATGTATTATTATTTCTTTAACCCTTTGAATGCCTCTGGCACTCAAAGGGTTAAAGAAGCATCAGCTCACAAAAATAAAGATTGTGCAGTACATGAAACTCTATCAACTGTTTATTCACGTGTCATGGAGCATCAGTTTACTTTCTCATCCAACAACATTTTATAGAAAGATATATCATTCCTAACCTATTTTTCTAAATCTGGGACTTATGTAAATTATGTTTTATATCTGTATGCAATTTTCCTGCCTCCCTCTGGAGTTAGTTCATTGAACGTTGCATATTATAGAAATCCAAGCTTTGACATAATTTACCCAAACGTACAATCAACTCCTCCCCTTCCAGATGTGACCACAGTCATCTTATTTCCTTTGATTCCATTTCAAATGTCCTTCAGCTCTTCATGCAGAAGTACACTATTTCATTCACTACAGGGAGTCACTGCTGAATAGTATAAGCAGAATTAACCCCTGTGCATTGAATAGAGAACAACTGTGGGCTTCATAGCATATTGATAGTATGTTCTTGTCAGGCTGTTATCTCTGCAAATTATTAAATATAATAATTTGTCTTTGTATATATATACTAGTATAAAATCCCATTTACACAGGACAAAGTGCCATCCAGCGGCCTCGGCTGCAGAACCGGGAGCGGAGACAGGAAAGAGCCCCAGGGCGGAGGAGTCTTGGGCGGACTCTCATCCTTAGGCCGGAGCCAGCTGTACCGCTCTTCCCTCACTCTAGATCAGCCACGCCGTCATCTTCTTTCTCCTCACACACACTGACTGGACTACTCGGCTGGCACGTTTGGGCAGTCTTTACTGTGCATGACTGCATCGCGCCGCCATCTTCTTTCTCCTCACACACTCTTACTGGACTACTCAGCCGGAGCGTTTGGGCAGTCTCTACTGAGCATGACTGCATCATTCGGGCAGTCTCTACTTCACATGACTGCATTAGACAAACATCCTAGTGTTTTATTATATAGGATACATATATATATATATATATATATATATATATATATATATATATATAAACTCTTTCTCATTGACTGTTTGATTCCATGACATTGGTCAACCAGTCTCTACCAGTCAAGGGGTTAAGGCCCTGTTTAAATTAGTGGGAAGTTTTATTTGTACCCTATGGTGCAGTTGGTTTGCTCCAGAATTACTCCTCATTTCTTTTGTGAATAAGTCCATATGTGTTTTACAGTGTTACTAAACAGCTGTAAATCACTTTACATATATATCAAAGGTTTTTCACAGTCATCCACATAAAATGCTGTGGTACTTAATATTTGAAAAAACATGTTTTTATCTTCTATTACATTGCAGATACATACAAGAGTGCTGAATCTCAAAAGATTAGGATTAATGCTGGGTTATTTTTTTACTGTAGTGCTGAGAAAACAACATGACTCATCCTTGGGAAGCACAGTGTGAAAGGAGGAAGGCAGACAATGTTTGTCAACTAATGTTATACACAATGTGGTGAAACATATGGTATATATATGTAATGTGTTGAGGATCAGCTGTACAACCATTACAATAAGATCCAACCCCTATTAAGATCTAATTGATTCACAATGGCATTTTCCATCTACAGTATCTGTAACCATGACTGTCACTTTTGTATGTGACTTCCGTGTTCTTTCTTCAGGCAGAACTATTACAAAAATAAATTGCCATTACTAAATGTCACATGATATGGCATACCATTAGTGATGTTAGTTCTGTTGTGTGTGTGCGTTGTGTGTGTTTGGGGTGGGGGGGAGGTGCTGGTTTAATTCATTTCGTGATAGAAAGATATCCAGTACATTGCAAAGCAAAATGTTAGAGATAGCCCTAGTGCCCAAGTGTTTACTAGTTAAAAAAAAATGTGCAGCATTTCCGGTTTTTCCTAAGTAAAGTTGTTCCCTTCAACTTTCATTGAGTTGTGGCCAAACGTAATTTTTAGTTTAACCCCTAAATGACAAGAGGTTTTTGCAGTTCAACGCTTTGTGTTTTGTGCATCCCTCTGGTCTTTAAGAGGTTAAATTAATTGCCCAGTTTAGTAATAGCTACTTCATTCCTATTGGCCTGCCTACCCATCACTAGCATAGGATATCTTAAAAGAGTCAGATATAGTCACAGAAGTTCTGTATCTGTGAACGTCATTAAATGCAGGATTGAGATGTTTGGTCACTGTAGTTAAAAGCCAGTATGGGGATGTACTAATGTGATTCCATAATAAAACTGGTGCTAGAACCTCTAGCTAAATTTAGCAGAATATTGTTCTATTAACAAAGCTTGTGCCAAGGGGAGGACATTGGAGAAATATTTGGCCTTTCAGGGTGTGCCGTACCTCTGCTTCTTAGTGCTGGGTACTAACAAGGAGCAGAATAAGCTGGTGCAAAATGACTCAAATTTTCCAACACATGTAATGAACAAGGTTTTCTGGTCTTAAAGGGATAGTAATGTTTCACAATAAAAGCAGCTCCGATTAATCTTCATAGTATTTTGGCCATGTAGAGTGTTATTTCAATACTGTCAGAGTTGTAATTGAATGATAAAGTATCCCCCTCCCTCCCCTTTTACTGATGTAACACTGCTCACCTCAGAGCAGCAAGACTGTCTGAATGGATCGCAGAAGGGACCAGGAAAAACCTGAAAAATCTGTCAAGGGGGGCAGGCAGGATTTTCAGTGTTCTCACAGTAAGAAGATTGACCCTTGCTGTGAGCTGTCTAGTCCCAGGACCAGATTCCATATCTGAGGGGAGGTGGCTTACACTAGGTAAAATGGGCGGGAGGGGGATACTTTATCATTCAATTACTATTGAACTACAACTCTGACAGTATTAAAATAACACTCTCCATGACCAAATACTATGAAGATTAAAGGAAATCTATCGCCACAGTACAAATGTGTTTTAAACTTTAGATTATCTAACGATTAGGTGGATTTCTTGAATAATTTATTTTTTTAATCCTATTTTGCAGAAAATTAATATTTAACCCCTTAAGGACCGACCACGCACGTGGCGCTCACTTAAGGACCACGGAGCTTTTTTTTTTTAGCTCCGCCGATTCCGGACTCCCCGAACGGCGTGCAGCTGTGCGGGGACCCCAGAATTCCATGACGTACATGTATGTCCTTTAGGGACCTCAACCTCATGACGTACATGTAGGTCATTGGTCGTTAAGGGGTTAAAGACTGCACTTCCAGATAGACTGTGGGTACAGCTCTATACCTGCAGTCTGTAACTCTTCCTCTGCTCCCCTCCCTCTGTCCAGCCTCCTCCAATGACGGAGGCTTTCTGTCTGTCGGCTGGAGCAGTCTTATTGGCTAGATATTGATTTCTGCAAATGAGACTGCTCCGGCTTACAGACAAAAAAGGATTAAATAAAAAAATTATTCAAGAAATCCACCTAATTGGTAGATAATCTAAAATTTAAAACACATTTGTACTGTGGTGATAGATCCCATTGGAGCTGCTTTTTTGTGAAACATTACTATCCCTTTAAAAATGGCAGAGAATGTGCACTGGTATTCTCTAAAGCTTTCATATACTCTAATACATACCCAGAATTACAGGCTCTTGACTCCGATGCCTACATATCAGCACAGAAAATGAGCTGCACTGGCAGATTCCTACACCCCCTTGTTTTACTAATACAGATGGATTGAGCATCTAAACTAGCATACTGCTGTTAAAGCCATAAACAAGTGGCTCTCCACCAGGGTGCCGTGCCACTTTGGTGTGGCGTAGGCACCAGCTCAGAGTGCCTCAATTTTTCCATGAAGACAAAAAATGTTGAGTTTCTAATGCAGTGGTTCACAACCAGTTTTCAGTCAAGGCATCATTAACCCTTTGAGTGCCGGAGGGGTATGGATTGCATTGCTTTGCAATGCATTCCAGACCCCTCTGGCACGCAGAGGTTTAACACACTGTTTGGAGCTTTCAGGGCACAACTAACATTTTATCAGTCATTTGACAAGCACATATCATGAAGGGAACAAATACATTTAAATGTTAACATTCACGTTTATGACCAAGCCTTTATAGAAAAGAAGTGGCACCCAAGTTAAGCACCACTGGTTTAATCTATATATTTGGGAATTAGTATGCACAGTATACTCCTTGTTGTCATTCTGATTATGAGATTTAAATATAACTATACATTTATGCAACCTGTCACATTATTTTTTTACATATTAGAAAACTTCATTCCAAACTATCTCTGTGTCATATTAATCAAAATTCCAGCAAAGGTATAGTTTAGGAAATATTCACACTGAAAGTACCCTGATGCGGCACATCCCTAAATTGGCATATGAAACATCACTGAAACCTTCAATAGCATACGAAACATTGCTGAAAAGCTTAATTAGCATATTCAATGCCACTTGTACCACACAGGAACTGAAATAAAGATGAGCTTACATTAGCATACACTACCAAGTATGAATATCTGCTGGTCTTTTCGCTAACATGACACACTGACATTTTTTAAAGGGATTACTTAGAAGACTGGTTGTCAGTCTTTTTTTGCTCACGGCACCCTAACACGCAGTCTGTAATTTTCAAGGCACCCCTCCCATTTTATAGGTAATTTCTCAACGGACCTGTCACCTTGAATAAAGTTTGAAAACTTAATTAAAGGGATAGTAATGTACTGGGGGCGCAGACATGCAGCAGAGAAGAGCTGCGCCCAGGGCCGGCCGTTCCCGCTAGCAGGACTCCTCCGCCGGGCACTGCAACACAGTCAGGTCTGTGTAGCTACTGCACTTCCTCGTTGCTGTCGGCTCTTTAGTAATGCAGAGCGCACTGGGAGTCAACATCTCCCAGCACACTCTGCATTACTGAAGAGAAGACCGTGCGGGAGCTCCAGCAGCTACAGGTCTGTGATTGGGGGCAAGTTGGGGCTGATGGGGGCAAGTTGAAGCTGGTGAGGGGCAAAGTGGAGCTGGTGTGGCAAAGTAGAGCTGGTGGGGGCAAGTTGGAGCTGATAGGGGGCAAAGTGGAGCTGATAAGGGGCAAGTTGGAGCTGGTGGGGGGCAAAGTGGAGCTGGTTGGGTGAAAGTGGAGCTGGTGGGGGCAAGTTGGAGCTGATAGGGGGCAAAGTGGAGCTAGTGGGGGCAAGTTAGAGCTGGTAGGGCAAAGTGGAGCTGGTGTGGGCAAGTTGGAGCTGATGGGGGGCAAAGTGGAGCTGACACGGGGAAAAGTGGAGCTGGTGGGGGCAAGTTGGAGCTAATGGGGCAAGAAAAGAGGTGGGGTATAAGTAGGCGGGGTATAAAGGGGGGACACAAGGGGCATCAAAGTTAGGTTTTGCCTAGGGTGGCAAAAATCCTTGCACCAGCCCTGCTCTTGACGAAGGAGGGCAGGATTTCCCTTTGAATACTGAAGTATGTCCCTCGCTGCAGCTGTCCTCACCAGACTGCATCTTCTGATTGACGTGGCCAGAAGAGGCGGACGGGGGATCTTTATTGCTTCATAACTTTTGAACTGCAAACAAGTAAGATCTTAGACATAGATGACTCGGCGAACGACTTTTAAAGATACATTACTATCCCTTTAAAGTGATAGTAATACTTTGTTAAAAGTAACTTTAATTATGTAGATAGTAAAAAATAAATTAATTACACCCAGTCCTATCTCTCAAACCTTAAAGATATAAGCTTTCAAAGTTCCCCCTTCCCTCCCCGTGCACTGATGTCAGCTTTCTGTCTTAGAGAAGGGGATCCCAGTCCGCAGACCGTCCTGCGGCTCTTCAGCAGAGCCGTAATCTCTCTAGTTAGAAAGAAATACTTTATTTTGACGTTTTCAAACTTTAATCAAGTTGAGAGGTCCATTTAGAAATTACCTATAAAATATTAGAGGTACCTTGAAAATGACAAACTGCATGTTAGGGTTCCGTGAGCAAAAAAAGACTGACAACCAGTCTTCTAAGGAATCTACTCATAAATCATCACATGCATAAAAAACTGACACATCCAGTGGGCTGCATCTCAAAATGTTGCAAACATATTTGCATTTGACAATATTACATGCTTTTTATTTAAATGTATTTATTTTACATTGTTTTTCTGGTAGTGAGTCACAGAAGTAATTGTAATAATTTAGATGTTCCCAATTAAGATAATTATGTATAATAATTATCATGCTATAAATAAAATGCTTTCAGTACCAGCTGACTGTTCTCTAGGTTCAGTTGATTGCCTGAGTTAGTGGTCCTCAGTCAGGGTATATGTTGTGTTAGCCTATTTTTATTTCACCCTTAAAAAACCAGAGGGGTGTGCAACACACTGCAAAACAATGCATTGCACTCCCTTCTGTTCCTTGAAGGGTTAAAGTATAGTTTTCTTTATTTCTTTTGTGGATGTGGATGGGACTAAATCTACTTTCCATAACCCATTCTCAACCCCACTTCCCTACGCATCTCCCTCCCACTATGTAAATAATTGTTCGGTAACTGGAGAAGTGGTAGAGGTTAATACAGTGAAGGAATGTAAGCATGCAGCATGGGATAGGCATAAGGCTATCTTGAACAGAGCACGTATTTAAAGTCTGCTTCTAGTTGCCACATGTATTCGATGAATAGCTGACATACGTGTTTCATACAAAACAAAGCATGTTTTAAAGATTGAAAACTCACCAGGCTTGTCTCCGTTTTGCCGGTCCGGAGCTACTCCCGACAGCCCTGGCCACGGGCTCAGACAGACTAGATGACACAGGTTGGGAAAGCGTCACAGACAGCTCTTACAAGACACGCTATGTGTGCATAAACCGCCACTTTATGCACAGATAGAGTGTCTTGTAGAAGCTGTTTTTTCTATGCAATAGATTTGCTTTTATTTTTGTATAATAAAAGACTTTTTAATGAAAGAATTTACGGTTGTGCTGGCTGTTTGGATTTCTGCTGGTCTGTGACACTCTTCCAACCTGTGTTGTCTATCCTTAACAGAAGACAAGGCCAAGGATCAAAGGTTTCAGGTTTTTACAGTAGGAAAAATGGGCAGACTGGATGGGCCGAATGGTTCTTCTCTGCTGTCAAATTATATGTTTCTTTGTAAGACGCCTCTCTCTCTCTCTTTCCAGTGTATTAAAATATAAACTTGTTTATTTGGCAGTGCCATGCATTGAGGTTGCCTTCCTGTCTGTACCACAGATGATAAAGTAGAGAGTTATCCCTTGGATCTGTGTTTTCATTGTACGACACTGATACTAAAGGACTTCTTCTGCTTTTATTGCATTACAGGGAGAGAACTCCGCAAACACAAAAAACACTGAGGCTGATGTAGTAAGAATGTGGAACATTCTGATACAAACCATCTGCACCACAGAGAACAAATTGGGAACAAATAATAATTCCAGAGAGGTCTCCAACTAGTGCACATGGTTTGCTTCACAAGTGCTCCACTTTTTATCTTCACTATTATATACCACAAATGGTACTACCACTTAGTCATTCAACCTAACACAAACTGCCTTACATAGCTTAACACGAACATGCACACATATACACTCACACATACATATTCCCATGCAAATACACATACTTGTACACACAGACACACACACTAACATAGGAAACATACACAAATTCCCTTGAAAATACGCACACTCACACATACACCATCACACATATACATAGCACATACTCACCCATACATACACACATATTCACACATTCATACACACATACACCATACACACATTTGCTCACTCACACATACAAAGCACAGACACACACACACACACACTTATTTACACACTCACCCGTACACACACACAGATATTAACATAGACACACCCTCTCACACATATACATAGCATACACACACTCATATCATGTACACATTCACTCAAAACACATACACACATTCACACACAATTCTATACACTCACACATACATAGCATAGACATACCCCCACACGTATTATCATACACACAGTCACGCACATTATCATACACACACATACATGGCATGCGCACAGTCACATGCGCTCACATATACATAACTCATACACATACACATACACTCATATAAAAGCTTCATTTACATTTCTGGGAAGTTTTGTCTACTGTGGTGCTGCTGGTCTGCACTTCAATTGCTCAAATTATTTTTAGTACCTTACTCCCATTGTTTTCTAACTATGTTTCACAGGTTATAAATCTGGCTTTGTCAATGTACATGGTTGTATGCATGAGGTTCTTTAGTTATTTGATTGTAAATTTAAATCTATATCAATGATTGCAAATTTGCACTGTAATCAAGTTTGAACAATGAACCTCCAGCAATTGGAGTACACCTCACTTTACTTTACAGGAACAACCCTACTGCTATTGTCATTTGTAAGGGATTACTCCCCTGAAATCTTCAATCTCTTTTTAGTCAGTGTTATCTTAACCCTTTGCATGCCACAGGAGGTGAATTCCCCTCTGGCACTCAAATGGTTAAAGGTTCTTATAAATTCAAACAGGGAAAATAAGTATTATCTGAAAAGCTCCTCAAACTGTGTTTTAAACATGAGACTATTGCCTACAGTGAAAATGTAAATTACTTTAACCACTGTCATTGCGCTGAAGACACATTGTATAAATGCTGCTCTTTCTGGTGCTTTGCACAATGAGTGCACCCTGGAGCTTGCAGTGTGAAATAGCTGTAGATGGAGGAAAGATTGAGAGAGCGGGGCACTGAGGCCAGTGTTCTAAAATACATGAAGCAATTCAGGAGAAAACCAACGGCACAAGAGAGAACAAATACAAATTCTGATCAATTTAAATGACAATTTTACCTCTTGAATGCTTCAGAGCTTCTTTAAAATTACAAGTTGTTTAGTTGATAGTGGCGTTAAAGGGATAGTAATGCTTCCAAATAAAAGCAGCTCCAACTAATCTTCATAGTATTTGGGCCATGGAGAGTGTTATTTCAATACTGTCCGAGTTATAGTTCAAGAGTAATTGAATTATAAAGTATCCCCCTCCCACCCTTTTACCTAGTGTAAGCCACATCCCCTCAGATGTGGAATCTGGTCCACAGACCAGACAGCTCACAGCAAGGGACAGTCTTCTTACTGTGAGAACAATGAAAATCCTGCCCCTTGTCAGGTTTTTCCCTTATGCTAACTGAAGATTATCCCTCTCTGCAAGCCATCTTGACACCACCTTTCTGTTTTGAGGTGAGCAGTGTTACACTAGGTAAAAGGGGTGGGAGGGGGATACTTTATAATTCAATTACTCTTGAACTACAACTCTGACAGTATTGAAATAACACTGTCCATGGCCCAAATACAATGAAGAATAATTGGAGCTGCTTTTATTTTGAAACATTACTATCCCTTTAATGGAGGTCGTCAGAGTAAATATTCTCTTAGCTAGCTTTTTTTGTTTTCTTAACTTACACAGGCCTGCTCAATCCACAATGAGGCAGTCTCCTATGTCTGTGCCTCCTTGATGCACACAGACCAGAATGCAGACTTTTAGGGACCCGAGGTCTGTTAGATGATGGTTGTCACTCTTAGCCACTATTCTCTTTCTCTTTTATAATATAGGGTCCTGAAAACTGAAGAGAATTCCAGTTATCAGAGTGCACAGGTCCTGTGAATATGCTCCATGTCTTTCTGTCCATCTAGCAGCAACATACTGAGGTCTGTGGTGATTTGACTAGTTTGGCACTCTTTTCCTTGATTCTGTCAGCCTGTGTGCCCCCTCTCGATAACAAGGGTGGTCTCCTATATGTATTTTACATTATTTTATTTTTGATTTTCTGTCTTATTAACTTTTGGGCCACAGCGCCATTAAAACCGGTGCCCATTGTGGCCACATTGAATGGGGCATTGGTGAGCTCCAATGTGTAGGATGGGTTCATTGTTTTACTCTTTCACTATTATAAGTGGGGGGCATGGAGCAGCGAAACAGTCATCGTGCCATTCAGATGTTATGGAAGGAAAACAGTGTTTCCCATAAGGCCTGTTTTTTTCCCGTGCCTCAGAGAAAAGGAAGGGGAGGTGCTATGCCTCTCCTCTTCCATTCTCCTGCATGAGGCACCTGCTTTTTTCAGCTCTCTCTCTGGGGCTGAAATCTCCCTCCCGACATTCTGTCTTTAACACCTTACAGGCTGATAAGTATTTGTATTTGTTTTCTGTCCTGTATTCTTTAGTTGGGGGTCTCCTGACTATGTCTGGGCACAAATGAGACAACGGCAAGTCTAAAACCACCAAGGCTTAGGAGGATTTCTCATTAACCCTTTGCTTCTGATTTCAGACTGGTCTCTGATGGATTTTACTGGTACATTATGTCCTTCTTGTTCTATGCCCCCTACGCAGCAACTTCCCTCTTCTCCTGAATAGGAACCTGCATGGGTTAAAGCCCTTATTTCTTCTGTGAATAATATTCCATCCTCTTTTAAGGGGTAGTTGATTTCTGTACTCAGGACTCTACAGCCCTCCCCCCAAAAGACCATCTAGTCAATTTGTGGTATTCTTCTGATGCGAAGGGTGAAACTGATGAGGATGATTTTGATCCCTCATTCACTCCTGCATATTATTTTGAGGAAGACCCTGGGTCACCTGTTCAGGGTCTGATTAGAGGGTATTTGGAGATCCTTAACCCCTACGCATCCGGTGACATACCCGGACCGTCACGCTGGTCCGGCACTTAAGGACCAGTGATGGTCCTGGTACGTCACGTCCTGCAGGAGCGCGGTGAGTAATACCGGGGACTGAAGTTGATCGCTCCAAGACTGGAGCGATCTCTTTCAGTCACTCTGTTTGGCGTGCTGCCCCACGTGATCAGTCATGTGGGCGGCATGCCGAAATTCCCTATCTGGTCCTTAAAGGACCACACACCCCAGGACCACTGGTCCTTAAGGGGTTAAGACCTCTGAAGCCTCTGACTCAAGTTCATCCCCAGATATTTTTAAGAGGAGTAAGAGGGATGCTGCGCTTTTCCCTCCACATAATTCCTTTGACCAGGTAGTCATTGTCAAATTGAAACTCATGTCCATGATTTTTTGCCTCTTATATCCTTTCTGTCCTGATGCACTGCAGAAATGGACTCCCTCCCAGCTGACGCTCCTGTTTCTCACATTTCTAAGTTTATTGACTCTTAAAGGAATAGTAATACTTATGTTTAAAAATTTCTAAAATTGTAGAGATTAACAATATAAGTAGAATAACCTACCTCCCGTCTCTCAAAACATTATATTTTGCAAGTTCATAGCATGTAATGTTCTCCCAGAGATAGCACTTTTTAGAATGAAATACTTCATTGGAACGGTCTACAAAGTGTGCTTTCAAACCTTCCTAACTGATCCTTCATTCAGATAGGGCGTTCTTGTGAACTCCTGTAAAGCTTCTCTTGAGGGTCGCTTCTGAATTTCACATTAGCCAGGATGAAAGAGAAAATAGTTTTTTGTTTGTGTATTGACCGATAAATCCTGTTTTAAAACTGCCAGGAATTGGCATGTCCAACACTGTGGACATGACAAGCATTACAAATTGAACGTGTTATCTCATAAATCCACAAGTGCAAAATTCATAGGGGCCATTAGAATTTTCTGACCATAGTAAGTTAAGTAGGGGTTATTAATAGGAGGTGTTAGTTTTCATTTAACAAATGTTGTGTTTTGGACTCTGCTTATTGTAAGGCAAAAGCATAAAATTAGTGGTGCCTGAAAAGTGAGTTTATGAAACTCAGACCTTAGTACCATGAACTCCTGATGATGATAATGTTCGGCTAATAGTGCTTTGCATATAAGTGACTGCGCTATAGAAACACTGTCATGTTGACACATTCACATGATGTGGAACACAAGGTTGATGATCTACAAGGATGCGACTTCTGCAACTTCTGATGATTAACAAAGGTTGGCAAAGAGTTCCTGCACTGAAAGACTTCACTGTGGCCTTTGGAGCTCTTTTGCATCCCATCTAGATGCTTGATTGATTAGTTGTGATGCTCTTTGCAACAGTTAGATATCTGGCTTTACCATATGGATGTCAGGCAATCAAGTCGGACTGATGCCTACATGGGCTGGCTGAATATTAAGTGCACACCTTCTCAGGGGAAGCACAGTGCACTGGACATGAAGGTACCAACATAGCTGCAGTGTTGCCTCTTATAAAATGTTTATGTGAACAAGCCTCTAAATTAGGAACATATAGATCCAAAAGTAGAAGACATCTGGAGCACCACAGCCAACAAAATGCTATTTTTTATATGGGCATTTTAACTCCTTGACTGGTAGAGAAGTGTCCAATTCCCTGCTCTGTAATTTATATATATTGTGCAGTTGGTTTTCCCTAAAACTGCCCCATTCTTCCTGTTATGCATGTGTATTCTTAAGTGTGCCCCCTTTGGAAAGCTAACATAGCGTTAACCTGAATCAAACACACACACAGTCCTGCACACAACTTCGAGAATCAGTCACACAGGCACAATGAGTACTCCCTTTTAACCAACCTCTGGTCCTCAAGGGGTTAAATGAATCATTCATAGTAGTGGAACAGAGCATTTTAGGCTAGAAAACAGACTTGGTTGGGAGATGTAAAGAAGAAACATATATTCTGAACTGTTTGTCAGTCTGGCAATTTCCGTTAATTGCAGTATTTTCCTGTATTGTAAGCTTTGGTGAACGCCCCATAGTAACGCCAAGCCTCACTTGGACAGATCAGTGGCATTCATAGCAGAAAAAAGGCAAAGAGCATTTGTCAGCCAGACTTAGTGCTGCAGTGGGAGGATTACTTTGGAATCAAAATGTCTATTGACGTTTTAACATAATATCATCCAAGTGACAACTCAGCATTAACGTGGAACTTTCATCTACATTATACTTAGCTTGAAATCCTTAATATGGCAACGATATACATAGAAATACATGCCTTTTGCAGTATAAGTGCAGAGAGAGAACGTTTTCTGCAGGCAGCAGCAGGAAACAGCACAGACATCTTACAGAGATGGCATCTCTGCGTCAGCACTGTCTGTTTCTTTCAACTCCACGACTGGCGAGGCCTTGTGCCTTAAGGCACCAGAAGGGACTGACAGCGCAGTCGCAGAGAGCCCGTACTGTAAGATCCCAGCCGTGCCTGCCTGCCAAAAACGTTCTCTCTCTTACTTATGCCAGACTTATACTGTAAATGGAAAGGATTTCTATGTATATCGCTACCATATTAAAGATTTGGAGCTAAGTATAATGCTGATGAAAGTTTCGCTTTAAGGGCCTGTATGTTCAAAGGAAAACCAGAGTCATTTTGAGATAAACCAACTGCACTGTAGGGGAAAACTACAATTTTCACAAATGTCACATTGATTTTCCCCAAAAGGAAAGTTTTGTTGTTATAATGCACTCTATGGGACAGCTTTCGTAGTATTTATTTATTTAGAAAATGTTTTACCAGGAAGAATACATTGAGATTTCTCTCGTTTTCAAGTATGTCCTGGATAGTTTTCAGCAAACGGTAACATATTTACACAAATTGAGAAACATTATATATACATACACACATAATTATATATACATATTAAAAACATTATATACAATTACATACTGTTTTTAGATATAAAGAAGCATATACTTTAAGGATTTTAGACTGGGAGAAGAACTGATTATTTCAGGCAGATTGTTCCAGGCCTCTGGAGCTCTGAAGGAGAAGGCAGAACTTCCTGTTTCTTTCTTGTGTTGTGGTATACGCAGTGAGTTGTTAGTAGTGAAGCGGAGGTTATAGTTAGTATGGAGAGCAGGAGTGAGCATACTGCTCAGGTAGTCTGGTAGTTTAACAGAGAAGTAATTGATAAGAACATCATCGTTTGGTGACCACAAAAGAAAATTAAAATGTTACCCGTTGCATGCCATAGAGGTATCTAACGCAATAAATTGCAATGCGTTGGATAACTCTCTGGCACTGAAAGGGTTAATTAAAAAAAAAGTCTGAGCTATAATAAGTGTTGAATGATAACTCTCCCAGTAGTGGGAGTACTCTTGTTTCACTGAGTAGGATATGCTTGAGATGTGTATCAGAGTGGAATCTGATGTATTACATGCAAAGGATATATGAGGAACCTTGTTGCAAGTCTGTCTTCAGTATTCCGGATTCCATCAGTTCCTTATGTTATTCAGGACACTGTGGCACATCCATTGGTTTTATTGCCCCTCTTATCGCTATTATATGCTGTGTATGCACATAGGTTTTTGGTTCTTAGGTGTATGTTGTCATTTTAACGATATAGTGATGGGGGGAAGTGTTTGCTTGTATGTGCATTATCTTGGTCCTCATACAGGAACACAATACATATTATTTAGTATAATTAATAAATGTTTATACTTTTGCATGAATAGAGGGCCTATATATTTTCCACTTTTTTCATTTTTCTCTATATTATTTTTTGGATTTTGGACACCCTGTGAATGCTATACACAGTAGATTCCCTATGATACTATTATAGAGTGCCTGACCTCTATCTTAATCTACATTAACTCAGTAGTAAAAGCAATATGTCATTTTTTTTCATAAAAAGTGTATTACTCCTTTAAATGGGGCTTTTCACCCCTTGAATGCTAGATAAATGTTTGCAAAGCAATGTGTTAGAAAGACCTGTCTAGTAAGAGGTTCAAAGCCCAACCTAAATCAACATGAATTATTTTTTTGTGTCTCCTATGGTGCTGAATGCCTCCTTTTTCTTATGGAATATAAATTCCTAAATGTGTAATGTTTGCCCTTCACAAACATGTTTCCAGTATACAAGTGAGACAGCAGTACCGCTGGATTACTATGAGACGTGGAATGAGATTATTGCAGTGTGTTAAGGTTAATAGCTCCTTTCCTGCTTTGGAGAATATCACTTTGTACACAGAACATACACAGCAGTTTACAAGATCTGTTCCAATAAGCTGCCAATCTTATTTTATTGAGTGAAGCTCAGGAATCTAAAGACTAAGATTCACTAGAGACAAAAAGCAATTTTCGTGGAAAAAATACATTTTTTTCACTTGAGAATTGTAAAGGATGAACACAAATACCATTTTCATCATATTTTAGCCTCTCAGTAAACTCCCTGTCAGGGAGTCTTACCCAAGAGCATTTTAGCTCAAAGATTACAATAAGGCCCCTGTTCTTCATTGTTGTTTTCAAACCTAGAATTATTCATCCAGTAAAGGCTATCCAATATATCTTGTATGATGTCCAACATTGCTTTTATGCGTTAAGATGGTATCTATCATGATGTATTTTTTTTGTAACTGGATTCATCAGAGGTATCCATCCAATAGACCATTTATTGCATTGCAGTGTGTTGCGTACCCTTCAGGCAATAGTCTATACATCCTTTGTTTCTATATTATGCAGGAGGACAGAACGTTGCTGTCTCACCAGCTACAAAGGTTAGTACTATGAAATATTCTCTGAGAATAACTGAAACTGTGTTACTAAACTCAACCTAGAGTAAAGTTTTTAATCTTAGATACTTGCGTATACGTAAGAATGTAAAAGCTCTGTTTTCGGTATATCCCTAAAGACTAGTGATTCTAACAGTCATCTCCTTTTATATCATTGTGTTAGGTTTATGTTGTCATGAACTAGAGAGTTTCACAGCACCCTTTATACATAATCTGGTGTTTCCAGGGCACTGCTATCACATCAGTTGGTTTACTTCAGAATTGCTCCTCTTAGTTTACTGAATATGAACCGTTGTGCCTAATGACTACAACAAATATAGATTTGAAACAGAGCAATAACAATTTTCTCAAAGTTTTAATAGAAAAAGAGTTGCACCTGCTAAGGCACCGTATTTGAGAACCACTGTCACACGTTTTTGCTTCTGTATTTTAACCCTTTGAGTGCCAGATGGATGCACACTGCTTTGCCATGCAATGCGTTGAGTACCCCTCTGGTATTCAAAAAGGTTAATTCTCATCATGTTTACATAGAAATGTGAATAAAACACTCTCCTAATGCACTCCAAGGAGACATCAGTAGTGGTTGACTGGGGGTGTGAATGTCTGTTTAAAATGGGCCTACTGACCTAAGGCATATTCAGTCCATTTCATGGAGAAATAAAAATGGCTTCCATTTTGTAATATTCTTGCCAGTTTTTATTTATTTATTTATTTATTTAAAGAAATAACCCTTCATATGATGGTTTCTATGATGCCACAATTTGAAAAATGATTCTAATGCCTGTCATAGTATACTAATTCATTTTAGTGTTGTGGTAAAATTAACACTCGCTGTGCTATAAAGGAATCTAGACAGACTCCTCTAATGTTTCAGTTCTCTAAAAACTCTATTTTACATAAAATGGCTTGCACAACATGTAAGAAATGTTTAAAGTAAACCAAGGGGACTTCTGGATTATGGATGTTGTAGTCCAGGAGCAGACAACTGTTTTTGGAGTATAATCCCCATCATTGAACGATGAATGTTCTAGTCACACATCAACTGAAGAGCCACAGGATGACCTAAGTCCTGTCTTGTATTAGGCAGGTTTACTGATGGGTAACATAAACAACACGCAATAATGAATCATGATTGTCTCCATGTATATGATACCATTCCACTCAGAAATTATTCATAATGGTCATTAGGATCTTCTACTCCAATTTAAGGTAAATAGATGGTTATTATTAGGGAAATATTAGTGTAGCTTTAAGGAGTTGCATAATTATTTCCATAGGATAGCATGGGTAAAATGGATAATAGTGTGTAACAGCGGGTTCACCTTGTCCTAGCACATTACCATCAGTCACAACCAGCGTGCAGGAAAGCATTGCTAGAATTTCCACTGAGCAGAGCAGAGCAGATACTGTAACTGTGAACAGTTCCATAAACAGCAGTTATAAAAAGGTTCACTTCCTGCCCATTCAATGGCTTTGTACAGGAAACACTCATCAGGGAATTGCCTAGAGAATACATATAATGTATTCACGCACATTAGGATAGGGGTGGGAAACCTGTGGTCACACAGCTGTTGAGAAATATCATTCCCATTATCCCCACCCATCCAACAGCTGCCTGTGGATAATGGGAGTTGTAGTACACAATAGCTAGAGGGCCTCAGGTTGCCACTATATTAAGAGAACACTTAGGGTCTTTATGTTCAAAAGAAAACTGGATAAATTTTGGGGCAAATTAACTGCATCACAGAGAAATAAAACTTGCATAATTCCCATTGATGTAAATAGGGATTTAACCTGTTGAATGCTCGAGAAGTTTCCACACATAGCACTCAAGGGGTTTAAAGCTCCATTTACGTGAATGGGGATATTTTTGATTTCTCCGCTATGGTACAAATGGGTTGCTACAGCATTACTCCAGTTTCCCATTGAGCATAAGATCTTTGGAATGTACAACTTTTTATGGCCTATTATCCGTCAATGTATCAAAAACATTTCCAGTGATGCCTTTCCTCTGGCAGTCACCTGACAGAGCGTCATCAGTGGTCTATAGAACCACATATAGCGAGTTTCCAATAGAAAACACAAAGCAATGACTTGGAGACTGCTATAGCATGCACAGGGTTAAAAGCCCCATTTAATTAGCCCTTTTCGTGCCATGGAGGTTGGAAACCCCTCTGGCGCTCAAAGGGTTAGATGCATTGGCATTTTGGGAACTTATGTATCCTAAGGTGCAGTTTGCTTGCTCCTAGACTCTTTGTATCTTTAGTGCGTAAGGCCCTTTATGTATTTCTTAATAAAAAAAAAAAATGTGTTGTCTTTCAGGATACCTACTACAGCGTTGTGTGAAGCAATGTGGTGAACTCAAGTTACCATATCTGGGAAATATCGGTGAGTCCATACTTTTATTTCCTACCTAGAAAGACATATTATTCCAGTGTGTGTTTGGTTATTTTATTGTGGACAGAGCAGTAATTATGGTGGAGTACATACAGGAGTCCGGGACAGAATGCAAAACAGTAGAAATAAAAGTGCAACTCTTGCTTCCTGTCATTTCAAACAAACTGGATTTATTTCTCAGGAATCATTGGACTAGGCACCCTAGGCACAGTAAGGGTTGTATGTTCAACAGAAAAATAGATTTCTGGTGTAAACCAGGATAATCACTTCACTTTAAATTAAAAATAAATAAATACACCCTTAGTCTCACCCATGTCTACACCCACCCCCCAGCCATACCAGTTTCCTAGCACATAAAATAACCTTATTCTATTCCACAGTAACACAGACACAATTATTAACCCCTTGGAGACCACTCTAGCATCTAAGGGGTAAATTATAATAAGCTAACGGGTATATAAACCAGAAGCAGGTGCATATGGATTGCTCTGTCCACACCCACAGTTTAGAATATAAAGGGCCCAGTTCTGTGTAGGAACTAGGGCCCCATGAGTGTGTGTTAATTTAAAGGGGGAATTAAGGTATCTCTGTTTCAGGGGTTAATTCTAATCACATGGAAAAGTAGAGGGGGTTTTGGCAGGCTTAAAAGTTGAAGCATTAAGTTAAAGGGATAGTAATACTTTATTATTACTATCCCTCATATTTTAGGTATTTGCAAAATATGTTAATAGTCCCCAGGTTCATCTCTCAAACCTTTATGTTATCTTTGTTTCAGGGGTTAATTCTAATCACATGAGATTAGAGAGGGGGTTTTGGCAGGCTTACGGGTTGAAGCATTGTGCTGACTGCAGGGATATCCGGTTTGTCTTTCATCATGCGGCTCTGAAGCAGAGGCTTGATCACGTTAGTGACAAAGAATTATTTCACTGAAATGGTCTTCTACATGTGCTTGCAAACCAAGCACATGTAGAAGACCATTTCAGTGAAATAATTCTTCTTCACTAACGGGATCTCGGCTCAGCTGCAGAACCGCAAGCCTGTCATGTGACAAACTTCCCCTGCAGTCAGCACAACGCTGATTTCAGGGAAGGGGGAAGGAGGGAGGAACTTTGCCTTCGGTTATCTCTCAAACCATAAAGGTGGGCTATTAACATATTTTGCAAATACCTAAAATATGAGGGATAGTAATAATAAAGTATTACTATCCCTTTAATTTACATTTTTTGCCTCAGACAGGATAGTTTTCAAGCCTGAGTGGTCTCTGACTTGGTTGGCTGTTGCCTGCCTTGTGCAGGTGAAATAAATATTTTAACAGGAGGTTTGTTCAACTCTCCCTCAACTGCTCCAGCACTATCTGATAGTCAAATCTCTGTCACACCCAAAAAAATAAATAAATTATAGAAAGGAAAGTTTTTAAAAGGTTTTCATTTTGTGGCAGTGAGATTAAGGTGGGGTACATTTAAAGGAACAGTAACCCTTGGTTTTGACTTGATATATTATACTAGTGCATAATATGTAAAGCCAAATTACCTATCATTTTTATTATTTTATTATTTTCATCCTCGCCTATTTTTTTTTTTTTTTTTTACACTTTTATGTCTCTGACAGAGAGCTATCTGAATTTTATGATGATGATTTTTTTTTAAGAAAGCATTTTGTGTAGGGGTTTGTTAGCAGATACATTGCAAAAATGTAAAAAAAAATACAATGCAAAAAAAAAACCTGAAACAATGCAGAAATGCCTGTCTCTACATCCGACAAATCAATCAGTACTGCAGCTAGATGTGCAACATTGTTTAAATTCCAACTTGCATTCAGAAATTCAATTACCTCACTGTAAGGGACAAAAAGTTAAAAGAATAGGTGAAGATGAAACATAAAAATACGTGTGTAAGCAATTTGATTTACATATTATGCAGAATATGTAAAGTAAAAATAAAAGGTTAACCTTCCTTTTATTCTGTTTAAAGGTTTGTTTGGTAGCAGCAGGTTAGATGGCGGAGTGCAAATGCAAGATTATATAAGTTTTGTTGACCCTATGTATGGCTGAATGGCCAAGTGACAAGAAGATTGTTGCATTATTGGTTGTATGTTTCTAAAATGTTGTGTAGTGTGTTTTTTTAAATAAAGGTACCATTTTACCATTAACTTTCAAAGAACAAATCAAATGTCGTTTAGGCATCTACATACTGCATGTGGGTGGGACCAGTACAGCTGAAACGTTACACAGAATTTGGAAATCTGCCTCTCATAAATTGGGCTGTAGGGAGTTTACTCTGCCTAATGGGAAACTTGGCCCCTGAGTAATATGTCATTTATTAGAAGAGGTATGACTATGTATTGACAAATATGCAGATAATTTGTGAGGTTTTTTTTTACCCAAATTGCAGTTTCATGTTAAATCCAATGGTATAGCCCCTCACTAATAAGGTTCATTTTCAATCTTCACTTTTTCCAAGTACAAATCCCAATGATCCCATCATTTCTATTTCTGCTTTCTACCCCCATTTTAAACCCTTTTATGCTTATATGTTTCCAGTGGTTTGCAAGTTATAATAAAGAGTTACATATTCAAAAGTTACAATTGCCCTGTATAATCCCTCCTCTCATTGGTTTATTACATCCCCTTCATTGCTGATAAGTACATTTTGCTTTAATATGCCCAAATCTTTACTGTGTTACATTTATGTTATCCCCCACCCATGCTTTTCTTTCTCAGAATCAAGGTACATTGACTGTACCCCTGTCAGCCTGTCCATAAGTGTCACTTGATAACACTGCTGCAAATATCTCATTGAATATCCCCTATTGCTGTCGATCCAAGTTCCCCTGCAGCTTGCCTTTTGTTTTTACCAGCTGTCTTCAGCCTATGGCTTTAGATTTGTTCAGGTTCATTTACCGAAGTTCCCTTGTTGCTAGCTTGGATTATGAATCATGAAAATACTGGCTGTATGGGAGACTGAATGGGTTTATTGATCGAAGTTGCCTGGCAGTGTTATTTTCAGTGAGCATTTATAGAGTCCCTGTAATCACCCTTTCTGCTTTATGTTGCTGACTTTGGCCTGTTTTCAAGAGACAGTACATGCATCAGTCGGGATGTCACAGCTAACCACCTTCTACTTTTCATAGGAACCTTATTTCATCAAGATTAATAGAGAGACAGTTTAATCAATAGCCATTTGTATTTGCCCCCTATGTAGTTGGATTGCACCTGAATTGATCCAGTTCTTCAATTCTTACATTTTGGCAAGTGACATAATTTGGGTGTAATTTAGAATACTGGCTACACTGCTTGTACAGTAGTGTGTTGGAGAACCCTCTGGCATTTAAAGAGATAGTAATGTTTCACAAAACAGCAGCTACAATTAATCTTCATAGTATTTGGGCCATGGGGAGTGTTATTTCAATAGTGTCAGAGTTGAAGTTCAAGAGTAATTGAATGATAAAGTATCCCCCTCCCGCCCATTTTACCTAGTTTAAGACGCCTCCCCTCAGATGTGGAATCTGGTCCTGGAAACAGACAGATCACAGCAAGGGACAATCTTCTTACTGTGAACATAAGGAAAACCCTGCCCCCTTGACAAGTTTTTCCTGATGATTACTGAAGATTGTCCCTTCTGTGATCCATCCAGACAGTCTTGCTGCTGAAGTGAGCAGTTTTACATCAGTAAAAGGGGTGCAAGGGGGATACTTTATCATTCAATTACTCCTGAACTACAACTCTGACGGTATTGAAATAACACTCTCCATGGCCCAAATACAATGAAGATTAATTGGAACTGCTTTTATTGTGAAACATTACTATCCATTTAAAGGCAATACAGGTGTGATATACATTTCAGTTGGGCCCACTGATAACAAAGAACTCAGGGCAGCTACTAAATCTTTCCAATTGTTGATGTTGTTATGGTTTTAACCCCTGCTAAACATGTTAACATTTTCCATTTAAAGGTTTTATTAGTACTAATATGTGATGGCAGGTCTGCATAACGCCCAGCATTTCATAAGGCCAAAGAGGGAACTTTTGTTTTAGATGGTGTTGCTGGGGGTGTGGCTTATTTCATGACCTATTGACACCTCTTTATGTAACTGAATAAATTATTTAGAACAAGATCAAAGTTTTTTATTTACACAGACTAATTTATAAACATATAAACTTTAAACAAACATTAATGTGAGTTTTATTGCTGTGGAGCAATGTGATAGTCTTATATACATAGCACACAATCTGGGGCTAGATTCTATTGCAGGTGCTAAATGTTAACACCCGTTTTATCAAACATTATCCTATTGAAGTCTATGGCGAAAACTGGAGATAAAAGCAGAGTTATAATTAGCACCTGTAATAGAATCTAGCCCCTTATCTGCTGAAAAGAGGGACAGGGGAATCTGGGTCACAAACAGGGACTGTCCCTTCTAAAAAGGAACCCTTAGGAGGTATGAATCTTCCCAGCATACAGTTCAGACAAAGATAGATGTTCTCTCCAGTTATCCAGATTGTGATGGAGGACTAATCAGAATGCCAGTCAGAGCATTTTGCTGCATGCATCATCTCTGTTTTTTTGGAGGTTTCTTATTTCTTTTGTGTAGAAAACTTTGATGTAGATTTATAGAGCATTAGTGTAATTTATGCAGTTTGAAATTCATCTTTATGCATGATCTAGGATACAGTTCTAGTGCCAGATTAATTTGGTCATTAAGTAGCTGGGCGTTTTGTGACACATTGGCTTTGTTCATCAAAGGTTCATATTTGACTTGTGAAATAACACAAGACATCTTGCTATGTAATCATTTGAAGTTCATTCCTCAAAGTACCTAAATTATTGCTCAATTTAATGAATATTCCCCATAGGATAACACATTTTATTTATCTCATAAGGTTACAAAATTTTAAATATACCACAGATTCCTTTATAATTAAGGTGGAAACAAAGCTGTCATCTTATGAGCTACAACTGGTATTGAGACTACCTTAACCCTTTGAGTGCCAGAAGGGTGCTTTTCAATGCATTCTGTACCCCTCTGGCGCTCAAAGGATTAGCATATTGTTTATAGAAATTACGTTCCTGTTAGTTGGTGTTGTTTGCAACACAACGGCCCTCGCCTACATCAACAAGCAAGAAGACAACAAAAGCGTGACTGCTTGGCCGGAGGTAAAGGCTATGTTAGCCTGGGAGGAGGTGCATGTTCCTGCCATCTCCGCCTTGCACATTATAGGCATAGATAACTTCTTGGCAGATTTTCTCAGTTGCCAAACAGTGGACCCCGGGGAGTGGGAATTCCATCCAGAGGTTTTCAACATGCTGGTGCAGAAGTGGAGTTTTCTTTGGATAGACTTGATGGCCTCCAGTGACAACCAGAAGGTTCCGATCTTTTGCTCTTGCTTGAGGGATCCTCTGATGTTCATGGTGGATGCTCTGTCAATTCCATGGCGATTTCATCTGGCCTACATTTTTCCTCCACTTCCTCTCCTTGTCAGGGTGCTTTGGAAGATTCGGATGGACGGTGTCTCGGTTTTTCTGATCACACCTTATTGGACCAGACAGCCTTGGTTTCCAGAATTGCTGGCGCTGGCTGCTCAGGATCTGTTTTCTCTGCCACACAGACTGGACCTCCTCCTCCAGGGTTACCTGTGGAGAGAGGATGTGGACACCATAGCTTTGATGGCATGGCTGCTGAGGCCTCCATCTTGAGAGTGAAGGACTTTTCTCCTGAGGTGGTTTCCACCATGATCCAAGCCAGGAAACCTGTCTCCTCTAAGGCCTACTACAGGGGTTTGGTCTACTTTTCCTTCTTGGGTGGACAGGGATCTGTCCTCTCAGGATTTTGATCTTCCGTCAGTCCTGTCCTTTATGCAGGATGGTGTGAACAAGGGCCTTAGCCTTAGTTCCTTAAAGGTTCAGACCTCAGCTCTCTCTGTCTTGTACCAGAGACGCATTGTCATGTTGCCAGAAGTCAAAGTCTTCTTTTAAGGTGTCGCTCATGCTTTCTCTGCCTGTAAGGCTCCCTCTCCCCAGCTGAACCTTAACTTGATTCTGGGAGTCCTGCAGTGGCATTCTTTTATGTCTTTGGCTACCATTCCTCTACGTTTTCTGTTGTGGAAGATGGCCTTTCTTTTGGCCATGTTATCTGTCCGCAGGGTTGCTGAGTTGCAGGCTTTGTCCTGCAAACAGCCATTCCTAGTGTTTCACAAGGATAAGGCTGTTCTCTGTACCTCCCAGGAATTTCTTCCTAAGGTGGTCTTTGAGTCCCACATCAGTCAGGAGATTGTTGTGCCTTCTTTCTGTCCTGACCCCAAATCTGACAAGGAGAGGGATATCCACTTGTTGAATGTTGGCACTGCATTAAATTCTATGTGTACCATCAGACTGATGCTTTGTTTTTCATCCCAGAGGGTCCCAGGGCTGGTAAGGCAGCAACCCAGGTTACAGTTGCATCCTGGATTAAGTCTACCATTCGCAAGGCTTATGAACTCAGGAAGAAACCTGTTCCATTTCACATCACAGCTCACTCCACCAGGTCTGTTGGGGCCTCATGGGCCTACAAAAATCAGGCCTCTGCTGATAAGCTGTGCAAGGTGGCCACTTGGTCCTCTGTGCACACCTTTGCCAAGCACTACTCTGTTGATGTTCTGGCTTCGGCTGAAGCCAGCTTTGTCAGGAAAGTCCTGCAGTCAGTCTTGCCTGTCTAGGACTTTTCCTCCATGTGCTTTATAGCTCTTTAACGATTGAGCCCTGTTGGCTTTTGTTCTTGTTTGCTGTGTATCGTTTATCAGTGTCCATTGACACTTTTTTAGTTTGGGTTGTTCCATGTCCTGGATATTCCCTTGGGATCTCTGGATATCATGGGGACCGGCGCTTTGGTCCTTTCCTTCTCTTCTCACCCTGGGAGCTTAACATTGGTACATCCCCATGGTACATGTAAGCTATATTGGATGACAGAGAAAAGAGGATTTTAGTTTTACCTGTTAAATCCTTTTCTCTTAGTCCATATAGCTTACTGGTACCATAGGGAGGTGACAGCTCCTCCCAGTAGGCTGGAACGATTTTTCAAAGAAGTGCAGGGTGGAGTCTCCCCCTCCTCCATAGCTGGCTACCTACCCATTGCCCTCCAGACAGATTTGAGACAATAAACCTACAGAACTAGATAGCAAGAAGAAAGAGAGTAAAATTCCTGGGAGCATGAGCCCAATAGGACTTCCGTGTCCAGCCATAGGAGACCTAACACAGTTCTTTTCAGTAGGTGGGAGACCTGTAAGCTACAGTGGTGAAGTTTGAGGGGTTTATTATTGAAATGTAGCCCTCTAGTTGGCGACAAACAAAACTGCGAGATTAGAATGTAGCCAGCATGAAAAGGGTGACATTCTGATGGCGCACAAGAAAATAGTGTGATGGGCTTATGTTGCACAAGAAAATAGCGTGATGGGCTTAGCTACCAAGTAGCGCACAGGAGCTGATGGGCGGCAGGGAGGCTGCTACTCTGCTACCACTGTGGCAATCATAGGGTGAAGCATGTGCCATCAACAGAGCATTCAGGTGAATGGGTGGCATGGAGGAAGCTATTCTGTGTCATAAGAACAATGTGTTACATGGACAACATATTTATTGAACTCCTGCCCCTAACTCCTGCCTAACACCAATGTACATGTCAAAGAAAGAACAAAGAAATTCTTTAATTTTGCAGGTCCGAGGTATCACAAAGCATATAACCCTTTGAGTGCCATAGAGTTTTCCAGCGTATTGCATGCATTGGATACCTCTCTGGAACTCAAAGGGTTAAGCAAGCAGCAAGTAATCAAACTTCAAGTCTCACATCAGACCTGTAAAGTGACCTCCTGCCCCTTCCTCCTCACTGAGGTACTGAGGCTAGACTTTACAGTCTTTACGGTGGAGCAATAGTAATCCTATGGGCAACAGTGAGTTACAATATAAAGCAGTAAATTACAATATAAACATGTGCCATTTCAGCATGCAACATCAGAATCTCATCCTTTTCATGCATTTGCTCTTTTCTTGCCGATGACATGTTTAATGCTGCATTTGGTCGATCAATTGTGGGCGACAGTTTGAAAGTGAACCATATATGGGCAAAATGCAATAAATGTTATATGTGGGCAGTGCTAGAGGTGATGTGACTCATCTGTGCAGACCCCAAAGTGATGTTCTTAGCATTGCAGAGATGGAGATATGCAATTATGTGCTTAGGGAGCAACATTTTGTATATGTGAGGGGATATACCATTGGCTGAGATGGTTCACTGACTGATTACCAGTAACTTGTGGTTATGATACGGTGAGAGTGTCATATTACACTGCCTTGTCTATCCCTTCCTTCTCTTACTAATGCTCTGTGTGGCAATGTGACCTACAGCTTGTTTTACTTTTTCCTGCTTTGCGTTTGCTTTTTTTTACACCACGTGGCTTACTTTAGCGTGGCTAGATGTGCCTCTCCATGTTTGTGCTTCATTACCCATATGTTGTCCATGTTACGCATTGTTCTTATGACATTCACCTGAATGCTGTATTGATGGAGCATGGGTGCCAGAGAGGTATCCAGCGCATTGCAATGCAATGCGTTGGATACCTCCCTGGCAGTCAAAGGGCTAAAGGTTAATGAAACTTATGTAACACATTCTTCTTACACCCAAAGCACTACTTGTAGCAGAGTAGCAGCCTCCCTGCCGCCCATCAGCTCCTGCTCACAACTTGGTAGCTAAGTCCATCACACTAATTTCTTGATGCAACATAAGCCCATCATGCTATTTTCTTGTGCGACATCAGAATGTTGCCCTTTTTCATGTGGGCACATTCTTATGTCACCCACATGGTGCAGGCAACATTCTGATCTTGGTAGCTAAGCCATCATGCTAATTTCTTGTGCAGCATCAGAATTTCGTCCATTTCATGGTGCAGGCAACATTCTGATCTCGTCAACTAGAGGGCGACATTTCAATAGGAGACCAGTTTGAGATGGATAAAAGGTAGGCGTAGAGGAGACAGGAGATGAAGTCAACTTGCAGTGTGTATTTGGGTGAGGAAGCATCCTGAGGCAAATCACAGTGTCCATTTGGCTGAGGAGGCTCAGCCATTCACCAAAGGGAAGTTTTGCATAACTACACCTTTTAAATATCCTGGGGCATGGCTGGCAACGAAACAGAAATCTTCTTAGAATGTTATATATAGAGAGCAATCCTGGGGCATGCCAACTATACCCAATAGGGGAAATAAAAAATTCTCAATATTCTTTATTGATTTATATTGAGGCTTCAATCCATTGTAAAACAATGTGTTGGAAACCTCTCTATCATTCAAGGGGTAAAATCAATGGGAATTTATATTTTCTTCTTATGAAGAACACCAGAATGACTCATATTTTGCTTTCTGTGAAAGGCGCCAAATGTCTCTTTTACACAGATGTCTCATAGTTGATCTTAGAAAGAGATCAGGGCTAAATCAAAGTCTTGTATTACATTGCAGGTTTACATCAATGTCTTTCAGATCCAGTAAGTGGAGGTATTTTAATGCCAGACTCTAAAGTGGTTCCATCTTAGTTCTAAACTGTTACATTCTCTTATGGGATAATTGTTCCAATTAAATACAGTTCTTACAATCTTGTGGAAAAAAGAAAACACTTTACATGACTGACGCACATTTACCTGATCAATATTCCGGTCTTGTAATTAGCAATCCATGCCTGAATTTGCCTCAGCATTTAACACTTGAGTATCCAATCAGCACTTCTTGTATAACTGAAAACTGTGTGGTATAGAATGAAGAACTGGAGCAACTCTTAACCCTTTGAGTGCCAGTAGGGTACGCAACGCATTGCAGAGCTGCACCGTGGGGACAGATAAAAATCTCCCATGCTCCCGTTGATTTAACTGGGGTTTTTAACCCACTCAAAGGGTTAATCCCTTGGATGCTAGACAAGTCTCCAGCACATACGTTTGCACTGTTTTGACAGCCTCTCTAGCATGTAGAGGGGCTAAAAGAGAAAATTCTTTGTAACTGATAAATACAGTAATATAAAATTCACAGGCCATATAAACAGCACAAGAAATATAATGTTACATTTCTGTTAAAATGTGTATGCCACAGCTGATTAGAACTATGTTTGGCAATAAACATGAATTCTGACTGTCTGGATCAGTAGTTCTCAATCTTTTTTTTGTTCAGGACACCATCGATTTTTTGGGGGCACCCCTAATACTTTATATGTAATTTGGCAAGGATGTCATAAAGAGTACAAATAAGAAATAAATAGTTATTCTTAAGTCTAACAATTCGAATAACCAAAATGAACATGTTGTGCATAAAATGTCAATGAATAAACATTTGAAATGCAACATTAACCGTTAACGTCCATGGACATGGCAGGACAAGTCACAGATTTCAGTCCTTTAAGGATCAGTGATGGCCCTGGCACGCCTTTCATTAAATGATCACAGCGCGAGTGAAGACGGAGTGTGATCATGCCAGGAGGCTGAAACTGACTGCTTCCAGACTGGAACAATCAGTTTCATCCTTTCCATCAGCGAGCCGGTACATGTGCCGGCTCAGAGAATTAAATGGCTCTGGTCCTCACATGTAAAAAAGCCCTGGTCCTTAAGGGGTTAATATTTTTGTAACCCTCTTTATATAGAATATAAGGGAACACTAAATGGATGTTCATGGCACACCAAAGTGCCACAACACCGTGGTTGATAATCACTGGTCTGGATTCTAGGCATGCACGTATGAGTATACAAATACTATTGATGTATTAATCTTGTCACTTTTTACGTAATAAAATCTGTACCTTGTAGCATTTAATAGTGCTATTGGTTACCGTTAAATTAGACTTATACCCATGGGATAACTGCTATAAATTTGCTTAACAGAAGGATTTACTTAACCCCTTCACATCCAGTGACGTACCCGGACCGTCACGCTGGTCCGGCACTTAAGGACCAGTGACAGTCCTGGCACATCACGTACTTTTACTCATTGCGCTGCTGCAGGAGCATGGTGAGTAATACTGGGGACTGCAGTTGATCGCTCCAAGACCGGATTGATCGCTTTCAGTCCCTCGTTCGGCATGCCACCCCACGTGATCAGTCACATGTGGCGGCACGCCGAAATTCCCTATCTGGTCCTTAAAGGACCACACACCCCGGGACTGCTGGTCCTTAAGGGGTTAAGTTGGTATCAGCAGTCCGACGTATTTGTTTACACTTGGATTTTAGCAGGACATTGATGCTTGCGCCATTTTCAGATGACCCCCTCTTCTTTTTTGAATGAATGGATGAATGAATATGTTTATATAGCGCCACAAGTATACGCAGCACTTTACAATTTAATGCTTTAGACAGTACATGGTTACAAGTGCTTTGTAGAGTGAAACACTGGATGTGAGTTCTCTGCCCAAAAGCTTACAATCTAAGACTACCTTCATACACTGGAAGTGAACAGTATGATATACTAGAAAGGAACCTCCCAGCAATAACATCTGAATGTTGATGTTTGCTACTGTACAGCGACAGTTTGCTGTTTTCTATCTTAACCCTTTGAGTGCTAGAGGGGTACGCAATGCATTGCTTCATAATGCGTTGCGTACCCCTTTGGCACTCAGAGGGTTAAGAATGTTTACATGATTCTAAAAGGCTATAGTTGTGCTTTTTGTCTATGGCTAAATTCACTGAGACTTATAAAGATTTGTGTATTGAGAAAAGGTGTGAGCTAAATACAGTGGCACATAATATGGATACATATATAAAACATATATGTGACTGTGGTATGAAGGACTTCTTCCTAAGAAAATTGTTCTGTTAATCAAAGTGAGAGTACACTTAGTCTATAGGTATATTTCCTCTTTTAAAACCAGATTAAAAAAAGAGTAATTGGGGGAGAAAACAAAGTCTTATGTTCTATTACTTTTTCTTGACAATTGCTTATTCATAGAACCATATGCTCATGTGACATGGCTTGGAAGTGCAGAGAAATGGAAATCGCCAAACAACTTAGCTTTGCATAGCTCATGCGTGTAACCCATACAAAATTAATACAAAACATTTATCTGTTGCAGATTATTGTTTTGCAAGGGTAGTTAATAGCACTGTTGTCAATATCAACAATTTTCATGTGAATTTTAATCCAATAAATCATTTCTGGCTCTGCTTCCATGTTACTTGTTATTTTCTGTATTGTGATGCCTCCACAAAATTTGTCATTATGCAGAGGTGGTAAATGAGTCAGCTTTCTAACTGCCAGTATTATAACAAATGAGTTCCCATTCTCTGGACACTTGCCATGCAGTAGAAGAAATCTCCAGCCTTGAGGCTATAGCAGCTGTCGCAATATTAGGGACTACAGGGCACGTTGTGTCGGTAGGAGAGGTTTAGTTACTGAAAGGGTCTGAATAATTAGTAATATAAAATGTCATAAATAATCCACCAGTAAAAACCTCTTCCTGTTCAGGTGAGGTGATACAGATATATCCACTGCTGTTGTTCTCTCTTCTGTTGTTTTACTGCTTACAAACAAAAGGATGGCAAATTACGTGTGTGTGTGTTTGACCTTATAACATGAGTTCACCCTTTCTAAATAAATAAATAAATACACACACACATACACACTCTCTCTCTCTCTCTCACACATACACACAGTCTCACACGCACACTCACACATGCATACTCTCTCACATATATGTACACTCTCTCACACACACACATGCGCACTCTCACACACACAGTCTCTCACACATGCACATTTTCTCTCTCATACACACACACTCATCTCTCACACACATACACACACACTCTCACACACACCCTCACACACACTCTCTCTCACACACACACGCACTGTCTCACACAACCACACACTTTCTCTCGCGCACACACTCACACTCTCTCACACAAGCACACTTTATCTCTATCTATGTGTGTGTGTATCTATATATAATATATGTAGCTATGCATATACTCCTACATACAAACATGATTACAGATTGTTATTTCTGCCAATTCCCACTGATGCATTTTCCCTTTGTTTTTTAGCTTTGGTTCCTCTGCTCCTTCCCACTACAGCCTGAATCATTTGCTCATGTCTTCTCTGCAGCTTTTGTCTGCTCCCCCCTTTCTGTCACCTTTCTCCATTCCTCCCCTGCATTGGCAGGCTTTCTTATCTCTGTTGTCTCCCTGTAGGAGATATGGATCAAATGCTTCCACCACACATGGAGCTGACAGGCACCATGTAGCAGCCACAAGAGCATGATGGGTGCAAGCATAAGGAGTAGAATAGTGACTGACAGCTCTGCCTCCTTTTCTCCTGCAGTGCAACAACAGAGAGGGAACTAGCACTGAAATGATGAAGAAGAGACTTTTTCACCCCTTTGTGTTAATGCACTACACTACCAATATAGGAACACTTGTAATTCTTAACAAAATAATTATGTATTTAAAAAATATAATGATATGCTTGTTTATATTTAGCCTTAATACCTAAATCAGATATTTACACACATTTTGGTAAAGTTGAAGTGGTAGTGAACCCCACTCCTTTTTCATAAAAAAACAACCCAATAGGTCATATGGTGTATGAGCTAATTGGCATGAACCATAAGCATATCATTACACTGCCAACACCAGTATTCACTGCTGTGCCATCACATTGTGGTAGTTAATCATATGACATATCCCCATCACATAAGGCATGCTTATCAGAACTGAAAAGCCTGTAAGGAGACTTGTTGTGTGACAGGACCTCTGTTCGATTGGTCCACAGTTCACCCTAGCGGACTTTGCACTATTCTATTGGTATTTGTGGATTTGATGTCAGCCTTATGTGCTGCGGCTTTCCTGAAGAATCAAATCACATGGAAACCTTTGTGAGGTGTGGTACTTTTTTTTTGGGGGGGGGGGTTGAGGTACTAAAAGGATTCCATACTGAACTGATTTTCTTTGTGTTGCGGTTGCCTTGTGTTTATTTACTGAACTGTTTACTCCAAAAAGTCTCCCTCTTTATGCCAGTTGCACCAAGGGAAGGGCAGTGTGGAACTATGTGTAAAGGTGTGCTGGAACTTCCATTCCTCTTATATCTCACTGTGTCCTAACAAGGTGCAGAGGAAATCTACTCAGACTTTCTTCTATTTCCCTAAGCATGCTACAGGGAGGCATTCTGGACTTGCGCACGTTAGAGTCTAATGGTAACAGTTTTATGTGTGCTGGTGTGGACTGAAGGTATCATACTTTCCCAGAGATGGAGGCCCATTTTACTTTATGTTAAGACAGAAGAGTAAAAAAATTAGCTGTGATGCTGGATTTTTACATTTCCCATTGATTTCAACGTAAAGTAACACTTAATATTGATAAACTATATGTTGCAGTTTTATTGTGATGAATAAAACATAGTTACTCCCACGGATGAGAGATGATTTATTCAAAAGTTATTTCAGCTCAAGCTTGTATTTTTGGGGTGCAATTCTTCCATGTCCTGAATTTGTATGGTACTGCTGTTTGAGTTGCAATAACTTTTTGTTTTTAAGAGAGCCAGAGTGCACACCTCCGAAGTGTCCCTCTTTAGGAGGAATAGTCCCTCTTTGAGACTCAAATCCCACTGTTCCTCTTTCCAACCCTGATGTCCCTCTTTTTAGGAGGTCAGACTGTGTGGTGTGTATATAAGTGTATCACGTTGCTCCACAGCCATAAAACTCACATTGTTTGTTTAACCCCTTAAGGACCAGCGGTCCCGGGGTGTCTGGTTCTTTATGGACCAGATAAGCGAGTTCGACGTGCCGTCCCACATGACTGATCATGTGTTCCGGCACGCCAAACGAGGGACTGAAAGAGATCGCTCCGGTCTTGGAGCGATCAACTTCAGTCCCCGGTATTACTCACTGCGCTCCTGTAGGAGCACTATGAGTAAAAGTACGTGATGTACCAGGACCGTCACTGGTCCTTAAGTGCCGGACCAGCGTGCCGGTCCGGGTACGTCACCGGACGCGAAGGGGTTAAACGTCATTATATGTGTTTATAACTTAGTCAATGTAAATAAAATAATTTGGTGTTTCTCTAGATCATTTATTAAGTTACACAAAGAGGTGTCAGTAGGTAATGAAATCACCTATAAGTTGTTGGTAATGCTCCGCCCACCAGCCCCGCCCTCAGTAACACCCCCTAAAACAAAAGTGTCCCTCTTTGGCCATTTGAAATGTTGGGTGGTATGAGAGTATGTGGGTGGGTGTGAATTTGTGTGTGTACATTTGAGAGAAAGTGTGTGTTTGTATATAAGTGTATGAGTTTGTGTGTGTACGGTATATGTGTGTGTGAGAGAGAGAATGTATGGGTGTGTTAGTGTCTGTGTGTGTGTATGCATATGTGTGTGTGTGTGTGTGTGTCTTTACCTGTGTGTGTGTGTGAGAGAGAGTTGGTTGGTATGTGTGTGGACATGTATGTGAGAAAGTGTTTGCAGGTGAGAGAGTGGGAGTGGGTGTTTGTGGGCATATCTGTTTCTATATGTGTGTGTGTGTTTGTGTCTTTGGTGTGTTCATGTGAGTGTATATGTGTGTATGTGTGAGAGTATTTATGAATGTGAAAACATGGTACTTACATCCCATCCACTATAGCTATCACATTAGCTTTGCATGATTTTAGCTTAGACCACCTGGTCAGGAATCAAGGTCATAACACTATTTTCACAATATTTATTGGCTATAGAACAAAGCAGACCAAACTACCACCCTTCTTATGATTTTACTAGCTATACTGGCATGCTTTGCCAATGCAGTTAAGAAAGCAACAACTGCTTTAATGAGTGGCTTGTTGAATTTTTAGTGCTTAGTCCTTTCAGCTCCAAAAAGGTGTACAACACATTGCAAAGCACTAGGGTTGCCACCTTTTCTTCAAAAAAATACCGGCCATGGCATTCCCTCCATAGACTTAACATTGGAAAGAAGCCAATTTTTTACCGGCCTGCCAGTAAAATACCGGCTGAGTGGCAACCCTACAAAGCACTGCAATACACACCTCTCCATTAGTGAGAGTGTGTGTGTGTGTTGCGTACATTGTGTGTGTGTGTGTGTGCGCATTTTGTCTGTTTGTATTGTTTTCATGTATTGTATGTATTGTGTGTGTGTATGTGTGTGTGAGTATTGCCATATTGAATAACTCCTCTTACTGCCTCTCCTGGGTGTGTGTGCCAAGGCCGTAGAATTTTGGTCACATGACCTCTTCTTCTTTTATTATTGTATGATTTTATATATATAAAAGCTTAAATTAAAGTGGTATTTTTTTAACCCCTTAACGACCGGGGAATCCGGAAGCGGAAGTGACTTAACGACCACGGAGCAATTTTTTTTTATTGCTCCGTTGGGTTCCGGACTCCCTGAACGGCGTGTAGCCGCGGGGGGGAGCCCAGAACTCGATGACGGTCATAGTACGTCATCGGTCGTTAAGTCAAACCGACCCTTGATGTACTATGACCGTCAAGGGTCGTTAAGGGGTTAAATAAAAAGAAAAATAGGAAAGGATGTATTGATGAAAAGGAACCGTGATAATTATTGTAAATAAATAAATCACTTATTGTAATAGTAACTGTTAACTGTATAAAGTCAATGAGGTGCTCACCCCTCTGGTCCTTAAAGGGTTAATAAGAAAAAAAAATTGCTTTCCACATTGTTCTGTGTCTGCAATAAAATGAGCTTGGCATTCTAAGAGGAATTTAGAGAATCTGGCATTCCGGTGCAGGGGAGAACATGCTTACAAATCAGAGTCAGCATCTGCACGACATGTCCCAGGGGTTATTTGTGGCCAGAAAGCTGGTACGTGGCACTTATCCAGTATGTAATGGTGTGCAGCTGCACCTCTCCATACTAATTCAGTGTCAAGACTAAGTTACATCTAGGAAGTTATCCAAGGTGAAGCAAGAAAAGACAGATGGCATTATTTCTTTCTCCTTCACTGCTAAAATCTCTGCATCAGTTCAATAAAACTATGTCAAGAACCCACAAGGAAATGGAAACATAATTAATATCGACTAGGGATGGGGATATCTGTGACTCTAAAGCTGTTGCCATTGTCTTCGGCGTGCTACTAATTACTAGTAACATTTAGGCTGATGTACTAAGATGAACTGCACTATAGTGCAGTTGGGGCATTCCAACTGCACCATACCAGACAAATAAAAATCCCCATTAAAGGGATAGTAATGTTTCACAAAAACGGCAGCTCCAATTAATCTTCATAGTATTTGAGCCATATAGAGTGTTATTTCAACACTGTCAGAGTTGTAGTTCAAGAGTAATTGAATGATAAAGTTCCCCCTCCCACCCCCTTTACCTAGTGTAAGCCCCCTCCCCTCAGATGTGGAATCTGGACCACAGCAAGGGACAATCTTCTTACTGTGAGAACAATGAAAGCCCTGCCCCCCTTGACAGTTTTATCAGGATTTTCCCTTATGTTAATTGAAGATTGTCACACACTGCAATCCACTTGGACACCAATCTGCTGCTCTGAGATGAGCAGTGTTACATTAGTAAAAGGGGCAGGAGGGGGATACTTTAATATTCAGTTACTCTTGAACTACAACTCTGATAGTACTGAAATAACACTGTGCATGGCCCAAATAATATGAAGATTAATTGGAGCTGCTTTTATTATGAAACATTACTATCCCTTTAATGACATCTCTACATTCAATAGACTAAAACCCCATACCTTCCAGCTGTTCTAGATTTTCAGGGGAAATCCATGGTTTTGACTTCCTGTTTGTCTGTTGCATGAGGTTTTCTTCTGACATAGCACTATTTACTGGGACCACCAGTGACACTATTTAAATGAATTAGAACTTTTATTTTTATACGTCTGCAGTACAGTTCAAATAGACACCAAGGGTCATCTACTGAAGTGCAGAGCCTGCTTCAGTGCAAAGACCCTGTGCCTGTTTTGTGCCTATGTACAGGTCACTCTCTATGCTAGCACATCAACTTTCCTCTGCTTATGCATGGGGTGGGTAATGTGAGAATGTGTGTGTGTGTGACTGGTTGTTCTGTTTATTTTCTCTAAGTCTGTGTACAAACTGAGTGTGCAGGAAGTAGTTCAGGGATAGTCAGTCGCTGAACCTCTAGCATTTAGTGACTACTACTACTACTGCTACTATTGCCATCATCCCCAACCAGCCCTTAACTATGTGCACGTACGGTATGTTTATTTCAGGGGTGTTGTTTTAACAGGGCATTGAGATTGTATGCACAGAGTTGTTGTGCATTTGCATGCGCTAAAATACTCTTGCAGATGCAGAGCACATAGAACATTCTGTATTAAGTGACTCCACATAGATTCATAGCCTGTACTGCTCCCCAGTTTTGTACATCTGCCTCTTAACACCCATTTGGGTTAGTATACCTGGGTTCTACATCTGCCTGACTCACTAATGAATCTGCACATTCATGGGATTTGACTCAAATTCACTTGTCCTGCTGAGCATGACATTGCAGAGTACTGTGTACCAGCACTGAACAGGTTAAGGTAATAATGTACATTGCCCATCCCCTCTGCTGAATTTATCTATTATCCTTTAGTACTGAAGCTACTCAAGCACACAATAGATTAAGCTCCAAGCGCCTAAGCCCTGAATGGAGAACAAAGCTAGGAAAGAAAAAACGCCAGCCTGACATGTGACAGTGAATTGCTTTTGAGTGGCAGAGCCAATGTTTACAGGGTTCTCTTAACCGCAGTGTGAGGCACGTTCCTTTCTGCTACATGATTAATACAAAGCCATCTGGCAAATCATTACATTTTATCAGGACTGCTTTCATGAATATACTCCATCAAGCATCATTGTTTGTGTTTTGTACCCTGCCTCTTAACAGTGTGGCTTAAATCTTGATATTTACTACTACTGTATTTAAGCTCAGTAGCGCTACATGCAAACATTTTTTTACTGTTTAGTTAAGAAATTAAAATATTCTGATCGTTCCAAGAATATTTTAATTGATTTATATAGATGTATGTTTATTTCTTGGTTAAAAGATGACTGCACAGTAGGAAATGGATTTTCAGTACAAGTTCGCAGGATAAACCAACAGGTCAAATGTAAAGGGTATTATTAATCAAGCACGGGAAGATCAATTACAATAACCAATCCACTCATTACTCACCTGTGATCAAACTAGACCAAACTAGACATTAGACATGTAGCTCCCCTATGGAATGTTGTACCGTTAGTTACATAAGCTGTTTGAGGTTGAGCCAGAGTTGTCACATTACATTGGGGCAATATATAGTCTTAATTTGGCAAATACTACACTACCGGTCAAAAGTTTTGGGACACCTCAATTTTTGCTACTTTTAGTTATTGCCAATGGAAAATTACAGCTAAACACAAACACAGTAGAAGTGTTAAAACAACCATGGTTCTTCTGGAGTCTGGACAGTGGCTGTTTTAACACTTCTACTGTGTTTGTGTTTAGCTGTAATTTTCCTCTTACTCGTTTAATGTACCCACTTATATTATACTAGAGTATAAGCCCGTGTACACAGGCGAAGGTCCGGGTAATGTTAACCCTTTGAGTGCCAGAGGGGTATACAACGCATTGCTTTGCAATGTGTTGTGTACCCCCTCTGGCACTCAAAGGGTTAAGAGGCCGCTACCTCACTGCTTCACGCAATGCAGTCTTGCGTCGCCTCACTCACGCAATGCAATCATGCGCAGTAGAGAGTGTCCGAACGAGGACAGTCTCTACTGCTCAGGCAGTCTCTACTGCGTACAATTGCACTGCATGAGTGAGGCGACTGCATCGTGACAAACATCCTGGCAAATTATTATATAGGATACTGTTTTTCTTGCCATAAGATGGGCTTTCTAAAGATATCATTATTATCATCATCAATTTTCCTGTAAAACAATTGATAAAATATGGTGAAACAAATGTAACGAATGTACTTTTTTAACTTTTGCACTAAAAATCTTTTACACATCTACAGACGCTAAAAAAACAAAACCTGCCAAATAGATTATATTTGTCTTGATTTTAGAAATACCCAATGATTATATGTTTTTCTAATGTTTTTGTGAAAGTTAAATGGCAATATCTAAAAGTAGCAAAAATGTAGGTGTTCTCAAACTTTTGACTGTTAGTGTATTATAGCTAATATAACTGATATATTGCGTATTGTAGACACTGAATAAGATGAGTCTAGATGTTTTTATTTTTTAATCGCATCTTTTTATTTTTAATAAAAGTTAAGTATTAACCCCTTAACAACCATCCGCGCAGGCACAGGGTGGTCACTAAAGGACCACAGAGCTTTTTTTTTTTTCGATTCCGGACTCCCCGAATGGCGTGCAGCCGCAGGGGGAGCGCGGAATTCCATGATGGTCATAGTATGTCATGGGTCGTTAACTCAGATCGACCCATGACATTCTATGACTGTCATTATGTTCTTTCAGAAAAGTTTACTTTATTTGTCTTTTTCTTATAGTAAAGTGATGAGCACAGCTGCATATTCTACTTTTGTGAATATAAATTTGCAGCTGTAATGATGCAGCTTTGTCAATGCCCCGGCTCAGTTTTTTGTTTTGTTATATATCACCTGTGATCAAGCAGGGAGATCATGTTTGTGTGTCCAGGGACTAACGTTTATCACTGCTCTAGGAATAAGTGGTTCTTAATTTATTTAAAGGGATAGTAACACTTAATATGTATACGTTGTAGGGTGTATCCTCCTGACTAAAACAAGGGTAGTCCCATTGCTGAGAGGTGTTTTATTCAAAAGTTATTGTAGCTGAAACTTGAATTTTTTATCTGCTGTAGTTCATTGGCCTGAAATTTTACAGTGGCACTGTTGCTAAACCATCGTATTGACAGCTCTGATGTGTTGACAATAAATCTCAATATGATGGTGTAAACAACAGCACCACTGTAAAATTACAACTATAAATGGTTGGGTGACATCACCGTATCACTCAGCGTTTTGTGGGAGAAGTAGCAACATTGCTATCCTCTCCAAAGAAGCCACATGTTGGAGAATCCACCATCAGTGGGTTTCTATTGTGAGAATAGTAATCTCCCATAAGTGTCAAGTGAGGTACTGATGTCACCCAGCCATGCAGATCATGGAGATCGGCAGTGTGATTCGTGTGTGCATGGGAGAATTTTAAGCTACTCTATGTAATACAGTTCCTGTTGCTTTAGACAACCTCCTTCAGATACAAGGTCACTTCCTAATACCCTTTACTGACCCTTTATATAGGTAGGATTTATTCAAATATCAGTTAGTTAATTATTGTATTATTGTTATGCATTTGTTAACTGAGACCTACTTATTCTTAGGGTAGAGTTCCCTGTTTAATAGAACACAGGTGTGATTTCCAGTGAATTCTCAAATGTGCTTCATTGCAGCAGGCAGTTTGGCCGTTTTGGGGATATAAATATAATGGGGACCCTGGGGTTGCATTTTTGCTTATCATTGCTCTTTCTGGGTGTGTTTTCAATGAGAGTTGGCTAAGGAGTCATATGTCAGAGTACTGTTTAGTGAATACACAGTTTGTCTTGGTTGGGAAGACATTTTGTCCAGAGTTAAAGGGGAATTATACCTAAAGATTAAAGAATCTGTTAGTTTATCACTATGGCATTTCTAGATAGATGACCTTCAAACAGGAGTCATTTATTTCTATGTGTTGTTTTTATTTCAATCTAGTCTATGTTTTAGTCAACTCCTATTGATGTGAGTTTACAATCTGATAAAGAATAACCCTTATGAGTCATTCTGATCTACTGATGCCCACTGATTGTTGTGAGAAGGTGTGTCATTGAGGTAGATTTCAGTAGACATCACTGCCAAAATACATAGATATACCTGACTGCTGTCTGAGGGATGTCTACCTAGGTAAGTCAATGTTTAACAAATTAAAAACAGTATATTCCTATGGCACAGTTTTTCTTTAGAAAGTGCATTATTTGGAAATGTTAATTTCTTAATTTGAAAATAGTAAGTGTCTCAGTCAAGCAGTTTTTGAAAGGGATAAAGCAGATGACTAATAGTAGATGACTAATAGTTTAATGAACCATACAGAGCAATCAGGCTACAGCAAGATACTGTAGTACTAGCTAAAATGGCTGACGTGCTGAGAGGAGTCTAAGCAATTCTGTAACAAACCAACTGCACCATAGTGGACAAGTAAAACATTCCTACAGTGTCCATTAATCTAAATGGGCATTTAATCCCTGGAATGCTAACAAGATCTCCAATGCATTGTAGCTGGTTTGCTTCAGAATTACTTGAGTTCTTCTTCCTTATTCTTTGTGTCCTAATAGAGAACTGGATATTCTTATTTACACCTTTTCTCCTGTGTGGGGTAGAACACATATTTTAAAATACAAGGAGGAGAAATTGACCCTTTGAGTGCCAGAGGGGTACATATTTCACAATTATATGTAATATCTCTCAATGAGTATAAGTTGTCTTTTTTTTATTTCCCAGGTAAGAGTGGGGATGAGCTAGTAAGTGAATCAGATACAAGAAAGACACCTAGTTGTATTACAGGAGTCTGGGCAGGGGAGTTAATACTACATTCTTCAAGGACCTGGGGCTTGGACCCACCTAATGCATTATGAGTCTGAATTGCAGTCCAGTTTTACCATTCAGTACAGTTTTCTGCATCATACTCCCTGGGCTAGCAACAAGTCTAGGGGCTTAGAAAATGACACATGGGACTTCAGTCACCTCATCCTTTTCCTAGCAACAGCCCCCAAATTTGAGACTCCCAGAGGGGTATGTACAAAGGTAGGGTTGAGAGTATGGTATATGGCTATGTTAAGGGGTCCAATATTATATGCTACACCCAGTGCATATGTATGCACTGGTTAGGCCATACTAGGCCATACAAGTGTACAACACCCCAAGTGTCGTGGCATATAAAATGTTTAACCCACCCCTGAAAGTAGCATAAATGGTTTGTCATAGATTTTCTGCAACTTACTTATTAATATCCTATGTCTGGGCACAGTACTCCTATAACTATTCACAAACTACAACACTGTCTACCCTTTGGCACATGGAAATCAAAATGTCTATTTCAAATGGGCACAATGCCTGATTTGCTCCTTTAAATAGCCCATAGGCTAGGTAGTGTCCTGACAGCTTTGTAAACTGAGTACTAATAGCTTAAAACTCATCCATTCCTTCTCAGATTGCATTGCAGATCTCTGTGATCTGCATGGCTGGGTGGCAGCATTGACACATTTTGGGAGGAAGCTCACTACCCTTTCCATAGAAGCCCTGTGGGCTTGATTGGAGAGTACAGAAATATTCTGTATATGCTGAGTGAAATGCTTCTCACCCAGCCCTGCAGATCATGGCGCTCTGCAAAAGCAACTGGAGCGAGGATGGGTACATTTTAAGCAGTTGAAACTTGGTTCTCAAAGCTGCATGTGCACTACCTATATTTTTAAAGGCAATTACACAGGCTTTTACTGCCTCTTTAATAAGTGACAGTATCTAAGCTTGTTAATGTATTCATATAAGTGCTTAACCCTCTTCTTTTCAGAAAGGTGACCTTATTTTCTGTGACTTCACAAACATTACTATACTAATTATCAAGCTTATTTAACAAAGTCCCCAACTTCTTGTGCCAAAGAAATGTTTACGGTTTTTTTTTCTTTAAATGCCGAATATAATCCCATTTAATTTTAGGCGTTCCTTTAAACTGTTGGCTGTAGCAGAAAATGGAATGACAATCCATTGCTGGCTTTTCAGACTTGAAAAGCCTCATTTAACACAGCAATGAGCCTTTTTGTATTGGATGTGCTAAATGTATCACAATTTATATCCCACATCTCCCTGTAGACCGAAATCTAATTTTGTTAGATGAAATCCAGTGAAAGTATTTTGCAGGCAATACAATTCTGCCCATTCAATATGAATATTGCACACTATAAAATAACAAGGGGTGGGCCTGTAAAGGTTGTTATACCAGTGGTCCATATCCCTTTAAGTTCCAGAGGGGTGCCCAATGCATTGCTTTTGCCATGCGTTGGATGCTCCTCTGGCACTGAAAGGGTTTTTCACAAAGAAAAAATGGGGCAATTCTGATGCAAACCAACTGCACCATAAGGAACAAATAAACACTCACAACATCCTACTGATTTAACCCTTTGAGAGGCAGAGGGATATGTAACACATTGTGCAGCAGAATCACACACAATGACATTAATAGTGTCTGGCACCCTGTCTTTGTTTCACTGTACCACAGGTAGTCACATAATCACCTGCACTGTCTGGCACCCTGTCTTTGTTTCACTGTACCACAGGTAGTCACATAATCACCTGCACTGTCTGGCACCCTGTCTTTGTTTCACTGTACCACAGGTAGTCACATAATCACCTGCACTGTCTGGCACCCTGTCTTTGTTTCACTGTACCACAGGTAGTCACATAATCACCTGCACTGTCTGGCACCCTGTCTTTGTTTCACTGTACCACAGGTAGTCACATAATCACCTGCACTGTCTGGCACCCTGTCTTTGTTTCTCTGTACCACAGGTAGTCACATAATCACCTGCACTGTCTGACACCCTGTCTTTGTTTCACTGTACCACAGGTAGTCACATAATCACCTGCACTGTCTGGCACCCTGTCTTTGTTTCTCTGTACCACAGGTAGTCACATAATCACCTGCACTGTCTGGCACCCTGTCTTTGTTTCTCTGTACCACAGGTAGTCACATAATCACCTGCACTGTCTGGCACCCTGTCTTTGTTTCTCTGTACCACAGGTAGTCACATAATCACCTGCACTGTCTGGCACCCTGTCTTTGTTTCTCTGTACCACAGGTAGTCACATAATCACCTGCACTGTCTGGCACCCTGTCTTTGTTTCTCTGTACCACAGGTAGTCACATAATCACCTGCACTGTCTGGCACCCTGTCTTTGTTTCTCTGTACCACAGGTAGTCACATAATCACCTGCACTGTCTGGCACCCTGTCTTTGTTTCACTGTACCACAGGTAGTCACATAATCACCTGCACTGTCTGGCACCCTGTCTTTGTTTCACTGTACCACAGGTAGTCACATAATCACCTGCACTGTCTGGCACCCTGTCTTTGTTTCACTGTACCACAGGTAGTCACATAATCACCTGCACTGTCTGGCACCCTGTCTTTGTTTCACTGTACCACAGGTAGTCACATAATCACCTGCACTGCCTGGCACCCTGTCTTTGTTTCACTGTACCACAGGTAGTCACATAATCACCTGCACTGTCTGGCACCCTGTCTTTGTTTCACTGTACCACAGGTAGTCACATAATCACCTGCACTGTCTGGCACCCTGTCTTTGTTTCTCTGTACCACAGGTAGTCACATAATCACCTGCACTGTCTGGCAATTCAGCCTTCTTTGAATCAAAACACAAAGAAAGCATGTACTTTGCCATATACAGAGCAGGATCCATTAATAAAATCAACAAAAGATTATTGTAACACAATGGTTAAAACACGTGGGATGACGATTTTTGACATCTGCTGGTTTTTGTGTATGCCCTAAAGAGTCTCTCCATCCAATTTTCTGAAGTCAGAAGATGATGTGAAGGTAAATATTTGGGAGTCAATAGAGAAACTCCTGCATCGCACCCATACTAGCGATTTGATCCAGTTGTTTATCCGGAGTTGTTTGTGTATGCAATGAAGAGTTTTAAGCATGACCAATTTGTATTATCTGCGACACCTTGATACGCTCATGTATTGAGTCCAAGTGGTTTAGAAGTATTAGCTGTTGAATTCTGCCATGTTTCTTTACATTGATAACCTGGTTGGCACTCATTTCCCCCTCCTTCGTTTCTATCCCCTGCAAGTTTCTCTTTCCTTCCCAGTGCTGCTCTACTTTACAGCAGGAAGAGTCACCTCCTAATCTGTGTCCATCATGAAAATAAACTACTTCTGGTAGAGAGGTGGAGATAGACTTAGAGGTGCCTCCTCCCAGTAAAAGTAGAGATGCACGGGAAGAGAGAGAGGCACAGGGGAAAGACCCAGAGGAGAAATAAAAAAGCACAAGACGTGGTACAAACCCTTTGAATGCCAAACGGGTTTCCAACACATTGCATAGCAATCAGTTAGTCCTTTGGAACTCAGAGGGTCAAACCCTAAAAGAAGGGACCAGTGGGATGGAGGTCTTGGCATGGATTGTGTGTCAAGGGAGTGTGATAGTGGCAGGGACACAGGGGAGAGTAATATCACAAAGCTGTGACACAGGGAGAGTGGTGGCAGACATCGCAGAGAAGCTATGACACAAGGATAGTGATGGCAAACAGAGCAGAGAAGCTGTGACACAAGGAGAGTGATGGCAAACAGAGCAGAAAAGCTGTGACACAGGAAGAGTGTTGGCAGATATAGCAGAGAAGCTGTGACACAGGGAGAGTGGTGGCAGACAGAGCAGAGAAGCTGTGAAACAGGGAGAGTGATGGCAAACAGAGCAGAGAAGCTGTGACACAAGGAGAGTGGTGGCAGACAGAGAAGAGAAGCTGTGACGCAGGGAGAGTGATGGCAAACAGAGCAGCGAAGCTGTGACACAGGGATAGTGGTGGCAGACAGAGCAGAGAAGCTGTGACACAGGGAGAGTGGTGGCAGACAGAGCAGAGAAGCTGTGACACAGGGAGAGTGATAGCAAACAGAGCAGAGAAGCTGTGACACAGGGAGAGTGATAGCAAACAGAGCAGAGAAGCTGTGACACAGGGAGAGTGATAGCAAACAGAGCAGAGAAGCTGTGACACAAGGAGAGTGATGGCAAACAGAGCAGAGAAGCTGTGACACAGGGAGAGTGGTGGCAGACAGAGCAGAGAAGCTGTGACACAGGGAGAGTGGTGGCAGACATAGCAGAGAAGCTGTGACACAGGGAGAGTGGTGGCAGACAGAGAAGAGAAGCTATGACACAGGGAGAGTGATGGCAAACAGAGCAGAGAAGCTGTGACACAGGGAGAGTGGTCACAGACATAGCAGAGAAGCTGTGACACAGGGAGAGTGGTGGCAGACAGAGCAGAGAAGCTGTGACACAGGGAGAGTGATGGCAAACAGAGCAGAGAAGCTGTGAGACAGGGATAGTGGTGGCAGACATAGCAGAGAAGCTATGGCACAGGGAGAGTGATGGCAAACAGAGCAGAGAAGCTGTGACACAGGGAGAGTGGTGGCAGACATAGCAGAGAAGCTGTGACACAGGGAGAGTGGTGGTAGACATAGCAGAGAAGCTGTGACGCAGGGAGAGTGATGGCAAACAGAGCAGAGAAGCTGTGACACAGGGAGAGTGGTGGCAGACAGAGCAGAGAAGCTGTGACACAGGGAGAGTGATGGCAAACAGAGCAGAGAAGCTGTGAGACAGGGATAGTGGTGGCAGACAGAGCAGAGAAGCTGTGACACAGGGAGAGTGGTGGCAGACATAGCAGAGAAGCTGTGACACAGGGAGAGTGGTGGCAGACAGAGAAGAGAAGCTATGACACAGGGAGAGTGATGGCAAACAGAGCAGAGAAGCTGTGACACAGGGAGAGTGGTGGCAGACATAGCAGAGAAGCTGTGACACAGGGAGAGTGGTGGTAGACATAGCAGAGAAGCTGTGACGCAGGGAGAGTGATGGCAAACAGAGCAGAGAAGCTGTGACACAGGGAGAGTGGTGTCAAGCAGGGAAACTGTAACAAAGGGAGGGTGAGCAGGGAAGCTGGGATAAAGGCTGAGTGATGGCAGGACAGAAGCTGTGACACAGCGAAGAGAGCAGAGTGATGGGAGATAGGGGGCACAGGGAAAGGTGATGGTGGGTACACCATGCAGGTGATATGACTAGGTCAATGCCAGTGGGGCTAAACCCTCACTGGCAGACACCAGTCTAAATCACCACCAAGTGTTTGATTGCCTGAAAATGTCCATGCAGGCAGTGGGAGGAGTTAAGTCATGTCTTACTCCACCCTCTGCCACAACTGGGTTACTTTGGCAGTGGCAATCCATGACTTTACTCTTATAAAATATAGCATGTTATAGATAGATAGATTTTATTTTTGCATATAGAACCTTAACCTTTTGAGTGCCAGAGGGGTACACAACACATTGCAAAGCAATGCGTTGGGTACCCCTCTGGCACTCAAAGGGTTAAACCTACTGACACTGATGTGCAAAAAACTGGAACAATTCTGGAACAGACCAACTGCACCATAGGGTACAAATGCAAATTCCCAACATTACCATTGATTTAAAAGCGGGTTTTAATCTGTTGAGTGATATAGAGGTCTCTACTGCATTTTAAACCAATACATTGGAGACCTCTCTAGCATTCAAGGGGTTAAAAGCCTCTTAGTGCATAAGATCCATAAAATAGAACAGGAACTGGAGAGTTTATTTCGCTGGAGACATCTTCTCTTTATCATATAATTATCATATCATTATCATACCTTATCCTTTAACCCACGAGTTCTTCTTACTACATCAGCCTCAACATATTTTTTTTTTTGTTTTATCTCGGCAACAATGTGTACTGCTGTGAATTTCCACAAAAGAAATTCATGGTCCTAAATCTTCATTATCCTACAACAGGATGTTACACAAATGATATTTGCAGTAACTCACACTAGCAGCTAATTATGATATGCATTACTTTTCATTTTTATGCCCTGAAAGCAGGATATTTTCACTGAATAACATTTAATTCTGATTTATATTAATATGAGTCCCTTGTCGGTGTCCACTTGCTCACATATTCCTTTCAAAAGACAAAATGATGTGTTCTTCCCCCCCCACGTTGTTCCTGATTAATATTTTAATACACTGATTCCTGCTTGGCTCCCCACACACATCTGAGTATTATGAAATCTAATAAAGTAATGATGAATTGACCAAGAAGCTTTCATAATCTTCTTCAGCCTGGAAAATACAAGGTAAGATCAAAGCAGAACATAGTCACTTGTGACTTCATGGAAACACGATCAGCACATAGTCAGTGTACCTACAATTAGAAATGAACATCTGAGATCCACTGGGATGTTTCACGCTGTATGAACCATTTCATAATAAAACCAAATTAGTATACTGCTTTAAGACAAAGGGCAGATGCAGCTTAATTTTCTCCTGCCATTTTGAATTATGTCAAGAAAAGTGGTGGTGTAAACACTTGGATATTTAGAGAGGTCTCCAATAAAGCAATTTGTTGGAGACTTAGCTAACATTCAAGGGGTTAACTGTTTACAGGCCAAAGGGGTGGGTAGTGCATTGCAGAGCGAACAGCATCACTTTTCTCCACTGAGACCACAATATTTCTCCTGATACTGGTTGAACTGTCATTGGTGCCTCAGGTACAAGGTACTGGCACCCAGTAACCAATGTTTTACTTCAGAGTTTAAAAACAAATCATATTTTTTCTGTTCTATCACTTGTTGGCAGGGAACCACAGAATGTCTTCCACCAGAGACCAGTATTCTGTAGTTCTGTCACTGGCTAGCATGGAGACCTGATTGATATATCTCTTTGAAAAGATATAAATTAGCATTTTATAGGCCCTATGGAGTGATGTATACCTAAGGGTGCAGTGATTAAAGTAAAAGCTATATTGTATTGATTTGTATTTATATTTATGTTCTCTTTTGTACTAAGGAGATGAAAGTGGCATGGGGAAGCACAACTGGTGCTACAAATTAGTCAAAAGTTGAGTATTGGTTTTGGTTCATACTTGTATAAACATATGATAAGGTACTGAATACACTTATCTGCCAAATGCTGATATAGAAAACCACATTTTTACAGGTTATTAAGCTCTTAATATATTCAGTAACATAAGGAAAAAGAAGTTATGTTTTTGTTGGTAAGGTAACACCTACACCTCTATTTGCAAAAAGAAACAGAAGGAATGAGTAACTCTTAAATTGGTTAACAAAATGATTGGCCAGGGAAGAAATATTTTAAAATGTACATCCAGAAAATCTCTATATATTTTTATTGTTTTTTTTTTGTTCATTTGTTTGTTTTTGCATTGTAGGTCTATGACTCCAGAATTCCACTTGCCAATTTGTTGCTCTTCTATCATAGTTCTGGAGAGAAATGTTAGTGGGGCTGGTGATTTACTTTTCTATTGGTTGCTCATTTAAGTCTTTTGTGAATTGTGAGCAGGCATGAGGTAAACACACTGTCAAATGGAGATTTGCAGCTATAGGGATGTGCAGACTTACAGTGCAAAAGGAAAATCCTTTTGATAAAAGTAGTGTGTTAATTATACCACTTAAAATAATCTCTCTACAGCTATCAGTCTACAGCAAGGGTGCTCAAGGGCTACCAATAGTCCAGAATTTTAGTCTCTCTCTGGTTAAGCAAGTGAGGCACAGGTGAGTTAACTAGTGGTTCATTCATTCTGTATGACCCACCTGTGCTCAACCAGGGTATCCTTCCATAATTGCTACACACAGTATAGCATTTGCCTCTGTTGCTTATTTACATTTAGAATTTTTACTGTATGGGAACCAAAATATATCGTAGGGGCAGATTCTATATAGGTTATCCAAATCTCTTCTTAAAAGAATTAAAAGTGCCAAAACATGAAATAGTTTGGTATAGCTTTAAATATCACATACTTACAGCTGGATTATATCAAAAATAATTATTCACATTACTTCCCTAATTCTAAGTTGGTTTTTTTAATGCAACTATAAATTGTCCTATTCAGAGAGCATTTATTGAGTCAGTTAATTAAATATAATTAGTGCACAATTGATATTAACTCCTACTGGGTTAACACATTTTTCTTTTCCCCATATAAGAATCCTTTTATTACTAATTTAATTTTAAAACTGTATTCCTAAAACAAAATATCAGCTGAAAGTATGAATTATATCAACATTTCAGTTGATAACACTATGTAATAAATATTAACACTCCGCACAGAATCTAAACCAGAGGTAATTACTGGAATATCCTGGTATCTACAGGGTTGGATTTCCAATTAGGCAGTGTAGGGAGCCGTCTAGGGTGTATCAGCCTTGCTGACCACTCCCAATATGTTTTTATGGGAGTGGTCAACACAATATCTGTGCTTCTGTGTCACACATCCAGACCTGATTTATATTAGCAGTAATGTCCAGTTTCTATATTATTTTTTGTTATACATATGTACAGGCTAGTTACTTTTAGAGATGTTTGTGTTTATATGTTATAGGATAAGGGTCAACAGCAGATAGGGCTTATGGGTGAGAAGATTTGGCCGTGGGAGGTGCTATGGCCTGTTGTACATAAATGTTGCCCTTCTTATTTTTTTTTTTTTTACTAATCCATTCCGGAGTCCTTGAACGGTGTGCAGCCGTGCAGGGACCCAGATTTCCAGGACGTATATGTACGTTCTTTGTCCTTTAGGGACATCTACCTTGGACGTACATGTATGTCCATTGTCGTTAAGGGGTTAAAAGTCACAAAACAATCCAATTTAATTTGTATTGAAAAAGGCACAGATATATATGGCAGTGTTATTTTGAACTTTTGTGTAAAATGACAGTATTATTATTTCTCCAAATAGAAGATGTAGGATTTTATAATAGGCCCATGATTAGCATGATGAAATACCAACTGAAACAATTTACACGTTTTTTTAAATATGGAATAGGCTCCTGAAGCAACATTCTAAATTGAATTTGACCATTAATGGTCATGCATATCTACCAACTGTCCCTACTTTTCTATGTCCCTGTTTTTGTCCTTGGTTTTAGAATATCAACCCTAAATTCTGTGGTTTTTCATTAAAGGATTAAATGGGTTTTAAGCTTCCCAGCATGGAAATACTGCATATTCATTTCATGTTATATTTTATTTAGGTGTGGCAATTCTTATTTTGTGTTACAAGTTCAGCTTTATTTCCTTAGTTCAAGGATTTCTGCTGGTGTCACTGTATATTGTACAGTGAACCACTTGTGACTCCTGTAATGTGATTCCCAGGGAAAAATATTCCTGGAAATTATTTCACAATGTTGGCAAGTATGGAGAGTGCGTTAATTAAGGGGGCAGGAAAGGGTCAGTGGAATAGCCTGGGCAAGTTCCCATAGCTTTAAGGGATAGTAATACTTAAGTATTACTAATCCCTATAGCAAAGTACTACTTTAAAAAAAACAATTGCCCCCAGTGTCATCTCTCAAACCTTTATGGTTTGAGAGATGATCGCTTCTAAAGTTGCCCTCTCCCTCCCCCTTCCCCGTAGTCAGCATTCTAGCAGACTAAAAGGAAGAGAGTCGTACGACTTTCAGGTGGCTCTCCAGCACAGCCAGAGCGCGTTACTAAAAAAGAAAACTTTCACTGAAATGGTCTTCTACGTGTGCTTGGCTTACAAGCACACGTAGAAGACCGTTTTAGTGAAAGTTTTTTTTTTTTAGTGAACGCTATCGCGGCAGAGCCGCCTGATGATCTCTGACCGGATTTCCCTGAGTCAGCTAGAATGCTGACTATGGGGAAGGGGGAGGGAGGGGGCAACTTTAGAAGTGATCATCTCTCAAACCATAAAGGTTTGAGAGGACACTGGGGGCAGTACGTTTTTTTTTTTAGTAGTACTTTACTATAGGGATTAGTAATACTTAAGTATTACTATCCCTTTAAAGGGATAGTAATACTTAGGGTTGCACCGATACCGATACTGGTATCGGTATCGGTGCCGATGCCAGCACTGATACCCTGTGTCAGGGTCGGTGCTGCAGAGAGGGAGCCCGGGGAGCTGCTCACAATGCTCCCCGGTCACCTTTCTTTCTCCTGCAGCGTTGGAGCATTGCCGTGGGTTATCATGGCAACGCTCCGACGCTGACCTCTGCCGGGGCTCGCAAGAGATCAGCGAGCACTCGGCAGAGGAGGGTAAGGGAGGCAAGATGGGGCAGGGGGTGGTGAAAGAGGCAGAGAGTGGGGTCAAGAGGGAGAAAAAGAGGCAAAGGGAGGAAGGATCAGGAGACAAAAGGAGGGGCCCAAGAAGAGGCAAAAGGAGGGGGCATCAGTAGAGATAGAGAGGCAAAAGGGTGGGATCAAGAGTCAAGGAGAAGGAGGGGGAGAAAGGGGGATCAAAAGGGAGAGAAAAAGCAAAGGCAAAAGAATGGGGCTCAAGAGGAGGAGAATGAAGCAAAAGGTGGGAACCAAGAGGAGGAGAAAGAGTCAAAAGGGGAGAATCAAAAGTCAAGAGGTGTTGTGTGTATGTATGTATGTGTGTGTGTATATTTCAAGTGCTCACCGATACCAATTACCGATATTTTTTTTTGCGGTCATTTGCCAGTTTTCCAAGTACCTAAAGCATATAGGTACTTGGAAAACTGACAAATGACCGCAAAAAAAGTATCAGTAATTGGTATCGGTGAGTACTTGAAAAAAGTATCGGTACTCGTACTCGGTCTTAAAAAATCGGTATCGGTGCATCTCTAGTAATACTTAAAATATAAAAAAAAAATGTTGTAGGGTTTATCCCCTGAGTAAAACAAGGGCACTACCACTGCTGAGTGATAGTTTATTAAAAATTATAACAGCTCAAACTTGAATTTTTTTGCTGCAATATCACAGTGGCCTGAAAATTTTTAGTGGCGCTGTTGCTACACCATCCTATGGACTGTTCTGGTCCGTAGACCATAAATCTCCATAGGATGGTGTAGCTACAGCGCCACTGTAAATTTTCAGGCCACTGTGATACTGCACCTAAAAAATTCAAGTGGGAGTACCCTTGTTTTACTCAGGGGCATAAACCCTACAACATATATTTTTTTACATTTTAAGTATTACTGTAACTTTAAAGGGATAGTAATGTTTCGCAAAAACAGCATCTCCAATTAATCTTAATAGTATTTGAGCCATAGAGAGTGTTATTTCAATACTGTCAGAGCTATAGTTCAAGAGTAATTGAATGATAAAGTATCCCCCTCCCGCCCCTTTTACTTAGTGTAACACTGCTCACCTCAGATGTGGAATCTGGTTGCTTGACCAGACAGATAACAGCAAGGGACAATCTTCTTACTGTAAGAACAATGAAAACCCTGCCCCTTTGAGAGGTTTTTCCCTTATCTTAATTGAAGATTGTCCCTCTCTGCAATCTACCTGGGCACCTCCCTGCTCTGCAGTATTATATCAGTAAAAGGGGTGGGAGGGGCATGCTTTATCATTCAATTACTCTTGAACTGACAGAATTGAAATAACATGTTCCAAGGCCCAAATACTATGATGATTAATTAGAGCTGCTTTTATTATGAAATTGTCATGCCAAGGCACGAGTTGGCCCTTGCAGGGCCTCTGGTTTGTATAATTTGTTTATTTATTTTGTATTTGGATGTTATTCAAAGTGCACCAGTCCTAGGCCATAAACTTAGCTGAAACTGAATGAGCAATCACCAGAGCAAAACATATAGAGTGCCATAAAAAAGGTATTGGGCCCTCTGCTATGATGGGGGGTTATCCAGAGAACATGTGTATATTGTAAACTGTCAGGCCAAACTTCCCCCCAGGTAACACCCAGGGGGTTTGGCCTCTTAGAAGCAACTGTGGATTCCTATTGGATTTGTGGATAAAAAAGGTAAATTTCTTTGTAACAACTGAAGGGGGAAATACCATCTGAAGTTCCAAGGACTCTTAAAATATCGGTAATTGTATTTAAAGGATTTCTTGTGTTTCTCCCATTTTAGTTTATGGACTGTTTTGCTTATGTGTAATCTTTAGTTGTGTATGTCCTGTATGTCTGTATTTTTGTAACCAGCACTATGAAGCCTTTTTTCAGATTAAATGTTCAATGAATCAGCTCTTGTCTCTGTTCTCTAATATGAACTCACTACTCTGAAGGAAGCTCAGGTAGCATACATTACTAAAAGTTTAAGTCTATGTCTGATTATTAAAGTGATTTTATACTGTAATTCTGTTGTTTTTGGGGTAACCTAAGACGCCCAGATATAAAGTCTTGGTGGTGGTAGCAAATTGTAGTACTGGGGTGATAGTGCAGGAAGGATTTCAGGGGTTAGTTTGGTGGTTGCTAGGAATAGTAACAGGTAACCAGGGGTTGGATATTGTTAACCCTTTCATTCCCACACTCTCCCCACTGTCTCAGCAGGGCCTATAGCCTTTGCTTATGACAGAAATATTACTATGCCTTTAAAATTCCTTTTCTCCAGCAGTTCTCTGTGATCTGCAGAGCTTGTTGACATTAGCATTCTTGGGCTATCACTGTCCTCTCCATTGAAGCCCAGTGTTGGTAGTTTTGTTGGCAGCTGGCTTTATTTGAAAAGATTAAGAAAACTCAGTGAAGTGCTGATATCACATAGCACTTCAGGTCAACTAAATCTGCAGGGCATACAGAGAATATTGTTGCATCTTAAGCTATGGTAATATGGTAATTGCTTACAGTTAGGAAGCTCATTCCCCTAACCCTTCACTGTCCCCTTAAAGGTATAATTATTATACTCATTATGAAAAATTGATTCTTTGTAGGGCTTTTTTGCTGTGTAAAATAAGGGTCAGTGACCACAGACTGCTGTAACGCCACTATAAAATAATGAAAAGATCAACTCACATCCACTCATAAAGTTGCAGTTCTACTAGAATAACATTTAATAAGTTAATTTGCTTTACTTGGCAGGAAAAGCCCTAAAATGTATAAATATCCCATCCTATTGACCCGTTATATGCAAGAGTAGTGTGCAGCACATTGCTTAGCAATGCATTGGAGACCTTTATAGCATCTACATGGTTAAAGAAGAACTGTCACCTTAAGACAGGTTTATTGTATTTTACAGAGAATAAGAATTTGCCTAGGTTGTACTAGCCATGTTGATATTCCACTTAACATTGGAAAGAGCTCAGTGGAAGGTTAAGGATTAAGATTTGGCCTCTCTCTAAAGCAGCTGAGTGATGTGCTGTGCCATAGCTTACTTGTTTGATGTTTATGACACAAGCGTTTTCCCTCATCTGATCTCTCAGGAGACAAGCTGGGCTTGAGGAGATGGTTTCTTGCTGCACCGGTTTATAGAATATCAATTCAAGTCCTTATTTATGAAGACAGCAGCCAGCATTATGCTTGGGCCTAGAGGATTTCTGGACAGCAGTGGATATACCACAGAGTATGAGAAATAATGCATTGTTTTGGAAATGATGAGGCCATAATATTCACAGAAACATCTGACAAGGAAACTCCTTGAAAGTAATAATGAAAAAAAAGAAAAGGAGGCAGAGTGGCTCTTTGTTGGGTTTCCGGAGAGTAAATCTACTCTTCTTTCATTCCTTCCATTGAGAGAGGGGGGTGATTCTGCTTGCTCAAACAGCAGCTTTGTACTAATGTGTTTCCGTGCGGATTTGCCAGGTGACCCCTGACCTTTCGGCAGCAGGCCAGTTCTGCCACAACAACTGTTTCTTAAATAGCCTCAGCAAGCGAAGTCAGTTTTAGCCTCCTTACTGCCCGGATGCAGCACTGACTTCCCTCTTTTATTGACAGATATGAATAATAGCCTTGCTTTTGCATTAGGGAGAAAGCAAATGAATGTATAGAATTAGGTTGTGTTGGGCATGGAGTACTAAATAACTTAGGGCCTTAAACCAAATTTATTTATACCAAATGCGCCATAAACAAGAGTACCACCCAACAATCCCATTGATTTAAATGGGACTTAACATCTTGAATGTAGAGCAGTATCCAACGCATTGCTTTGCAATGCATAGGGGACCTTCCTAGTATTCAAGGGGTCAAAAGCTCCATTTAAGTTAATGGCAAGCTTTATTACCCGTGATCATGGGCAAAGCATACTGAAGACTTGGAGAGGTTTAGCCACCCCAGAGACCAGCATGATTTCATCTTAGGACTGACCCAGAATGGTGTGATGGAGTGAGGCACTTTAATTAACGGGTACTGGCAACAGCACATTAACATCCCAGATGTGGTATTCACTGTTCCACTCCCTCTGTATTCTGCAAGTAGAACTCTCAGCCTCAGATCAACTGACTTAATCAGGTATTTATTGAAAACATTAATTTTTAATGAGACTGTTTAGAGAATGTCACCTCTATTCATTTTTCCCCTGAGCAGAGCATTGTAAGTTTTTGCTTACGACATGGGAATTATTGATTCACTTACCCATGTAACTTTCCTTAAATAACACACACATGCTCAGAGTTGGAAGTGAGAACAGCCAGTCATTTTATTAACACAGCAAACAAGTAAGCATTACATTTTGAAAATGTCCTCAACCCAACAAATAAATCTAAAGCATCCAAAATAAATAGGAAAGGATACTCAGTGTTATAGAGAGCATCAAGCAAAGCAAGTTTATCAATCTAGAACTAAATGAAAGCAGATCCTCCACGCTGCTCATACCAGTTACTGACCACCCCAGCATATTGTGCACTCTGTACAAACACCATTCCATTGATAACCAAGCATAAAGAGAAAGTGGCATACCAAATTGATAGCCTGGCGTCAAAGCTTAGACATTCTAACACGCAACCCCTTGCCACAACAAAAGGTGTTGAACTTCTCAAGCCCTCCAGCTCCCCAAACCACCATAGGTATGTCCATAATGTTCTGAACCCCTTGAGCACTATATATTGAGATCAACATTGGTTAAATGAAGTTCTTCCTGAAAGAATCCCCCGTCAAAATCCTCCAAGCTACAATGACAGCAAACCATGCCCCTGTTCCTGCCCACAAGATAATAACTAATAGATAATAATTAATAACCTTAATCCTTGCCTGATAGACCACATAGACCAAGCAAGCATCCACCTCCACCAGGGAATGATCTCAGACTATACCAAACAGATCCCAGGAAAAAGCACCAACAAATGAAGCAAATCACACTTCATATTCTTAATTCCTTAATCAGGGTAAGTTCAAATCATTCCCCTCAGTGTGTATCACAATAACATATGTAGGCCTGTTTAGTTTCTTGCAACATACCAACTCAGACATTACCATATCCTATTTCATGACTCTACCATAAAACCACTGAACAACCACCCTCTCATTGTCAGAAACCAAACTTCTGGCCATTCCTCCTGACAGCAGCCCTTTGTGCAGTTCAAAACACCAAAGGATGACCTAAAATACAGATGACACAAGGCTGAAAACCTGAAACAAAATAAACAAAACTCTAAACATTAATCCTATCTGCCCTAACATAGCCAATAAAACACTTGTATTTCCAACTACCTATTCATCACACCTCCTGAAGACCACATCTGAAAGCTTCTTTATTAGCTCCAAAATTAAAATAATGGGTCTCGTAATCAAACTCACCAAGACCCAGGCTCTTCAAACACATCCAAAAGATGTGTGGATTTGGACATGGGTGGGAAAAAGATTAATCAAAGTGAATCAGCAATGGCCTGCTGCAAACCTACATCACCAAAAAGATAATCCCTCAAATGTTGAACTGGACACCCCTTCCATGTGAGCAAAGATAACCAGCAGCCATACCTAGTCTAGAAGATCACCTCAGTGAAATACTCGAATAAAAGCCCCCTTGAGTACACTGTCTATTAAAATGTAACTCCACAGTGCTTAAGACCCTGAAAAACACTAAAACGAATATGAAATGGAAAAGTGTAACTTCAAAAGATAATCGATACACAAAATATTGCAACTGACCCAATAAATGATTGAGGAGCCCCACTAAACAAGGCCTCCTCCTATCTTGTGACTATTTTGCACCACTACTACTTGAGAGTGGCACATAGAGTACAGATGTAGTGGGGAATGTGCACTCTTGAGGCCTAGTACATACTATTGGAGACTTGACAATGCCATGTTGCTGGCCATTATGATTCTACAGGTATTACTTGTTTCCAGCCAATACCTCGGAAAAAGGGCTTTTATTAGCCTATCCAAACAAAAAAGACACTCTCATGTTACACCTATGGTGCAATTGGTATGCCCCAGAATTGCTCCACTTTGCTTTTATACACATACCTCCCATGTGCCCCTCTTTAGGGGGGACAGTCCCTCTTAAAGCTACAAATACCACTGTCCCTCTTTCCCACCCTGGTGGCCCTGTTTTTAGGAGATTAGACTGTGTGGTGTGTGTGCGTATATAAGTGTATCACATTGCTCCACAGCAATAAAACTCACCTCAATGTTTAAATAAACTTAAGTATATTTGTTTATAAATTAGTGTGTGTAAATAAAATACTTTTGTTTTGATCTAAATAATGTATTCAGTTACACAAACGACTTTCAATAGGTAATGAAATAACCTACAAAATCTAGTTAATACCCTGTCCACCAGACACACCCCCTTTAAAAGTGTCCCTCTTTAGACATTTGACATTTTGGAGGTTTGTATGCATAAGGCATGTGTTATCGTATATATTTCTATTCCTTTTGTTAAATCTGGAGATCAGCCATAAGTGTTTAACCTTTAACTGCCAGAGTGGTACGGAATGCATTGCAAAGCAATGCATTCCATACCACTCGGGCACTCAAAGATTTAATACTATGCTGCACCCGCTGCTCTAATTCCCCTCAGATGTGGAATCTGGTCCCTTGACTGGACAGATCACACCTTGACAGGTTTTTCCTTTATGCTAACTGAAGATTGTCCCTCTCTGCGATCCATCTGGGCAGTCTTGCTGATCTGAGGTGAGCAGTGTTACATCAGTAAAAGTGTGGGAGAGGGATACTTTATCATTCAATTACTCTTGAACTACAACTCTGACAATGCTGAAATAACACTCTCCATGGCTCAAATACTATGAAGATTAATTGGAGCTGATTATATTGTGAAACATTACTATCCCTTTAAAAGGGGCTTTTAACAACATACCTGCTAGAGGGATCTCCAAGACACTGCAAAGCAATTCATTCAAGAGCTTTCTATCATTCAGTGCACTAAAATCCCTACTTAAATCAATGGGAATTTGAAGAATTGTTATGTGTGCTCCGTGGTGCAGTTGGTTTGCCACAGAATTGCTCTAGTTCCTCTTAATTCATCTGCCACTGTATATGTTTATATCTGGAGTGGGGAACCTGCAGCCCCCCAGCCTTTTTTGAACTACAGTGCCAATCATCATAAGCCAGACAGAGGCTGTCTGAGGATGATTAAAACTGTAATCCAATGGCAGCTGGAAAACCACAGGTTGTCCATTCCTGATGGAGGCTCTTATTCTAGCAATAATCTACCAACTAACAACAATCGGATAGCTTTTTGCTACTATATGTGCTATGGGCCTGTCTCCCGGAGACAAATTACCATAGCTTACAAGTGCCAGCGTGACTGGAAGGGGTAGCTCTGCTGCCAGCAATCAATAATTCTACATCTTAGTGACGTTTAATTAATTGGTTGTGACATTGCCTGCAGCCACATTGTCCTCTAAAGAGGGCCCAGCAAATTGTTGCAGATCTGGGAATTGCAGTTAAAAAGTGATAAATAGTTATAAAAAATGAATGTTGGCTGTCAGTCATGGGGATTTATCCCCTCCCAGTTCTCCATAACCCACTGAATGTCAGAGCTCTCTTCAGTTCATTGTGAAGCAAGGGGTTAATACAGAACAGTGTATTGCACTAAATGAATCAAATTTTTTTATGCTTAACCCTTTGGATACTAGAGACTCCTCTAGCAGCCAAGGGTTAAAGAATTCATTGTGGGCATGCGTACCAAGAAAGTGGAGCAGCTGTGAGGCAAACCAACATAGATTCCTCCATACTGCAGTCTGCAGGATCCAGCATCAACCATGTCTGAGTATTGACACGCCTCAGGGCAGTGATTTAGGCAGGGGGTTGAATCACTGCAGGACCCTCACCCATAAACACACACACTACACATATTGACCCTAACCCTCTGTTTCCTCTCTCAGTTTCTTCATCAGTTCCCTGCAGACTTATTCAGCTCTTCTTCTTCCTAGGCTGTATACACTTCTCCCTGGCTCATTCATCACCCTTCCCCCATTTAACCCTTACTACAACTTCCTATCTTCAGGTTTACCCCATTTAGGCATGGTAATACCATTTCATAGGCAAGGACAGTCTCCAGTGCTCTGTGTGGCAATCATTCATTTGTGTTCAGACTGAGAACCCCCTCATGCTCCTCCATAGTACCCTGAGACAGCACTGCTGAGGAACACATGGGGCAGCTGTCAGTCTGAATACAGATGAACAGATCGCAACTCAGAGCACTGGAGACTTCAGTGGTCACATACAGTCTACATGTTCATCTTTGACTACCAGTGACCAACGGAAGAAGGCTGGGGTGTCAAGTGTATGTGAATACCAGTGTGACAGCAGAAAAAGGCTGTTTTTTCAGACTGTATGTGACTCTGTGACTATCTGTGGACAGCTGAACAAGGCTAGGTATCTGAGGAGGATACCTGTTTCTGTGGCTACCAGTAGCCAGTTAAAAAAGACTGGGGTGTTAGTGTATATGTGGTTCTGTGACACCGGTGGAACAGGGCTGGGATGTCAGACAGTGTATGTGTGGTGCTGTGACTACCAGTGGACAGTGGAAGAAAGCTGTTGTTTCAGACATTGTATTTGTTGTTCTGACTACTATTGGGACAGTGGAACAGGGTTTGGGTGCCAGATAGTGTATATGTGGTTCTGTAACTGCCAGTTCCAGGAGGACAAGGCTGGGGTTTCAGACCTTGTATTTGTGGTTCTGTGACTAAAAGTAGAACAATTGAACAAGGCTGAAGTGTCAGACAGGGTACTGATGGTTCTGTGTTGAACACTAAAATCTCCCTCCCTTCCCTCTGCCTCTTCTCGAATGAGCAACAACGTTTCTTTTGCTAATATATTATAGGTTTGGTCCTGCAGCACTTAATAAGGGTTTTCCCACTGCAGGCAGTTTCCTAATTCAAAGGTTATAACTGTTCAAACTGTCACAAATTAATGAAGTTGTTACGATCCTATTCTATGGAGAACTGTTGTCAGTGTCTTATCCCAACCACAGAATGTAATACCTGTGTGGACACACATTGAACTGTAGGTGAACTGTCGGAACACAACATAACAGTGAAAAAAAAAAAACACCAGCAATAGTTTAATAGTGTGCATACCCTTGTTTTACTCAGCAAGAAACACCCTACAGTACATAATTTTATAACAAAACTTTACTTGCTCTTTACGTGCAACATATTTTATTTGATAAATGTGATATTTCACATTTTTAACACCAGTTCATGTTCTGGAGTCTTTGATTAGAGTTTTACACACATATTTGTTAGGAATATTTCCACCAAGCAATGACAATCCAGATGTTACAGCAATATATCTACATCCATTTGAACATTCTGGAACAGAGTGCTTTGGCTGACTGTATAGTAATAAAGCACTGCTACACACTCGTTTGGCTCTGACATGCTTAATAATTTGGGTGTAAATATCCTCTTTTGCAACTGTTATGGATAAAATATTCTTATCTGCAATATTGTGGCAGCACTGAAGAATGTATTGAATGATGTTAAAGGGACAGTAATATCCCCAAAAACATAAAATATTAATCAATATGCTCCAAAGCCTATCTCTCAAACCGCTATGGTTTGAGAGATATAGGGATTCAGAGTTTCCCTCCTCCCTCCCCTTCTCCTGATGTCAGCTGTAAAGCTGACAGTAGGAGAACCGAGTCATACAACTTGAGGAGGCTCTGCAGCAGAGCCGAAATCGCGTTATTTCTAAAGAATTAATTCATTGGAAAGGTCTAAAAAGTGTGCCTGGTTTGCAAGCCCAATTTGTAGACCTTTCCAATGAATTAATTCTTTAGCGATAAAGTGATTTCTGCTCTGCTGCAAAGCCGCCTGCTGGTCTCCGGACAGGGATCTCCTGCTGTCAGCTACTGTAGATGCTGACATCAGGAGAAGGGGAGGGAGGGGGGAAATTTGAATCCATATATGTCTCAAACCATAGCGGTTTGAGAGATAGGGTTTGGACATTACTGTCCCTTTAATTATTCTTTATACCTTTTGGCTGGTTAAGGAGGATGATCCACCATCAAGCAGAAACATTATTAGCATCACATATATTGGGAGCTGTTTGTGTTGCTACTGAGACTTCTGGGGCAATTTTCAAGTCTGGCAGTCCATGTCACCAGAAGTTGCAGTCTGGTCCGGACAGTTGCAGCAAGGGACAAACTTCACTAAGCAAAGGTAAATCCTGCCCTCCTTCATCAAGGGGGACAGGATTTCTTTTATACTTACTGAAGTTTGTCCCTCGCTGCAGCAGTCGAGTTGCACAACCAGATTTGAGATTCAGAGGGAGGTGGCCAGAAGGGACGGGCAGGGGATCTTTATCTCTTCATAACTTTTGAACTATACAAAAGTAAGGACTTACATATAGCGCAATGTCTTAATTTTAATACAAAGAAGACTCGGCGCAAGACTTTTCAATAGACATTACTATCTCTCTAAAGGGATAGTAATGGTTAATTTTACCTTGATGTAATATTGTAGGAATTAAAAAAAAGATGACGATCGATGTAAGTCTTATCTCTCAAACCCTTATGGTTTGAGAGATATCACTTGGCAAAGTTACCTCTTCCTGTCCGTTTCATTGAAGTCTGCAATTTAGCTGACAGCTGTAGATTCCGGTCATATGACCAGATGGAGGCTCTTCAGCAGAGCCGAAATCACTGGAATGGTCTACAAAGTGTGCCTGGTTTGCAAGCACACTTTGTAGACCATTCCAATGAAGTATTTATTTCTAAATAGTGTGATTTCGGCTCTGCTGAAGAGCCTCCATCCTGTGAAATGACCAGAATGTGCAGCTGTAATAGAGCGTTGAGAGATAAGACTTACATTGATATTTCTCTTTTTGAATGCCAGTGGTTCTTAATCTTTTTTTGCTCGGGGCACCCCTAACACGTAATCTTGAACATTCGGGGCACCCGTAACATGTTTAATGGACTTTATCAAGGGCAAAAGGAAGAGTACAAGTAATATTAGGCCTTATAACCAAAATACCATAACTAACCATATTGTGCAATTTCTATAAATCTTTATTTAAAAATCCATTTTTGTTAGTCTTTATAGAAAACACAAGGCACCCAAAGTTGATATCCGTGGCACACCAAAGTGCCACGGCACCCTGGTTGAGAATCACTGGCCTACACTATTACATCAAGGTAAAATTAACCATTACTACCCATATAACAGATTTTGAGCTGGTACAGTATCACCAACTGTTGGCTTGCTCATGTGTACGCTTTACCTTCTTCACATAGCTTTATGGTCTAATAAAAACTAGTTCCCTCAGAAATTCTCTTGTTCATGTGTTTTTTTTTTTGTGATTGGGGAATTTAGTGTAATATTTTAGGGTTAAAGAAGAACTTACACCTTTTAATAATAATGTCCCCCACTTACCTTGCTATGGCCTGAAAATCCTGATACTCCCTAGTTTCAGGCAGTTTTTCAAACTGAAGCAGGCAGATTGCATAGGCCTATTTAACCCTTTAAGGACCAGATGGGTGTGTGACACATAAAAGAGCAATACATAACACACCCTTCATTTTCTTAAAGCTGAACTACCACCCAATAAGAACACTGCCCCACATAATTGCCCATCTGGTGACTAGCTGCTCAGTAGCGCTAGTCGCCAGAATTATTACCTGATTAAATAGAATTTGCTATTCTTCCCAGACTGACAGCAGGGTGGAGTGCGGACATCTTGCCATAGTGATGTCCATGTGCCTGCTCTGTCAATCGCAGCCGTGTCTAGGAGGCGTTGCTAGGAGCCGTTCGGCTCCAAGTCTGGGAAGAATAGCAAATTCTCTTTAATGTGGTAATAATTCTGTCGACTAGCGCTACTGAGCAGTAGTCTCCAGATGGGCAATTATGTAGGGCAATGTTATTATTGGGTGGTAGTTCCGCTTTAAAGGTTTAATGTTACCATGTGCAGTGAACAGAATTTGAGGTCCTGTGGTCCTGCAAGCAACTGTCTTGTCTGCCTCCATGGACAAAACAAAAGCCAGGACTGATAGAAGATGTTATCTCTTGAACCAAGGCACAAAAACAAAATTCATCAGAGCCATTAGGATTTTTTGACCATAGTTTGGTCAGCAGGAGATTATTATTAGTTCATATTTAAATTTAGACCGCGCGTCTGTTCTGTCAGTCCCAGCCAGAGCCGGCCGGCTCCTGGCAACGCCTCCTAGACCCGGCTGGGACTGGCAGCACAGGCTCACGGACGTCACAATGGGAAGATGTCCGCGCTCCGTGCTGCTGTCAACCGGGGAAGAGAGCAGAAATCTATTAAATGAGGTAATAATTCTGGTGACTAGCGCTACTAACAGCTAGTCGCCAGATGGGGACTTAGTGAAGCTAAAGATTTTGTGGGGTTTAGTTCCGCTTTAAGTTATGAAAGGAAAATGTAACTACATAAAAAGTAGCTCTACTTTTATGTAAGAAGTACTTATCTCTGTATGTATCCTTCAAACCATAGCCTGTAGGAACTGACCAGCTCATGATGTATATACTCTTAGCAATCCCTAAATAAATTCTAAACTGATTGCACTGTTGGTGGCAGCAGAGATCCCTAACCAGTAACACCCATTTGACTTCCAACAAGGGATGTGAGGGGTGAGCACTATCTGATTGCACTGAGTATTATTCAAACACACTGTCTGATTGCATTAAAATGATTCATGCAGCAGCCTACTGTAGATAAATAATATTCTGGCATTGAGACTTGTTTTCTGTAGTCAGAGAATCATATTTCATTATATATATCCTCTTCTTTGAGTCTTTTGCTGAATGTTGGTGGAGGTTTCTATGGATGTCTCTATTAAAACATTTATATAGAGCTGTTGTCTGTAAAGAGGAAGTATGACATCCTAATGGAGATCTGTAAATGCATTCAGTAGCAAAAATATATACATAATAATGCATGTACTGAAGTGCTGTATGAAGGACATCTACACAGGTACACTATGTCATTCGGTTGGACAAATGAATCCTTTGAAAGCCAGAGATGTTATTTTGCAATGTATTCAAAACATCTGCCTTTCTAATGGATTGAAATACACTTGCTTAAAGGGATAGTAACACTTAATATATAGTAAAAATTATATTGTAGGGTTTATCCTCCTGAGTACAACAAGGGAATTCCCACTGCTGAGAGGTGTTTTATTAAAAAGTTATTGTAGCTCAAAATGTAAAACTTTAGGTGCAATATCTCAATGGCCTGAAAATGATACAGTGGCGCTGTTGCTATACCATCCTATGGAGGTTTATGGTCAACTGACCAGAGCTGTCCATAGGATGGTATAACAACAGCACCACTGTAACATTTCAGGCCATTCAGATATTGCAACTAAAATTTTATATGTTGAGTTGCAATAAGTTTTTAATAAAGCATCTCTCAGCCATGGGAGTTCCTTGTTGTACTCGGGAAGATAAACCCTAATATATATATATATATATATATATAGAGAGAGAGAGAGAGAGAGATTTTTTACAGATTAACCCATTGAGTGCCAGAGGGGTATGCAACGCAATGCGTTACATACCCCTCTGACACTCAAAGGGTTAAGTGTTACAATCCTTTAAGGACCAGCGAGGTGTGTGGCACTTTTGTCCATAAACGGTTATGTTTTAACTTGCCTTAACCCCCCTGAGTGCTAGAAAAGTAAACAATGCAGTTCTTCCTGTCACTTAAAGGGTTAAAATGTTGTTTTCGTCAGTTTCTACCCTAAAATGGAGAATCATGGACACATGTATCCAAGATCCCATAAACTTTCATTTGACTTCACAAATCCCACAAGCAGGGCTCAAAATTTCCACTCACCACTAGCCAATGGCGAGTGAAAATTTAGCCCTGGTGAGTAGAAATTCAGCCCTGGTGGGTATGTTATGGCTTGCAGTGGCGAGTGTCTTTTCAGGTCTGGCTAGTAGCAAAGGACTTCATATTTCAAGCCCTGCCACAAGTGCATACTATGTAAAGTCAAATTGGCTATACTTTTTATTACTTTTTTTGTTTTATCGAAACCTATTTTTTGTCCTTGATAGTAAGCTCCCTGTATGTCTGGTTCCAGATAGCTTTTTATCTGGGACTGTGAAAGCAGGGATAATTATATGTGTAAGAATGATGGTGATACAATGTATACATTACTGCCTCCAACCCAATAAATGCACTCAGTGCTGCAGGGATAATTTTGCATTATATCAGAAGCCCTGCTTCCACAGTCAATGACAAAAAGCTCTGTAGAAACAGATCCAGGTAGTTCACTCTCAGGTACATAGAAGTGGAAAATAAATTAGGTGAAATTGAAAAAAAAATGTTGGCAATTTGAACTTCTATATTCTACACTTGCAACATGTAAAGTGAAAGGAAAAGGATAATGTAACATTAATAAGACTGACGTACTTAAAAAAACTTGAGAAATTATACACCAAACCAGCTCGACCACAGGGGGATGCAAAAAGGTACCTAAAATGTGTATCGATCTAACTGGGGCTTTAATGCTTTAAATGCTGTAGAGGTCAACAGCGGATTTCTTCACAACGTGTTGGAAATCTCTCTTATTATGAGGATTGAGAATCATAAGGGTTTGCAACACATTGCTTCCAAATTGCTTCTAAATGCAATGCACACCTCTGTGGTCCTTAAAGTGTTAAAATGATGAGAATTTTTGGAAATTGTTATGTGTCCTCTTTGTTATTGGCTTGTTCCAGAACTTTTCTACCAGACAAATCTATCTGGTTACAAGTTTTCAAAATGGCTGTCCCGTATCTCCCAAATGTCCCTCTTTAGGGGGGACAGCCCCTCTTTGAGACCCAAATCCCCCTGTTCCCCCTGTTAAAAAGAGGGACACCCTGGTGTCCCTCTTTTTAAAAGATCAGACTGTGTTTCTCAACAGAAATAAAACTGACATTAATGTTTGTTTAAAATTCGGTATATATGTTTATACATTATTCTGTGTAAATCAAATGCTTAGGTCTTGCTTTAAATAATGTATTCAGTTACACAAATTGGTGTCAGGAGATCATGAAATAACCTAAAAATTCTTGGTAATGCTTCACCCACCAGCCACACCCCCAGCAACAATACCTAAAACAAAAGTGTCCCTCTTTGGCCATTTGAAATGTTAGGAAGTACGCTGTCCTATCACTCACAAAAGGATCTCAGTAATTAGAAACACCAAAGGTAGCCTGTTTTGTGCATGAATACTTCCAGTCCAATTTGTTTTAACAGCTCTCCTCCCCTCGATGGTTGGCTTGAGATGCTTTGGATAGTGTTTTTTTTTTTTAATTACCTGCTGATTTTGCAATGCTTTTTTTCATACACTGCGGATTCGATCAATAAAACATTAGTAAACATCACAGTTCTCCTTGGAATGTGATTTCAGTGACAGTGCAACCTGAGCACAGCAGCTCTGCAATGTTTATTTTTCTTATTCCAAATTATGTGCACTGTAGTCATGGGAAGGTCATACGCTGCATGTGTAACTAATAAGCAGCATCTGTTCTTAGGGCGAACTCACAGTTTTAAGAGATTTGTGGTCACATAATGTTTTCATGGAAGTATGGAGGAAAAGATAAGAAACAGAGTGAGTCTAGTGTACTAAGAAGAATTGTAGAGATTCTGATTTGAAGCAAACAGTATTCCCAAACTGGCAAATTTACTGACAGTAAAACTCCTAAAATTTGGAGGTGTTTGAAAAAAAATGATGGTGTATTTAAAATATGGAAGCTTAAAGAAAGATGTCAGTTAAAAAAAATATTTGTTCTTAAAGCAGAACTTTCAGCTTTATAATATGGCCCCCCAATACATTAGTAATATAAAGATAGGCAAAGTAATATTTGTATTATGGTGAATAAATTTACATTATTGAAGTAATCCACCTTTTTCGGCAGGAATCCAGTGGACAACAACGCAGACGTCTTAGAGGGAAGTTGCCTCTGAGTCTGTGCTGTCTGTCCCGCACGCTGCCAGGATTGGTGGTGACGTTCTTTGGTTACCTTAACCCCTTAACGACATGTGACGTACTATGACTGTCATGGTCCTTGAAATACTCAAGGACCGATGACGGTCATAGTACGTCACGTACTTTTTACTTACAGCGCTCTACCGGGAGCGCTGTAAGTAAAAATAGGGCCTGAAATTGACCGCTCCAACATCGGAGCGATCTCTATCAGGCCCCATAGTGACGCGCCAATACACACGACAGGTCACGTGTACCGGCGCGTCCACGTGGTTCTATGCGTTCCTTATGGGACGGAAACGTCCCAGGACCGCCGGTCGTTAAGGGGTTAAGGTAACGGAAGTTGCTGCCTGCGCAGGCGCACAGAGCTTCTCTTGTAAGCTTTGTGCCCTGGATGCCTGACAAAGAAGGTGGATTACTTCAATAACGTGGACTTATTCACCCTAATAGAACTATTACTTTGCCTATCACTATATTACTAGTGTATTGGGGGCAATATTATAAAGCTGAAAGTTCTGCTTTAATTTTTTCTAGTTAAAAAAAAATTGCCAAAGGAGTTGGCAGACCGGATGTCAAACTAATTACATTATGGAGAATAAATAAAAGAAAATCACAAAAATCATTTTCATTTAAATGGAGGGTTTTACCCCTTAAAGGTATAGTAATACTTAAAATGTAAAAAAAAATATGTTGCAGGGTTTATCCCCCTGAGTAAAACAAGAGTATTCCAACTGTGAAAGATGTTTTATTCAAAAGTTATTACAGCTCAAAGTTGAATTTTTTAAGTGCAATATCACAGTGGCCTGAAATTGTACAGTGGCGCTGTTGCTACACCATCATATGTAGATTTATGTTCTACGGACCAGGGCTGTCCATAGGATGGTGTAACAACAGTGCCACTGTATATTAAGTATTACTAACCTTTAAATGCTACAGGGCTCTCCAGAGTGGTGTTGTGCAGTGCATTGGGGATTAAGGACTGGATTCAAATGCAGGTGCTGATTTTATTTCTGCTTTTATCTCCAGGTAATCCCATACACTTCAATAGGACATTTTTTTTATAAAACGGGAGGTAACATTTATCTCCAGCATTTGAATCCAGCCCTAAATGCCCAATTTAAATGACTGGTTCATTTTATTTGATCATTGTGGTGAATAGGTTTTGTCCTGGGATGGCTCCACTTGTTTCCTTTAAACATATGACCCAGTGGTTCCAAATGACCACAGTAAACACAGCCATTTCTTAGTTACACATTGAAAAGTTAGAATATTAAGTGGACTGTATGAAAGCGTGAATGCAGCCTGAACAACTGTGCTTAAGGGTAAAAATAGCCTTTAAGCATAACCATAACTGGAACTCTCTGGATTTGCCCTGGAAACCTCCACTTCCACTGTTAATTACCGGATCTCCAGGGACAGAAGATATTTCTCCAGATGGTGAGTTTCTTGGTTTATATAGTGGAAGAATGTAAGGGTTAATATTTCAGGGTCAGATTATTTTGAGAGTTCCCTGGTATGCTTCCTGCCCAATTTAGAGGTGAACCCTGCCTTTTCTGATTGAGAATCCTGCCCAGCCCATTAAGCCCTACCCACATTATGATGCCATTTGTGTTACTTGGACACTCCCACCCCAAAGCAGAAAAGTGATAGGATCTGCACACGATAACTGTGTTAACCTCCACTGAGCATATTCATTTAACTTCATATAGAAAGCACAGCATTTCAGGATACATGCCCCTTCATCAAGGAAATGTCGCCCAAAATATAATGTTTTCTATGTGGTGTTAAATAAATGTTCTCAGTAGAGTGTAACACAGTTAACGTGTGCAGATGCCATAATTTCTGTGCTTTGATATTGAATCATAACTAGCACTGGTTAAAGGGATCCTGCACTGGCATCACTTGGTGTGCTAGGGTTAAGTCTATACTTGATACACTTCCATCCCAGCCCTTTTAAGTACTCCAGAGACTGGGATAAATACATTTATCAGGTATGGGCTAGGTATCAAGTTATTGGAAGCTGAACTTCTCTTTCACTGCCCTTATCTGCTGTTAATATGGTAGGGCAGAAGGGTCAATTGGGTATTAAAACAAGGATTTCACTAATTGGGACTGTGTATTTGCTATATGGCATGCCCCACTCCAATGTACTTGCACCAGCAGCAAATTGTACAGTTACTCAATTCTGTGCATTGTAGGACATGCTTATGTTAGTAGGTTGGACACTGGGCCTTATGTACAAAGCAAAACGGACGTAATTCTGGAACAAACCAACAGCACTGTAGGGGACAAATAATATTTTCCCTTGATTTAAATGCATTGGACACATCACTAGCATTCAAAGTATTAAAAGACCGATTAAAGTCAGTAATAGTTTTGGGAATTTTTGTTAATTCCTTATGATGCGGTTGGTATGACCCAAAATTAAGTTTTATTTTGTGCATAAGGCCCAGTGAGTGCTAACCCTCTGAGTGCCAGAGGGATGTGCAACACATCACTTTGCAATGTGTTACTTACCCCTCTGGCACTCAAGGGGTTAACCCACAGGTGACCTTGGATCCCGGAGACCTCTCCATTGCAGTGCAATGCATTTGAGGTGTCTCTTTGTCATTAAATAATATCCCATCACAGATTTTAACTAAAATCTTTCTGTACTGACTGAGCGAAAACAAACAGAATTGAGGGAAAGATTGGAATTGGGAAGGAAATTAACATGGATCACTTTCTAACGACTTGCAGTGTGCCAATTGCCCCAAAAACAAACCACTTCTTCAAAAAGGCTGTTCACATGGGCGCATATTGCCTAGTGTGGCACAGCTTGTGAACTGCTGCACTTTTCCTGCATTCAAAGCAGAACACAGGGAAGTTGCATAGGGCTGATCTTCATGGTGGCTTATAGGAACAACGTGCGGATCATTCATATGGATGACATTGGAGGTTGCTATGCTCATGTCAGTGTCCAGTGAATGGATGACCCAAATACTGACCATGTATAGCTGAAGCTGGCATGGGTTAGTAAGTAGTCACACTACATTTAGCTATGGAAATGTAGGACAGTTCATGTAACTAAAAGCCTGTGACAAGCAACCAGATTTACGCCAAGGGCCTAATACGTGGCTCTCAAGGCCAACAAAGGTCCAAATGTTATGGTTAAAAATTAAAAATTACAGTTGGAAAGGGCCGATTAAGCCTTTGGATCCTAGAGAGGTCTCCAATTCAGGGATCTTGCATTTTCTTTAGGTGGGAGACCAGTGCGCCCTTGAAGCAGATATATGCCTGCTCTTTTGCAGAGTCTGAAATGGGTACTGATTTATCAGTGTCCTTCCCCACGCTAGCAGCCTTTACTTCAAAGGATGTTCCACCTGCACACTTACTGATGCCACCACTGGCAGCAGGAAGATGGCAGGTCCCACAGAAGCAGCACTGCCACTGGTAGTGAGAGAGAGATACTAGAGAGACTCCCAGCTGCAGCAGGCCCTGTGACTTCAGGAACTGCTGTAGGCAGCAGGTGATGCCCATGCACATCATCATGTGCACGGTCTCCTCAAAACTCTAGCCAGGACAACAATACCAGGGATGCTATGGTTGTTTCACCTTGTTAACAACTTCCTTAAAACTGCATTAAGAACTCTATGAATAGCCTTTGACCCTAATGAGCTTAAAACTGCAAGTATGTTTTTTGTGGGTTTAGAAAAATATTGTGACTGCTGGGAAGGTTGGATGACCATGATCAAATAAAAGGGAAAAACACTAAAAGCAGGGAAGCTAGGAAGGAGGGAGAAACTAGAGACAGGCTAATGAAAATGTCCAGAATAGGTGGGTGGGCCTAACGCAGCGAAGGGCAGGGGATGACAGGCATAGGCAAGCAGTCAAAGTGGAGAAGACTCCACTCAGTAACTGAAACTCCAACCATGCAGGCCAAATGAAAGAGGAAGGGGAAGTAACAAGGCGGCCCTATATAAGGAAGAGAGGAAACCCCAAGCCTACCCAAGAACCCCAGAGACCAAAAACCTTCACCTACCTAGGCCTAGCCCAAGTCATGTGATATCCCTCTCAGTGTAGCTAGCTTAGCTACAACGGGTGCATTCTTAGTATTTAATAATGTTTTACATTTTCCTCACCATCACACAATACAATCCTTAATATTTTTTGTGGAGAAAATATGCAGAAAATATATGTACAGCAGGATTTACATTGTAGTGAAAAGAATCATGGTTTTATTAGGGATTTACTTCATCATGTGATCCCAGGTAAAAATGACAGAAATGAAAATCTAGTAACAGCTGGTTAAGAGATAATTAAAAAAAAATCAGAATTTATAGCAAGCAGTAAAATATCACTATACCAAGAAGCAAAAAAGCATGTTTTATTGCAAAGTATATTTAAGTGAATGTAAGTCTGGAAATCAGAAGTAAGCATATTGACCTCTGCATACTAGAAGAGTGTCTAAAAAGATATATGTGCTCATATGTCTTCTCTCACACCACTCCAATTAGTAACGTCCCGGAGCTCACCGATAGTACCTGGATGCCCAGCCACCTTGGTTCTACCACAACCGATCTTGATGACTTGAAAACACAAACAGTTGCAGCCTTACTTTTTGAAGAAAGGAAATCTTTCAGAATTAATATATAAAACACAGCTCCTTTATTAGCACAAAGTTAAAATGTAGCAGCATACAGCATGGGATGGCAAGGGTGTAGTAAAACACAAATAAAGGAGTGCACAACTCCGTCTAACGTGTTTCACTTTTAGCACTTACTCATAGAACTCATACTAGAAGAGTGATCCCCTTGCCTTCATTCACTGAGTATGGGGATGTGACATCAGGCCATAATGATTTTGCAGCAAGCCTGAAAGACTATTTTATTTTTTTATTTTAAGCTGGGATATGTTTTTAAGCATGTGAGTGTCAGACTGGTGTGCAAATCATCTCTTTGCAATACTTTGGATACCCCTCTTTTACTCAAATGTTTAACCTTTGAGTGCCAGAAGTATTCAACGCATTGCTCTGCAATGCTTTAAATACCTCTCTGGCACTCAAAGGGTTAAAGTACATGACAGAACCTTCTGTATTCTTATATAACAGCATAAATACTTTTGGTGTTAGATCAGCAATACAAGGGGAAGCAGTGCTGCAGAGACCTCTCTAGAATCCAAGGGGTTAAATATGGATGTGTCTGATTAGTATATGCCTAACATAATGCCACTTGGCTGCTTATATTACAGTTAGTTTTGTCATCCAGTGGTTTTCTCTTACTCTAAACCAGTAGAAAAATCTAATTAACTCCAGTTCTAAAATGGTATCCCTTGTGATCAAACTCACCCTTTTTAATCTCTCTTCATTGTGTGATTTTGACTCTCAAGATAACTGCAGTTACACAAAATATTTTTATTCTGTATTTTTTTAAAGACAAGATGATAATTGAAACCCCCATCTTACATTACTATGACCCTCCCCCCCCCCAATTCTTTCTTTGCTCCTTGATTCATGAGATAGTTTAACCAGTCACGAATGTCAGTTCCAGGAGACAGTCATGACAGTTCCATGCAGAATTACAGAAGACAAACTCTTCCCATTGTACATGCTAATCTTAAAGGGATAGTAATTTTTCACAAAAAAGCAGCTCCAATTAATCTTCATAGTATTTGGGCTGTGGAAGCGTTATTTAAATACTGTCAGAGTTGTAGTTCAAGAGTAATTGAATGATAAAGTATCCCCCTCCCACCCCTTTTACTGATGTAACACCGCTCACCTCAGAGCAGCAAGAATGTCCGGATGGATTGCAGTGAGGGAGAATCTTCAGTAAGCATAAGGAAAAATCTGATAAACCTGTCAATGGGGGCAGGGTTAACCTTTTGTTCACAGTAAGAAGATTTTCCCTTGCTGCGATATGTCCGGTCAAATGACCAAATTCCACATCTGAGGGGAGGTGATTTACAACAGGTAAAAGGGGCAGGAGGTAGTAGTGAAATAACACTCTCCATGGCCCAAATACTATGAAGATTAATTGGAGCTGCTTTTATTGCAAAACATTACTATCCCTTTAAGTCTTTGCAGTGCATTTCTTTGCAATGCTTTGAGCACCCCTCTGGTCCTTAAAGGTTAAGTACGATAATGCATGCTGCCTGCTTCAGTTTGAAAAAACATCTAGAAACTGTCATGTCTGCCTCCATGGACCTGACCTTCAGAACAGATTAAAATGTTATCTCTAGAGCAAAGGCACAAGGGAAAAAAGCAAAGGATTTTCTGGCCGTTGTAAGGTTAGTGGATGGGGGGGTGTTATTATTAGGCAGTGTTACTTATGGAGTAAAAACAGTCATGTTTAATGACCTGGAAATTGCTGTTATTTTAGTGGCCTGAAATGTTTGAAGACATTATCTGTTAACCCCTTGAATGCCAAAAGTTTAAAAAAGCATTTCATGTATTGTAGTATTGTATTTCTATGTATTGGTCAGAACCTACATTTTTACAGGCAAGGGCAGAGAGGCTAATTAAATTAATGAATTAATTAAAAGTTTAGCAGTTCTGAGGGAAATTGACCGCTCCATTGGAGTCAAATAAAATGACCACTGATTAAAATGGGGCTTTTAACCCCCCAAAATATTCGAGTGCTCAAATGAATTGATTTGCTATGCATTAGAGAGGTGTCTAGCTTTTAAGAAGTTAAAGGACTCAATTTAATCATTGGGAGTTTGGGTAATTTTAATTCATCCCCTATAGTGTTGTTGGTTTATTCCAGAATTGTGCCAGCTCATCATATTACATCACTCTCAACTGTGGGTATGGGGATATCCATGGTGCTATAATCAATAGTTCTTTCCTTTTGGGATATCCTTATCTAACTCAATGTAATGAAAATGTGTGTAGTAACCAATGGACTGCTGTCTGATCATGGTGCAGTTGTTTGGTCCCAGAGTTGATCAACATATGCTTTCTGGTGGCCCATTACTTTTTATGATCACTGCGCTTAATGAATCTGCTGAATGACATTCCTTATGGACATCCAGTGCAACCCTTATTGAAATTAAAATAGGCCCCAAACTGAAGGGGGTAAATATGTGGGCAGGCAGACAAGCAAAAACATTGTTGTACCCCTCTTGATTTACTGTGGTGCTTACTCCTGAATATGACCCAGTCACAAGGTCACTTGTAGGAGACTCAGTCCTCTCTGTCTGAGAATTCCTATGCTAAATGAGAAAACCTCTATAAACAACTTATCAGAGGACTGCTGTGTACATCATAACAATGAGTGCCTTTCATACTCACTACGATCATGGGAGCTCTTCCTGTGCTGTAGTTTTCATGTTGAGATTGTAATTGAGAATTCATAAAATGGTAATAGGAAAGAGAACAAGAATAATGCATTCACTGAGCAATTGTAGTGCCACAGGGCTTTCCAACGTTGATGCGATTTTTGACAGTTTAGAACAGTTTAGATGTATGTGTTCAGGCCTAATAAATTTCTTTTTATTGTACCTCTGTTGTATTGAAGTTATGTATATGAGCGACATGTTTAGGCACTGCTGTTGTATGTGGTCACAACTGGGACTGAGGCAAATCACCTGCCCCAAACATAAATTTATTTCCCCAAATTCCCATTCATATAAATGGTGCTATAACCTTATACCTTTAATGTTTGAGAGGTCTCCAACTCATTGTAATACAATGCATTGTTGACTTAGGTTTCATTCAAGAGGGTTAAAGAGCCAGAGAACCAGAGGGTTAGCCAATGCACTGCACTTCGGCATTCAAAGTGTTAAAAGGCCCTTTTAAATAAAATATATTTTTATTTCTTCCCTGTGGTGTAGCTGGTTTACTCTGCTTTTCCTTTGAACTTAAGAACCATGGTGGTATATGTATCAACCTGTCGGTAAAGGTCAGCTAATTTGTTTCTTACAGAGTTCTTATTAGGGAATGTTACATGTCAGCATGTATCAGCATTGACTAATAACTAATTGCTGGTAAGAGAAATTTACACTGGTGTTGCTATATCTCCAACAGCTTTATGTTTCACAATTATTTTTTACCAGGTTACTGGTAACTTTGGGTAGGTGATCCGCCCCTTTAAGTAGGCAGGAAGAATTCTAGAATTGATTGCAGGGGGTGGAGCCTACCTTCCCTCCTTGGCTGCAGCTAGCTAACCAGCTCCAGAAAAATGTGTTCCTTGGTGAAGACATGGACAAGAGAACAGTTCTGCTATAGTTTAAGAAGTGTATTTATTTTTCTGTTAGATATGGAATTCCACTATTAGGTGGATTACCATAACTGACAATGCCCTTAGATGTGGCTAGTTCAGTATCCAGGTGCTTTTTGTGGACTTTAAGCCCTGGGGGGAAAATCTTGGGTAAAAGTTCTTTCCTCAGGAGTTGCCCACCGAGGCTTCTTCTTGATACATAGTAATCTGAAGACAGAAGATCTGCAGGAAAGGTGAGCAACCCTTTGAATGCTACAGGTCCACATGTCCCACAGTGCCCCTCCGCACAGGGTTTTTTCCTTGGGAGTTCTTATTGCACACTCCTGCACTCATTGGGTCTGTATGTATGTCTGTTGGGTGTTTTGGAGCAGGTTTATGTGGTAACTTAACCCTTTAACTGCTGGTTTGCATCTTTTGGAGGTGTTATTGTCACTTTCCTTACTGGGTTCAGAGTTTTTCGGGTCTTCTAACTTGTTCTAGTGATGTCTCATGTAATTTTATTTCACAGTTTTAACACTGACAAAATTTGAGTTCCACTTTACTGCATAGATGCCGTTGCTCCATTCACTCCTATGGGACTGCACAGTTTGGGACATATCTCTGCAACCGCTCAATGTAGCTCTATCATCTGGTTACCATTGCAAGTGTGTTGGGGGGCTCAGGGGGCTTCGGGCACTGTTGGGGTACTTATTCTGGGAAAACTACATTTCCCATGAGTGCTTGCTTTGCACACTCATTTCTGATTGGCTCCCGCCACGGCAGCCATTTTGTGCCATTTCTAGAACGAGTATCCTATGCAGGGCTTGGACGCTCCTTCTCTCCTCTGTAGATTAACCCGTCGCCTGCCAGATAAGTGTATTTTATGTATTTCTGGGGTGAAATTTTAATCTTTCACACTTTAATTAGGTGAATCATTATATTAAATGTTTTTGACACTGTGAGAATGTCTATACCGTTGGAGCTTGGGGCCAGACCTAAGACTAAGGATGCTTGGGTCTCTGTATTCCCTATTGCGCATTGCTCTTCCTGTCATTCAGGGTTACCTTGAGAATTCTAGGTCATTTATGCCCAGCATGTTCTGATGTCCCTGAGTCTCTCCCAGGGACCTCCAGCCATGCATTAGAGCCAGTTTGGGTGCAAGAGTTCAAGGCTGCTACTAGGGACCTTAGGTCTTAGGTTTTTTGGGACCCCTTTGAGGCTGATCCTCACCCCTCGGTGGAGGGCCTGATCAGAGCTGTCTTGACTACCCTAAACATTCCCTTAGTTCAGGAGGTTTCTTCAGATCCTTCTGATGTGTTTCAGGAGCCTAAAAAGCCCCTTACTTGTTTTCCACCTAATCCCACTCTTGACCATCTCTTGTTGGATGAGCGGAAATCTCCGGACAGGAAACCTTCTGCTTCCAAGAAATTTGCCAAACTTTACCCCTTCCCTGACGCTTGCTCAGTGGGTTCATCCCCCCAAAGTGGATGCTCCTATCCTCAGACTATCTAAGTCTACTGCCTTGCCAGTTTCTGATGCGTCCTCTCTGTAAGACTGGACTGACAAGACACTTGAGGTTTCCCTCAAGTCAAGTTTTGCCACTGCTGGGATTGCCATGCATCCGGCATTCGCTGTGGCATGGGTTAACCGAGCCATTGCGGTCTGGACTGAACAGCTCACCCTGGCTGTCCGTCAGAATGCTCCTACTTCGGTTATTTTGCGCCTTCTTGCCAACATTTCTGAGGCCCAGCGCTATGTTTCTACTTCCTTATTTGATGCCATCCATTTGGTGGCTAGGGTTTCCACCATGTTTGTGGTTGCCAGACGGGCTCTTTGGCTCAAGATGTGGTCTGCTGACACTGCTTCCAAGAAAGCCTTGCTCTCCTTGCCTTTTCAAGACACGTTATTGTTTGGGCCAGATCTTAAGGATCTTATTAGTGAGGCCACAGGGGGTAAAAGTACCCTTCTACCTTTGGTCCCCAGGAAGAAAACCCCTCTCGAGCCTAATTGTTTTTTTCGTTCCTTCCAGACTGAGACACATCCGGTGAACCAGGCGGTTCCCTCAGCTCTGCGTGCCTCCTCCAAGCTCAAACAGCAATGGAAGCCCAAGGTCTCCTCCAAGCCCAAGGTTTCCAAGCCTTCTTTGGCATGACTCACCGAACCCAGGGCCCCACTCTGCTGTGGGTGGCCGTTTGCATCACTACCACAGCGTCTGGGAGGATTCAGTGGCGGACCCGTGGGTATCCATCCTCCACCGGGACAGAATCCGAGTTACTCCTTACATGGATGACCTGCTTCTGAAAGCCCCTTCTGCGGAACTTCTTCATCACCAGGTTCAGGACTGCATTCATGCTCATAACCATCATGGGTGGATCATCAACATGGACAAGCTGGATCTTGTCCATTCCCAGCGTCTGGTCTTCCTGGACCTTCTCTTCGACACTCAACAGAGCATGGTGCATCGACCTGATGACAACAAGATACAACTGGAAGGTCCCAAGGTTCTGCTCTTGCTGGAGGGATCCTCTAGCTCTAGCGGTGGATGCCATGTCCATTGCTTGTTTATTTCCTCTGGCTTACATCTTTCCTCCCCTCCCCATGTTGCACAGAGTGTTACAGAAATTGAGACTGGAGCACTGTCCAGTCATTCTAATTGCTCCCTACTGGCCTCGGCAGGCTTGGTTTCTGGAGCTGCTGAATCTGTCAATGGCGGAGCCATTCCGGCTCCCTTGTCACACGGATCTTCTTCTACAGGGTTACTGAAGAAGAAGGGTTTTTCTTCTAATGTGGTGGCTACTATGCTTAATGCCCGCAAACCGGTTTCTTCTAAGGCCTACCATTGTGTTTGTTCGACCTTCCTATCTTGGTGTGCTGATAGGGATCTCTCTCAGGATTTTGATCTACCTACGGTCCTGGCCTTCTTGCAGGACGGTGTTGATAAGGGCCTCAGCTAGAGTTCCCTTAATGTTCAGTCTTCTGCTCTCTCTATTTTCTTTCAGAGGCGCATTGCTATTCTTCCTGAAGTCAAGGTTTTCTTACAGGGCATTGCTCATACTTATCCTGTCTTTAAGACTCCCGCTCCTCAGTGGGACCTTAATTTGGTCCTTCAGCTACCTCCCTTTGAGTCCTCGGCTACTATTCCTCTATGCCTGCTGACGTGGAAAATGGCCTTTCTCCTGGCGATCGTGTCTGTTCGCCGTGTTGCAGAGTTACATGCTGTTTCTTGTAAACCACCCTTTTTGGTGATTCACAAAGACAAGGTGGTGCTTTGCACTTCTTAGGAGTTTCTTCCGAAGGTGATCTCAGAGTTCCACATTAATCAGGAGATTGTGGTGCCTTCTTTCTGCCCTGACCCTACTTCTGACAAGGAGAGGGATCACCACTTGTTTAGATGTGGTTCGTTGTCTTAAGTTTTATGTACATCGCACCGAGTCCATTAGACAATCTGTTCATCATTCCTGAGGGCCCCAGGCAGATTGTGGGGGTCCTTCGGGGTCATGCTCACAGGAGTCTTCTTTCCCTTCCACTATCTAGTCAATAGTTAGTGTCTCAAATCTTTCTGGAACTGGTTGGCTAGCTGAAGCCAAGGAGGGAAGGTAGGCTTCACCCCCTGCAATCAATTCTAGAATTGTTCCTGCTTACTTAAATGGGCGGATCGACTACCCAAAGTTACCAGTAACCTGTATGGACTAAGAGAAAAGGATTTAACAGGTAAGACTAAAATCCTCTTTTTGTCCTAATAATTCGCAGACTTTAATCCAGTAAAAAAAAAAAAATCACAAACTGGCATAAAGACTGCCATTTTCAAATGTATGTGCTATTACTTTTAAAGGGGATGTTTACCCCCTTCAAAACTTTGCTTAAATATTTTCTTTAGCAATGATAACTAAAGGAAAGTGTATCCTTTTAAAAAAAACAAAGAAATCAGCCAGTTTGGAGAAATTCAAAGATTAAATATAGCTCTGTACTTTTTTCCGGCAGACAGTGGTGACCGGATCTGTACCGTAGTCTGAACTTCTACCCAGCCTCCTCTGATGACAGAGGCTGTCTGTCTCTAAAGTGGAGCACTCTCATTGGCAGAAATTGATCTCTGCCAGTGAGATCAAACCAGCTTAGAAACAGACAGCCTCCGTCATCGAAGGAGGCTGGATAGAAGTTCAGACTACGGTATAGATCCGGTCAGCACTGTCTGCCGGAAGTAGGTACAGAGCTATATGTAATCTTTGAATTTCTCCAAACTGGCTGATTTTTTTTTTTTTTTAAAGGATACACTTTCTATTAGTTATCATTGCTAAGGAAAAGATTTAAGCAAAGTTGAAGGGGGTAAACATCCCCTTTAATGATACACAAAAATGTACACTGACACATTTTTATGCCAATATAGGTTTGTGACACATTGACACACATATCGTATGCCCCATAGCACCGTATGTTTGAAAGAAAATTGTGAGAATTGTGGAGCACTCCAAACAGTCTAAATTAAGATAGGAGCACTATATGGACTGTTTGGATAGCTTCCACAATTCTGTGGTTTCCTGACATGGCTTGGAAACTTCACTATCATTCAAAGGATTAAAATCCCCAGTTAAATCAATTAGAATTTTTGGAATGGTTAGTTCTCCCCTATTGTGGAATTGACTTGCCCCAGAATTTCTCTGTTTCTTTCCCTGTGAACATGCGGCCTATAGTGTTGATTTCTGATTAAGGCAGATGTGCACTACATCTAATTTATTTTAATATTACAAACTTGATATTACAATTTTCAGTCTTAAATGATATTCAAATGATATGCTAATTAATGCATTAACAGATCATGTCATATTCATCAAGTATTCAAATGGACTCCTTAACTCTTGTTCTTAGATATCTGTCTAAATGGGGAAGAGTTTCTAAGGCTGTGAATGCTGGTAATGAGCCATTTTCATCCATGTAATAGTAATATAAATCTCCATCTGTTCAACAGATTAATCATTCTTTGCTACTAAACTATATCCTACACCATGTAATTAAGTGTTCAGACGGCAAATAACTTGTGTTTTCAGGTGGTACACTGGTAGGATTATCGGCCCATATTTATAAAAGTAAACTTTACGTATTCTGGAGTAAACCATCTGCAACATAGAGAACAGATACAAATTCCCATGCAATTGAATGGATCTTTTAACCCCTTGAATGCCAGAGAGTTCTCCATTGTATTGTGAAGACCTCTTTAGCATTCAATTTAATTTAACAGGACTTTATTTTTGTCCCCTATAGTCCAGTTAGTTTATTCCAGAATAAGTCCAGTTTGCTTTTATACATATGGACCATTGGAGAGGTTTATAAGTAGTTTTCTTAGTGTACTTTTAAGAACCTTGGTTAAAGGTCACGGTGACAGGTCATATTTATAGAGTCAAATTTATAAGTATATGTATCTGAGAATATTCTAAGAGAATGCTCAGAAAAGTTGAGAATATTTTTTCACATATATAGCTGTAACTATATACTTCCAATACAAATGGATTATACCTGCTGCTAAGGGGATAGGAACACTTAATATGTAAAAAAATATATAGTGTAGGATTTATCCTCCTAAAAACAAGGGTACTTCCACTGCTGAGAGATGTTTTATTTGAAAGTTATTGCAGCTGAAACTTGCATTTTTTACATGCAGTATCTTAGTGGCCTACAATTTTACAATGGCGCTGTTGCTATACCATCCTATGGAGGCTTACGGTCAACTGACCAGCACTGTCCAAAGGATAGTGTAGCAACAGCGCCACTGTACAGTTTCAGGCCACTGTGATACTGCACATAAAAATTACAAAGGAAGTGCCGTACAATACATTTTTTTTTTACGTATTAAGCGTTACTATCCCTTTAACATGTAATCATTAAAACTGACTTTATTTTGGGGTCATTTAGCAAATTTCTTTATAAATAATTTGCGAGACAATGCTTATTTGGACAAGACCATTTCTACTCCACTTTTGAAGAAAGTCTACTGACTGAAGTTGGCACTGAGCGGAAATGTTGCTAAACTTTTATACATATCACTTTGAGATAATTTTACAGACACTTTCTTTATAACTCCAGTTTATAAAGCTCCCCCATTGTGTCAAGAGTGTGGGTTGGCGTGGCTGGCATGGCAAGGCGTATGGGTGAGGGTGGGTTTCTGATGCCCCTGGAGTGGATATATCATTTTCAGCTCACTATTAGGGAAGCACCAGTGTGAAAAAAACTAGGTGAAAATAAAGAAGAAATAATAAAAATTAAAGGCAAATTGACTGTACATTTTATGCATTTGAAGAATATGTACATTCAAAAAGGAGTTTGACTTTCACTTTAGTTTTCTTAATGTAACAACAATTAGTGAATATACATTGTTTAATGGAATATATCATTCACACACCTCATTCTTCTCTGTAATGCTGTTTAGAATATCCCTCCTTGCTATATTGAGTATTGATTAAGAACAAAGTGATTATTCTTCTTGGATGCATTAGAGCATGATGGTACAACCTCCTCTCTTCTCTTTATTGCTACTGCTAACAGATATGGAGGCAATCTGTTCGTCAGGATTGTGCTTCCACTTAAAGAACTAATTCAGATCAATATGTTGCATCTCCATCTGTATGTACCTCTGTGGGGTGATTGGTAGTCACACCTGGGATCTTTCAGAGTTTGACCCTGCAAACTGTTAGGGTTTGACCCTGTGACTCAGGGTTTTGACCCAAATCTCAGGGTGAAAGACCAAATTTTCAGGGTGAGAGGGCCCAGCGTTAACTACCATCTCATCTGCAACAAATAACTGCTTATGTAGTCCCTAAATTTATGCAATTTGTACCAGCAAGCAGTATATCGCCTGAAATCTACATTCTGGGGAAGTTTATGGGTTATTATTTCAAAGATATTATTTTGAAAGTTCCCAGGTATGGTGGTAGATGTAATTCCCATAATCAGATTGTATACCTTCAACTCAGTCATAGAGATAAAAGTGGGGTACAAGGAGTAGTCCCTGTACAATCATAATTTACAGCTTGCAAAATATATCACATTGTTTAAGAAGAGCTTTCCCGCTGAGTAACACATGCATATTCCCACTGCTGGAGTACTTTTCATTATATTTACAGCTGAAACTTGGTTCGTTTTTGTATGTTTTTGACATTAATCCGCAATGTTCCATTGTGTTCACCAGGTGGTGCTGTTCCTATAATTTACTTTTTAGAGCAGTAGTCAGTGACTCAAGCTGTCCCATAAGGTGCATTATAAAAATGGTCTTGTGGACATCATTTGATGCGGCTGAGAGTCTGAAAAATCTCCCAGTGACAGGTGTAATTTAATTTTATTAAGAAGTGTAAGCTCTATAAAAAATTTACTTTAACCCTTTAAAGACCAGATGGGTATACAACGCATTGCTTTGCAATGTGTTGCACACCTCTTTGGTCCTTTAAGAGTTAGAAGAAATGTACTGCTTCTTTAATAAGATAAGCACTGTAATCCTGTACAAAACTAGCATACAGAACATATACGTAGGCAAGCCTTACCATTTCCTTTTTACCAGTACAACCAGTTAACATATCACATTATGATATATAACTCCCATTGACTTGAATAGCACTGACTTGAGTAAGACTTGGTACAATCCCATTCATATCAGTAAAAGCTGCATATCACACCATGATAACTTAATTGGTTGTACTGTTAAAAAAAGATTCTTGTTACATCTGTTTAATCATAGATTTCAATTAAGCTTATATGTTCATGTTTAGTTTTGAGTCACGGAGTAATGAGGCTCCATCAGCATCTTACAGAAAGTTGTCTTATCAGAGTATGGCAGCTCACACTAGAATTGCAAGATTCATTTTATTTATATTGTATCCTCCCTGTATCCAGCAGTTTACAGCATAGTAATGCCATGAATTTGAGAAAAACATAAAAGAGTGTGATTTACTAAAAAGGCATGTATTGTTTCATAAAATAGTTTGCTACTATTTATTCCATCTTGTGCGCTATTGGGGCATAGAAAAATAAATCTTGCTTTTGTACTTTATAAGTGACTAGTTGAAGAGCCCGTGTACACGGGCCACAGTGCCACCCAGCAACGGGCGCAGTGCAGTCATACTCAGTAGAGACTGCCCACTCTGCGGCTGATACGGAGCAGGGTGCCCCGAATTCAGACCGTAGTCCCCGCTCCATTATCAGCCTCGGCGCGGGCAGTCTGTAGTGCTCATGACTGCAGCGCGCGCAACCATCTCTACTGCACATGACGGCTTCTGACAAACACACATTTAGCGAATTATTATATAGGATAAATTGCTGCATGCATTGGCATGACTTCTCCATTGATATCACTTCTTCAGTTCCTGGAGTGTATAGGCTGTATAGAATAACAACTGGAGAAGTGATACCACTGTAGAAGTCATCTCCACTTATTCACCTCTTTATCATGCTTTAGTGCATAACCCCCCCACCACCGTTTTTTTGGGTTTTTTAATCTAGAAAGTTCAGATTCCATATGTAAAAAAAAGTGAAAACTGACACGTAACCAAAAGGTTCCCATAGGATGAATTTGCATCTAAAACAAATTGAAAAAATAAGAAAATTCTGTGAAAGGAGAAATGTGTGAAAAAATTCACATATCTGCCTAAATCAGACAGAAAATGGCAACTTGTCCTCATAAAGGACAAGTGCTACTCTGTTTGCCACATTAGCTGCACCAAACCTCTTATTTACTAAAATGTGTAAGAGAATTTCAGCGTTCATGTCAGAACATAGAAAAATTAAAGCGGGACTTTCACCTTAGTTAAAGTCGCCTGCAGTAATAAGGCAGTTGACGACTATCTTAATAATTGTTATCTTACCTCTCAGAACTAGACAATTTTAAAGAAATCCTTAATCTTCTGAGACCAGAAGCCAGGCATCAGTGCAGACATCTTGTCTGTGCGCCTGCGCTGTCAGTCCCGGTCCCCAATAAAAAGCATTGCACTGTGCCTAAAGGCACTGGAAGGGACTGACGGCACAGTCGCGCAGACTGCACTGACCTGGTCGTCAGTCTTGGAAGATTAACTATTATTAAGCTAGTCGCCATCTGCAAATCAATGCATTCCGTACCCCTCTGGCACTCAAAGGATTAACACAGCCCCCAGCCTGAATAAACTAATAAGCACAAAAAGGAATTTCCCTTATATTGCCTCAGTTCTTGCTGGGCTGCTTGAAGGAATACTAACACCTAAAATTACATAGAATATGTACATTTCAGTAGCATGTAAGAAGCATGTTCTCCAAGGTAACATCTGTAAAAAAAATCTTTATTTAATTCCTAAAATCTAATCCTAAATTTGCTTTCGTAAAATATAACTAAGGTAGTTAACATTATGAGATTCGTAAGGGCTTTGCTCGTATCTCTGACAGTTTAAAGACAATTCTTCACTATCACCGCTATGGCACATATCAAGATATCTGTGCTAAAGGGAACCTAGAGACATACACAAAGCATGGATAGATTTCCCTACAGGGCATAGACATGACTAGGTTGTTGGCCTTTGCTAATAAACAGAGAATATTTGCAGATGCTAGCTTGGAGTACATGGTATTTGAATGCGTATAAGTGTGTTTCAGTTTTAAAACTTTTAACAATCAATTAAAAATGGTAACATTCCTTAAGACAACACTATAAATGTATCATATAAAATGCATGGTGTTTACATCCATCTTCTTCTATGTTGATGCTATCTCATAGCTACTGTACTGCTGTATATTTTCTATGTATGAGATGCCTTTGGTGGATGATGAGATGCAGACGAAAACCCACTAAACCAAGTCTTAGTAGATATGGAACACTCATTCTCGTAAAAAAAGGAAATAGCCAAAACTTGGCCAATTTAGAAGTCACAATATATTAACTGAGGCTGGGGTGGCCAACCTGCTGCTCTCCAACTTTATTTGAACCACAGTTCCCCTCATGGGCACCTGAGAGGGGGGCAAGAGGGGGCACTTCCCCCCTCTGCATTTGCCCTCCCCCAAATAAACAAAAGTGCTGGGGTGGCTGGCCTGGGGGAAATGTTATGGCTTTGCCCCCCCAAAATATTTCCATGGACCCATCATCCTCAGCTAATTAATGGCTGGCTAAGGGTGATGGGAATTGTAGTACACTGAATGCTGGTGGACTGCAGGTTACTCACTGCTGTACTAAGGCACTTCTGTGTTAGGTACAGTGGCATTGAAGGGTCCGTTTAGAATCTCATTACTATGGCTCAGAGTCTTTCCACTGCTGCATCACATACTAGATGATGGCATCCTGCTGGAGAATAACATGCTGGCTGCAGCAGTGAATACTGGGCTGTACAAAACATTCACATACCTCATCCCACATTCGATAGTGGATAGCATGACAAGATGCCTCCTGCACACAGATTTGACTTGTTTGGCTGCCTTTCTCATGGCACGTAGGAAACTTTTAGGATTGAGGCAGTGGGTGGATGGGAAAAAACAAAGCTTACAAGAATCTTCTGATTGTGCTAACAGTTTCCATTGCCAGAGGGGCTTGATACCCTTCACACAGTCAAAAGAGATACGGGTAAAGTACATTTATCTGTGGAAAATGCACATAAATACCGTGTAAATGTTACTGAGCCTGACGGAGAAAGAAGAGCTGGAGCAGCTCTGGGCCAAACAACTGCAGCATAGCAGGCAAATAAACAGTCCTGTTTGAATGGGACTTTTAACCCCTTGGGTCGTAGAGGTGGATCTCCAATACATTGTTTTGTAATGTGTTAAAATCTTATTTTAATCAGTGGGGATGTTTTATTTGCACGAACAGTCCATGCGTTAGTTCATTTTGTTGAACCCTTTGAGTGCTAGAGGGGTTTGCAATGTGTTGCGAACCCCTCTGGCACTCAAAGGGTTAAACGACTCAAACTAACGCATGGACTGCTCGATACATCTCTCTGACACATTGCTTTTCCAATGTGTTGAAGTTGTCTCTGTAATACAAGGGGTTAAAGGGGAAGTCTGGTCTCATTAGATTTGCTGCAAGACATTGGGTATACAATAATAGCGCAGCTCCACTGGCTTTAGCCTCCAACACCAGCGACTGCACTTCAGTCTATGCACTACAGTGTACGATCATCAGGCCTCTTCACCTTCCCCATAGCATGCTCATGAAAATGGCATAGAACCACATCATTTCCCTGCATATATAGATAGCGTTAAACAAGGTGTAGAGGAAGGAACACCTGAAATGCCTATACATGTCGCCCTTGCTGCAAATGCCTTTAAGGAGAACAGTTTCAGAGTATTACTATTAGTGACTTGGTATTAGGTAGGCATAGGGCTAGAAAGTCAATTCCGGCACCAGATTTAGTGCAGAATCATATTTGTATGTTTTCCTGAGTCATTCTGTGTACTGTGTTCTAAAAGTGTTTGATGGAACAGAAATGGTGGTTCTCATGAGACAAGACCTTGAAGCCTTCATCACTGATAGGTCAAGTTGCTAGATGCAGTTAGATGGATTGGTTTATTTTAAAAGTTCTCAGGTATGATGATTATATGTACCAGTTCCTTTTTGAAGCAACACTAACTCCTCATAATAATGACCCCCACTTATCTTTATCTGGGCAGAAAATTGTAAAGGGGATGTATCACCTTATAAAAAGGTGTTACCATATTCTTTGTTAATAAAAGTAATACTATGACAGCTGCGCGTTCACGCTTCTAGCTTTACAGCAAGCTCCAAATAGCATTATACCGAGGTTTAACCTCAGTATAATGCTTACCTGAGCTTGCTCTGACGCTATTAGCCGTTCACAGCACACCAAAGAGAAGCGTGAACGCTCTCCCTGGGGCAGCTGGGAGGGAGGTCGGAGGAGAAATAGGACGGGCAGAGGAGCTGTGCTGTGCACATAATGCGGAAGTGCACAGCAGAGAAGAGGCAATATCTTTGTAAGTAGTTAAAAAAAAAAAATCAGCTTTCCTAGTATTACTTTTATTAACAAAGCATATGATAACACCTTTTTATAAGGTGATACATCCCCTTTAAAGGCAACTTTGAATTGGCTCTGCATTGATTGATTCCTGAAAATGAATCTTTATTATTAATACTGGATATTATATACACAGAGTTGGACACTACTTGTTGCTGGACTCCAGGACTCTAAACTCCACCCACTTATCTGTCTTCCTTAACCCTTTAAGGACCAGAGAGGAATGCAGCTCAGTAGTTTGAATGTGTTGCACACCACCATGGTCCTTAAATGGTTAATATTAGTTGTTAGCTTCCTTTGACCTTAGTGAGACATCTTCAGTGCACTGGGGCAAATGTACAAATCCACTAGCGCAGCTCATTATCAGTGCTCATATGTTAGTAAAATAACCATGAGCCTACACTTCTGGTTATTTATGAACACGTGATTTGTTTAGTGCATACCAGTGAGCACACTCCTCCTCTGGTAAGATGTTAATGTAAGCAAGCCCCAAACACCTCACCTGTAGCATGTGCATGGAAGTGGTCTAATTTTAAAATGATTTAATCTGAGCTTTATTGGCATACCTGGTAATTTTCAAGACCAAGTCCCCTGGAGTATCATGGAGATATGAAGATGGGAGATTAGATGAGATTTATGTTATTATGTGGGTGGGGTTTAATCAGGTGCATGAGATTGGTTTACAGAAAGGCAGAATTTGCCCTGAAATGGGCAGGCAAGAGGGAGAAACATGGTGGGAGTAAGCAGGCAATTCACCAAACCGGAGAATCAGCCTCTGTCCCTGCTGACCAAATAGTTAAGTCTGTAATATGTGTGGCAAATCTAGAGAATTCCCAGGAATGTTTATTTGTACACAGTGAGAAACAAGGGGAAAGAGAGAGGAAGATGCAGAAAAACCCATATACTCCCCTACTGCCTGTCCCTTGACATAAGTGGGGCAAATCAGGAGAATATGGAGGCGCCACTTTCCTCTTGGAATATATAGAAAGTCCCAAGAAATAAAACTTTTTCACCCCGGAGTCTTGCAGCCTTTCACTCTCTTGGGAGTCCACACTCTTCCCTCATGATCATTCCACAATATAGTACAGATGGACCTCAGTTCTGACTTCCTTTTGGTGATACCTTACAGCAATAAAATATATACACAGTATCTAGAGATATATACAGGATAACTCCTGTATGACACTTAGTAAATAACTAAATAAAAAAAAAAAATAATAATAATATTTATATATATATATCTCTGACACCAGTATTCAGTAGAAAATATATTTATTTTAGCAATAACTTGCATACAAAAAGTGTCTAGGTTATGCAGATTCAATACATATATAAGATCTAAAAATACAGATAAAAATACATACATGGGTAACTGTTGCCCCCAGTATAGCCACAAGAGTTCCCGGACAGGAAAAAGTTGCATCCAACTATGCGTCTCACTCAAAACAAGTGCTTTATCAAGTTCTTGATGCATACAAATGTGGCAAGATGTCAGCTCAAACAAATACTGTTCACACAGGAAGTTGTTACATTGTAAAAGCTTTACAAAACAGTGTGCCAAATAGCCAATATCTGCTAATACTAAGGTATATCTGAAAACCCAAAAAGTCACTACTCTTGATCTCTCTTTCAAGGCAAAGCGCATATCGCTTAACCCTTCATTTACTTTACAGAACTTAAAAGCTCACTTCTATCAGATGCACTCATTATCGCCATTGTAACCTCCACAACTGACGTATCTTTATCTCATCAAACTAGAAGAGGATCATATATAGCATATTCCATATTATCCCCTAAAAAACAAGCATACAGCATACACATTTCTATCTCTCGCTCCACATTATCTATTATTTATAACATGAACAGTCCTCCCATAGTCTCCTTTCCTTTTGGCCATATCAGATTCCACATGGCTATTGATAATCATAATAATAATCATTGGATATAACTTTAAAAAGTTGGGCAAAGAGGCAAATTTTCTGAGTAGGTAGCTTTGTACATACGAGTTAGGAAGAACAGCAGACAAATCGGTTCTTGCTCCTATCTTAGATCAAATTCACATTAGTAATTTCCCTCTACTGGGTAAAAGGAAGAGGACAAAGGAAAAAAACTAGAGCCATTTCCCTAATTTCTCCTTCTTTCCTTTTGTCCTCTTTTCACTTGAGGTAATTATCCTCTTAGTAGCAATGGTAGATAATAGGCAGCTCTTCTAAAGGGCCTGACAGCATCCCAACATCTTGATCAAAAGACTCAAAAAGCTTTTTAGTATAATGATTTATAAAATTGTGCTGTTCTTCCCTTTTCTTACTCGAGGGAAACATAGAGCAATGCGGATATGGGAAAAGGAGAATTTTTGGGGGGTTATATAGTTAATTAATGCATTGGATATATCTGTTGCATCAAGAGTGCATTAAGCGTGGATTAACCCACGGAGGACTACAGGCATGCACACTGCATTGTAAAGCAATGAGCTTCCCACTCCTCTGAGATGTCCTCCTAAGTTGGCAGTGTCTCTGCAAACCTTCTCCAGCTTCACTGACCATTGCTTATGCATCATCTAACATGTAGTGTGCTTTGCCTTATGGGATGACGGTATCACGTTTACAGAGACAATACTGCCCTAAGTGAAGACCTGAGCCAGATCTGCTTTAACCCTTTGAGTGCCAGAGAGGTATCCAACGCATTGCATTGCAATGAGTTGGATACCTCTCAGTCATTCAAAGGGATAACTTATTTAGCACAGGCCATATATCAAATCATTTATGGGGGGAGCCATGGAGGGGTCACAATTATTTATTTCAGTACAGATATGAATACATCATATTTAATTTGTGCTAACAGTATTAACCCTATGAGTGCGAGAATGCTGCTGTACAATGTATCACACAGCTTTCGGTCAGACATATGGTTAACAAACCTGGTGAATACAGTGTAATCAAAAACACTGTTTTGGATCTCCTCTATATTAATTGTGTGAGTGGTCAAAAGTATTCTTATTGACTTGATCTGTGAGTAGCCTAAAACTATATCTTTATAGGAATGAAGCTGATTAAATTTTTTTTGGTACTGCTTTTGTTTCTCTGCTAAATATTGCATATTTTTGCATAGCTGACAGGCTATAAATCACCATTGTTGCCAATAAACAAACTAATGTTGCCCTTGCACATTACTGATCATGTGGCTCACATCTGAAAAAACATGGATGCCCATGGTGTATGGTAATGAAGTGTAAGCATCTCAAGACAAAGTTCACTAAGCACATTATCCACTTTCTGCAAAGCATACTGCATGTCTCATAATTCACATACTGACAGCACTCGCACACTTAACCCTTTGAGGACCACATGCATGACCAGTGTATTGTATATCAGTGTATTGGTTACCCCTCTGGAACTCAAAATGTTTATTGTACCTTCTGGATGCCATCTCCCTGCTTTCAGCTCCAAAGTAGGTAAGAAATGTAAAGAAACATAGGCAACGCTGTGTTTCTTCTCTAGTGTGTGTGTATATGTATATATTTATATACACACACACACACATATATATATATATATATATATATATATATATATATATATATATATATATATATATATTCAAAATGTTGCTGCTGATGGAGCTGTGAAGCTGTTTTAATATATTTTGAATTTTGATACCCAAAACATGAGTGTGTACATTATATTGTCTACAGTTACTATACGGTACAGCACCCTGTGGGTAGACGGTGGTTGAAGTTGGAAATAAAATGTGAGTGCCAATGACACACCAATTACACAAACACACATATATATATATATATATATATATATATATATATATATATATACACAAACTTAAATCAGTGAAACACTGAACAGCGCTCCTGGGCCTTATTAAGTGGGTTATTGATTTATTGTAGGACTTCTCATGATTTTGACTCCTCACTGGGGTCTCTGTCAAGACAAACCACTAATTCATAAATAACTAATCAATACATTGCTAATTAATTTCACAAGGAGCATGTGTGGCAACAGTTTTATAGTTATGGCCTACATTTCTATTACATGTGTTGCTGTTACCACCACTGAGCTTCTGTCTATTCATTGCCAGAACATAGCAGTGAATAAAAAAATAAGATTCCTCTCTGAATCAGGACCTGGAATTGATTTTCTACCCCAGCTCTTGTCAACTGTCCATTTACTAAGCTGGTTATGCTCAAAATTCTCCCCCTAATGCTCCCAAAGGGGAGGGCAATGGGGCAGTCTGTTGGCATATCAGGGCATTCCTTTGGGCCTTGTTTAACAATAGGTACTAAACAACCATAGATGAAATGCAGTGATTTTACACCATTTTCCTGTGAGTGCTATGAATCAGGCATAAGGGTTTTTTTGGCATCAAAGTCCTAACAACAGTGTATTGTATCATTTATCAGAGTGTCGATTGTGATTGAAAATATGTTGTTTGTCCTGACTGAAATTGTCGTATGTAACGACAAAAAATGTCTTAACTAACAACAAAAATGTCTTAAAAATTGTCTTAACAACAAAAATGTCTTTAAAAATGTCTTAACTAATGACAAAAATGTCTTAACTAAAGACAAAAATTCTCACATTCAGAACACATTTCCTCCACTTTTTTCTTAACGTACAAATTTTGTCTTTTGAAAGACATTTTTTTGTCGTTAGTTACAACAAATTTTCGTTTCCTCTATACGACACTGGAGAATAGTTTAGCCACGCCCTTGCCCCGCCCCTTTGCCCGTGAATTCTGGAGTTGTGTCGTACACAAAGGACATTACTAGTTTTTTGTCGTATATAGAAGATATGTCGTGCATGCATTCAATTACTTATTTTTGTCTTTTATACGACAATTTTTTTCGTTATCCCTTTGAACATATGGCCCACTGTCTAGTGTATACCATGATGCATACCTTCCAACATTGCAAATGGCCAAAGAGGCACACTTGTGGTTTAGGTGATGTTGCTAGGGGCTCAACTGAGGCGTGTGGCATTACCTAGAACTTTTAGATTACTTCAAGACATATTGAAAGATATCTATGTAACTGAATAAATGATTTAGAACAAGACTAATGTATTTTATTTACACAGACTAGTTTATAAATACATATACCGAAGTCTAAACAATCATTAATGTGAGTTTTATTGCTTTGGAATAATGTGATACACATATATACACACCATACAGTATGATCTCCTAAAAAGAAATATATCAGGATGGGAAAGAGGGACAGAGGGATTTGTGTTTCAAAGAGGGACTGTCCTTCCTAAAGAGGACACTCGGGAGCTATGCATGGTGCACAGATACTGGCATTGTAGGAAATTGCCTGTGGAGTTGTGTTGGTGTATTTGTACATTTACTCCATAGAGTTCTTGAACAAATATTATTTATCAAATAACTCTTAACTCTTCATGAAATTAGTTATTAAGAGAGAAGTTTACTTGCATTATGGTAGTTTCAGCATCCACCCTGGCCTTTAGGACTGGGTGGGCAAGCCTAGGACCTCCAGCTGTTGAAGACTACAATTGCTATCATCCCCGGTTATTATTATTATTTATATAGAACCAGCTTATTCCACAGTGCTGTACATTAGGGAATAAATAGAAATATTAAATAGTACAAATTGATTGTAGAGAACCAAAGGATCAGAGGGCCTTGCTCGTGAGAGCTTACAGTCTAGAGGAAGGTAGGTTGGACACAAAAGGAGTGCTATTAGGTGTAAGTTCCTCCTGCCACATGAACTGCCAGGTCAGTGGGTGGGAGAGAGAAGTGCTGTTCATTACAGTGGTCCAGGGAAGGGGTTGTTCTTGGTGATAATGTTTATGGAGGCAGTTGATAGGCTTCCCTGAAGAGGTGAGGGAATTCCAGAGCTGAGGTTCAACACAGGAGAAGTCCTGTAGGTGGGAGAGGGAGGATGTAATAAGAGCCGTGGAGAGGAGAAGGTCATACGCAGAGCGAACATGGCGAGTGGGAGTGTATTTGGAAATGAGAGATGAAATACAGGGTGGTGCCATGTTAGTAAGTGCTCTGTAAATTAGCACCAGAATTTTGAATTTAAATCTATATGCTAATGGGAGCCAGTGTAGGGAATAGCAGAGGGGATTGGTGTTAGAGAAGCGATGAGTGAGGTAGATTAGTCTTGCAGCAGAATTCATTATGGACTGTAGTGAGGTTAGTCGGGTGAGAGGAAGGCCAATTAGTAGTGAGTTACAGTAGGCAAGATGGGACATGATGAGTGTTTGTATTAGAATTTTAGTAGTGTCTTGAGAGAGAAAAGGTTGGATTCTAGAGATGTTAAGGAGGTGGAGGTGGCATGTGTTGGAGGTTGTCTGAATGTGGAGAATGAAGTATACAGTGGAATCAAATGTGACTCCCAGGCAGCGTGGCCCCCAGTTAGCCTATCATCCTCAACAGCTGGAGGGCCTTAGCTTGGCTGGTGACTGACCAGTAGCAAACACTACAGCTTTGAGTGCTAGAAGGGTGCACGACGCTTTGCCTTGCAATGCTTTTCGTACCTTCTGCCATTCAAATGGTTACTTTAAAGAAAAATGTAATTTCATCTGCTCCTGTGGGCTTGTATGTCTGCATATTTATGTGAACATCTTATGAAAGATGCATTAAAGTGGATCTGTCACATATAGAAAAGTAATGCTCATTAGTTAGAGCATTGAGAGAAAAAGTTAACATGTAACTCATTTTTGAAAAAAAGTTATCTGTGCAAAAATTAATGCTTAAAAGGTGCCCAGCAGCCCACTTCCGCTTGCCGCACAGAGGCTGCTCCCATCCCACTACCCAGCATCCTCCGATGACGGAGGCTCTCTGTCTCTAAGCTGGAGCGATCTCATTGGCTAGATATCGATCTCTGCCAATGAGATCTCTCCAGCTTAGAGAAAGAAAGCCTCCGTCATCGGAGGATACTGGGTAGTGGGACGGGAGCAGAGGCAGTGCTGCATGCCGGAAGTAGGCTGCTGGGCAGGTTTAAACTTGAATTTTTGTGCAGATAATGTTTTTTTTAAAAAAATTAGTAACATATTAAACTTTTTTGCTAAATGCTTTATATAATGAGCATTACTTATCTATATGTGATAGATCCACTATTAGATAAGAGAACATTAAGATTATTGACTCCAGTGAGACAAACATCATACTCTGTGTAAAATCTCACCAACTTGAAAAAACAGGCTTAATGGTATAATATAGAGACTGGAGAGAGTGTTTCTCTGGAGTGATATCTATCATCTTTAGTGCATCTCCTCCTGAGATTGTTTTATCTCTGTGGGACTGCTCATACCTCTCTTTCATTCCCTCACCTTCTACACTGAAACAAATCGATTAAAGAGGAACATTCACATACTAAAAACGTTTGTGCATGGGCTTTAATCCTTAAAACTAGATTAGCGCTGTTCTTTGGTTTTTAAATCTACTTACTTTTGGAGATACGAAGACTTAAAATACTGCACTTCGGCATTGTGCAGCACCCTCTGTGTGCGGCACCAAGCTACAGGACTTCCCACCTCCCTCCCAGCTGAGCCAGGGAGCACGTTCACGCTTCCCTTTGTAGAGGTAGTAATGTGAGCTATCAATACAACAAGCTCTGTTTACCATGCTACTGAGCATTTGTTGCTCTTTAAAGAGCCAATGGCTACATTTAAACCTTGCCTGATGAGTGTGCAACACATTGCAGAGCAATGCACTGCATAACTTTGGCAGTGAAATGGTTAACCTTTTTGAGTGCCATAGAGACTTTGTAGTGTGTTGCATATCCATTTGGCATTTAAAGGGTTAAATTGACGTACTCAACAGTAACATTATTCTTTTTAGGACCTTCTGGTCATGTCAGATATTCTGTCAAGTACAGTTAATGCCACAATGGCTTCAAGACTTGGGTCTCAGCTGCAATCCCTAAGGACATCTGAAAAGTTAGGTTCTCTCCCGAGAAATTATTTAAATAAAGCCTGCCTCATCCCTAGATCACTAGCATTATCACTGGCTGAAGTACAGTTTACAAATTTCAGGATTAAAGGAATATGAATGCTTAAGTATGAAAACATTTGTTTTATATGAAAGCACTTTTGTAACATTCGCTGTTGTGTTGTGGCAGTGTAGTCAAACTGCCTTAGTGTATGAACAGTATGTTTATGGTAAAGGAACACCAATTTCCAACACATAAATTTTGAATTCATCAAAACATTAGAGGAACTTTAACACCTCCAATAACAGACCTCATTACCCTATCTATATCCAGTTAATCCTGTTGCCCTCTTTGAATTTTGCATTTGCACTTTATTTTGAGAGATAATAGGGGAGATTCACTAAGATGTGATAAAGTGGAGATGACATCTCCAGCGATATCACTTCTTCAGTTCCTGTGTTATTCATTGGAGCCTATGCACTAAGATTTCTTCAGCTTTGGAGATCTTAGTGAATAGGCTCTATAGAATAACATAGGAACTGGAGAAGTGCTATCACTGGAGATGTCATCTCAACTTTATCACACCTTAGTGAATCTCCACCATTATCTCTCAAAATACGGTGCAAGTGAAAATTTAAAGAGGCCAACAGGATTAACTGGATATAGATAGGGGAATGGGGTCTGTTATTGGAGGTGTTAATGTTCCTCTACTATGTTTATGAGTTCAAAAGTTATGTGTTTGGAAATCGGTGTTCCTTTACCATAAACATACTGTTCATACTCTAAGGCAGTTTGACTACACTGCCACAACACAAAAGTGAATGTTACAAAGTGCTTTCATATAAAACAACTGTCATCTCCACTTTATCACCACTTAGTGGATCTCTCCCAATGTTTTCAATCCATCCTGGATGTCACGTGCATGGAGGTGGACATGACAGTTGTTCACATAACCACTGGAATCAAACTTCACCCACTGAAGCAGACAGAGTACACGAGCAGCAGAAATATATCATGTGCAGTGGGCACTGTTTGAGTCCAGTAGATGTGCTGGCAGTTGTCATGTCCACCTTCATGACCAGGCATGAGGACAACATTCATGGGTGCCATTTGGAATTTACGTTCATAATAAAGGGATAATAATACCTAAAATGTAAAAAAATATATTGTAGTGTTTATTGCCCTGAGTAAAACAATAGTACTCCGACTGCTGAAAGGTGTAAACTTTGTTATAGTTGCAGTATCACAGTGGTCTGAAATTGTAGAGTGGCTCTGTTGCTAAAACATCCTATGGAGATTTATTGTCAGACCTGTCCATAGGATGGTATACAGTGCCACCGAACAATTTCAGGGCACTGTGGTACTGCACCTAAAAAATGCAAGTTTGAGCTATAATAACTTTTGAATAAAACACCTCTTAGCAGTGGGAGTACCCTTGTTTTACTCAGGGGGATAAACCATACACCATATATATATATTTTTTATATAGAGCTTAGTATTCAAAGGTGATAATGTTCCTTTAAGCTGGGGCAGTTTAGGAGTCAGAGCCAATCACCACAAAGCCTGCAAATTTGGCCTAAACATTTGCTGGAAAAAATGTGAAGGTTCAGAAAACGCCAGTACATTTCAAGACATTTTGAAAACTTTTACATCAGATTTCACAGCAATGAGATTATTTGATTATTTGATTTTGTTTACAGCATTTAGAAAGTTCTCCTGTTCCTGTTATACTTAATTTTAAAGTTATGGTTTTATGCATGAGCAGTACATTTTTGTAGGAGCATGCAAAAACCAGACTTTGAATTTGGTAGCACGTTATCAACGAAAGTGCACCTTAGATTGATCAAGAGCATTACATGGCTTGTTCAGCCTAAGAAAATTGTAAAAAAAGAATCCTGAGTCTTAACTCTGTGCCAGAGAGGTATAGTTTGTATCAGAATTGTTCCAGTGATGATCTTGATCAATCATCCTCATAATAGGTCGTACACTGATTAGCTCACACCTTTGGCACTCAAAGGGTTAAAGACGAGTTATTGACCGATTTCTTTTGCATTACACTGATGCTTTTAAGTTTAATTGCTCATAGTTGTACAATGTTTGATTAAACGTATTTTTTATTTCACTGGTACTATGTTTACTATTGATCTGTTATATGTTTGTGTTTACAGGAATATAGATAATGGGCTGTGTGCAATGCAAGGATAAAGAAGCAACTAAACTGACAGATGAGAGGGACAACAGTTTAACTCAGAGTTTAGGGTATCGCTATGGGACAGATCCCACACCACAGCACTATCCAAGCTTCACTGTGACCACCATTCCAAACTATAACAATTTCCATGGGACTGCAGGGCAGGGACTTACAGTCTTCGGGGGCGTGAACTCCTCCTCACACACAGGCACCTTGCGTACAAGAGGCGGAACAGGTAACTTGATCCTATAAAATTATCTTTCTTTGGGCCATATTCACAAAGTAAAAGAGGAACAATTCTGAGGTAAACCCAACTGCACCTCATGGATCATGTAATTATTTCTGTTGATTTACATAGGGCTTTTAACATCTTGAATGCCAAAGAGGTCTCAAAAGCATTGCATTTCAAGTTTGTAGAAGACATCACTAGTTAAAGACTAATTTAAATTAATGTTCATCTGTCCTCTATGGTACAGTTAGTATGCCACAGAATTATTCCACTTTCACTTTAAACATACTTCCCAAAGTTTTCATATTTGTTTCTGCTGAAAAAGAATGTGATTTTCACATGGACACCATGGCAGGCTAAAACCACTGAAATGTTATTTGTCAATGACAGGGTTAAGGGAACACTAATGCTAAAATACACATTTAGTCTTGTTTGAAACATTAGCCAATTAAAACTGCTGCTGATTAGTTTGTATTAAGTTCTTCCAAGTATTCATTGGTGTTATGCATTAATGAGTGATAAACAGGTAATAAAGCGAGGATGACTTCTCCAGTGAAATCACTTCTCTAGTTCCTATGTTATTCTATAGAGCCTATGCACTAAGATCTCCAAAGCTGGAGAAATCTTTGTGCATTGGTTGCATGGAATAACACAGGAACTTGAGAAAGGGAATCACTGGAGAAGTCATTTCCTCTTTATCACCTCTTTATCACACTTTAGTACATAACCCCATTGTATTGAAACACTTTAGGAGAATTCCTTTCACATGAGTGACTTTAACGCAGCACTGTTAATGCAGCACTAAATGCGCCTTTGTGAATCCCACGCCTCCCTCATAGTGTTGTTCACATTGGCAGTTTTAGCCTTGTATAGATTGGAGTAGCACAGCATGCTACAGCTTGGCACATGCATGTTTCAGAATGCTTGGTCTGCACAAGGGCAGATGGGATGCTGCATAGAGCATTCATATTAGTGACATTGTATATTCTGATGCTGCTTACAAACTCCAATGGCTGGCCAAACCACATAGGCATTGACTAACAGTAACCCTTTGGATGCAGAGTTTCTCCAAGGAATTGTGAAGCAATGTGGGGAGACATCTTCAGCTTCTAAAAGAGTTAACTGGGGGTGCAGTTTCATAGATAATGTCAACAGTCTTATTCATTCTAAAACGCTCCACATGTGTCCAGATGTTGCAGGGAATTTTTTGGAATGAACAAAGCATATTTGGCCGGCTAGATAATTCAGTAAACTAGATGACATTTAAGTTAAATTACTCATGTTAGTTAATATAAGCAATAGAAAAGCTTATTTGCAGTTTTAGTGGGTATTAATTAAACAAATTCTGATATTTGAGCAATGTTGTTGAGCAGTGTTCAAGGCAAAACAGCAATTGGACTTACTCTTATGTGCTAAGAACTGTACACTGTAATAGAATATGCTTCTACCTTACTTTTTGTCAGACTCCCTAAATATTCCTAACTGTTGATATGAATACTGACACATTTAAAGAAGAATTAACATCTCTTAATAATTACACCCCTCCCCCATCTAGCACAGGACAGTATTGAAAGTTGTGTCATTTAGCTTCAAAGCAGATAAAATGTTAAACCAGGGAAATATCTGACTGCAGTTTGACATCAGGAAGGAATTTTTTTACCCACTTTGAAATGCCTTCAGTGGTTTAATGGTGATTTGGCACCCGCTTAGAAATTGATGCTATATTTGGTTTGAGAGAGATATAACGTTTTAAAGTTGCCCCCTCCTTGCCCTTGCACTGCGTCAGGCATAAGGAAATCCTGGTCCTGGTACCAGCCGGCAGCTCTTCAGCAGAGCTGAAATAGTGATACTTAAAGGGATAGTAATACTTCGTTTTAACTTTATTTTATTTTGTAGGCATTAAAAAAACATGAAGAATGATATAAGTCTTATCTCTCAAACCTTTATGGTTTATGAGATATTCACAAGCAAAGTTCCCCTCCCCTCCCCTTTTACCTAGTGTAAGCCATCTCTTCTCAGATGTGAGTCTGGTTGTATGACAGTACAGATAACAGAAGGGGACAATTTTCTTTGTATGAAAACAATGAAAGCCCTTCCCCCCTTGACAAGTTTTTCAGCTTTTTCCATTATCTTAATTGAAGATTGTCCCTCTCTGCAGTCTACCTGGGCATCTCCCTTCTGATCTGGTTGAACAGGGGGGGGATACTTTGTTTGTGAATATCTCTTAAACCATAAAGGTTTCAGAGATAAGACTTATATCATTCTTCATGTTTTTTTAATGCCTACAAAATAAAATAAAGTTAAAATGAAGTATTACTATCCCTTTAAAAAGAAATACTTAATTGGAACGGTCTACAAAGTGTGCCTGGTTTGGAAGCCAATTAATTAGTTCTTTTTAAATATCGCTATTTCGGCTCTACTGAAGAGCAGCCTCAAGTCAGCAGACACGGATCTCCTTCTGTCGGCTTTACAGCTGACATCTGGGAAAGGTTAGGGAGGGGGGAATTTTAAAACGTTATATCTCTCAAACCATAAAGGTTTGAGAGATGGGACTTGTTCAAGATACTTTATTTTTTAAAAATCGACAATATAGCATCAACTTCTAAGTGGGCATTACTGTTTAAGATGATGAAAAATAAGAGCAGAGCTGTAGTCCAACAGTAGTCATAGAATCACAGTTCTCTCATTCCCAAGTAAGGGAAAGAATGATGTAGAAGGGAAAAGGTTAGTCAATGTGGTATGAAACACTTGTGGCTATGCACAATGTCCAAAGTCGAGCAGTTCTGGGGCAAACCAAATGCACTACATGGAACAAAATGTCTCACTGATAAAGGCGTGGATTATGATGTTGGTTTCTACTTGGCTTAAATTTGATCCATTTCTATGTCTCAGAACTATTATGGAGCTTTTGCATGTGGATGGAATGATGATAAACTAGTGCAACACTTAAAGGGATATTAATGTTTAGGTAGTACAGTAAGATTGAGTTTTCTATATAAATTTGTATAACAATGTGTAGCTTTATAACCATCCACAACGTTTATGTTTTCATTTTATTCTATAATAAAGTTTCCCCCCTCCTGCCCCTTTTACATACGCCACAAATCTTCAGCAAGCCGGTATGGACAGATCACAATGAGGGACAATCTTCTTTCAGCATAAGGAAAACCCTGCCCTCCTTCATCAAGGGGATTTCCTTATACTGAAAGAAAGAAGATTGTCTCTCACTGCGATCTGTCCGCTCCGATGACCAGATTCCTAATCTAAGGTGAGGCTGTTTGATGTATGTAAAAGGGACGGGAGGGGGACACTTTATTATAGAATACAAGGAAAATGGCAAAGTTGTGGCTGGTGAAAAGTTACACATTGTTATACAAATTTATATAGAAGAATCTATCTTACTATACTACCTAAACATTACTGTCCCTTTAAGAGTAATACTAGACAATAGATTTCCTAACTCAAATACCCCATGAAAAATGTAACCCTTAACAATGCATTGTACACCCCTCTCCTCCCCAAAGGATTAATCCTGAAGAGCAGTGCATGGACTCACTGCTGCAGTGAAATAGATGGACCCAAGACAGTTCAGGTTTAACATGTCCTGCAGTGATTACATCAGTCTGCCACAAACCGAGATGTAGCATTTTTCTGAAGACATTAAAGGAATCAACTGAAAATAAAGAACAAAATACAGTTTTGTTTAAAGGAGAACTAACACCCCTTAATAATAACCCTCACTTACCTTACTATGGTCAGCAAACCCCAATGTCCACTTTGCAGTTTGCCCTTGTGTCGTTGTTCAAGAGATAAAACCTCCATTCAGTCTTGGATTTCATGTAAATGGCTTGGAGGAGAGAGCGAGGATATGATACAAAACATTCACATACATGAAAACAGAAGCACATTTCAAAGGAGTAGAAATGTTAGGACAAGAAATCATTGTCTAAGACTAGAGGAACAAAGGTTTAGATGTAATGTAAGAAAGGAGGGTAGATACCATAAAATCTCAGATATAATATGCGCCTGTGTATAATACGCAGGTGCAAATTATACCCACAATATTAGGGGAAAACAAGAGTGCAGATGTATAATACGCACCCTTGTTTTCCCAGTGACCTCACCAAACAATTTTACTGTTTTGTTGCCGATTCCCTCCATCAATCAAACGCAATCCACTTCCCTTCGCCTGCCCAGCTTCAGATTACCCCCTCCAGAGTCTTCTGTGATCAAATGTGCGCAGCGTGCGACACTCTTGCATCTGCCTCCCACTTCCAGCAAATCCCTGTGTGGACCTTTTCATTTAAGCCAATGGTAATACCTCAAGGTCCTCACAGACTAGAATGGTTTTATCTGCCATCACATTCTATGTCCAAGGAGGCGAAAATGACAATTACTGACAGTTTTCCAAACAAAATCAGGCAGAGTACATGAGACTTTTTAACCTGTTAGGAGCCAGAGTTGTGTGCAAACCATCATGTGCAGTGAGCAGAATTTGATGTTCTGAAGTCCTTCTAGCAGCTGTCATGTCCGCCTCCATGGACATGATTTTCAGAACTGACTGAAGATGTTATGTCTTGAAAAGAAGCATGAGGGCAGAATTCATAGGGGCCATTAGAATTTTCTGATCCTACCAAATTTAGTGTGGGAGGATTATTATTATTAGGAGGTGTTTGTTCTTCTTTAACCCTTTGAGTGATAGAGGGGCAATGCATTGCACACGCCCCTGGCACTCCAAGGGTTAAGAGTGTCATGGTTAGACATTCCTAGCTTTTTTACACTGAAAAGGAAAATAAAATGTCTGCATCAGTTAAAGAGGAAATTATTTTCATTACATGCCTGTACAAAACTGGCAAAGGCTATTCTGAGGCTCAGCATATGGAGCCAATCAGTCCGGATAATGTTGTAACTGTGTTTGCAGAGCTAGTTATAACACGTGAGCTAATGTACTAAATTTGGCACCTAATATATGATCTGCTCTTTCCCCATAGGAGTGACACTTTTTGTGGCGCTTTATGACTACGAAGCAAGAACAGAAGATGACTTAAGTTTTCAAAAAGGGGAGAAATTTCAGATACTTAATAGCTCGTAAGTGTTGGGATGATCTGTGTTCTAAATGTGTGCTGTTCCCATGTCAGATGAATGAATACCATGGTCTTGATGTAAAGCTTAGTGTCCATAGTCTTCCTGCCCATAGCCCCACAACTACTTCTCATTGCCCCTCCACCCTGTCCCATCCACCCTTAGGGACTTATGCACTAAAGAAAAGAGGAGCAATTCTGGAGCAAACCAGGTGCATCACTGGGGAGAAATAAAAGCTCACCAGATTCTCACTGATTTAAATGGGGTTTTAACCACTTGAATGCCAGACAGGTCTCCAAGACATTGACTCAATGCATTGGAGAGCTTCCTGACCTTAACAGTCCAGTTTAAATCTATATGAAGCTTTATATATCCCCTATGGAGCAGATGTGAATAAGACCCTTAGCCACAAACAAAAAAAGCTCTTAACCCTTTGAGTGCCAGGCGGGTACACAATGCATTGTGAAGCAACACGTTGCTTACCCCTCTGGCACTCAAAGGGTTAAGGCCCTATTCAGTAAGCTGGGGAGGTGCATTTCTTGAGCAATCCAACTGCAACCTATGAATGCCAGAGAGGACATACAACGCATTGCTTCATAATGCCATGCACACCCTTCTGGCACTCAAAGGGTCAGTCTTCTACCGTGTTGTTGCAGACCTTTCTAGCATCCAGTGGGTTAAATAAGCTTCCCAGTAAAGGGTTGTATAAACTGGGCAAATTAGTATATAACCTTTATACTACAGTAAAAGGAGGAGTGGGTGTCTGGTGCAGGGATGTTGGCCTCACAACTCAGGACACTGAACATTAAGGTCAGATTGTCCTGTTGGGGATCAGGGATTCCCCAGACATGGGCCGGTTGGGGAGATCAGATGATCCCACCTGACTGGCCCACAGTGTTGTGCATGTGAGGCAGAGCTCCCTCAGCACAGCCAATGCAGTGCGGAAGATAGAATCTTGTCATCCGTATCATTCCTCTCCCAAGGCTGACAGTCGTCCTTGCTCTGCCTGTGGTGTGTGTCCTGCTGCAGTGTCTGAGCTGGCAGAGATTATGGGTCCTAAATACCAAGCAGTTTAAACTTACATTAACTTCACCCTACTACAATCTTTGCTGAGCAATGTGTTGTCCATCTATGAGGCTTTCAGTTGGTTAATTACAGAATAACACATTGCTATACATCTCTCTGCATAAATGGATAATTGATCATTTTTGTCTCTTCATATCATACCATGGGTTAAGGGGTTAAAAGATGATCATTTATGCCTCTCCAGAAATGCATACAGTGGTTTAATCAGAGTTTACACTTTGCAATACAGTGATGTTAATGCACGTTTAAACTGTTAGGTTCTTGGGACCCAGAAGCTCTTCCTGCTCATGCACTGCCAAGTGGGCTATAGGATAGGTAGAAATAGAGAGCGGGTAATGGGATGGGGATGGGGGAAAGAGTGTAGAAAATGGCTGGGAGTTGCTTGGGTTATATTTTTAATATACACACATACAGATTGGAATACCAGGTAGTGCGTCATAAATCGTACCTGCTGAACATTACCAGTACCCTTGCAGTTAATCATCTGAATGCCAGAGGGGGAGTCCACCATTTTGCTTCACAACGCTTTTGGGCAGTCCTCTAGCACTAAAAGCATTAAAGGGTATCTATCACCCCTATACACCCCACAGTATGTCACTCTTCCTCTGCTCCCCTCCATCGATCCAGCCTTCTCCGATGACAGCTGGAGTAAGCTGGAGCACTCTCTCTGGCAATGATAGCGCTCCAGTTTACAGGCAGAAAACCTCAGTCATTGGAGGAGGCTGGATAGAGGTAGGGGAGCAGAGGAAGAGTGACGGAACGTGGTACAGAGCAGGTAAGTGCTGTCTGTCAAGAGGTAGGGTGCAGGGCAATATTTATTCTTATATTTTCAGCAAAATAGTGATTTTGTTAAAAAAATGAAAACGATATAACATCTAGTAGTTGCTACATAAACTAACTATTTAGACCAACGTGTATCGGGGTGATAGATCCCCTTTAAGCTGCACTAGGAAGTTGTCCGGCCCTCCTGACAGCAGAATTAGCAAAATGTCTCTTATGCTTTATTAGAGTGCTGGGCACTCATTGATCCTACAGCTATTGCACAGCTACATTTTCTATCATCTGCATCTGGATACTGGCAGGATGAGAATGTTGGGACTGGTAGTCCAATAACAACTGGGACTGCAGGTTGCCTACTCATATGGTACAGCTATATCTTCACCTCCATACTGTAAATACTGTAGTGAGTCTTGTCAGTGCTGTTTTGATGTGTAAGATTTGTCAGGCCATCAGTTTAACCTTTCGAGGGCCAGAGGGATGGGCAACACATTGCTTTACAATGCGTTGCCCACCCCTCTGGTCCTCAAAGTGTTAATATCTGAAAAATAACAGACATTGAAACAAATTGCATGTATAATTAGTCCCTTAGAGAAAATTACCCATAGATTTTGGCAGCTGCAATTGGGCAGGGTCTTTTTTACAGAAATGATCTCACTGGGAGGACGCAGACCATAGAAAACACAAGGCACCATATGCACAAAGCCACAAGAGGAACATTGCTGAAGAAAACCAGTCTCACCATATAAACCACATACAAATTCCCCAAATTCACATTGATTTAAGTGGGGCTCTTTTTTTATTTATTGTTTTTATTGAGGGCATAGCTGGTAGTATGAGTTAATACAATATGACTTCAGCAAATAAAGAAAATAAAAATCAAAATCACCCATATTACATGTTGTAAGAAACATTAGATATCACTATATACAGATACTGTCTGAACGTTTTGATGCTATAAGAAAAACCCCACACCTTCAACCTCATAACAGAAAATTTAAACTAACTAACCCCCGCCCCCCCTCCACCCACACAATCATAATGGCATAGAATAAGAGCAGCAATTGACTATACCAGTCCAGTTCTGATCACTTAGCCCCTTAAGGACCAAGGACGTACATATACATTATGGGGAAAATATCCGTGAAGTACTCATGATGTATATGAATGTCAAGGAATTCAGGAGTCCCCGTGCAGTTGGACCTCTGATTCCATTAAAAAAAAAAAATGCCTCATGGTCCTTAAGTGCCGGCCACACGTCTGGTCCTTAAGAAGTAATTCCAGAGTAGGAATTGATACAGGGATCCCATATGGCGTGGACTTTATTTGGAGTTCCCCTATGAATGTACAGTAATTTATAATGAGATATATTATGGTTGACTAAATGAACCCATCTCTGATGTTCCAGAAGGTTCTCAGCCATCAAAGCCATGGCCACCACCTTCCTCGCCATCACCAGCAGTTCCTCTAGCAGTCTGCTCCCAGGTCCTTGGTTTTAAGTATTTGGTAGAATAGATAAGCGATAGCTTGAGGTGAATTGGTTGTGTCAAAACCCTGGATATGGTCTCCATAACTTGTTCCCAAAATGTAAATGGAGTTTTTAACTTCCTAAATGATAAACACGTCTTCAAGACATTTCCTTGGAAACCTTTCTACTATTTAAGAGGTTAAAGGAGCAGTACAATTTTCTATGAAACAAGTATTCTGTCAGTGCTGGCAGTTGTTTTATTCAAAAGTTATAACTGTTCAAACTGTCAGGGAGTGATAAAGTTGTTACTATAACATTCCATGGAGAACTGAAGTCAATGACTCACCTCTTCCATAAAAAGCCATAAAATAACTTTCTCATCACCAGGGGGAGAGGCACTAAGATATGAAAAACAGGAGGTAAACTCTCCAATGTGATTAACATTGCCCCGTATTCACCGCTCTAACACATCAATTCAATTACATAACTCCTTGGAGTAGAAGCAAGACAGGCGCATTAGAAACTCAGATGGGAAGGGGAGGACAGGTGGAAAGCCAAAGGGGACAGTGGAAGGAGCCTAATTAAACTGGTGGTGAATGACAGGGGCTGGTGGGAGGAAGGCAAAGGGTTGAAGGGAAGGAAGGAAAGTGTGCTGCAACTCTTGACAAATTCACATCGCCAAGACACCCTGCCAGCTGGCGAGGTGAGTGGATGGCAGAGGATGCTTCTCCAAGCTGTATGCTACAGGACCATACAGACACAGTATATTGACACTTACAGAGTATGCATTTCTGTCATTATATGTTAAGCATATAGTGCATAGTGTACTAGGATGCTGGTCTCAGGAGCAGGAAGTATTAGTGTTTTACAGGGCAGAGGATGCTATTGGAGCTTAATGCATTTGGCAAACAGCCAAATTAACATATAAATACACCCACATAAATACGATGTGCCTTCAACACAGATCTGAAACAACATCTCCATCCTAAGCTCTTATCAACCCTTAATGCATCTTCCACCCAGGACTTGTGCAAGACATGTGTTTCCTTATTCCTATATCATGCTACTTCCTAATGGCATTACTCACTGGGCTCCTTTTTTCATTCGCCACCCTAGCCTTACTCGTCATCACATTGTGTCCTGTAGGCAGAAAAGTGTTATGGCAAAGCTGCAGCAGAGGTGCATTGCATTCAGAGCATGCAGATCCTTATTTATACCTCTTTTTAAATACAATTTGCTGGCCCAGGAGAAAGTCTTGAGTACATTTTAGCAAATATCAGATAATCTCTTCTTTATAATTGTGTGCAGATCTGATTAAATAGCTCTGTGGATATTTTCAACACTTATAAAGGTTATACATTTTTGCGTTCCTGTTGGCTAGTGGCCTCAAACTGCATTCCTAAAGTGCCAAGACAGTGCAGGATTTGGGGATAGCCCTGACATTGCATGGATGTCAATTATTCGCTCAATAATTTTGACTATATCACCTATGCAAAATGAAGGCTATCAAACACTTTTCTCAGCCCTCTAGGAACGCAGTTTGAGGTCACTGTTACAGGGCATGTTATCCACCAGACCATTAATGCAGAAGATTAATCGCTGGAATGGTTTACACAAAAAAAAGCACATTACTGGCTTTGAGCTGTGCTTCTCCAGATCAATTGACACAGCTGACTGCCCTGTCATAAAGACCCTGACGAAACCAGTAGTTGAAGGCAAGCGTGCACTGTGATATAGCGAAAGTGGTAAAAGCATACATGTTCAAACAGCTATGCAGCTAGCCATCATACTGGGTCTCCAACACATTGGAAACAACTCCAACATCCAGAGCATCCGTTATAATGATAGCAGTGAGTGTGGCTAAGATGCAGCCCATGTAGTTTAGAGAGGACACACTAACATTTTCCATAGGCAAAGACTGTTTTCATATCTAACATAAACCTTTGAGTGCCAGACGTGTACAGAATTCATTGCTTTGAAATGTGTTCTGTACCCCTCTGGCACTCAAAGGGTTAAATATTAGTGGAAGTGGTCAAAAATGTCTTTGGTTACATATCTAAAAGCAAATACGCAAAATATTGATGCACATCCAAATTTGCATCACCATTAACCCTTTATTCAGCGGCATTGTGCCTGCCTATCACTATTATATTAAAGATGAGGATTTGGTCACATCATATGGCCATAGGATGCTAAGCTTGCCACCAACGCCAAGGTACCCCATTTTTGGCAAGTACCTAATCTTAATAGGCTTTGTTTTATGAGCTGAAACTCTCCTGCTTTAGGTTAGTAAATGTCTAAAGCAGGAGAGTTTCAGCTCATAAGACAAAGCATACTAAGGTTAGGTATTTGCCAAAAATGAGGTACCTTGGCATTGGTGGCAAGCTTAGCATTCTATGACCAAATCCTCATCTTTAATATAATAGTGATATGCAGACACAATGTAAAGGGTTAATGGTGATGAAAATTTGGATGTGCACCAATATTTTGTGTATTTGCTTTTAGCTATTTTGGTCAAAATTGGTTGTACTCCAGCAATTTTAAATGTCTGTTTTTCTTTGGGTGTGCTTACCAAAACCTGATCTGATTACATATCAACATTTTTTTTTAAATTATACCCCCCCCCCTCCATTTTGTCTTAAGTAAATCTCTGCACTAGACAATACAGCTTCAATATTAACCTTTAATAAGCAGAGGGGTGTTTATACTATACATTTAATAATTTACACCATTTAATTTGGGATATTTCCACCGTTGGTCATGGTTGGTTGATACACCCACCGAAATCTTATCCTGCTCCATTTCTCTTCAACTGAAATGACTGGAAGGTTTTACCTACTGAAATGAGGTCAAATGAAAGTGAAAAGATTCCACACAGATTGTTTCAGTCCTATCTGGAGCTTCTGTGTCTGTAGAGTAGAAGTAACAGATTGAGGCAGACTAATTTATGAGGCTAGAGTTAGAGAGAGAATGAACAATTGTGCATCTATGTCATATTTACCTTTGATACCAATTGTTAAAACTGAGGTAATCTAAAACAGGGGGTTCTGGATCAAGCCAAATGGCAAGGAATGCATTTTTTTGTTGGAGTGAAAACAACCCCGCTTCTTTTAAGTTTTCATTTTATTCAAATTTTCACATACATTTTTAGTATTATATGTAGAGAATAGATAATTGTGATAACAATTACCCAAAAGCTTAGAGCAGGGGTGAGCGAGGTTGTCTGTATAGCTGCTGTTGGATTACAACTCCCATCATCCCCAGCTGGCCATTGACTGAGGATGATGGTAATTGTAGTCCAACAAGAAATGGAAAGAAGCAGTTTGACCTTCCTCGATTAGAGCAAACATTGCCTCTGAGGGTGTCATGAATATGGATAGACCGCAGCCCCTGTGGCCAATTCCTTTTCAGAACCTACTGAGCTTAGAGGTAAAGAGCCTAGAGGTGAAGATATCCTAGCTATCCTTACTGTATTTGTTTCACTGGCAGCCTGATGCTCAGCCCAATAATCAAATTCAGTTGTGAAATAAGCAATACTCCCTCTTAACAGCTGTATAGATGGTGCCAGTCTTGGCCTGCCAATGTTGCTTGCAGATTGAACTGCTGGCCACATAGCATCACATGATTTAACATTTTTATCACTCTTTCACCCATTACCTTCCCTAAATGTGAGTCCTCAACACTACCCATTGCAACACTGCCCACAGCAAATAATTTCAGCTCTATGACACATTCAATATAACATTTTACTTTGCATTTGCTTTGAAATGCATTGCGTACCCCTCTGGCACTCAAAGGGCTAATGTACAAGCTTAGCGATCCTTACATTTGTGTGTGTGATTACTTTATAAAATCAAGTTGAATAGTGAGAAGGTATAAATTTGTGATTTAAATCACCACATTCTGTAATATATTGTTAAATCCATAAAAATTGTTTCAACAGAAGGAACTAACTAATGATACAAAAGCCTTTCTTTTCAGAATACTTTAAAATCATTACTGTAAGTGTTTACTATGCAGAATATGAAATCTTTATATTGTCTGTACTTCCTGTTCAGTGCTAGCAAGCCTCAAACGTGTTATTTTACTGCAGTGGATGAATATGGCCTTTCATTAGCTAGCATGTAGCACAATGTTAAATTTAGCGCATTGCCGAAATAGTGACATGTTGTGCTTAGCCATAAATGCTTTCCTGGGTTTCATACAATACAACAGCCTTTTCTAGCCAATGCGTGCAGCAAACTAAATTAATGTTATGTTGCTTCTGGTTAAATGTCTCCATCTAGTGGAGTATTTTTAATCCTACATTCATTTTTGCCAACACAAAACTAGATACATTTAAAGGGACAGTAATGTGTTTTTATGCACAGCTATATGTTATTGGCCTTTTCCTGCTGAGTAAATCAAGGGTAATCGCAGGGACGTGCACAGACATTTTGGGGGGCAGGGCCTCAAATTAAAAAAGGGCACTTCTCATAATTATTATTATTATTATTTTTTTTTTTTTTGTTAAAAGGGCATGAGGGCACTTTGGACAAAAAGGGCAGGTGCTCAAGCTCCCCTTGGTGTCTATGTGTGCCCATGCCTGGGTTATCGCATTGTTGTCAATTGTTCTATTCAAAAGTTATAACAGTTGCAATTGTTGAAATTCCCCAATCATTTACATGGGACATTTAAATGGATAGTGACTTTTTATTTTGATTTTACAATGTCTGCAAATACACAGTGTAAAGTCAAATTGTCTATACGTTTGTTTCATATTCACTCCCTGGTTGTGTTTCTAGAGAGCTTTCTGTCATGGACTGTGAAAGAAGTTATACTCTTACAGTGTAATGAAGATATACAATATACAGAGTACTCTGTGCTGAAGGGATAGTGTTACACTGTATCACTGTCCTGCATAGTTGGTAACTAACCCGGAATATCTTTGAAAACAGAGATCCATGAAGCTTACTGCCAGCGACATAAAAAACAAAAAAATAGGTGAAGATAAAAAACAATTACAAATTATAGGCAATTTGACTTTAGGCATTATGCCTAAATGTAAAATAAAGGGTCACATTCCTTTAACACCTTATATCTTAACATTTTTCCAATGTATTGCTTTTTTAACCTTTTGAGTGCCCGAGGTGTATCCAACACATTTGTTGAATACTTCTCTGATAGAGAGTTAAGAAAGAGAGAGAGAGAGACGTATGAACCTTCACTGGCCTTTAGTAAAAGAAAAAGACAAACTCAATGAAGTGGAACTAACATCTTGTAATAACTTATTGTATTTTCCAAGCGCTTTATAAATCCTCTTTACGTTTTATTAGCCATTTTTATATTTAAAAATGATAGTTTCTGAAATATATACCTTTCTTTATTCAAAGGTTTATGCAAATTAGACAGTACTGTTCATTATTGTCATACAGATATTCCAACCAATGCTGTGTATTTTTTCTATAAACTGAAAAAAATAAAGAGCTCAATATCTCACAAAATATGCTATTAAAGGGTTGGTAATGTCCGCTTATAATTTTATGCTATATTGTAGATTTTTAAAAAATAAATTATCTCGAGCAAGTCCCATCTCTCAAGCCTTTATGGTTTAAGAGATATAGTTCCCCCCTCCTTACCCTTGCACTGACGTCAGACAGAAGGAGATCCAGGGACCAGCCAGTGGCTCTGCAGCAGAGCCGAAATACCGCAGTCTAAACATAAATACTTCATTGGAATGGTCTCCAAAGTGTGCCTGGTTTGCAAGTACACTTTGTAGACCGTTCCAATGAAGTATTTGTTTTTAGGTTGCGGTATTTCGGCTATGCTGAAGAGCCGCCTCGAGTTGGCCTACGTGAATTCTCCTTCTGTCAGCTTTACAGCTGACATAAGGGGAGGGAGGGGGGACTTTAAAACATTATATCTCTCAAACCATAAATGTTTGAGAGATGGGACTTGCTCGAGATAATTTATTTTTTTTTAATCTACAATATAGCATAACATTAAAAGCAAACACTACTAACCCTTTATATATAAAATGGTTAGTATAACATATAGGTGATTTTAAAGCTTCATTATAACAAAAGCTGTTGTCATCTATTAGTTACACATTAAAATGTGACTGTGATGTCATATGCTTACATACACCCCAACATACATTCCACATGCACTATTGTGCTGCAACACAGAAAGAAGCCACTTCCAAAATGTGTTTATATTCTGGTACAAACTGTACAGTAGTTATTATTAATCTAAAAAATGGTCAACATAGTGCAGTACTGTACAATACATAAATCATCATGGTTAAAGGCACCTACAATAATCAAATGTGGTAGTTGTTTGAATACACTGGCTTCTCAATGGTTCAGGATAAGCAAGCTGATAGGATGCAAAATACTAATTAAAATGGGTATCTCACCATAAAACAAATTAGTTTTTCAGAAAATGAATACCAGTATCTGCCTACATTTTGTACTAGACATTATCTGCAGAATAAATTGTTTCTGAGAAATAAACCTGTATATTTTGGTTGCACATGGTGGCACTATATTCTAATTCCCTGTGCAGTTTGCTAATTAGTTCTGTTCAAGGCCAAACTTATAATGTGATGTGGTGTTAGAAGTTACCCATTGTGTGGGTCCTATCTAGATTCATTGATTGCACATTAGATGGCCATTTTGGCCCAGCACAGAAACTTACTGAGATAAAATGCCACATTGTGCCACCGACAAATAAAGGTTAATTTCTCAGAAACTATTTATTTTGCAAAAAAAATGGCTAGTACAACATATATATATATATATATATATATATAACAGTTTTTAATTCTATTGAAAATTAACAACAATTAATTTGGGGTGACAAGTTCACTTTAAAATATTTAATTTACAATTAAAACCAAAACAATTCTAAACTTGCTCTTGAAGTAGAACTATTAATTTATAATGTCCTGAGTGATTATGAAAGATATCTCAAAAGCTCATATATTTATTTTAGCCATTTACTGAAACTAGTTTCTGAGTTACTTATCTTTATTTGTCAGTTTATGCAAATTGGCTGTTACTTCCTGTACTTCCTGGTAGGAAGTGGCAGTTGGGAGGGAGAGTAGAATGTGAGAACTTGACACACAGCTAATACTGGCTAATCTGCATATATCTCAGGCAATCTCGCTATCCTTGGTAACATGTTTTTTTGTTGTTTTTTTCCACTTCTGTCCATGCAGTGAAGGGGATTGGTGGGAAGCACGGTCACTGACAACTGGTGGAACTGGTTACATCCCAAGTAATTACGTGGCACCAGTGGATTCCATCCAAGCTGAGGAGTATGTACTATTGCTACTAATTTTCATCTGCTAAGTATGACTTTCTAGTATGTGTGTGCGTGGGGGAGGGTGGGCGTTCTACAAACACCTCAGGGCTTTGAGAATTAATAAAAGTGGAAGCATAGGTCATGACACAGATGATTTCAGATTTTGTCTTGATCTGGTTTGTTAGAGTTTTGTCAATAGAAATTAGCGCTCTTTAGAGCTCTATGTTCATAAAATGGTTATATGGAAATTCAGATCTGTATTTCTGTTCAATTTTAGATTAATTGTTTTTAATGAAGTGAATATATAACATCACTTCACAAAATGAGTGGGATTAGTTGCCAGAAAATAACTAAAAAGAACATTCTTTGATAATATACAAGCTCTTGAATTAGCACTGTTTTGTCAGAAAACTACTGAAAGGAACATTCTTTGAAATATGCAGGCTCTATACTTGTAGTGTTGGTATCTATAGATACAATTTAACATCAGATTTGTAATGGTCATTTTATATGTTAAAACTTACATTAAAGGGATAGTAATGTTTCATAATAAAAGCAGCTCTAATTAATCATCATAGTATTTGGGCCTTGGAGAGTGTTATATCAGTTCTGTCAGAGTTGTAGTTCAAGAGTAATTGAATGATAAAGTATTCCTCTCCCGCCCCTTTTACTGATGTAACACTGCTCAGCTTAGAGCAGCAGGGAGTGTCCAGGTAGATTGCAGAGAGTGACAATCTTCAATTAAGATAAGGGAAAAAGCTAAAAAACCTGTGAAGGGGGGTAGGGTTTACATTGTTCTCACAGTAAGAATTTTGACCCTTGATGTGAGCTGTCTGGTCTATGGACTGGATTCCACATCAGAGGAGTGGGAGCTTTCACCAGGTAAAAGGAGCAGGAGGGGGAAACTTTATCATTTAATTACTCTTGAACTACAATGCTCACAGTAATGAAATAACACTCTCTATGGCTCAAATACTATGAAGATTAATTGGAGCTGCTGTTTTTTTGAAACATTACTATAACTTTAAAGGGATAGTAACACTTAATATGTAAAAAATAATATACTGTAGGATTGATCCTCCCGAGTTCAAAAAGGGTGTCACACTGCTGAAAAATGTTTTATTCAAAAGTTATTGCAGCTCAAACTTGCATTTTTAAGGTGTATCTCAATGACCTGACAGTTTACAGTGGTGCTGTTGCCACACGATTCTATTGAGGCTTATGATCAACTGACCAGAGTTGTACAGGATGGTGAAACAACAGCACCACTGTAATATTTCAAATCATTGCAATATTTCACCTAAAAATTCAGCTTTGAGCTGCAATAACTTTTGAATAAAACACCTCTCTGCAATGTGAGTACCCTTGGTTTATTCAGGAGGATAAACCCTACTACATGTGCATACATATTGTTGCTATCACTTTAATAATATAATTTCTTGAAAACATTAGAGACCCTTTGATGTAAATAACATGCACACTTATAAGATCAGAATGATCTCCAATTCTAACATGACATTAGCATAAGAGCCTAACAATTCATAACTTTTTTTAGATGGTACTTTGGAAAACTGGGCAGAAAAGATGCCGAAAGACAATTGTTATCCTTTGGAAACCCAAGGGGTACCTACCTAATACGTGAAAGTGAAACCACCAAAGGTTTGTGCTTTATACTATAATTTGTTACCATACAAGATTTCATGCAATAACTGATACATCTGAAGATCTTTCACCACTTGGATGCTGGGACTTCTTTAACACATAGCTCAATATGTGGAACGGAGGTGGGGGCTAAGAAAAATTTTCCTCCATGTGATACCTGACTGAAGTAAAAAAAAAAAAAAACACAAAGAGGGGACATGCAATAAAACTCACTGAAGTGTTGTTTTATGAATAAAATTCCACATTAATGTATTTAATTATTCAGACAATAATACAAATGTTAAAGGAACAGTAAACTTTTTTTAATTAGGAGTCTGGAGTGGTGGGGAATTGCATGAAGGGAGGGCAGGAGATTGTGTTAAAAAAACTGAGAGACAGTGTGTGTGTGTATGGCACATGTAATTGTTTTTGTGTGGGTAGTGTCTGTGTGGGGCTAGTTTGTTGGTGTGTGTGGTTTTGGTGGTGTGGGGGAGAGGTGTTGGTGTGTGTTTGGTTGTGTGTGTGTGTGTGTGTGGGGAGGCTTGTGTGTGTGTCTGTGGTTTCAGAGCAAATGGCAGCCATTTTTTTTCATTACTTGGATAGTGGTGGGCGGCCTGGATAGTGGGGGCAGGGCAAGTCCCTGCATGATTTTCATAGGACTAGCAGCGGCCTTCGGCCACTGCAAGTCCTATGAAAACCACGCCCCCATTCAATCACCCAATGGGAACAGTAACTCCTCCTCACTACCACCCCTGGGTGTGTTTGCCAGGCACACAGAAGTCTTCTTTTATATATATAGACTAGCACACAGAAATTGTAGTGCGCTTTCGTATGAATTTAGCCAGTCACTCTTTGTATTGTTTAGGATGAATTCCGTTTACAGTTGAGGTTTGTATGATGTTTTGTTTCATGAATTGTGTTTCAGGTGCCTATTCATTGTCTATTCGAGATTGGGATGATATGAAAGGGGATCATGTCAAGCATTATAAAATCCGGAAACTTGACAATGGGGGGTATTACATCACAACTAGGGCCCAGTTTGAAACCCTTCAACAGCTTGTACATCATTATTCAGGTATGTCTGCCGTTCTTTATGTATACAAATTTATGCATACAAAATATATATTATGCTGTACATACTTGTCCAGGGCTAAGCAACTTTTATCTATCCAGCTGTTGCTCACTACAGTACATCATCCCCAAGCAGCCAATGTTTGCTTGAGGATGATGGGAGTTGTAGTCTCCAACAGCTGGAGAGCCAAATGTTGTCTGTCTCTGTATAACTATTTGCATCTGGGAAATAATGAAACCCTGGGGTTCTATAAAGGACTTGAAAGCACTGCAAACTAATACACTGGAGACCTCTTGAGCATCCACGATCCCATTTTATGGATTCTTATTAAAAAAAAAAAAAAAAAAAAAAAAAGAAATCTCATTATTTTGAGTGTAACAGTATTTTTCACTGATGCCTTCATGCCTGTATGTCTCAGTGACTCATTCATCAGGATTGTTAGTAGCATCTGTTCTGCTGGTACTGAAAACACATCTTTTAGCTGAAGTCCATGCAATGTATATAATCCTACAAGCATAAACTGTAGACAGACTAGTTCTTTTTTCTCTTCTCAGTACTAGAACATGTTCACTACCTGTTTCACTCGGTGACACATCCTTTTTATAAGTCACGACACATGTAGCTGGAAGATTACAATTCCTGTAACATATGCACAGGAAAAACACTATAACTCAATGGGCACTATGTTCAAAATACAGAATAGTATAAGAATGTCATTAACATTAGAATATTTTTTGTCTTTTAAAGCAAAGAAATTTTCTCTGTCGTCCAATACAGGTTACTGGTAACGTCGAGTAGGCGATCCGCCCCTTTAATTGTAGGCAGGAACAGTTCTAGAATTGTATGCAGTGGGTGGAGCCTACCTTCCCTCCTTGGCTGCAGCTAGCCAACCAGCTCCAGAAAGATTTGTTCCTTGGTGAAGACACAGGCAAAAGAACAGTTCTGCTATAGTTTTAGAAGTTTTTTTATTTTTCTGTTAGATATGGAATACCACCATTAGGCGGATTACCATAACTGACAATGCTCTTAGATATGGCTAGCTCAGTAACCTGGTGCTTTTTGTGGACCTTAAGCCCTGGGGGGGGGGATCTATGCTACAAGTTCTTTCCTCAGATGTTGCCTACCGAGGCTTCTTCTTAATACATGGTAGTCTGAAGACAGCAGATCTGCAGGCAAGATGAGCAACCCTTTGAGTGCTGCAGGTCCACATGTCTTACAGAGCCCCTCCGCACAGGCGTTTACCTTTGGAGTTCCTATTGCACACTCCTGTACTCATTGGGTCTATCTGTATGTCTGTTGGGTGTTTTGGAGCAGGTTTATGTGGTACTTTAACCCTTTAGCTGCTGGTTTTGCATCTTTTGGGGGGGGGGGTTCTGACCCTTTTCATACTGGTTCAGTGTTTTTTTTTGGGTATTCTAACATGTTCTAGTGATGTTTCATGCATTTTTATTTTACTGTTTAAATTTTGTAAAATTGGAGTTCCGTCTCACTTTACCGCGTAGGCGCCATTGCTCCATTCACTTCTATGGGACTGTACAGTTTGGGACATATCTCTGCAACCGCGTAACCTAGCAACTTCAGAGATGGCTCATTTTAGTTGTCTTCCTGCCCTTGCTCTATCATCCAGTTCATGTTTCTAGTGTGTTGGAGGGGCTCAGGGGGCTTTGGGCACCGTTTGGGTACTTTTTCTGGGAAAACTAAATTTCCATGAGCTCTTGCTTCGCACGCTCGTTTCTGATTTTGTGCTATTTCCAGAATGAGTATCCTACGCAGGGCTTGGACTCTCCTTCTCTCCTCTGCTGATTAACCCTTCACCTGCCAGATAAGTCTAATTTAGCGATTTCTGGGATGAAACTTTATTCCTACACACTGTAGTTCGGTGATTTCTTTTATTATAAGATTATTTGACACTGTGAGAATGTCTATACCATTGGAGCTTGGGGCCAGACCTAAGACTAAGGATGCTTGGGTCTCTGTATTCCCTATTGCGCATTGCTCTTCCTGTCATTCAGGGTTACCTAGAGAATTCTCAGGTCATTTATGCCAAGCATGTTCTGATGTCCCTGAGAATCTCTCAGGGACCTCCAGCCATGCATTAGAGCCAGTTTGGATGCAAGAGTTCAAGGCTGCCACTAGGGACCTTAGATCTACATTGCAACTCTTTCCATCCCAGTTACAGGGGGTCTTCCATTCCTGGCAGACCCCCTCCTCTGTCAAGTCTTCCCTGCCAAAACCACAGGGAGTACCTGATGTATCAGATTCCTCTGAGGAAGAACTGCTGGTGGATTCAGATGTTGAGGAATGTTCTGCTGTGGGTTCCTCTCAGTTTTTTGGGGATCCCTTTGAGACTGATTCTGAGCCCTCGGCTGAGGGCCTGATCAGGGCTGTTTTGACTACCCTAAACATTCCCTTAGTTCAGGAGGTTCCTTCTGATCCCTCTGATGTGTTTCAGGAGCCTAAAAAGACCCTTACTTGCTTTCCACCTAACCCCACTCTTGTCCGCCTTGTTTCTGAAGAGTGGAAATCTCCTGACAGGAAACCTTCTGTGTCCAAGGAATTCGCCAAGCTTTATCCCTTCTCTGAGACAGTGCTTGCTCAGAGGGTTCATCCTCCCAAGGTGGATGCTCCTATCTCTAGGCTACCTAAGTCTATTGCCTTGCCAGTTTCTGATGCATCTGCTCTGAAAGACTGGACTGACAAGAAACTTGAGGTCTCTCTCAAGTCCATTTTTTCCACTGCGGGCACTGCCATGTGTCCAACATTTGCTGCAGCATGGGTGAACCGGGCCATTGCGGTGTGGACTGAACAGCTCACCCTGGCTGTCAGTGGTTTACTTTTGAAATGGTGCGCGCGTTTGATCGTGCGACATTTAGGCAGTATCAGTAAGTCACTGGCTTCAAGAGCGCCATATAAGAATCTCGCACGAAACAAAATCGCAAGATTCTTATGGCGCCTCGTAAAAATATTGCCACTGCCCTACCGCATTTGCCCACCTGCACTGCACTGTACACCACAGTACCCAGATGCCTGTCAGCTGCTCCCCGGGTATTGCTCTAATACACCCAGGAGCTGAGCCGTCACTAAGCCTGCCCAGCCATTAGGAAGCATGTACAGGACCAGTGCTCCGCTGGACACTGCTGTACATGCTGCCTAATGGCTGGGCAGGCTCAGGTGAAAGCATGAAGACAGCTGGAAAATCGGCAGAATTGGAGCATTCTAGTGGTGTATATGGCAGTGTGTGAAAACCCAGGCCATCCGGAGGGCATTAAGACTCTGCTCACCTGTCCCCTGATGCTAGTAGCGAACAGCAGCAGCAAAACAACTACACCCGCTGCTACACTGTACAGAACCAGTTGTATTGTCCACTACAGTAGACACACCCCCTCTGTGAGCGCCCAGTCAGCAATCTGCCTGGGATAAACCACACACAATCAGGGTGTGACAGGGATGATGGTTTGTTGTTATTGTCTGAGAACTTTAATGCCAACCGTGCCCCCCCCCATGTTCATCAAAAAATGCATTCCAATTCATATGGCAGTCAAAGGGTAGGGACTGGGGCATATATATGTTACTCTTTGAGTGCCAGAGTGCCTGTGTTTATCTGTGTTTAATGGACTACTGTCTGAGATTGTGTGCACTATGGGAGATGTTCTGTGGCCAGGGGAAGATGGGCTGAGGAGGGAGGCAGATGGGATGTGAAGGGAGAGATGTGTTGCAGAGAGAGAGAGAGAGAGATGGGCAGCAGGAAGCAGAAGTGGGCAGAAAGAGAATGTTAGGGTAAGGAGAACATTTGAGAGGACATGTTCAATGAACACTGCTGTACATGCTTCCTAATGGCTGGGCAGGCTTTGTGACGGGCTTTGTGATGGCTAGGCTCCTGGGTGTATTAGAGCAATACCCTGTGCTATATAAGAATCTTGCACAAAACAAAATCGCAAGATTTTATGGTGCCTCGTAAAATGTTGCCACTGCCCGCCCACATTTGCCTACCCACACTGCACTGAACACCACAGTAACCAGATGCCTGTCAGCTGCTCCCCGGGTATTGCTCTGATACACCCAGGAGCCACTGTCAGGCATCCAGGTACTGTGGTGTGAAGTTTTTGTGCGGGAGGGCAAATGCAGGCGGGCAGTGGCGACATTTTACAAGGACCATAAGAATCTTGCGATTTTGTTTCATGCAGGATTCTTATTTGGTGCTCTTGAAACCGGCGACTTACTGATACTGCCTATGTGTTGCATGATCTTATGCGTGCGCCATTTCAAAAGGATACCTCTGTCTGTCAGGCGCAACATATCCGAAGAAGGTTTGGATATGTTGCGCCTTCTTGCCAACATTTCTGAGACACAGCACTATGTTTCTGCTGCCTTATTTGATGCCATCCATTTGGTGGCCAGGGTTTCCACCATGTCTGTGGTTGCCAGACGGGCTCTTTGGCTTAAGATCTGGTCTGCTGACACTGCTTCCAAGAAAGTATTGCTTTCCTTTCCTCTTCAAGGTACTTCTTTGTTTGGGCCAGATCTTAAAGATCTGATTAGTTAGGCCACTGGGGGTAAGAGTACCCTTTTACCTTTGGCCCCCAGGAAGAAAACGCCACTTAAGCGGAATCAGTATTTTTGTTCCTTTCAGACTGAGACATGTCCGGCGAACCAGATGGTTCCCTCAGCTTCGCGTGCCTCCTTCAAGCCCAAACAGCAATGGAAGCCCAAGGTCTCCTCCAAGCCCAAGGCTTCCAAGCCTTCTTCGGCATGACTCACCAAACTCAGGTCCCCACTCTGCTGTGGGTGACCGTCTGCGTCACTACTACAGCATCTGGGAGGATTCAGTGGCGGACCCGTGGTCAGGTGGTGGCGCAAGGATACAGGATCCCTTTTTTTTTCTCTTCCTCCCTTTCATTTCTTTCCTTCTCATACGCCTCAGGGCGCAGAGAAACGCCAGCTGTTCAACAGCACTATTCAGGCTCTTCTGGACAAGAATGTTCTAGAGCCGGTTCCAGTTCAGGACAGAGATATGGGTTTTTACTCGAACCTCTTTGTGGTCTCCAAAAAGGACAGCGGTTGTCGCCCTATTTTGGATTTGAAGGATCTCAATTCCTGTGTGATCTGAACTCATTATCACCAGGAGTCTCTACGGACGGTGATTGCTGCTATGTCTCCGGGGGAATACCTTGCTTCTCTGGATCTTCAGGACACGTATTTACACATCGCCATTCATCCAGAGAGCCGGCAGCATCTCAGATTTGCCTGCGATCGAGTACACTTTCAGTTTTCAGCTCTTCACTTTGGTCTGACTACAGCTCCTCAAGTGTTTTTTGTCCTGGGAGCCTTAGTGTTCGTACTCCACTGGGATGGCATCAGAGTTACTCCATACATTGACGACCTGCTTCTGAAAGCCCCCTCTGCGGAACTTCTTCATCAGCATTTTCAGCTATGCATTCATGCTCTCACCCAATGTTGGATCATAAACATTGACAAGTCAGATCTCACGGACGAGGTAGCTCACCAGATCACCCACAGGGTTTCTGCGGTCTTGGCTCAAGATCCAGTTCCAGCCAAGAAGCTGTCCTCTCTAGTGGGGAAATTCATCTCCAGCATAGAAGTGGTCCCGTTCGCCATGTCACACACCAGGGAACTCCAGAGGTTTGTGATCCAGGTGTGCAAGGGTCAGCGGACCTTCTGAAGATGTCAGTGTCCCTCCCTCTTCATGTGGAACTGAGTTTCTCATGGTGGCTCGACCTCTCCAATCTGCTGAAGGGCAAGTCCTTCCTGGTATCCTTCTGGACCACAGTGATGATGGACGCCAGCCTCTCCGGCTGGGGAGCGGTCCTGGGTCGCCTGAGTGCCCAGGGTCGGTTGTCTCCGGAGGAATCTCTCCTTCCCATCAACGTGATGGAGCTTCGGATGATATTTCATGCCCTTCATCATTGGACATCTCAGCTGGAAGACTATCCAGTCTGGGTACAGTCCGAAAACACCACGGCTGTGGCTTACATCAACAAGCAGGGTGGAACAAGAAGTCTTACCGCTTGGTTAGAGGTCAAGGCTATTTTGTCCTGGGCAGAAGAACACGTTCCTGCCATATCCACAGTGCACATTCCTGGCGTGGACAACGTCATGGCGGACTTCCTCAGTCAACACACAGTGGACAGGGGAGAGTGGGAACTGCACCAAGAGGTGTTCACCCTCATTGTTCAGAAGTGGGGTCTTCCTTACATCGACATGATGGCGACAAGACACAACAGGAAGGTTCCGAGGTTCTGCTTTCAGTGGAGGGACCCTCTAGCTCTGGCGGTGGATGCCATGTCCATTCCTTGGTTATTTCCTCTGGCTTACATCTTTCCTCCCCTTCCCACGTTGCACAGGGTGTTATGGAAATTGAAACTGGAGCGCTGTCCAGCCATTCAGATTGCTCCATCCTGGCCTCTGCAGGCTTGGTTTCCGGAGCTTCTGGATCTGTCAGTGGCGGAGCCATTCCGGCTCCCTTGCCATCCGGATCTTCGTCTACAGTGTTACCTGTGGAAGGAGGATGTTCATCGTCTAGCTTGGAAATTGAATCCTCAGTACTGAAGAAGAAGGGTTTTTCTTCTAGTGTTTAGTGCCCGCAAACCAGTTTCTTGTAAGGCCTACTATTGTGTTTGGTCGACCTTCCTATCTTGGTGTGCTGACAGGAACCTGTCTCAGGAATTTGATCTGCCTACGGCCCTGGCTTTTTTTTGCCTTCAAGAATCCCGCTCCTTCGTGGGATCTTAACTTGGTTTTGGGCGTAGTTCAGCGCCCTCCATTTGAGTCCTTGGCTACTATTCCTCTACACCTGTTGACGTGGAAAATGGCCTTTCTCCTGGCGATTGTGTCCATTCGCCGTGTCGCAGAGTTACATGCTCTGTCCTGTAAACCACCTTTTTTGGTATTTCACAATGACAAGACGGTGCTACGCACTTCTCAGGAGTTTCTTCCGAAGGTGGTTTCGGAGTTCCACATCAATCAGGAGATTGTGGTTGGATGTGGTGCATTGTCTTAAGTTTTATGTACATCGCACTGAGTCTATCAGGCGATCTTATGCGCTGTTCGTCATTCCTGAAGGTCCCAGGGCAGGGAGACCTGCATCCAAAGTGACTATTGCCTCTTGGGTCATGTCCAGTATTCGTAAGGCTTACGAGCTGAGGAAAAAGCCTGTCCCCTTTCGGGTCACGGCTCATTCTACAAGATCTATTGGGGCTTCTTGGGCTTACAAGAATCAGGCCTCTGCTGATCAGTTGTGCAAGGTTACCACTTGGTCGTCTGTGCACACCTTTTCAAAGCACTACCGCGTTGATGTGCTGGCATCGGCTGACGCCAGCTTTGGGAGGAAGATCCTGGAGGCAGTCTTGCCTGTCTAGGATCTTCTTCGGTTCTTGGTGATTACTTCACTTTTGAGCCCTGTTGGCTCTAGTTCAGCGTGCTGTGTAACAGTTTGGGGTGTTGTTACCCCTGTTCATTGTCTGTTGACACTTCATTGTTTTGTTGGCCTATCTCTAATCTGGTCTGCTCTGGTGACTTTGGGGGCCTTTCGCCTGGTCCTTGCCTTACTTCCCGCATCTGGGAAACTCAATGGTTGGACATCCCCAGTTACCAGTAACCTGTATTGGACGACAGAGAAAAGAGGATTTTAGTTTTACCTGTTAAATCCTTTTCTCTTAGTCCATACAGGTTACTGGTATCCCACCCTGTCAAGGGACCATGCTTGGCTCTCCTGTGGCAGACCGTGGGGGTCCTTCGGGGTCATACTCACAGGACTGTTCTTTCCCTTCCACTATCTAGTCAATAGTTAGTGTCTCAAATCTTTCTGGAGCTGGTTGGCTAGCTGCAGAGGGAAGTTAGGCTCCACCCCCTGCATACAATTCTAGAATTGTTCCTGTCTACAATTAAAGGGGCGGATCGCCTACCCGAAGTTACCAGTAACCTGTATGGACTAAGAGAAAAAGATTTAACAGGGAAGACTAAAATCCTCTTATCTTAACCCCTTAACGACCATGTGCTGCACACACACACCCTAGGTCGTTAAAGGGATAGTAATGCCCGCTCATAAGTTGATCCTATATTGTAGATTTTAAAAATTAAAGTATCTGGAGCTTTTGGGGAATGTTTATTTCCCCCATGCTGTAGTTGCTTCGCCACGGAACTGCTCCGCTTTTGCAGTTATACAAAGGCAGGGTTGGTAATTTTAACCCTTGTATAGCACCATACATTAGTGCATTGCTTAACAATGTGCTGAACGATAAGACATTACAAAGTGTATATGAAATTTACATATAATGTTAACGTATAAGTCAGGGACAGGCAGCCCGAGGTCCTTCAGCTGTGGAGCTCTAATCCTTCACAGCTGGAGGGCCTCAGGTTCCTCACCACTGGTATAGATAACACATATAAAGTCAGCTAGCAATACAATCCTGTTAAATGCCCTCACATTTTTACCTCATAAACAGGCAAAGGGTTGGAGAGAGTTAGTTACATGCTGCATAATTCTGTATGTTTGGGATTGTATGAAATGTGTAAAGAAGATGGATATCAAAGTATGAGGTTCCACACACACTGAGCCTTACACATAAAGGCAAGGTAGCATAATCGTGGTGCAAACCAACTGCTCTGTATGGAACAAATACATTTCCATTGGTTTGACAAGAGCATTTAACCCCATAAATGCTAGGATACCTGTCTAGCATTTGAGGTTTTAAACCTTTGAGTGCCAGAGGGATATCCAGCACATTGCCATGTACTGTTTTGGCACAGAAAGGGTTAAAACCCTTTTTTAACCAGTGAGAATTTGTATTGTCCATTATAGTGTGCTTGGTTTGTCCCAGAATTGATCCAGTTTGCCTTTATACATAAAGCCATATGGCCCAAAATTACAAAAGCCACCTGAATTTATTGAGGAGTAAACCAACAGCACCATGGGGATATATACAGATTCCTGTCAAATGAAACTGTGCTTTTAACCCCTTGCTAGAGAGGTCTTAATACATTGCAAAGCAATGCATTGGAGTCCTCTCTGGCATTTAAGGGGTTAAAAATCTCTTTTCAAGTGCCTGGGAATATAGGTATTTTTATGTGTCTCCCTATGGTCCACTTGGTTTACTCCACAATAACACCAGTTTGCTTTTGTACAAATGGGCCAATGTCTCTGTCTAGTTAGGTTTGGTTCCCTTTGTGGTGGGAAACTGCTTCCTACAGCATGGTTGTATAATGTGACTCTCCATCCATTATTGTATTAAAATCCCAGCATCCTCAGCTGGCCGTTGACAGGTTGAGGTTGGTAGAAATTATAGTGCAATAACAGATGGAGTGTCAAAGGCTACAGAGTTTTGTTGTATTTAAATGAATGCCACACAGACCTTCTGCAGCACAAATCATCTTTATAGCACACCAAATAAAGGGTCTCTGGGCTGTATGCACAATAGGAGCAATTTTGGAGCAAGCTAGCTACACCATAGGGAAAAAAATTCCCATTGATTTAAAAGAGGCATTTAATAAGGTGACCAGACCACTGTTTTAATGTGGGACGCTTGTACACATTTAATTCTGCACAGTTGCAGAAGAATCATGGCAACTCTGCAGTGTATGTTTTTGATAATCTTCTTGCAATAAAGGGACACTAACACGTAAAACTGGAATTGGGTTATATCATTTAAATATCATGTACATCCAGCTAGCATCTGGACAAATTCTGTATTTTACATTAGATGTTTAAAATCTAATCCTAAATTTGCATTTGTAATGCATGTGCATACCGTCCTATATAGATATCATTTGATTGTGTTTGTGCTCTTTGGAATGAAAAATTAGAGCTAATGCTTTTAATTAATTGAAATTAGCACCCACCAGTACTACCCACTCTTCTAGTTATAAAGGTAGTGTTACCTTTTCTTTTCCCATTTACAGACAATAAAATACTAGCACATCTTGGACACCAGTAAATATATCTATCTTGATGGGAGCCTTGTAGTCTTATATACAGGAATGGGAGCCCCAGAAAGTACATATAAGACTAGGGTTTAGGCCCCAGAAAATTAATAGAGAACTTCTACAGATAATGTAATGGAGTGGAGGGCATTTAAGTATGAATTACCTCAGATCATTTTAGGTGTTAGTGTTCCTTTAAAATCACATCTATTCACGTTAGCTTTTAACCCATTAAATGCTAGCGTTCTTTCCAGCATATCTGAAAGTAATGGGTTATACTGTAAGGGGTGATAAAGAGGTGATAAAAGTGGAGATATCGGGGGTTATTTACTAAGAGATGATAAAGAGGTGATAAAGTGGAGAAGATTTCTCCAGTGATATCACTTCTCCAATTCCTATGTTATTCTTTAGAGCCTATGCAATAAGATCTCCAAAACTTAAGAAATGTTAGTGAATTGGCTCCATAAAATAACACAGGAATTGGAGAAGTGATATCATTGGACAAGTCATATGGGGGAGATTCACTAAGCAGTGATACAGAGGTGATAAAGTGGAGTCATCTCCAATTTATCACCTCTTTATCACCTTTTTATCACTGCTTAGTGAATGTTCCCCCTCCACTTTATCACGCCTTAGTGAATAACCCCCTGACTTCTCTAGCGATATCACTTCTTCAGTTCCTATGTTATTTTATGGGGCCTATGCACAAGGATTTCTCCACCCTTGCATATCTTAGTGAATTGGCTCTATAGAATAACATAGGAACTGGAGAAGGGATATCTGCTTTATCACTTCTTTATCACCCCTTTTTGCATAACCCCCAATGTGTTGGAGACTTCTCTAGCCCCTATTTGCCCTAAGGTGTAGTTGGTTTGCTCCAGAATTGCTCTTTTTTACTTCGCGCATAAGGCCTCCAGGGACTAGAATTCTTCTGCACGTGTGCTTTTCTCAAGCTTTTCCTTTCTGCTCAACTGTGAGTCATCTTCCTACTGCACCTTCTGTCTCTATGCCAGTCAAAGGTCATCTCCCAGCTGTCTGCATCTTCTGCTTAATTAAGCTACATGTTGAAATAAAGACACCATTATTGATAGCTGTAAAACCAAGAAGTCTTAAGAAAAATGTATGTGCTGAGGCTGGTGTACTAAGAAGAATTAGAACAAAACAGAAACAAATCAGGGGCGCCTATGGTGAAGTATATTATGACAAATAATTATTCAATATATTATAATTAGATGCACTCACATTTGGATGATGTCACGGCTTTGTTATTAGAGTCAACTGACTGCCAGGCACACGGAGAAGTTCTCCCGTCTCTGTTCGGGTCTCCCCTCTCTCCTTTCGTGGGTACTTTTAATCCTCAGATGGACACAGCAGGCGGGCACTATTTTATAAAATGTATTTGTAGAGAATAGATAAAGTTTACAGGCTTTAAACGCTCATAGTCGGAGGGTCATCTGATCCACCATCAACTGAGGATCTCGGGAACAATAGCCCGTAGCAAAACACACGCTTGCGATGACGCACCCGATAAGAGGAGGATAGAATCTGAATCACATGTTCTCAAACCTCTAACTGGAAAATATCTCAAGAGAGGGTTATGGGACTTGTGGTCTAAGTAAAACTTGTGGGTTATTAACCAATTGCGGTTAAAAAGCATGTGTATTTTGATACGGGCTATTGTTCCCAACATCCTCAGTTGATGTTGGATCAGATGACCCTCCAACTATGAGAAGGATAGGCTGGTTTGAATAATCTGGTAATAACGTTTTTCTACCTTAGACCAGTATAAAACATGCGTTTGTTCAGGCGGTCCTCTGTTTACGTGAATTATATTTTAACCGTTTAGGCTTGTTGAGCTTTGAGAAAGCGGCCTTCCAGCCGCGAAACGTGTTAGCGTTTAAAGCCTGTAAATTTGATCTATTCTATACAATAAATTTTATAAAAGAGTGTCCGCCTGCTGTGTCCATCCAAGGATTAAAAGTACCCACGAAAGGAGAGAGGGGAGACCCAAACGGAGACGGGAGAACTTCTCTGTGTCCCTGACATCATCCAAATGTGAGTGCATCTAATTATGATACATTGAATAATTGTTTGTCATAATATACGTCACCATAGGCGCCCCTGCTTTGTTTCTATTTTGTTCTATGTCCTACCGCTAGGGGAGAGCGTGATATACAAGGGAGCTTCCTTTGGTTATCCATTCAACATTTGAATATATACTGTGTCTGGGGACAGTATAGATTTCTCCAGCTGTTTGTTTTGTCGGTGTCGGTGTATGCCGTAGCTGACAAAATACACTTGTGAGTGCGCTCATTAGGGTGCGGTGGCAGTCAATTATTCTAAGTTTTATACACACAAGGGGCGCCCCTTGTTTTGTTCTCCTTTTTTTGTCTTTTACAGTAAGAAGAATTAGAGTAAGTTTGGTTTGCCGCAAAATGACTCCAGTTCTTCTTAGTACATCATTGTCATTGAATCTGATAACAGTGTTGAAATCAGAACTGCAATAATAGCCCACGGGTCATAGGCAGATAGGAATATATTGTGGCAAAGGTTGAAATTGTTGGGCTTACTGGTATGTCATTTTCAATCTAATATACCATGTAACTATCGGATATGATTTTCTTTAGGCTTCACCCCCAAATTTTTCTACCCCAAAGAATTGGCCTCCAAACAACCTCTCCCTACTTTTAATATAAAGCAGCGCCTAGGTCCTTGTCTCTAAAAATGCTGTGTATGATTGTCTGGTTTCACTCTGCTTGTTCTACTGACACAGAAAAATAAGCAATGCCTTTGCCTGAAATTCCTGCACAGATGCCTTATAAATTGCCATCAATCCCACTGCCCTTGTGTAACACGGATAGTGATAAGGTACCTGCAGTATCACTGTGAGACCACAACATGGGCCCACAAACAACTCATTTTTCAATATTCCTAAATCATCAATTGAATTTCCCTGCCATGTGTTTGAGAGGTGGGGGAATACAATGAAACATGGTGTAAATGTTGCTGTTGCAGCAACACACACACATATGTACACAGCATGCGTGTATATGTGTATTCGCTCCCAGAGAATTCTGTGAGATCTGACAGCCTGGCGAAATTGGCAGGTCAGTCTATTGCTTGATGACTGATGAATAAACAAATGCCAGATAAGGTCTCATCATTGAAGAATAGGCAAATGGCTTAATGCACCAAAATTCATGAAGCAGCAGAGGATTTCCTAATCCTCTGCTGCTTCATGAATTTTGGTTTAATATAAGCATAAAATAATACACCTAAAATTTGCTTTATGTCATACTTTGATAAGCCATTGCAGCTGTGCAGACCAAGGGTTAGCCACTCTCTATGCTACAGCTGTTGTTTGTCTAAAAAAAATGGGAGCTGTAGTTCAACAACAGATGGAGAAGGGTCACAATCAGGCACGTGCACACATAGACACCGAGGGGGGCTTGAGCACCTGCCCTTTTTGTCCAAAGTGCCCTTGTGCCCTTTTAACAAATAAATAAATAATTATGAGAAGGTCCCTTTTTTTCATTTGAGCCCCTGCCCCCCAAAATGTCTGTGCACGTCCCTGGCCACAATTGTCCAGATGCCCAATACATTTTTAGTGTTGAAGTCTAAAACTTTGTTTTTCTCTAAACTGAAAAAAAATAATGGAGAAAATAAAATAATACTTTTTCAACTTAATTAAACTCTTAAAGGGAGAGCATTGATTCACAATAAAAGCAGCTCAGATTAATCTTCATTGTTTTTGGGCCACGGAGAGTGTTATTTCAATACTGTCAGAGTCGTAGTTCAAGAGTAATTGAATGATAAAGTATCCCCCTCACACCCCTTTACTGATATAACACTGCTCAGCTCAGAGTAGCAAGACTGTCCAGATGGATTACAGAGAGGGGCAATCTTCATTGAACATAAGGAAAAACCTTTCAAGGGGGGCAGTGTTTTCCTTATGGTCACAGTAAGACGATTGTCCCTTGCTGTGAGCTGTCTGGTCCCAGGACCAGATTCCATATCTGAGGGGAGGTGGCTTACACTAAGTAAAAGGGGAGGGAGGGGGATACTTTATCATTCAATTATTCTTGAACTACAACCCTGACAGTATTGAAATAACACTCCCCATGGCCCAAATACTATGAAGATTAATTGGAGCTGCCCTTTTTTGTGAAACATTACTGTCCCTTTAAGGACCAGAGGGGTGTGCATCGCAATGTGTTGTACCTCCCTTCAGTCCTTACAGGGATAAACTGATATGGACATTTGTACAAAATATAAAACAGTCTGTTAATGAATTTCCCACTGGGAGGTTAAGAAAGAAGTGGGCAATGGATGTTTCACTTATATAGTACAGTATATAGTGAAGCCAAAAACTGACACTGCAAACCATTAAGCGTTAATGGCATTTAGTTTTTTCAAAAGCATAATACCAACTAATTGTCTCTTTGAACAGAAAATTATTACACAAGCAGAAATGCTGAGCATTTCCTGTACAGTGAGTTTTGAGGCTGGTAAAGGTTTTATTATTTCAAATTACATTATTAAATACAACAAAAACAAAATTAGCATGTAAATGACAGCTATTAATTACTTTAAAGAGCTTCCTTTTTTTTTGCAATGTGTTGGACACTTTTATGGCAATCAAATGATTAACCCTTTGAGTGCCAGAGGGTTACACAACACATTGCTTTGCAATGCAGCGCATACCCCTCTGGCATTCAAAGGATTAATAGTTGCAGTATTTTGGCCTAATTTATTTTCTGTTTAAAGTCATTCAAACCTTCTTAACTCCTTAAGGCCCAAAAGGGTGTTCAATGCTTTGCGTTTCACTCCCATCTGGTTCTTAAAGGAGTAGTAAACTTTTTTTTATGAAAACCTATATGTTATAGAGCTTTTCCTGCTGAGCAAAACAAGGTCACTCCCACTGCTGTAACAGTTCAAATACCCAGGAAATGAATTTACTGTGTGTTTACTTCCTGATAGTTCTAACTGACAGGAAGTGCAGGAACTCTCTATCATATTCTGTGGAGAATTGCAAGTCACTGACTTTCCTCTCCATTAGAATGTAACAAAATAACTAATTGGAATTTGACCACTAACGGGGACTGCTAATGTAAAAATAAAACATAAGTTTAAACGGTAATAACTCTGGAAATATGCATCTCTCAGCAGTGGGAGTACCCTTATTTTACTCAAGAGGAAACATCCTACAATATATATTTTTTTATAAAAAAAAGTTTACTGCTCATGTAAGGGGTTTAATAATGTAGTGTAGGCCTTCACTTGCTGCTAATCTCAGGCTTGCCAGGGCTAGGGTTGCCACCTTTTCTTAAAAAAATACCGGCCAAGGCATTCCCTCCATAGACTTAACATTGGAAAGAAGCCAATTTTTTACCGGCCTGCGCAACCCTAGCCAGGGCCTGCTTTAGACACTGGAGCTGATGTACTAAAATGAACTGGATAAATTCTGAGATTATCAAAGTTCATCATAGGAGACTATTAAAAAGTTGCATGCATTCAGTGGAGGTGAAAGTTCAGTTTTGGAATTTCTATTTATCCCCTATGGTCCAGTTGGTTTACTTCAGGGGGGAGATTCACTAAGTGGTGATAAAGAGGTGATAAAGTGGAGAAGACTTCTCCAGTGATATCACTTCTCTAGTTCCTATGTTATTCTATATAACCTATTCACTAACATCTCTAAAGTTGAAGAAATTGTAGTGCACTGGCTCCATAAAAAAACAAAGGAATTGGAGAAGTGATAAACTGGAGAAGTCATCTCCACTTTATCACCATTTATCACTTCTTAGTTAATCACCCCCCAGAAGTTCTCCAGTTTCTTAGTACATCAGCCCTACGGACATCAAAGCTAAATTCCATAAATCCAGTTCCCCCTTTGAATGCAAAATTTGACAACTTCCCACTCATGAAATACATAGACAGACACTTGATAACTGAACCTGAATACTGCCCCTGTGGATAAAAATGTAGCGTGCTGCTTTCAACACTTTATTAAGCTGTGTGTTATTTCTAATCTCCAGGGATGTTCCTTGGTGTCGTGCTATTTCTTTGTGTTCATGTTTTCTTTTCTCCTTTGCTTTCCTCTTCCTTGACTCTCTCAGAGAGAGCTGCAGGTCTCTGTTGCCGCTTGGTAGTGCCCTGTCATAAAGGAATGCCGAGACTTACTGACCTGTCGGTCAAAACCAAAGATGTCTGGGAAATACCAAGAGAATCCCTTCAGTTGATCAAGAGATTGGGGAATGGGCAGTTTGGGGAAGTATGGATGGGTACGCAGTGAAAATCTTTACTACACTACAAAAATGACTTGCTCTCATGTGGAGCAACACATAGGAAGATGGAAAGTGAAAGGGGAGTCAACCCTTTTTATTGTGTCTGATGGGGAGGAACACATTGATTGTTCATCCTCTGGCATTAAAGGGTTTAATATATAGGTATTTAGGGATGATATTCAGGAAGCTAAAGAGGAAGAGTTGTGGAGCCGACCACACTGTAAGAAACTTGAAAAAAAATCCTTTAATTCCCATAGCTTTAAATAGTTTTTAATCCTTTGAATGTTACACAGGGAGTCCTGTTTTGCACTCGATGGGTTATCACCAAATTTAAATCTATGGGAATTTGTATTTTTCTCCTATACTGTAGCTGCTTTTCTCCAGAATGGCTTTTTCCTGTATATGATCTACAATTCCCTCTCTTGAACCTCTAAATGCTGGAGAAAGTTAACCAAGGATCCTATATACCTTTGTACTATAAAATAGTCCGTACCCCCTTGGATGTTAGAGAAATCACCAAATATTGCTTTGGAGACATCATTAGCCTCTAAGGGGTTAAAAGCTCCAGCAACACACTTAATAAAGAGGTTCCTGCATCATTGTATATCATATTCTGCTTATTATACAAAATGAATCGATTTTAAAAGGAACAAATCACCTTCCATCTTTCTTATTGCATGCAGTAGATTAATATAAACGTGTTTTCTGTTTTCTTTTTATTAATCCCCTTTCCTGTAGAGAAACCTGATGGTTTATGTTTTAGTTTAACTGTGATTGCACCGAATTATACTCCACAAACCATTGGATTGGCTAAGGATGCATGGGAAGTTTCACGGAACACAATATCATTGAAGCAGAAGCTGGGTCAGGGCTGTTTCGCTGAAGTGTGGTTTGGTAAGGTGGATAATGTGTTCTACTTAGGTGGGATCAAAACTGCACCATTTCGCCCAAAGCTCAAGAAAAACTTCACTTTTTTATGAAATAATATATGTTGAATGACTTTTCCTGTTGAGTAAAATAAGGCTACAGCACGACAGCGAGAGCCTAATTGTTACATCCGAAATTATTTTATGTATTTGTTTGTTTATTTATTTAATCAAACTATTAGTAAGAGCTCCAACTGATTTACAAACAACATTCATTTTTATAGTGCATTTATAGGAGCATTTAAGTCATAGATTATGGCTCTCCATAGTAAGTGATAGGAACAACACCACCTTCTGGCAAGAATATAATATTTCAGTTTAACCCCCTTGGATTCTTGAGATGTCTTCAACTCACTGCTTCTCAATGGGGGAGATTCACTAAGCTGTGATAAAGTGGAGATGACTTCTCCAGTTTATCACTTCCCCATATCCTATGTTATTCTGTAGAACCAATTCACTAATATCTCCAAAGATGAAGAAATCTTAGTGCATAGGCTCCACAGAATAATATAGAAATTGGAGAAGTGATATCACTGGAGACATCATCTCAACTTTATCACCGCTTAGTGATTCTCTCCCAGTGAGTTGGAGACATCTCCAGCATCCTAGAGGTTAATGTAAAAAAATTGAGCTGTAACAATGTAAATTAAAAATCTCACAGCCGCAGGCGAATCCTTGCTCTACTCAGCCGGAAAAGGCCTATGATATAGTTTTTCATAAAAAAGCATACTGTTCTACTCAGCATAAGTGTGAGAACCTATTCAACGCAAGAGATAAGGAGTATCACTGTTTGTTACATTGCACTGGATTCTATTAGCTGTTATTATTTTGGAGCAAACATCTTTTTTGACTATTTAATAAACTAATATGTTAAAAGCACAGCACAGCTGCGCTTAATTTGTTAACATATTATTGCCAGTCTGTTCAAACACACTACATTTACACAATGTGTAACTATGTAAGTAAGGTTTAAAGGGATAGTAATACTTCATTTTAACTTTATTTTATTTTGTAGGCATTAAAAAAACATGAAGAATGATATAAGTCTTATCTCTCAAACCTTTATGGTTTATGAGATATTCACAAGCAAAGTTTCCCCCTCCCTCCTCTTTTACCTAGTGTAAGCCATCTCTTCTCAGATGTGGAATGTAGTCCATAGACCAGACAGATAACAGAAGGGGACACTCTTATTCCTATGAAAACAATGAAATCTCTGCCCCCCTTGACAAGCTTTTCAGGTTTTTCCCTTATCTTAATTGAAGATTGTCCCTCTCTGCAGTCTACCTGGGCACCTCCCTTCTGCTCAGGTTGAACAGTGTTACATCAGTAAAAGGGGCGGGAGGGGGACACTTTGTCATTGAATTACTCTGGAACTACAACTCTGACAGAATTGAAATAGCACTCTCCAAAGTCCAAATATTATGATGATTAATTAGAGCTGTTTTTATTATGGAACATTACTATCCCTTTAAGGGAGTCTCCCTGCATTGTCTCACACTGGCCTATTCAGTGACTTCATCCCACCCCTTCAGCTAGGCATCACATTTTTCACTCTGGACCAGCCCATTTTACATTAGGGGGAAAGCTCTGGTGTGAAAGAAAGCAAAGCCAGGCTGAAAGGGATGGAAATGTATTCCCCAACACCTGGAAAGTCTCAAGTTACCCACATCATCCTTAAATGGTGAGGTTGAAAAAGGTCCAAAATTTAACCTTCCACTCCTGTGATTTACATGCAAAGGGCAAGGTCCAGTCTTCATTTTAGTTAAACATTATTTGCAAAATGATTATAACACTGGCAAAGAATGATTGCAGTTGCACACTACAAAAATATTAAACAAAGGAGAAGCTATACGTTATATTAAAGGGCAATTAACATGAAAAAAATATGTAAGTAAAGTATCTTTGTGAGAAGCAGCATTAAAAAAACAGCCATCAGTATAGGAGTCTACCAAAGTCTTCTGATCACTCTTCCTGTGTGAGCAGAAGCTACTGGTAGCAACTTCCTTCTTACTGGCTGTGCAGATATATGTGATATCACAGCAGCCAATAGAAATAATCAAGTGTCTCCCTGAAGCTACTACATCATGTCTGGGGAGGAGAAGTGCAGAAGGTGGTAGACGTGAACTAAGGGCTTGCAGTGTATAATACAGATTCTCCCAGAAATGCAAGTAGTAAAGATTGTCTAGTAAAATGCTGCGCTTTAAGGTGGACTTTTCATCTTGAATTTAAGTTTGCATATTTGAAAATTGCATTAAAAAAAGATTCTGTTTTATGTTAACCAAAAGACTAGCATATGCACAGATTAAGATATACTGATACTTTTATTTCTGAAAAGTCACTCTCAGTGTGGTTTCATATGCTACTTAAGCTATGTGATGCACTGAGCATAAATTAACATATGATGCCAAACTCAGACTGCTCACCATACCTAAGTAAAAGTATTAATGTCTCATAAACTGTGCAACTGCTTGTCTTTTGAATAACATGCTACATAGTCAGTTTTTAATTAAGTTTCTAATATGCATACTATTTAATATATATGTATTTTTTTCATCATGTGCCTTTTAATTTAATGAGGTCTACCTATGCTATTCCTTTGACATAACAATAACTTGAGTATACATATACATTCATTTTTATGTTGTAACAAAAGTTGTGCAAAGGTTTTAGGCAGGTGTGAAAAAATGCTGTAAAGTGAGAATGCATTCAAAAATAGACATGTTAATACTTTATTTGTATCAATTAACAAAATACAAAGTCATTGAGCAGAAGAAAAGTCTAAATAAAATCAATACTGGTGTGATTTAAACCTCTTCTTAAAATAAAACAAATTTAGTACTCAACATATAATTCCTCCCTTTGTTTTGCTTTTCTCAATGTAGTTTAACAATAATGGCAGTAGTGAATGATTTTATCACTGATTTGCTGTCTTTGGTTTTAACCTTTCTTTTGCATGCTGCCTGCTCCTTAGATGCATGAATATAGTGATGCATGTGAGTCAATAAGAAGGAATCTCTGCCATTGGTTGTGATGACATTTTACCATATCCTAGTCAATATAAATAGTGAAGATTTCTATGGGATTTGTATATTAACACAATAATTATCCATCATTCAAAGAGAGTTAATGTATTATTGTATTTAAATCACAAACCCATCTGTGGCACTTCTAATATACATTTAGATGTTGTTTTACAGTAAAAATGTGGTGACAGAAGATAAGGAAACACCTAAAAATGATGCTTGATTTTAATGGACCTGTCATCCTTAGACAAGTTCAGTTACTTTTTATAATGAAGTGAAAAGTGCCTGCACTGTCTGTTGTGCTATCCATTTAAATCAATCTTTATTTGTACAGAGTGGGGCTTTATGCTAATTAGTTCATGTGCTGGAACAATATGACAACACATAGTGCTAAGGATTAATCTAGGCAGAGCCCACATATATCTAATAGCACAGGAAAGAAGTGTTTATGTATCATCATTTATATAGCTCTTTAACCCCTTAACGACATGTGACATACTATGACCGTCACGGTCCTTGAAATACTGAAGGACCGATGACGGTCATAGTACGTCACGTACTTTTTACTTACAGCGCTCTACCGGGAGCGCTGTAAGTAAAAACAGGGCCTGAAATTGACCGCTCCAAGATCGGAGCGATCTCTATCAGGCCCCAAAGTGACACGCCGATACAAGCAACAGGTCACGTGTACCGGCGCGTCGGCGTGCATCAACGCGGTCCTTATGGGATGGAAATGTCCCAGGACCGCCGGTCGCTAAGGGGTTAAAGGAATAGTAATAGTACAATACAAAAATAGAAAACACAGTAAAGAGCGTCAGGTTAAAGTGCAATCATTGCATTATTAGCAGGGAAAATGTGCAGCAAAGTGAATCATACATTGGGAATCCCCAGATAGTACAATCTAATTATAAATAATGACAACATAGAAAGACAGTAGGTGGAGGATCATAAGTGCAAGTACAAGGTTTCAGTAAAGGAAGTGCAGATTGACTGTAATGTGACTGCCAGTGTGCACAATAATATAGTTACTGAGATGCTTTCTCGAGCAGGTGGGTGTTTAGGAGATCACTGAAAGTGATGAGAGTGGATGACTGGTGAATGGTGATAGGGAGGGCATTCCAAAGTTTAGGGGCAGTCAGTGAAAATGATTGCAGCCAAGAGATGGCTTGAGTAGTGTAAGGAGAGGACAGAAAGAACCCCTAGGGAAGAATATAAGTGACAGGGGTGTAGTGGGAGATAAGAGCAGAAATGTAACAGGCTGCCAAAGAAGAAAGTCACTTAAAGGAGAGGAGTAGGATTATGTAAGAAATACGAGATCTTATAGGTTGCCAAGAGAGGGATTTCAGGAGCAACTAAGATGAAAGGTATCTGGGAGCAAGGGCAGCTATTCTTTCAGACTGAAGTAGAGAAAGATGAGAGGCAGGAAGACCAGCCAGTAGAATGTTTCAATAATCTAGTCTGGAGAGACTGAGGGCCTGAGTGAGAGCTCATGCAGTTGATATACAGAGGAAAGGTCATATTTTGGAAATATTTTTTTGGAAGAGGTTTTGGTGACAGCTTGGATATGGACAATCTCAGGATAAAATTAAGTATAACACCAAGACAGTGTGCTTTGGTTACTGAGTGGATGGCAGAATTGTTAACTATGATGGAGAAAGGGTTTGGGATGTGGGGTTTTGGGGGGAACACAACCAGTATTGTCTTAGCCATACTGAGTTTAAGACAGAGGGTGGGCCATCCATGATGGGATTACCATGAGATACTGAATAACTTGAGACTGCACAGCTGGAGTGAGGTCAGGAGAAGGGAGGTAGATCTGGGTGTCATCTGCATGCAGATGATAATTAAAGACAAGAGATGAGGTCGCCAAGTGAGAGTGAGTAGAGGCAAAAGAGAAGCAGTCCCAGGACTGATCCCTGTGGTACACTCACTGAAAGGTCATGGGGAGAAGAGGACAATTTAGCAAAAGAGACACTGAAAGTACAGTTCGAGATATAGGAGGTAATTCATTCTAGAGCTATGTCACGGATGGCGAGGGTGTGTAGTGTGTTCAGTAGGAATGCATGGTTAACAGTGTCAAAGGCAGCAGAGAGATCTAGTAAGATTACTATACTGTATTGTCCTTTGATGTGTATAGGTCATTAGTAACTTTTGCTAGGGTTGTTACTGTAGAGTAGTTGGAAGGGAAACCTGACTGTAATGGGTAATAAGAGCGCTCGATTTGAGGAAAAATTAAATTTGAAAATACATGGCATTCCAAGATGCAAAGGGAAGGAGTGAAACTGGATGGTAATTTGAAATACAGGTGGGATCTACGGAGGTTTGACTGTTGCATGTTTGAATGAGGATGAGAGATTCCAGTAGAAGAGAGGAGTTAAAGATATTAGTAAGGCTGAGAACAAGAGTAGCTGCATGTGCTTTTATAAGGTGAGAAGACATAGGATCCAGGGTACAGCTAGTGGGCGGAGAGGAGGAGAGTAAGAGAGATACTTGTTCCGATGTAACAAGGGTGAACAAGCTGAGGGTGCTCGAGATGAGCTAGGAATCGGAGGGCTGGAGGAAAGGATGTGGTGGGTATGGTCTGGTGAATGTACTGCACAGTGTTGTTAAAAATATAAAAAGGAGAAATAGTTTAAGGCTGGGGGTTGAGGAGAGAATCAACGATTTTGAAGAAGCAACATGGGTTAGATTTGTGAGTAGTGATTAGGTTAGAAAAGTAGTGTTGTCTAGCCTGGGTGAGTGCTTTGTTTAACAAGATGAATTTATAATGGTAGAACTCAGCAACAGGATGAGACTTTCACCAGAGACTTTCTGCAGCTCGACAACGGGTGCGTAGCATACAGGTTTATGGGTTGTTGAATTTAGCCAGGGTCTGGGATTCCTGAGCGGGGAGTGTCAAAGTTGGAGAAGAGCATGCTGATGCAAAGAAAAAGTCAGTGACATGTTATATCCGTGGAGAAGAAAGTCTAGGTTAGCAACACAGTGAAGAGAGAAAAGATTGCATGGTGGATGCTAGATCTGGTAGGTTGATAGATTGTAGGTTACTGGTGGAGATAGATGTTTTAGGGGGGCAGGGGGAGACGCGAGAGAGAGTGTGAAGGCGATAAGATGATCATCAGAGAGAGAGGAAATGGGAAAATTGTGAAATTAGAAACTGAACAGTTTCTGGTGAATACTAGGTCCAGATTGTGGCATTCCTTATGAGTGCTAGGGGCAGTCCACTGTTGAAGCCCAGAGGACGTGGTCAGAGAAAGAAAGTGGGAAGCACTGGATGAGGATGAATCATCAACGTGTAAGTTGAAGTCAACAAGGAGTAATTTAGGACAGTCTGAGGACAGAAAGTCAGAGAGCCAAGTTTCAAAGTCGGAAAGAAAGGAAGAAGGGTTGCTTGGTGGCTGGTAAATCACTGCTACCTGGAGAGGAATTTGGGAGAAGAGTTGAAATGCATGAACTTCAAAGGAGTGAAGAAGACTGATGGAGAAAGAGACAGAGGCCTGTCGTGGCAGAGCTGAGAGAAAAGAAGTCCCCCCCACCCCTGCCATCAGTGCGAGGTGTGCGTATGAGAAAGATAGACTATATGAGATAGCAGTTTAAATAGAAGAGTCAGAATGTGAGAGCCAGGTTTCTGTTTCAGATAGGTTAAGCGTCTGAGAGGATGAGGTCATGAGTTGGTTGGAGTTTGTTAACTAGAGAGTGAGCATTCCATAATGCACAGGAGAAGGGCAGAATGGATGGAGGAAAGCAGGTAATGGTCAGCGGATTGCTGGGGTTTATCCCACGAGAAGAGCGCATAGACAACAGTCTAAGACAGAAGTCTTGTCTAGGAAGTGAAAAGTATGGCCTAAAACAGAGCTGATTAGCATGTTATGCAGGGAATTAGCATAGGTTAATTTCTCAAAAATATTGATTTTACAGACAAATCAGACAAATTTACAGACACATCCACTTTTAATATCCTATAACAGCAAGTATCTGTAAACATTTCTTATCTGGAACTTGATACCTAAAATCTAGTCTTGAATATGCCCTGTGGCTAAGCTATTCATTCTTTGTGGAGGGCCCCCTGACTCATATTTGCATAAGAACTAGTAGTGATAAGTGATAGTGAAAAGTGTCTCACAATGAAAGGTGTCTCACAATGGGAGTTATAGTCGGTTTCCATAGTACTATTTGGCCATTTACCAAGTCATAGCCCTGCATATCAACACACACCATCCAATGGCATGGACTTCCTGTCTGTCATCTGATAAGGCATTTTATCTATTGTGATAACATTCTTGTACATGATTGCTCTGACTTGCAGGTACTTGGAATGGAAATACTAAAGTGGCCATTAAGACCCTGAAACCAGGCACCATGTCCCCAGAGTCTTTCCTAGAAGAAGCTCAGATCATGAAGAAATTGAAACATGATAAACTTGTGCAGTTATATGCTGTGGTATCTGAAGAGCCCATCTACATTGTGACCGAGTACATGAGCAAAGGTCAGTAGACAACCAACAGCTTATTTAAAGGAGAACTACCACCCCGCAATAACTTTACATTAATTAAGTCTTCATCTGGCGACTAGCTGCTTAGTAGCGCTAGTCGCCAGAAATATTACCTGGTTTCAAAGATTTTTGAGTTTTTTGGAGGCTCACAGCAGCAGGAAGCACGAACATCTCGTCATAGTGACGTCCGTGCACCTGCGCTGTCAGTCCCTTTTGGAGCTAGCAGCTCATGTGGCAGGAGGCACTTAAACCCAATAGCACTTACTCCCTCTGTGTCAAACCTACCTTCCTCTAGACTGTAAGCTGTCACGAGCAGGGCCCTCTGATTCTTCTGTTCTCTACATTTGATTGTACTATTTAATACCTCTGTATGTCTGTTCCTAATTGTACAGCGCTGCTGAATTAGTTGGCGCTATATAAATAAAGAATAATAATAATTATAATAACCAATTTAATAACATTAAGCAGAAGTAGTTAATGCAACCATTGTTCGTTGTGTTGTAGGAAGTTTGCTTGATTTTCTGAAAGACGGAGAAGGAAGAGCCTTGAAGTTGCCGAATTTAGTGGACATGGCTGCACAGGTAGAGTATAGTACACCTGACATTTTAATTCCCAGCCATGCGTTCAATAATGCAGTATTCTCTGATTGTACCTCTACCATCATAACAACAAATGAGTACTTATGTTTTCCCAATATTTATATTTTACACTATCTATATTTTATAGTCCACAATCCAATCTGTAACCCCTTGCAAAAGAGCTTTCCAATGCACATCCAAAGGGCTTATCACCTTGTATACAGCAAATTAACATTTTAAGGGGGGAATGTATTGCTTTAAAATACACTGTATGCTTCTTTAGCATTTATGGGTCTAAACCCCCATATAAATTAATGGAAGTGTCCCCTATGGTTCAGCTGGTCTGCTCCAGAGTTGGCCCAGATCTTATTAGTACATCTCTCTCTGAGGGAGCTACATTCAAAGAAAAAGTGGAGCAATTCTGGGATAAACTAGCTAATCCATAGATGACAAACATTCCTGAAATTCCAACTGATTGAAAGGTGGCTTTTATCCAGAGGGGTCTCCTAGCACTCAGTTCTTAAAACCAGCCTTTACAGGACAAAGTAAAAACAAACATGGTAATGTTGCAAAAAACTACAACTACACTTACAGCATATGTCAGTAACACAATGATATAGCTGTTTTGCACCCCATCGGGTGCTTCCTCATGGTTGGAAAGTTATGAAGCATTCCTGGATGACCAAGGCTTAAAACAACTGTTAAGGCCACACCTCCTCCAGAAATAGGTTAGTTCAAACACCAGTACACAATAGGACCATCATCCTATACAGTAAGTCATATGTGAAGTGATAGTCTATGGAGCTCAAGGAGTGTCTAACTAATGAAAAATTCCTGTTCCCCAAACTCTCCATTTCAGATCAGACTACATATATTATATAAAATTATGGATTTCAACAGAAACCAAATGGACCAACGCACTGCAACCCACCGACTCTCTGCTAGTAAAATAAGCTTTTATTCTATTCTTTAAAGGCATATTAACTCTTAAGAATGCCATGAAGGAAAGGAGATCCAGAGTGCTGTTATGAAATTCTTTAAGATGATGGAAAAACTTCAAAGAAGATTAACCCTTTGCAATTTGTCCCATGTGTTTCTGCACTCTGTTTCTTTTGTCTAATTTTTTTTTCCCACATAAATCAAATTGCATGGATATTACAACAGATATACCACATAGGTTGTCCTGCAGTTGAAAAATCCATGCAACTTATAAGGTGTATCCGACAATCTGAGGCAGTGAGTGTTGGACACAAGTTACACATCCCACATCTAAAATTGCCATTGGGTTTTAGTGGCACCCAATTGGCCTTGGATTCAAAAAGTAACTCTTGCTCAGTAAAACTTTAAGGGAATGACCTCCTCTAAATTTACCCTAGATTTAAATTGGCATAGTATTTCCAGAGAGGGATCCCTCAATAGCACATACCAATATTTCCATACAGTTTTCTTAATCTCTGCCATGGGGAATAATTCAAAACAAAAGTAACACAAGTTCCATCATTCCTTCTTTGTTGTTGATTCGTATATATCAATAAATTTGATCTAGAATTAGACCTTGCTTTATTCCAAGCTCTTAATAATAATTATTTTGGGTAACCCCTTAGAGATAACCTATGGTAACAAATTATATACCTGTTCTTCGAACAAATCATCATATAGATTATTCCTTCTTAACCTGAGGAAGTTTCCCAACTCCAAATAGAATTTGTAGAAGTTTCTTTACAATGAGACTTACATTGAATTTTCCCATTAGTGCAAGATTAACATAAATCCAAAAAGATCACCAGGTTGCAAACAAAATTAGAAGTGAAAGAGACACCCCTCAAATCCCGTTTTTTATATAACATAAAATAATTCAATCATTCTTCATCTCCATCCCATATTTGGAGCATGTCATCCACAAATCTAGCTCAATATTTAATATAACTCAAAAATAGATTCACTGAAACAAATATATCAGGTATCCCAAATATCCTAAAAATAAACTGCCGTAAGTAGGAGCTACTGCTATTCCTATGGTAATTCCATGTTTTAGTCAATACAAAAGCTAAATAATCAATAAGAAAATTGGAAAGACCCTGGTCAACCGAATGATAATTTAGCAGTGACTCAACACTAATAAAGCCTGAAGTATGTGATATATTATTGTAAAGTGACATACATCTATAGATGCCCATGAAAATTCTTATTCTCACTTAATATTTTCTGGTTCCTGCATAGCCATTACAGATAACATTACCACCTTTATCAGCACATCGGATATATTTTTTTGCAAAGATCTAAGTTATTTCTTCTTAATAAGAGTGCCATAGCTCTTTGGTGTGTAGTGGGCAGAAGCTTAAGTTGCCCTATTTTTCTAATAAAAATGTTGACAAAAATGTAAATATTGAGTTTTAAATTATATTTAAGAACCTTGTAATGCACAATATGCATGCTTTGTCATTTTGATTGTGAGACCTGATATTTTACTGTATATTTTTATATACTTTTCCTTACATTAAGTCCTTGACAGATACCTTTAAAATAGTAGGGATACCCTTAAAATGACAGACTGCATGTTAGGGTTGTCATGATTGAAAAGGGTGTTGAGAAACATGGAATTAGAGGGAAGAGTGAACACTGACTCTTCCAGTAGATCAAGTCTTCATGATTCCAGCATCTTAGGTGAGATCCCTTACAGTTATTTAATATTTAACTTCTTTTTTCTCACGTTTTGACTCTTATCATTGGCAGGTTGCTGCTGGCATGGCTTACATTGAGCGAATGAATTACATACACAGAGATTTGAGGTCTGCAAACATTTTGGTTGGAAATGGTCTAATTTGCAAAATTGCAGATTTTGGGCTTGCTCGATTAATCGAAGACAATGAATACACAGCAAGGCAAGGTAAGAATGTCACCATAGCTTGTCTGCCTTCTACTAAAGTAGTGGAACACACAGACACTGAGGTACTAAGACAAACTAGTAGAATTCTGGAACAAAATATCTGCTCAATTAGAGACAAATAAAAGGTTGCATTGATTTAAATGTCATTTAACCCACGGAATGCTAGAGGCCTCCAACATCTTGCAAAGCAATGCTTTGGGGACATCCGTAGCATTCAGTGGGCTAAAAGTACATTTAATTCAGTTGAGATATGTATTTATCCTCTCTGGTACCCCAGAACTGCTTCAGTGCATCTTAGTTCATCAGTTGTACATTACCATAGATACACTTGTAGCAAATGTTATTATCCCTTTTCAAGATCCTCCATGATCTGCATATCAAAGAATGTAAAAAAGCAAATGTAACTGTACACCTATATTTCCTTCTATTCATGTGTCTACTGAGCTCCAGTTGGCTGCACAGTTATTCCCAGTAGATTCAGAGTTGTTCCCATCAGTGAATCCAAAATGAAACATATAAGCACAATATCACAATGGAATGAATAATGGTGGTAGGTGAGCACTAATAGAATAATAATAGTAATTATGGGTGCTTGATATATAAATATTAGTGACCTCTGAATACAGATAAAAATATAGACCTAGATGCACTAAAGGTCGAAGAGGGCTATGAATGTCGATGTACTGTCAGAGCAGGGTCGTAGGCACATCCACGGTATTCACCAAAGTCTCTACGACATCACATCAACATGATTCCGACAAAAAATGCCAACATCGACATCAATCAGACATTCCTTCAACTGGTTTATGAATTTTTACTCTTCGCATCGACAATTGCTCATTTCCATATGGAAATTAAGCATAATGAGACATATTCGTATGCAAGGAGAAGTGTTGACATGTTAATGTGACACTTCGACTCATTCAGTAAACTCCGATAGCAGCCTCTGCTGTTGGAGTTCACAGTCTTCACTTCACCTGGCTCAGGCTGTCGTAGTTGGGATCTTGTCACGGACACAGTAAAGAAACACACGAAACAGTACAAGTGAATTTAAACCAGTTTATTGATCAATAGATAATAAGAATACTACTAGTAATAATGAACACTTCCTCAGTCAGAGGGGAGATAGACGTGAGGACAGTATCTAGTCCACTACCCAGGAGCTGACACTGAACCACCGTAGGTCTATGGTACTGAGTCTTAGAACCAGACTTGGCTCTACCCCAACAGGAAGGAACAATAAGACTAGTACAGGAGCGTACCCAGCAGAGACACAGAGCGAATAGACCACCGATACCAATAGGGTAACTGGTAGCACCACTTGAGGCAGCAGAGTAGGTGTTTAGATAGATGCAGCCAGACAGGAGCACACTACTGAGGCAAGCTGCACTCTGTCTTTCCGAAGGCAACTAGGAGGCACAGAGTGTAGGTAGCACCACAAGTTCTAAGCCAGGCAACAAGTAAGCGTAAGAGGTGAGTGCCCAGGAGACTAAGTTGCACTAGCTGCCTGGAGGCAACCTGCAAGCGACCAGCTGGTGGCTGAGCTACTAGGTAAAGGAGCGCACCCTGGATCGTCCTAGTGTTAGTTAGACAGGAACGAGGCACAAACGGAGCATCACTCAGACAGGCCACGATCAGGAACCAGATCGGGTAGTCAGCCACAGCAAAGGTCAGCACGGAGTGGGTAGTCAGACAAGCCAGAGTCATACACGGATCAGGAAGTCAGCCACAGCCAAGGTCACAACCGGAGCGAGTAGTCAGACAAGCCAAGGATCGAACAACAGGAGACAACGTAAGCCAAGCAAGGGTCAAAGGAACAAACTAGATGCGCCCAGGAACACCACAAAAGGGCAACAAGTCCTAGCCTCAATGAGGTTTATGAAGAAGCAGAAGGAGGCGGGACCCAGTTAGGCCTAACAGAATAAGCCCATAAACAGGCGTCTGTGCCAGTGCCTGAAACATGGTTATGGCAATGAGGAAGTGACCGGAGGCCATGCCGGCCGGCAGCCATACAGAGGTAAGAGCACAGGCTCGCTTAGGCCTCAAAGGGCCCCCTGTACTTTCCTATGGAGCAACAGCAGGGAGAGCTACGACAATTCTGAACAGCATTCTCTGACATACATTCTACGACATACACTGCATTTGCTACCTCTCTGGTACTCAAAGGGTTAAGTGTCGAATAAAAGACTCAACTAAAAGTGTAGTCGACTAAAAAATGGAGTCGACTAAAAATGGAGTTGAATAAAAGTGTAGTCAACTAAATAGCAGTCCCTGAGGTGAAAGTCGGATGGAGTTAGTATGTTGAATATATGCAGTATATGTCGACATACTAAGGGGGGGCACATTGTGTAGTGCTTAGTGTACTAATTCTGTTTATTGTAACTCTTTGAATGCCACAGTGGTGAGCAATGCACATCCCTATGGCATTCAGTGCTGTCCATGGTCCTGAAAGCCTTCTCTGTATTCCCCTACTGGCTGGGTAGGGAAGCACAGAGAATGCTGTACAGAATTGTTGTAGTGTTCTTGATGTTTGAGGGGAGGAGATCCCTTCCACACCGACAGCACTTCGAAAATGCTGTATTCTAAATGGGACATTCTCCAACCCTCCCCTTCCATCCGACAATTTTTGTGTATATGTCGATGTGTGTACAGATCGAATTGTCGGAGTGATTCGAACACAACAATATCATACCGACACCACATCGACATTTAATGCATCTAGGCCGTAGTGTTAAAGTGATGTAAAGGAGATAAACAAAACTGCTCAAAACCTCTATCTTTGAATCAAGAGTGTAATATTGGTATTTGTAAATAAGCAAGCGCAAACAAACTGTGTGTTAAAGGTGAATAAATGATTTGGGATAAAACAATATATATTCTTATATTTCTGTAATGTAAATATAAAAAAATAATTTTAAAAAGTGCTAAAATAACACAGTTTCTCAATATATTCAAATAATCACAATGCTCATTACGATATATAATCAAAAAGGTTAATTAACACTTACAAGTTTGTATGATGCACGATATTGTTTGATTCTTCTTCAGAGATCATATATCCGACGTGATGAAAAACGATTTGTGATCACGTCGCCTGTTTACAAATATCAGTATCACAATGGGAATTTCTATTTAGTCCTTCTCCACTTTACCCTCAGCAGAGATGCTCAGTTTTAAAAGTGATCATAATGAAGAACAGATAGCTTTTGTGTTTTCTTAACTTACATGGGTCTACCCCCCCCCCCATACACTTTAGGTGGGCTCCTATCCTATGCCTGCTTGGATATGGACCAGGATGCAGACTTTTATGGGACCTGGGTCTTCCAGAGAATGGCTTTTATACTTAGCCACTTTTTTCTTTGTCTTATTCTTATGTGATGATGCACCCATATTTTGAGGTCTATGGTGATTTGCCTAGTTTGGCACTCTGGTTCATCCTTCAGTTGTCCCTTTTCCACTTGCTAGGGGTGGGCTTTTACTTTTATTATGCTTTATTATACTATTTTTTTTTTAACTTTTATCTTTTATTGATCTGTAGTACCTTTAAGAAACAGGCACTCATAGTGGCTACATTGGATGGAGCATTATCTACAATGTTACTGCTCTTGCAGTACCAAGTGGGCTCCAGTGCCTAGTATGAGGGGAGAACACCCACCTCCCTCAGGGAAGAAAACGTCACAGTGGCTGGAGAACCACCATTCTCTTCAAACCAGTTAAAGGAATAATCTTACTCTCATGAGTCCTGTTTTTTCCTGGGAATCATTGAAAAGGAAGGGGGGGGGGGCGCTTTGCCTCTCTATTCCTTTTCACCATATCAGGTGACCCGCTAGGCACCTGTTTTTCAGATGTCTGTTCTCCTTCCTGGCATTCTATCTTTAACTCCTTACAGTCAGATAAGTATTTACTCTTTGTTTTCTGTAGTGTATTCTTTATTGGGGGGTCTAAGACCACCAGGGCTTCAAGGGGATCTTCATTAACCCTTTACGCTTCATGACTGGCTACTTTTTTTCTGTGGCCTTACATAACAGCTTCCAGGTCACTCTTAATCTGAACAGGAGCCTGAATGGGTTAAAGACATTATTTCTACTATGAACAATACTATGAACAATATTCCTTCCCCTTTTCAGGAGGTCTTTGAGTCTTGGAACCAGGACTGTCCCATTTCCCCAAAAAGACTGTCTAGTCATTTTGTAGGAGGTTTTCCCCTGGGTGAGTGGGATTCTTCTGTTGAGGAAGGGGAATTTGATGAAGATGATTTTGAGTATCCATTTACTCCTGGGGATTCATTTGAAGTGGAAGACCCTGGATCACTTGTTGAGAGTCTCATTAGAACAGTTTTGGAGACCCTAACATCTCTGATGCCACTGATTCTAGTTCTTTATCCCCAGATACTTTCAAAAGGCACAAGAGGGATAATAGTCTTTTCCCTCCCTATCATTCCTTGGACCAGTTGATTTGAGAGGAATATAAGTTGCCTAGTAAACTATCACCAGGCAGTTTTCTCTCCTATTTTCTACTACTGCACAACAGAAATGGGATAACCCCCCAGAAGTTGACAGTCCTATTTCTTGCCTGTCTAAGCAGACAGCATTGCCGTTTGCAGGCACAGTGGCATTTAAGGACCAGGGGATGAACACCTGGATTCCCTTCTTAAGGCAAATTTCACAGCCGCTGGAGCTGCCTTATGCTCAACTTTTACTACTGATTGGGTAACTAGGGCCATGGCTGTTTGGAGGGAACAACTGATAGGTACAGTCCATACCTACAGAGGAAATTGTTCTTGCTGTTTCTAAGATTCTTGATACTAATGTATACCTTATTGAGGCCTCATTCTATTCTACTCTTTTGCTAAACATTTGGTCAATAGATCAGACCTCCAAGAAGTCCTTATTCTGTCTCCCATTTGTTTACAAGAAGTTGTTTGACCCAGATTTGAAGAAGGTTATTAGCCCTGCCATTGGGGGCAAGAGTGCTCTGCTGCCTCAGGTTTCCCTCCAAGTGTTCCTTAATTTCAAAGAAGACACTTCAGTTTTGTCATCCCTGCCAGTATAAGTATGCACCCAGGGTGTCCAGGCAAGAAGCCAGCCCAGATGCCCACAGCAGTCAAATCTACCTCCACAGGGCACCTGGTCCACCTCAGGCAATAGGAGGTCATTTTCACCTTTTTCTGCAGTGTGTGGGCTATTTCCATGGTGGATCAGTGGGTTTTACAGGAAATTTTGGGAGGGTACCAAATAGACATATTCCATTCCTCCGTGTCACTTATTCATTCCAGAGTTCCTTATGATTCTATGTGGAGTTGTCTCTGCTTAGATGCAGTCTGTTCTGTGGTAGATATGCAGGTCTCAGTTCCTGTTCTTCCTCAGGAAAGGTTCATGGGTTTCTATTTCAACCTTTTCATAGGAACCAAAAAAAATGGTGGATGTCATCCTGTTCTGGACTTGAAGCTTCTCAACCACTGTGTTCTTGCATCCAGGTTCAAGATGAAGTCTCTATGCCTGTCATAGCAGCTATGTGTCCAGAGTAGTTTCTGGCTTCCCTGGATATAAGGAATGCATACCTGCATATTCCTAACCATGCAGATCATCAGCATTTCCTGTGGTTTGCCTTTCAAGGCCATCATTTTCAGGTCTGCACCCTTCCTTTTGGATTGACCTCCACTTTGTGGGTCTTGACAAAGGCCATGTGACAGCCTTAGCAGCTCAGATCCACTTTGTAGAGATCTTGCTGACTGACTATCTGGATGAACTTCTCCTAAAGTTCTTTTAGTGGAGAGTCTGTGCCTTCAAATACAGACTTGCATGTCTGTTTTGGAGCAACACAATTGGGTTCTCAGTTTTATGAAGTCTTCTCTGGTTCCATCACAGGTTCTTCTCTTTCTCAGAATGATGATCAACACTCTTCTGAGGAAGGTCTTTCTACCAGACAACAAGATTCTATTGTTATTTCCCCATTGTCTAAGGCGCTACTTTGCCCTTTGGCAGTGGTGTAGGGGTACATGAAAGTGCAGTCCCATTTGTCTAATTTCATATGTGGGAGCTGCATCTGAAGGTTCTTAGACATTAGGCCAAACATCAGTGTCATCTCTCCAGTGTCATGTCTTTGTTGGTGGCTCAAAAGGTCCAGTCTGCCATTCCACTGGTCATTCCAACCTTGGTGATAGTAAAGACAGATGCAAGCATCACAGGCTGGGGTGCCACCTTGGGCCCTCAATTGGCTTAGGATCTTTAGACTGGGCCAGAGAGTCTTATACCCATCAATGCTATGGCGCTTCTGGTGATTCATCTAGCCCCACGACATTGATCTCAGCCTCTTCAAGGATCCCTGGTGTGGATCCAGTTTGAAAATTCAAATCACACTCCTTAGTGGGACTTGATTTTGCTTCTTGAAGTGCGTCAGAAGCCTTTTTATGAGACTTTTCTGTCGGTTTCTCTGTGTTCCTTGATACTCATGACAGCATTCCTGCCGCTGATTGCGTCTGTTAGGCAGGTTGCCGAACTTCAGGCTTGGTCTTGTAATCATTCCTCTCTGGTTTACCACTGTTAGTGTGGTTTTGTGTACTCCCATAGTTTTTCTCTCTATGGTTGTCTGAGAGTTTCACATCAACCAGGAAAGTATTCTTCCTTCTCTCTGTCCCACTCCCTTTAAGACAGGAGCAGGAGCTTCACCTTTTGGATGTGGTTAGGTGCTTGAAGTACTATGTTCATAGCACTCATCCTTTCAGTGTCTGATTCTCTTTTTATGTTCCCTGAGGGCCCTTGTGCAGCTCGGGATGTGTCTACATTGACATTGGCCTCTTGGATTAAGGCTACCATTTGCAAGACTTATGTTTTCAAGAAGAAGCCAGTGTTCTTTGTGGTCATGGATCATTTCACCAGATCAGTGGGTGCATCTTGAGCCAACAAGAATCATGGCCTCTGCAGAACAACTATGTGAGGCTGTAACATGGTCGTCACATTTGTTAAACACTGCCATGTCATTGTGCTGGCTTCAGTTGAAGGTCCTACTTTCTATTGTGCCTGTGTAGCAGTCCCTGTTAGCAAGTAAGAGAAAAAGGGGATTTTTATGTTACTGATAAATCCTTTTCTCTTAGTCCATATGGAACACAGGAGTTACCTCCTGGAGAAAATCCAGGTGTTTGAGTTCTGAGCAGGAGGGTGCTTTGGGTTATCTGGTCTAGGTGAACCCTTCCCTGCTTCACTTTTCTTTTGTTTGATCTTTTAAAACTGAGCATGTCTGGTGGGAGGTGAAGTAGGGAGGGAGTCACCTCCCCCAACAGCCTTTTTTGGTAAGTGATACTTTACACCAGGGTTCTTGTGTTACAAATGGACTAAGAGAAAATTATTTATAAGTGTACAAAAATCCTCTTTTCTGATTTTTCATTCTGATATGGTGGTTTGATAACTCCTTTAGGGTTTCTCTCTAAAGTGTTCCCTGAATTTCACATTAAAAAGGAAATCGTTTTTCCTTGTCTTTGTCTGGCTCCATCTAACAGAGGGGAGAAGGAGCTTCATTGTTTGGATTTAGTTAAGTTCTTGAACTACTTCGTTCATCGTACTGAGTCTTTCTAGAAATCAAACTTTTTGTCATTCCTGAGGGCCCTCGTGTGGGCCAAAATGCACTTATGGTGACATTGGCTTCTTGGATCAAGCAACCAATTGCCTGGCCTACATCCTTAGGACAAAACCTGTGCCCGTTAGGGTCATGACTGTTATCACCAGAGCAGTTGGTGCTTCCTGGACCAATAAGAATCAGGTTTCTGCTGAGCAGTTGTGCAAGGCATCAACGTGTTCGTTCTTTCATATGTTTAGTAAACACTACTGAGTCAATATTCTAGCTTCAGCTGTAGCCAGTTTTGGATGGAAGGTCCTACAAACCAATGTACATGTCTAGATGCTGTTCTGGTCCTTTCTTTCAATAACCTTTTTTCTGTTACTTGGTTTGGAGTGTAGGTGTCTGGTGACACCTGAGGTTAATGATTGTTCCGGTTTGTCTTTGTTGAAACTGGTTTATGGTTTTAGGGGGGGTTTCTCTTACTCCCTGAAATCTTGGTAGATAGCTTTGGTATATCCCCAGCGTTCCTGTGTTCCACATTGGGAGAAAGAGAAAAGAGGGTTTTTGTGTACTTACTGATAGATTGCCTTCTATTAGTCCATCAGACTGTTTGAGTACCGAGCCTGCCCTACTTATTTTTTGTAGATCCTAGCTATACATTAAAATTAAAATGTCTGGTGGGGGTACAGTGGAATAGGAATACACAAAAGTGCCCTTTTCAGTCCGTTTGTTGGGAAAAAAGGCCTGTAACACCACTTTTGTAGCAATTTCTGATTTATGCAGAAGCACAGTGGCCATATGAGATAAGGTTCTGTTACTAGGTCTGTTTTAGAATTTAAGCAGTAGTAAATATTTTAAAAAAATTGTATGTTAGAATGAGTTACTGGCTGGGATTTTTTTCATTAAAAGTTATATTTTATAGTGCACTCTGTGGGAGAGCTTTCATTATAGACTATGGCTTTCCATAGTAAGTGATAGGAATGGCACCATATTGGTGATCACAATAGAAACTGGCAGTTTATTTTAAAAATAAAAGTTTGAGCTGAAGTAACTTTTCAGTGAAATATCTCCAACCAGTGGACGTATCATTGGGTTACTCAGCAGATAAATAATGACAATATATATAATTGTTTTAAGTAAAAACGTTTACTATACCTTTAACCCTTTGAGTACCAGAGGGTTACGCTAAGCATTGCAAAGCACTCAAAGGGTTAATTACACAAATGTTTGGTCCAGGGTCACAAAAGGACAAATCTGGACAGAAGCACTTTGGGGTAGGTGTACAAATACAATGCAAAAAAGGAGCAGGAATCAGTTTTATAACCCTATGCTTGCTGAACGCCAGTTTACCAAGCTACCTAAAATTCTCCCTTTACAATGCATTGGATACCTCTCTAGCACTCAAAGGGTTAACACCATTAGTGCCAAAGGGAGGGCCGTGGGGAAGTCGTTGGTCATTCTGGGATTTTACTTTCCTGTGTGCCTTGTTGTACTTGATTTGCTAACAAGGTGTAGAGGATATTGGTGTAACTTTATTCAGTTGTTCTGCTCATTCTATGGGTCAGCCACAAGGGGCATGCTTGTATTAAAGTCTTACTGACACTAGAGTCTGTGTGTAGGTATGCACTAAAGTGATCAAACTCTCTAGTGCATACCCTGGGTGCAGCCAACAACATTGGAGGCTAATGCCAGTGGAGCTTGGCTGGTGAATTGTTATAACACCCCACACCCCCAGTGTCTAATTTGTAGCTAGATTTTTGGCATATATAAAAGTTTTCGTTTACCTGTTCAATAGCTGTGTTCAGCTTGGGAATTTTTGTACGAATCCACAAGCACAGCTCATTTACTGAGCTAAGACATTGGCTTAAAAATCATGCAGATTTACTTCAGGGTATATACTAGAGTATACAATCTCTTTATTGCATACCAGATCACAAACACTCTGCCCTCATTAACCTCTTGAGGACTAGAGGGGTTTGTACCCCCTGGTCCTTAAGGAGTTAAGACTTTAATACAAGTAAGCCTCCCCTGACTAATGTTACACCAGTATTCTCTGTGCCTTATTAGTACTTAGCCTTAAACAAGATGCAGATGAATGGAATGGCCGTTCATTTCCACATTGCATTTCCCTGAAGAAGCGTAGATCAGAGAATTGTAGCACTTATTTTAGAGAGGAAGCAGGTAGGTAAATTAATTACAGAGACTCTAATAAACTATGAAGAATTTAAGCAATTCTGGGGCAAAACACCTGCATCATAGAGGATGAAAAGAAATTCCCTTTGATTTAAATGGAGCTTTTAACCCTTTTAGTGCCAAAGGGGGTACAGAAAGCATTGCTTTGCAATGCTTTTCGTACCCCTCTGGCACTCAAAGGGTTAACTGCTTGAAAGCTTTACAATGCGTTTAGAGAGTGGTGCCCCAGAAGCTCTCCACCACTACACCCAGGATGATCTTGTCTTTCATATATCATACTTAGGGTCATGTGCTTAACTCCTTAAGGACTGGGAAAATCTAAGGTCGTTTTCCCTTAAGGACCGGAGCAATGCTGACCTTTTTGACTATGTCTTTGTTCAACAGTGTTTTCCCTCTTAGGCTTTTATTCCACCCCCATAAATTATATACTGGTTTTTAAGCACAAATAGGGCTTTCATTTGATACCCTACTTATATGGATAGCCCACCAATTACTTTATTAAAATTAAAAAAAAAAGGTTAAAAAAATGTAAAAAAAAAACCACAATTTTTGTTTTTTCTCTTGGGATCAATTGGGCACAAAGGGTTACATTTTTATGGCGACTGCATGAAAGGTATGACCGGTCAGTCATACCTACAAAATGTGCAGTTTAAAGTGGCCACTGTCCCCCCCCCATGTCCCTTTTTCCCACCCTATTTTGTCACTTTTTTATCCCTGACATTTGGTGGTATGTATAAGTGTATTACATGGCTCCACAACAATCACACTTCCAAAATTGTTTAATGAGATTTTTTTTTTTTTTAAATAAAATATCTTTTTGGTAAAAAAAAAAAAAGTATCATTGCAGGTCAGAAATTGACCTGCATTTAGCCAGCCTACAGCACCAGCAGTGAAGGGGTTAATACCCCCAGCTGCTGTATTTTTATTTGCCACTAGGTGTCTCCTCTCTACTTCTGTCTCCCTTACTTTGATAGCAAGGGAGACAGAGGAAGAAGAGACATGCAGAGACAGCATGCTTTCTGTGCTGCCTCTGTCTCTCACTATGCCGGTACATGTGATCGCTGCTACGGCGATTACATGAACCGGCACAAGCAAGAAGGGCTGAGACTGAACTCCCCGGTCTCGGAGCGTTCAGTCTCAGCCTGGAACTAATGATAGCAGCAACCCATGAAGGTCCAGGACCGTCAGGGGTCCTTAAGGGGTTAAAAAGTGGAGCAGTTCTGGGGCAAACAAACAGCACCACTGGAAATACATAACACTTCCTAAAATTCCTTTTGCTTTAAAGTGGAACTTTCTTGTTGTCTAAAGTCGCCCTACAATAATTAAACATATGGCGACTAGCCTCATAATACTTCTATTACATCTCAATTCTAAAGTTATCCTTAATCTTCGGATAACATGCAGTACCTCCTAGAGGAGACCAGGACTAACAGTGCAGGCACGCATACAAGATGTCTGCGCTGATGCCTGGTTTCCGGCCTCCAGAGAGTAAGGATAACTTTAGAATTGGGTACTTCTGATAGGTAATAGTATAAAGTTAGTCGCCATATGCTTAATTATTGTAGGGCGACTTTATACAAAGTGAAAGTTCCGCTTTAAATGGGGCTCTAGCACATTATGAATAGAAACTGTTGTTTGCACTAGATTTGATCCACGTATCTTTGGCATGTTCTATACAATCTGAGTCCACTGATTGACTGTTTTGTTTTATTTGTACTAAAACCCATAATGTCCAATAACATCACAACACATTTGCTACAAATGTGTATAGAGCAGAGGTTCTCAACCCATGCCCTCAGTTGCCTGATCCTGACAGTTTTTAATTGCTTTTATCCTATCTGTGAATATCATGTTTATTATTTTTCTAATAAAGCTTTGTATTGCCTATCTCCTACCTTCTGAATGCCTCATTTTAACAGGCTTCCTTTTGAGGGAGTTGCTCCCCTGGTGTCTTTACCTTGGGGACTTTCCTCTTTTCTTTTGTATGTATGGGTGTTTTTGTGTCTGCGTGTATGTACATATGTGTGTATGTACAGGTGTGTTTTGTGTGCGTGCATGTGTTTATGCACATGTGTTTCTGTGTGTGTGTTTTATGTGCCTGTGTGTGTATATGTGTGTGTGTGTGCGCCTGTGTACATATGTGTGTATTTGTATGCTTGTGCTTGTGTGTATGTGTATATATGTGTGTGTGTGTGTGTGTGTGTGTGTGTGTGTGTGTGTGTGTGTGTGTGTGTGAGCGTGCTCATATGGGATTGTGTGTATTTTTGTGTCCATGCATGTGTGCCTTCTAATCTAGCAACGTATTGAAGACCTATCTAGCATTCAAGGGGTTAAAAGCGCCATTAAAATCATAGGGATTTCTATTTTTCCCTACAGTGCTGTTGATTTGGTCCAGGACTGCACCTATTGTGCCAAGTAAATCTTGTACTGTTAGATGATACATTCTGATGTGAAATTCCAAGAGCATCAAATATGAATATTTTACCCACAATGCCATCTTCTCATATCTAGGTACATAACATTATGCATATTTTTCCAGCACGTCAGCAGGTTTCTAAGCATATGGTTAAATATTCTGACATTTAATTGCTGTCTGAGGTCATTGAACTGAACACATCTTGTTTTCAAGCTGGACACTTTGTCCCTACCACTATAACACTGACAGATGGCGTCTCTTTCATTCCTGTAAAGTACAGTAACAAACAGACAGTAGGCCTTTCGTTTTGAGGAGCGTTTGGATAGGTTACTATTTTTTGCTATTGAATATGATTAATGACAAGGAAATATGATGAACTGGTAATTTTTTAAAGGATAATTAAACCCTCTTATGCAATGCAATGGATACCTCTCTAGCACTCAGTGGGTTAATAATAACTACCCAATTATATTACTATGGCTAGAAAATACTAATGGACTTGTATAATTGTATATTTGTGCCTTTGCTCAAGAGATACAACTATAATCAGTCCTGAATGTCAAACAGGCAGAGTTTGTAAGCCTACTTAACTATTTAACCCTTTGAGTGCCAGAGAGGTATCCAGAACATTGCATTGCAATGTGTTGGATACCTCTCTGGCACCCAATGGGTTAAGGGCAAGAGGGGTATACAAGGCACTGCAAAACAATTCCTTGCACACACACACTCGCACACCCTGGTCCTTAACCCCTTAACGACCCTTGACGGTCATAGTATGTCAAGGGTCGATGTGACTGAACGACCCATGAAGTACTATGACCGTCATGGAGTTCCGGGCTCCCCCTGCGGCTGCACGCCGTTCGGGGAGTCCGGAACCGGGGAAAAAAAAAAATGCTCCACGGTCCTTAAGTCGCGTCGCCACGACGATCAGCTGGTCGTTAAGGGGTTAAAGAGTTAAGATTCCCATGTTCAGTGAACAGAGTTTGAGGCCCTGTGATCCTACAAGTAAGTGGGATTTCTACCTCCATGGACATGACATCCATGACTGATTGCTCAAGGGAAAACCTGCTCAAAGGCCATTAGGGCTTTCTGGTAGTAGTAAGGTAAGTGGAGAGTTATTATTAGATGTTATGTCGACATAATTTCTCCATTAACACCTTGGGTACTGAAAGAATTTTTTATAAACAATGCACTAGAGACTCCTTTAACATCCAACGGGTTAATCTTGCTAAGGCAGGCAGTGATCTGCGTTAATAATCATCTAGACAGCTACATAGCCATTACGAGAATCACAGCATATGGGAGACCATTTCATTCTGCTGGTGGGAAACCATCTGCTGTGGCTTTATGCATGTAAGAACCCATATGGTATACTGGACTGAGTACATACAGTAAGAAAATATTCAGTATTGAATATTGATGTTGAAATCAGAGGAAGATATATTATCCATAGAAGCAAATTAAGCATCTGTGCATCTTCAGATTCCTCTCTAACATTTTGGGGGTTATGCACTAAAGCGCGATAAAGAGGTGATAAACTGGAGATGACTTCTCCAGTGATATCACTTCTCTAGTTCCTATGTTATTCTATAGAGCCTATGCACTAAGTTCTCCAAAACTGGAGAAATCTTAATGCATAGCCTCCATAGAATAACACAGGAACTGGAGAAATGATACCACTGGATAAGTAATCTCCACATTATCACCTATGTATAACACCTTAGTGCATAACCCCCCCCCCCATGAGTCTGATTTAATAAGGACCAGAGAAATTCTGGTGTAAGCCAGCTGCACCATAGGGGACCAATAAAATTCCCCAAATCCCCACTGATGCTTGAGAGGTCTCCCACACACTGCTTCACAATGCATTGGAGACCTCTCTAGCATTCAAATGGTTAAAAGTTCCATTTAAGTAAAGGGGGGAGTATGTATCCCCTGTGTTGCTGTTGGTTTGTTCAAGATTTGTCCTAGTTCTTCTGATTATTCATTATTTTTTTAATGAAAAACTATATTTATTAGGGCTTTTTCCTACAGGAAAAAAGCAAGGGCCAATCCTGCACTGGGAATTCTTCATATAAAATGTACTACAACTCAAACATAATTACTTCAGTCAAACTATTACCAACAGCTCCAGCTGTTGTCCAAGAGACACATGTTTTATTATGCGTTCTATACGAGAGTTTGAGTCATAGGTTACATCTCCCTATAGTAACTGATAGTAACTGATGGCATCACTAGTCTATCTTTACTTAACCATTTGAGTGCCAGAGGGGTACACAACGCATTGAAAAAGCAATGTGTTGTGTACCACTCTGGCAGTCACAGGGTTAAATTGCAAGAGCTGTAGTATCACTAATGTAGTCCCATTTCAACAGTAAGCTCTGTGGTATCACTTGCTTTAATTCACAGCATTAAGGAAAATTTTAAAATTAAGGAAACAGGGGTGGGCTGGGACAATGGGCTTGGACAATAGTAGATATGGGCCACTTAAGTGTATTTGCCCCCTGGGCCGTATGTTGCCAGCCCTCCCCTGATTTGATTAATATGGGTTTGGTTTGCTTTTATAGTGGAATGTAGGATTTGATTATTATGGGTTTGGTTGGTTTAACCTCTCTCAAAACCATTGTAACCCCATTTTCTGTATGTTTCTTCTCTTTTATTACCATGGTTGAGTTGTGTGTCTACATCTTCTTTATTCTCTACATTGATCTCTTAAAAACTCAGTTATTTTGAAGAATATATTGCGTAATTTTGCCTGTACTTTTTATTATTTTTCTTTTTTTATCTTCTCCTATTTTTCACACATTCATATCCCTGACATTGAGCACCCTGGATCTCTGTTTCCAGAGAGCTTTATTTCATGAACTGTGAAAACAGAGATATTTATACAATGATGCAAGTCTCCCTGCTGTAGAGGTAGGCTTTTCTGCATTAGTTCATTGCCATTTTTCTTTTTTTTATCTTTTTACCGTGTTGTATTCTCTCTGCTTTCACAGTTGACACAGAAAGCTCTCTATTAAAACTTTCAGAATGCTTTGTATCAGGGACATAAATGTGTGAAAAAATAAGTAAAAATGAAGAAAAAAAGTATATGGAGTTTGACTTTATATATTTTTCACTCGGAGAATATTTAAAGTAAAAAAGGAGGTTGACTGTCACTTTAATGAAAGGCAGTCCTTTCAGCAAATGTTCCCCAGAAGTTTCCTTCACGGAGAGTGGGGGGGGGGTCTCTCCTAAGGGCTGAGGAATTACTGTTAGTAAGTCCGTAGTTGGGCATAATTGTGTTCCATAAACCTATGGAACTGTGTCTATTGTCAAATGAGCTGCAGGATCTTGCCAGAGAAATGCACACATCATCAGTTTTTGTGGGGTGTGAAATTAGGATATCCCCCACTTAAACAAAATTAAATTATTTGGAGAGACACTACTACTGCCATACTGCATGTTTTCATCCATTTTTATCTGTGCTGCCCTCTCCTGGTTGCAGCACTAAAATATAAAAAAAGATGGAACAGCAAAGTAGTGATCTCTCATTGAAAGCCAGTTAGGGAATTTATTCTTCACTATATGCAGGACTGGCAAAGTCCTCTTAATTGATGTATTAATTGGAAATAAAAGGTTGCGGCCATTTTGTCCATATCTGTGTCTTATTGTTTGTGTATAGGAATTAAACAAGGACAGTTTACTTGGTTGAGTATCCACAAGATGGAGGGACAATTGAGAATATTGCAAGACACTTTTGTGTCTGTATCGAACACCCATGGGTGGGAATGGTTAGCTTAATGCATTCTAGGATTCCTAGTTCTGCTTTACTAGATAGTGTTTTGTTTTACAGCAGTTGTTCTACTAAAAACATGTTTCAGCATTACTGAATTTCTGGGTTTTTGCTCTATATCCAGATCTTTATATCAATACTGTCTACCAAACCATTCAGTCTGACAGATGACCGAGATTGCTAAATTCTAACCATGCAATGGACAATTGTGAATATTGTCATAGTGTATATATAACTGAAGAATAACCGTATGTCTCATATGTTTAGGCCTTTAAGAACCAGAGAGGTGAGCATCAAATTGCATTTCAATGTGTTGCATAGCCCCCAAAGGGTAGACTTATTTTGTATTTTTAGTTGGCTGTAATATATATGTAAATGGTTTTAGATTCCGGTGTTTCTCTCCACAGGTGCAAAATTCCCCATAAAGTGGACAGCACCAGAGGCAGCACTCTATGGAAGATTTACAATCAAATCAGATGTGTGGTCCTTTGGTATTTTACTGACAGAACTGGTAACAAAGGGAAGAGTCCCATATCCAGGTAAGTGAGACTATATCTGCAGTGTCCATCACTGAAAGCAGACGTATCTACAGAAATCGCTGCAAATGCCAGAACTACCAGGATAGAAGGTTATGTGCCTGGGATGGAGGCCTATAACTTAAATGATCAGTAAAGCTATTTCATGCAGGAGTACATCAAGGGTACTCCCATTGTTGGCAGATGTTTTATTCAAAAGTTATTGTAGTTCAAACTGCCAAAACGTAGTGGAGCCAATAGTATCACATTCTATGGTGAATTGTAGCCAGTGTCTCACCTTTATGATAGAATACAACAGAATATTGGGGAATCAGGTGAAGTGTCTGGACAGCAGGTGGCAGTGTTCCTAAAAGTTTAATATTAAAAACAATGATTTGAATAACTTGAATAAAACAGGTCACAATACTGGAGGAACCTGTATTTTAATCAGCCAGAGAAGCCTTACAATGTATGTGTTTTTCATAATAAAAGTGTACTGCTCCTTTAAGGGACTCACATAATGTAACCATTCTATGCTGAGCCCTGAACCCAAATTGTTTCTCTGCTGTGGCTTCTTCACCAACATGGGTTTTGCCTCCCCCCTCAATAGGATTAAGTCAGTACCCTCCTTTCTACAGTTTACATTTTTTTGTTGTCTATCCCAATGAGTCTGGTGCACCAAGAAGAACCTGGGGGCTAATGCACTTAGGTGTGATCACTTCTCCAGTGTGATAAACTATCCAAGTCCTAAGCCAGTACACTAAGATTCTTCTGGCTTGAGAATCTTTGGACTTAGAGAGTTTATCACACTGGAGAAGTGATCTTGTCACTCTCACCTCTTTATCGCGCCTTAGTGCATAATCCCACTAGAGTAAATTTGGAACAAACAAACTGCACCAAAAAAAATCTAAATTTCTCATTGTTTTAAATATGCCTGTTAATCCCTCGTAAATTAAAGAGTTCTCCAGTATATTGCTTCACAGTGCATTGGATACATCTCTGTAATTCAGTGGGTTAAAAGTCAACTCCTGTTTGTGAAGCAATGAGTTGAAGACCTCTTGAGATTTGAAGGAGTTAGAATGTACAATTAACCTTATGAATGCCAGAGGTGTACACAACGCATTGCAAAGCTATGCATTGTTCACACCTCTGGCACTCGAAGAGTTAAAGCATGCTGGTGGCGGTGGTTTGTGCAAGTAAATAGCATTATGGAGTTTGGAGTACGTGCAGTTTGTGGTCCAGTTACTAATTGCTGGCAGATTGGCCATGATAGAAAGACAGAAAAGTAACTAGACAGACTCAGAAACACAAAAAAGATAGAAAAAAAGCCCCGGATAGTGTAATATGTTCTCGCACAATGTACATAAAATGGTAGGAAATCTACTCACATTAGAAAATGGTCAGGGTTTTGTTATCAAAATCCACTGACAATATAGCATACGGAGAAATGAACCCTGTCTCCGTTCAGGGGAACTCACGATATAGCTGTGATGTGTTCTGAATCTTCCAAAGAAGGGGACCAGGTGGAGGCTTCACTTGTAGTAAATTTATTATAATCAGTTAAAAACAAAAGGCTGTAACGCTTACACGTTTCACGGTTGGAGCGCCACTTTGTCAAAGTATACAAGTCAATTTAAGTGTACAAAATACAAAAAGAAAAAAGTCAGGCAGGCTGACCTCCGTAACTACGGTACAGGAAAATATGTGGTTATTGTAAAGGAAACAACAAAGCATATTTAGTCAATTAAACTAAAAAATATTCTATACCGGTAATATACGTATCCCAGTATTAATGACACTGCGGTTTCAAAGTAACATAGAAAATTTCAGCAACATTTAGAAATATATAATGATGGTTTGATTGTAGATGTGGTAGTATTTAATACAAATAAATAGTATGGTTGTGGCCTGAAAAAAAGTTTCTTCAGCCACCAGTGCAGTGCAGCTTCTCTGGTTTAGGACAATCCAATATGTCAGAGAGCTTACCTCAGTATAATTGTTAAGTCACAGGATGCTAGGGAAGTCTCTTGTACATTGCAGACCAATGAGTTCAGGACCTCTCTAGAACTCAATGAATTATGGGTGATTGTAAGTCAATCAGCATCCCCTGTGGGACACTAGCTGGCCAGAACTTCTCTAGAACTATGTGGGCATCTCCTGTACATTCATCTCTGTTTATATCATTGGTATTTAGCTGCTTTTAATTTCATTATACTTAGCTGATGAATTATTCTCCTATGTAGCAACACAACCCCAAAATGTTATTTTGGACAGAGAGAGACAAGGGAAGTTATGCACTAAAGAATGATAAAAAAGTGATAAAGTGGAGACGACCTCTCCAGTGATTTCACTTCTCCAGTTCCTGCGTCATTCTATAGAGCTTATGCACCAAGAAATACAAAGGTGGAGAAATCTTAGTGCATAAGCTCCATAGATTAACATAGTAATAGGAGGAGTGATATCACTGGAGAAGTCGTCTCCACTTTATCACCTTTTTATGCCACCTTAGTGCATCTCCCCCCAGAACTTTATCTAGCAAGTAGAAAGAATTCAGATGCATATATAAGCACTGACGAAAACAATCTGATGTTGTCATTACGATATGATTGTCCTGCAACCCACAATGTGTTCCTTCCTTCCTTGCAGGTATGAATAACCGTGAGGTATTGGAGCAAGTAGAACGTGGATACAGGATGCCATGTCCGCAGGACTGTCCCAACTCACTGCATGAGCTTATGCTTAATTGCTGGAAAAAAGACCCAGAGGAACGTCCCACTTTTGAATATCTACAGGGTTTCCTGGAAGACTACTTTACTGCCACCGAGCCCCAGTACCAGCCTGGAGATAACCTGTAAGGTTCTGCCTGCATTGCATTGTTACCAGGTTCACTCCCTAGAATTTGCTTCCAGTTACTGACTGCCTTCTGTAAGGAGACGTATCTTCCAGTGCAGTCTGCACGCAGGCGTGAAGCTAAGACTTTCCAGAAGATTTTCATGACCACTTCTCTAATAATCTGAATGTTCTCTTTTGAAGAAAACAAAAACATTGGTGAAAATTAGAAAAAAAAACAACACACAAACTTATTACTTCTCAAGCAAAGACTTTGATAATGCATTGTATTGATGTTATGTAAACTGCAAGACCTCTCGTCACTGTAAATATTAACTCTGTGCCAATTTCCAATCTTAGGGCCATATTCAGGAAGCTAAGAAATTAGCAATCTGATAGCAAAGTAACTGACACCATAGGGGAGAAGTAAAGACTTCCTTTCATTTAACCAGTTGAGTGCCAGGGGACAGTCAAATAGTTAACTAATATATATATATATATATATATATATATATATATATATATATATATATATATATGGATCTACTCTTGCTGAGGAAAAGCAATGTACTTCTACCGCTGAGAGATGTTTGTCATAAGTTATTGCAGCTTAGGCTTGCAAATCTTGTGTGCCGTACTTCCATGGCCTAAGATATGATAGTGGCACTGTTCATACAGAAGACTATGGACAGCTCTGGTCAGTTAGGTGTAAACCTCCAGCAGTGGGAGTACATATGCTTTTCTCAGCAGGAGAACTAAACCTTTTAATAAATATATTTTTTCAGTATTAAGCATTACTGTCCCTTTATCCCCCTGAATTTTAGAGAGGTCTCCGTGAAGGAGACTAAAATCCCCATTTAAATCGATGGGATTTTGGTAGATTTTTATTTGTCTCCTATGGTGAATTCGGCATGCTCCAAAATCGATCATCCTTTGCTTTCTGCATAAAGTCCTCAGAGCTTTCCATATATTATTTTTAACCTCTTTTGGACCAGAGGAATGCGCAGTGCATTGTGTACTCTTTTGGTCTTTAACTCCTTAATGACCCTTGACATACCAGGACTGTCACGCTGGTCCCGGCACTTAAGGACCGGTGACGGTTCTGGCACGTCATGGAATTCTGGGATGGCAGAGAGATCCCAGATTCTGTTGGTAAAATAAAAAAAGCTCTGTGGTCCTTAACGGCCACCCACTCGCCAAATCAAGTAGGTGGTTGTTAAGGGGTTAAGCAGAGTCCTTGTAATTTTTATTCAGACCTTTGATTGAACACATGACTTTCTTGATGTATCCACCTATTCTGAGGTAACATGTAACTGAACTCCTTGGATGCTAGAAGATTCTTCAGGGCAGTATTCTTCAACTACAAAATATATGGTGCATGGGTTTCCCTCTGAATAAACCAAAGGTACCCACACTGCTGGCAGAGTTTTCATTCAAAATATAATACTACCTAAATAGTTTTTTTCATTTAATTAAGTAATTGGCATTTACAATGGAGATCCATAATCCTGACACAAATTCCCCTACAAGTGAAATATGTAACCCTTTGAGTGCAACGCAATGCATTGCGTATCCCTCTGGGACTCAAAGGGTTAAAAATGTGTCTTCTGGACAACAGTCACCGCTGCTACTAAAAGTTTGATTTTAAAAAGTATGAGTTTTAATAACTTTTTTGAATAACAGATGTCCCCGCAGTGGGAGTATTATTGTTTTACTTAGGTGAAATAGCTCTGGAACATATACATTTCCCTAAAAACATTTTACTGCTTCTTTTAGGAGTTTAAGACCTCCTCAGGCATTCAAGGGGTTACAATTTTAATGCAGTTTTCCATGATGCTTTGCTTTTTTTGTACATTTTCCTATAATTTTAATGCAGTTTCCATGATGCGTTGCTTTTTTGTACATTTACGTATAAATAAATGAGGTTGTACATACAGACAGACAAGCATACACAGTACATCTTGTACATAAATACATACACAGGGGGGCGGAGGTCATTCAGCCAGGACCTCAGTTATCCCCCACTCAACACCCAACAAACCATTTCACTAGATTCTCCAGTTTGTGAAAATCTCCAGAAAGTAGTAGGACATTTTGTAACTATTCGCTATTTAGATTGCACCTTTTTAAAAACTGACAAAAACACAGTTATAATCCCAATATTTTGTTAAAGCCATATACTCCTGAATAGCTGATGTCTCATGTTTATGTAAAAAGAAATGATGGTATTCTCCGTGAATGCAGAATAATCGCCAACCAGAGAATGGAACGTTTGATCGATCAGATGTTGTTTCTCCTGGAAATACTGATAAATGACTACTGCTGTGTCTATATTATTAATATTCAGCATTTATCAGTCTATGAATATGAACTGGAAAAATGGAAAACTTTGAGCACTCATCTTTGTCACGATAGTTACCTATGCTAATAGTTTTTTTCTTTCTGTTGTTTTATGTTCAATTGACATGTTAGCCCTTTAAGGTCCACACTGTGTGCAGTTCAGGCTTTGTAATGTCTTGCGCACCCTTCTGTTCCTTAAAGAGATAACCTCCTTCTTCCTCACCAGATAGTTTGAGTACACTGCTGTGTAATTTTTGCCAATTATTTCACCATTTGAGGATAAGAAGGATGTCATATCATTACTTTGAAATGCATTAAGCATCCCTCCCACACTCACAGGTATCGGGAGTAACCAGATAGGTTTTTTATGTATCGTTTACCACTGTAAAATTACTCTTTTCAATGTTCTGTACTGATAATGACAACTTATTTCTATTTGTCTTTAGAAGTTCTCCAATGGAATTACTATGCAGTCTGCATTTCATGGGGAATGCAAACGGAAAAAAAAAGTGTTTCTTTGTACCATTCTCAATTTAATTATGTTTAACAAAAAAAGTCCTCTGAATTTGTTTTTTTAAACATTTTATCAGTTTAAAGTCTTAACTAATTTTCTGTTATCCTTTCTTTACAATTTTACATGAAAAACTGTTTAACTTTATTAATTTAGTAATTAAATCTGAACATTTTACATCTTTATTTCTATGTGTTTTTATATGGTATGAGTAAAGGAAACTATTTTATCCTTTTAGTGCTGGTTGGGCAGTGTGGTGATATACAACACATTGCATTGTGCACCCCTTTGTTACTCAAACTGTTAAAGGGATAGTAATGTTTCACAAAAAACAGCTCCCATTAATCTTTATAGTATTTGGGCCATGGGGAGTTTTAATTCAATACTGTTAGAGATCTAGTTCAAGAGTAATTGAATGATAAAGTATCCCCCTTCCACCCCTATAACCTAGTGTAAGCTACCTCCCCTCAGATGTAGAATCTGGTCCCTTGACCAGACAAATCTGCAATAGTTTTGTGATAGTATTATAACTAGAATTTTATCACCATGTGTAGGTTGTTCTTAAGCATTCCAGGCGTTAAAATATTCATAGTAATGTAATATTTAATAAAAACTTGTTGAAAACATTTATAAATCAGACCTGGCGTTATCTTCACTTGCTATGCTTTAAGGAAAGTTCTTTAAATGGTACAAAGGATGTTTTTTTTATAAATCTCCCTCAATCTTCGTACTGTGAGCATAAGGAAAACCCTGCTCCCCCTTGACAGTTTTTTTCTTATGCTCACTAAAGATTGTCCCTCTCTGTGATCCATCTGGACAGTTTTGCTGCTCTGAGGTGAGCAGTGCTACATCAGTACTCTTGAAGTAGAACTCTGACAGTATTAAAATAACACTCTTCATGGCCCAAATACTATAAAGATTAATTGGAGCTGCTTTTATTGTGAAACGTTATTATCCCTTTCAAATTAAGTAAAAATATATGTGTTCAAAATTAGTTTCTGTTATCAACTGTTATGGAGTGTGAAAACTGTAATATGACTCTCTCTTTTGTCCATTGTGCAACACAGGAACCATGGGGAACACAGGAACACAGCTCCAATTATTTTTTTACCTACTGTAAGCCGCCTCCCCTCAGATGTGAAATCTGGTTGCTTGACTGTACAGCTTGAAGTGAGGGACAATCTTCTGGCTGTGAGCATAAGGAAAACCATGCCACCCCTTGAAGGACGAGGGCAGGTTTTTCCTTATGCTAACTGAAGATTGTCCCTTGCTGTGATCCATCCGGACGGTCTTTCTGTGCAGCTTTATATAGGTAAAAGGGGCGGGGGGAGGGCACTTAAATATCCAATTACTCTGGAATAATAAAGCTCTACATGGCCCAAAAGCTATAAAGAATAATCAGAGCTGTGTTTATTTTGAAACATTACTATCCATTTAATGTACAAAAATGACATACTAGTACTTGAACTCCCAAAGTCAATACCCTCCCCCAGGAGTTACAGAGTGGCAGATGTACTTCGGAAAACAGCAACTCTCAGTTCAACAGAAACCTTACTCTGCTCATAGTGCTGCATAGAGAGATCATGATCCTAAGATAAAAGTCCTATTATCTCCTAAACTATCCATCTGCAGGTTTTTGGAGCTAGAATGGTGCATAGATAGTTTTCAATAAAGCGTGTAAATATGACAAGTCCATTTTAATGTTTGTTAACCCTTTGAGGATCAGAAGGATTCACAACACTTTGGGAAGCAATACACTCCACTTCCCGCTGGTCCTCAGTGGGTATATTGATAGTGATACCTGACACTGCCAAGGTTGTTAAGATACTCTATTGTCAAGGCATTTGTTGAAATATAGCCTAAAGTCATATCTGTACAGTTTTAGAAATATATCCAGGCAAAAATCTTTGCTAATGTTCAGGGCTGAATTTATACCCCAGGTACCCCAAGGCATGGTACTCTATGTGCCCTTAGTTCTGCCCATGATCACAACCCCACTTCTCGCATGACCCAACCCCCAGTCCTATCCACTGTTTCTTGGCACAAAAAATACCATTGGCCTATTACAAGCAAAAGGATAAGCCCCATGGTAGTTAAACAGATCTCAAACATCCATGGCTTTAACCCCTTAAGGACCAGCCGCATGGCTGGCACTTAAGTACCACAGGTTTTTTTTTTGGTTTTTTTTTAAACGGAATCAGAGGTCCCTGAACAGCATGCAGCTGCACTGGGACCCCTGAATTCCATGACATACATATACATCATGGGTCCTTCACGTGTTTTCCTGATGGTGTGTGTGTATATATATACACACACACACACACACACACACATATATATATATATATATATATATATATATATATATATATATATATATATATGGGTGTGGTAACTACAGCTGAAGCACCCCTCAAAAGCTGAAAAATCTAGCTCTAGGCAGATGCCTATTGGAAAATCAGGCCCTGATAATGTTAGGCACATACAATTGATAATGTTCAGTGCTGCAGAATAAGTTGGCACTACATAAACAAAGTATAATAATAATGTAATATCTGAAGATGTCATGATATAGAGATTGTAGCCATCATACTGAGATCAATGCACTTAGAAGAGTGGGATCAATTCTAGGGCAAACCAACTGCACTTTAAGGGACAAATAAGATATCCCGTCAATTTAAAAGGGGATTTATCCCCTTGAATGCTAGAAGGGCATCCAACACATTGCAGCGCAATGACCTTATTATCTTTGAAGAAATTAAAAGCACTATTTAACTCAATGAAAATTCGCAGATTATTTTATTTCTACCATATAATGTAGATGATTTGCTTAGCATTAATCAGGTTTCATTAGTTATCAGTCTGGCTCAAATTATAAATCCCTCTTCCATTTATCTCTACATATATAAGCTGGATTCCATTGCAAGTGATAAATGTTATTGTCAGTTTTATTTAATAGATTCCTGTACAAGTCTGTGGGCAAATTTGTAGATAAAGCCAGCAGTAAATTTCATCACCTGCTATGGAAGAAGCCCTATGTTTTCTATTTGTTCCCCTCTTATTTTCTGTCACAGGCCTCTACGTTGTTGTACTTTTGCTTGGGGTTTGCTCAAGATATTTCCAATAGTAACAACATGGAGGGGAATACACAGATTCACCAGTTTAGTAACACTAGTACTGATCTTGTAATGCCAGTGGCAACATTTCAGGATATGCCATACACTGTATGATCATTATAACACAGAAACATAGAATTTGATGGCAGATAAGAACCATTCGGCCCATCTAGTCTGCCCATTTTTCCTACTGTAAAAACCTCAAATCTTATTTGGTCCTTGGTCTTGTCTTATGTTCTGAACATCCTTATGTCTATCCCATGCATGCTTAAATTCCATCATTGTAATAACTTCTACCACTTCTGTTGGTAGGCTGTTTCACTTATCTACCAACTTCTAAGTGAAGCAACACATTTTTCTCTGTCGTCCAATACAGGTTACTGGTAACTCTGGGAGGCGATCCGCCCCTTTAAGTAGGCAGGAACATTTCTCTAAATGTATGCAGGGGGTGGAGCCTCCCTGCCCTCCTCAGCTGCATCCTAGCCAGCTAGCTCCAGAATGATTTTTTCCTGGGTGTGAACACACCAGGTGGAGAACGTCTCTCGTTAATTTTAGTTTCTTTTTTATTTTTCTGTCAGATATGGAATACCACCATTAGGCGGGTTACCATGACTGACAAATGCCCTTCAATGTGGCTAGCTCAGTGTCCAGGTGCTTTTTGGTGGACCTTAAGCCCTGAGGGGGAAAATCTTGGGTACAAGTGCTTCCCCATGGATTACTCTCTGAGGTAATTCTTACTGCGTGGTACCCTGAAGACAGAAGATCTGCAGGAGAGGTGAGCTATCCTTTGAGTGCTGCAGGTCCACTTGTCCCACAGTGGCCCTTTGCTGGGCTTGTATTTGGGAGTTCTCATTGCACACTCCTGCACTCATTGGGTATATATGTGTATGTCTGTTGGGTATCTGGAGCAGGTTTATGTGGTAACTTAACCCTTTGTCTACTGGTTTGACATGTTTAGTGGGGTTTTCTGACACTTCCCTTACTGGGTTAGTGTTTTCTTAATATGCAAAAATGTTCCCTGTATGTTTTTCATGTTTTTACCTCATATTTTAACTTTTATTAAATTTATGTACCGTGCCTTTAAGGCGCGCTTTACCTCATAGATGCCATTGCTCCATTACTTTCTATAGGTCTACACTGTTTGGGACATATCTCTGCAACCGCTTCACACAGCAACTTCAGAGTGGGCTCACTTTAATTGTCTACCCTTGCTCTATCATCTGTTTTATAGTTCAAGTGTATTAGGGGGCTTGGAGGGCTTCGGGCACTGCTTTGGGGTACTTTTTGGGAAAAACTACATTTCCCATGAGTGCTCGTTTCGCGCCTTTTGTCTGATTGGCTCCCGTTGCGGCAGCCATTTTGTAAGCTTTTCTCAGCGAGTATCCTACGCAGGGCTTGGACTCGCCTTCTCTCCTCCGCAGATTAACCCTTTGCCTGCCAGATAAGTCTATATTTAGCGTTTCTCGGGTGAAATATTATTCTAACACACTACAATTGGGTGATTTATTGTACAGTTGGTTATTTTGACACTGTGAGTATGTCTATACCGCTGGAGCTAGGGGCTAGACCTAAGACTAAACAGGCTGGGGTATCAGTATCTCCCATTGCGCATTGCTCTTCCTGTCACACAGGGCTACCTAGAGAGTTCTCTGGTCATTTATGCCCAGCATGTTCTGAAAGTCCTGACAGCAACCCAGGGCCTTCCAGCCATGCTATTGAGCCAGCTTGGGTACAAGAGTTTAAGGCTGCGACTATGGACCTTAGGTCCACTCTACAACTCTTTCCATCCCAGGTACAGGGGACTCTTCAATTATTGCAGACCCCCTCTACTATCAGATCCTCCCTTCCTAAACCGCAGGGGGCACCTGATGTGTCAGATTCTTCTGAGGAAGAATTGTTGCAAGATTGAGATGTTGAGGATGGTACTGTTTTAGAGTCTTCTAGGTCCATTGGGGACCCTTTTGAGTCTGATCCTGAACCCTCTGCTGAGGGCCTGATCAGAGCTTATTGACCAACTCAACATCCCCTTGGTTCAGGAGGTTCCCTCTCATCCTTCTGATGTTTTTCAGGTGCCTGCAAAGCCCCTTACTTATTTTCCTTCTAACCCAACTCTTGACCATTTGGTTTCTAACGCATGGAAAAATCCGGACAGGTCCTCTTCAGTGTCCAGAAAGTTTGCTAAACTTTATCCCTTTTCTGAAACAGAAATGGCTAAATGGGTCCATCCCCCCAAGGTGGACGCACCCATATCTAGACTGTCTAAATCTACAGCCTTACCTGTTTCTGATGCTTCTGCTCTGCAAGATTGGACTGACAAAAACTTGAAGTTTCCTTCAAGTCCATTTTCGCTTCTATTGGCACTACTATGTGTCCAGCCTTTGCTGTTGCATGGGTTAAGCCCAAGGCTCCCAAGACTGCTTTGGCATGACTCACCGAACCCGGGTCTGCATCCCGCTGTGGGTGGTCGTCTCCACCTCTTCCGCGGGATTTGGGAGGATTCAGTGTCCGACCCATGGGTTTCACAGGGATACAAGATCCCTATCCTTTCTCCTCCCCCTTTTCGCTTTCATTTTTCTCATTCTCCTCAGGAAGTCAAGAGAAGCCTTCTGTTTGAAGGCACTATTCAGGCTCTTCTGGACAAGGATGTCCTGGAGCCGGTGCCTCCTTCAGACAGGGGTTCGGGGTTCTACTCAAACCTCTTTGTGGTGACCAAAAAGGACGGCGGATGCCGCCCTATTTTGGATTTGAAAGATCTCAATTCTTTTGTGTTGAAGACTCACTATCGTCAGGAGTCTCTGCACACAGTGATCGCTGCCATGTTTCCGGGGGAGTTTCTTGCTTCTCTGGATCTTCAGGATGCGTATCTGCACATCCCAATCCATCTAGAGAGCAGACGTTACCTGAGGTTTGCCTGCGACAGGGGTCATTTTCAGTTCTCAGCTCTTCCATTTGGTCTGACAACGGCCCCTCAAGTTTTCAACAGGTTCTGGGGGCCTTGATATCCATCCTCCTATCACGGTCCCCGTGCTTCCCTGTCAATCTGGCTGGGTGTACCTGTGCATTGGAGGAGACTGATTGGCCCGCCCAGGATGTGCCTTTATATACTGGGGTCATGGCATCTGTCGGTTGCCCTTTCGTGGTGTTCCTGATCCTGCACCTCGTTGCTGTGTTCCTGTGCTTCCTGTGTACCGATCCGGCTCGTTTGACTACTCTCCTGTTCCTGCTCCGTGATTGACCCGGTTTCGGCTGACGACCCTGCTCCGTGATTGACCCGGTTCTGGCTGACGATCCTGCTCCGTGATTGACCCGGTTCTGGCTGACGACCCTGCTCCGTGATTGACCGATTCTGGCTGACGTTCCTGCTTCGTGTATTGATCCGGTTCCGGTTGTCACTCCGGCTCAGTGTACTGCTCCAGTGTTCCTGTGTGGCTACGGCCGCTCCCGGCGACATTCTGAACTGTCTTGTGTCGCTCTGATTAATCATCTCTGTATACCGAGCTGTTGCCTGAGGTTGCAGCAGTCTATCCACTTTCACTGCTGAGCTGTTCACTCCTGTACCAAACCTTCTTTAACCCGTGCTGTGCCTGTTGCCTCCGTGTATGAGCCCATTCTATGCACTTGCCAAGCTTGTGGTTTTCGTGCAAGCCATTAACCTTCCTGAGCCGGTGCTGTAGACCTAGCCTACCTATCACACTTGCAGAGCTGTGTTCGTTCCGGTGCTCGGTACGCACCGTGGTCATGCTGGTTGGCGCTGGTAGCCCTGTCCGCTCTAGCAGTGTGTATTCTGTGCGGCACCGGAAGGGTGTCCTGGCTCAGGTTTCCAATTGCTCTAAGGGTTACGTTATCCTCCGCACTACCCAGTGCTCCGGCTCTTGAATAGCTTGTGCAGTGTCGCTCCACCTTGGCACCCTAGGGGTATCGTGTTGGCACACGCAGGGTTGCTACCGATGTAGGTTAAGGGCGATTCAGGTTCTGGTCTCATCAGCTCTAGCAGTGCCACCCTCCGAACATTCCACTGTGGTGGTATTGGCTCAACTCTGGTCTGTTGGTGCGCTCCATTATCTCCCTTTGAGAGTGATTCAGTGCAGACACTATACTCCATCACCATCAGAGACTATTATCATATCCTGGGCGTTGGCTAATCAGGGACTGAGTGGGTCCAGTTTCTCCTCTTTAACCCTGTATGAGTTTTTCCTGTCTATATATATATATATATATATATATATATATATATGTATATACTGCATTATCCTTACTGGGTCTGCATTATCATTCCCAACCATACCTGTACTGGCCTCTAGGGGCATTGTTCTTTTATCATTCCATCAAATAAAACTGTGTTTTTACTCTCTACCGTGGTCTGAGTGTCAGAAAACCGTAACAGTATGAAAGGGTCATGACCTGAGATGGTAAAGGTGACAGTAATACACAGAACCTCCACTGGAGGATGGATGTTCACGAGCAACGATTGGACCAGTTGGCACTGGCCATGCAAACCTTACTAGAACGTACGGTACACCTTGAGAAACCTAACCAAAATGCGGTGGTCCCCCCAGTCCTGACACCGGACAATGCTAATGGGCAAATGATGGCCTCCTCCAGAAGCTTAACAGCGGCGCCGTTACCATTACGTTACAATGGCGAACCCACGCTGTGCAGGGGGTTTGTTAACCAATTAGAGATATTCTTGGAACTGACACCTCATGCCTTCCCAAACGACCGTAGCAAGGTGGGGTTCATGATATCTCTGTTAACTGGTAAAGCTCTTGCATGGGCTAATCCTCTATGGGAGAAGGCTAAACCATGTACTCTGAACTTTCATGAATTTGTCACAGAGTTTCGGAGAGTATTCTGAATGGAAATTCAGATGGGCGATTGTACCGTGGGCGATTACGCAATAGAGTTTCGGATACTGGCAGCAGAGGTAGGTTGGAATAACGAGGCTCTGGTGGCAGCCTTTACCCAAGGATTGTCAGACCCTATTAAAGATGAGATTGTGGCCAGAGAGGTCCCTACTGATTTGGATGAATACATAGAATACGTAATGCTCATTGATACTCGCATGCGTGAAAGGCGCCTGGCAAAGAGGGCTAGAGCCAGAACCCTTGGGCACGAGAATTCTTTAAACCCACCCTTCCCTCCCAATCCTCCTGATCGAATATCTGAACCGGGCGAACCTATGCAAATCGGGTTCACTAGACTTTCTAAGGAGGAGTGGGCATACCGCAAAAGGCAGGGGCTATGCCTATATTGTGGTAAAAATGGGCACTTACTACGTACATGCCCGGAACGTCCGGGAAACGCACACACCTAGGGTACCTTGGGGGACAGGCCCTAGGTGGTGTACAATTGTCCCCAGATCCATGTCCCCAGAAACCCACCATCTCGGTGAGTTTTCTCCTAGACGACCATGCAGTGGAGACTCTAGCTTTGATAGATTCTGGAGCAGCGGGATATTTCATGGACAGGGCGTTTGCTGAAAGACACAATATTCCGCTGTCTAAAAGAGATACTCCGCTAGCTATTGAAGCTATTGATGGCAGACCTCTCGAACCACCCCTCATCACTATGGAAACTATCCTCATTAATATGTCTATTGGGGCCCTCCACAAGGAGGAGGTACGTTTCCAGATTATACACTCACCCCATCATGCGGTCATTCTGGGGTTCCCCTGGTTACTATTGCACAATCCCCAGTTTGACTGGCAAAGATGTGAGGTTGAGTCTTGGTCTGAGCACTGTAGTTGTCACTGTCTGTCCCGTCCAGTTAGGATCATGTGTACCTCTCCCTCTGTGCCACCTGAATACAGCGACTTCAGTGACGTATTCAGTAAAGGAGAGGCTAGTGCATTGCCACAGCATAGGCCGTATGACTGTGCTATTGATTTGCCCCTGGGGGTGGTGCCACCGAGGGGTCGGACGTACCCTTTGTCCTGCGAGGAAAATAGGGCCAGGAGGAGTACGAGGTACAAAGTATTATTGATTCCAGGAGATTTAGAGGCAAGCTGCAATATTTGGTCCACTGGAAAGGCTATGGGCCTGAGGAGCGCTCCTGGGTCAACCAGAAAGACCTCCATGCTCCACGACTTCTGCGCAGCTTTCACTCTAAATATCCTCTGAAACCTAGGCCCCCGGCCAGGGGAGGGGGTCTTTGAGAGGGGGGTACTATCACGGTCCCCGTGATTCCCTGTCAATCTGACTGGGTGTACCTGTGCATTGGAGGAGACTGATTGGCCCGCCCAGGATGTGTCTTTATATACTGGGGTCACGGCATCTGTCGGTTGCCCTTTCGTGGTGTTCCTGATCCTGCGCCTCGCTCCTGTCTTTCCTGTGTACTGATCCAGCTCGTTTGACTACTCTCCTGTTCCTGCTCCGTGATTGACCCGGCTCTGGCTGAAGATCCTGCTCCATGATTGACCCGGTTTCGGCTGACTAGCCTGCTCCGTGATTGACCCGGTTCTGGCTGAGGACCCTGCTCCGTGATTGACCCGATTCTGGCTGACGTTCCTGCTTCATGTATTGATCCGGTTCCGGTTGTCACTCCGGCTCAGTGTACTACTCCAGTGTTCCTGTGTGGCTACGGCCGCTCCCGGCGACATTCTGAACTGTCTTGTGTCGCTCTGATGAATCATCTCTCTACACCTAGCTGTTGCCTGAGGTTGCAGTAGTCTATCTGCTTTCACTGCTGAGCTGTTCACTCCTGTACCAAGCCTTCTTTAACCCGTGCTGTGCCTGTTGCCTCCGTGTATGAGCCCATTCTATGCACTTGCCAAGCTTGTGGTTTTCGTGCGAGCCATTAACCTTCCTGTGCCGGTGCTGTAGACCTAGCCTACCTATCACACTTGCAGAGCTGTGTTTGTTCCGGTGCTCGGTACGCACCATGGTCGCGCTGGTTGGCGCTGGTAGCCCTGTCCGCTCTAGCAGTGTGTATTCTGTGCGGCACCGGAAGGGTGTCCTGGCTCAGGTTTCCAATTGCTCTAAGGGTTACGTTATCCTCCGCACTACCTAGTGCTCTGGCTCTTGAATAGCTTGTGCAGTGTCGCTCCACCTTGGCACCCTAGGGGTATCCCGTTGGCACACGCAGGGTTGCTACCGATGTAGGTTAAGGACGATTCAGGTTCTGGTCTCATCAGCTCTAGCAGTGCCACCCTCCGAACATCCCACTGTGGTGGTATTGGCTCAGCTCTGGTCTGTTGGTGCGCTCCATTATCTCCCGTTGAGAGTAATTCAGTGCAGACACTATACTCCATCTCCTCACCATCAGAGACTATTATCATATCCTGGGCGTTGGCTAATCAGGGAATGAGTGGGTCCAGTTTCTCCTCTTTAACCCTGTATGAGTTTTTCCTGTCTATATATATATATATATATATATATATATATATATATATATATATGTATATACTGCATTATCCTTACTGGGTCTGCATTATCATTCCCAACCATACCTGTACTGGCCTCTAGGGGCATTGTTCTTTTATCATTCTATCAAATAAAACTGTGTTTTTACTCTCTACCGTGGTCTGAGTGTCAGAAAACCGTAACACCTCCATCGGGACGGCATCAGAGTGACTCGCTACGTGGACGACTTGCTTTTGAAAGCATCCTTTGCGGACCTTCTTCATCAGCAGGTCCAGACCTGCATTCAAATCCTTACACATCACGGTTGGATTGTGAACTTGGACAAGTCAGACCTTGTCCCATCCCAGCAACTGGTCTTCCTGGGTCTTCTGTTCGATACTCAGAAGTGCATGGTGTTTCTACCGGACGAGGTAGCCCATCAAATTGCCCAAAGAGTCTCAACGATTCTATCCCGCTATCGGATCCCGGTTCCGAAGTTTTCTTCTCTCATGGGGAAGTTCATTTCCATGATAGAGGCGGTTCCATTTGCCATGGCACACACCAGGGAACTTCAGAGATTTGTGATACAGACATGCAGGGACAGACCAGATCACCAGAAGCTATCGGTCTTACTTCCTCCTCATGTCGTGTTGAGCTTGGAGTGGTGGCTGGACCTTTCCAATCTCCTAAAGGGGAGATCCTTCCTGATTCCTTACTGGACCAAGGTCACGACGGATGCCAGCCTCTTGGGCTGGGGAGCTGTTCTGGGTCGCTTCAGCGCTCAGAGGAAGTGGTCCATGGAGGAGTCCCTTCTCCCCATCAACATTCTGGAACTTCGAGCAATATTTCATGCTCTCCGCCACTGGGAGTCTCAACTGGAGGACTGTTCAGTCCGAGTGGAGTCCGATAACGCCACGGCAGTGGCTTACATCGACAGACAAGGCGAGACAAGAAGTCTTGCCGCTTGGTTACAGGTCAAGGCCATTCTGTCCTGGGCGGAGTTCATGTTACTGTCATTTCCGCAGTGCACATTCCAGGCGTAGACAACGTCATGGCAGACTTCCTCAGTCATCACACAGTCGACATCGGAGAGTGGGAGCTACATCCTGAGGTGTTTCAACTCTTAACTCAGAGATGGGGGGTGCCCCTAGTGGATCTGATGGCAACGAGACACAACAGGAAGGTTATGACGTTTTGCTCTTGGTGGTGAGATTCTCTAGCTCTGGCTGCCGATGCAATGTCCGTTCCCTGGACATTCTCCCTGGCCTACATTTTCCCTCCTCTTCCAATGTTGATAAGGGTGTTACAGAAATTGAAGGTGGAACGTTGTCCAGTAATTCTGATCGCTCCGAAATGGCCTCATCAGTCCTGGTATCCAGAGTTTCTCGCCCTATCAGCAGCGGAGCCCTTTCTGCTCCCCTCTCGTCCAGATCTTCTTCTGCAGGGTTACCTGTGGAAGTAAGACATTCATCGGCTCAATTTGACGGCCTGGAGGTTAATCCTCGATTTTAAGGAAGAAAGGGTTTTCTTCTGCTGTGGTGTCTACTATGCTTAGTGCCCGTCAGCCTGTTCCTTCCAAGATCTATCACCGTGTCTGGTCAACATTTGTGTCTTGGTGTGCTGACAGAGATCTGTCTCATGACTTTGATCTTCCCACTGTCCTGGCCATTTTGCGGGATGGTGTGGATAAAGGACTCAGTCTGAGTTCTCTTAAGGTTCAGACTTCAGCTCTTTCTGTCTTTTTCCAGGAAAGCATTGCTATCCTTCCTGATGTCAAGGTTTTCTTCCAGGGCGTTGCTCATATGCGTCCTTCCTTGCGGAGTCCGGCTCCTCAGTGGGACCTTAATTTGGTATTGGGAGTTCTCTAACGTCCTCCCTTTGAGTCTTTGGCTACTATTCCTTTACGTCTCTTGACGTGGAAGATGGCCTTCCTTCTGGCGATTGTCTCAGTTCGCCGTGTGGCGGAGTTGCAAGCTCTATCCTGTAAACCACCTTATCTGGTGTTTCATAAGGATAAAGCGGTGCTTCGAACCACTAAGGAGTTCTTACCTAAAGTAGTCTCCGAGTTTCACATCAATCAGGAGATTGTGGTGCCCTCTTTCTGCCCTAACCCCTCCTCTGACAAGGAAAGAGATCTCCACTTGTTGGATGTGGTGCGTTGTCTCAAGTTTTATGTCCATCGCACTGAATCTATCAGGAAGTCCAACGCTCTGTTCGTCATTCCTGAGGGTCCTAGGGCAGGAAGACCTGCATCCAAAGTGACTATTGCGTCATGGATCAAGTCCACTATTCGTAGGGCCTACGAGTTGAGGAATAAGCATGTCCCCTTTCGGGTCACGGCTCATTTCACCAGGTCTATTGGGGCCTCTTGGGCCTATAAGAATCAAGCGTCTGCTGATCAGCTGTGCAGGGCAGCCACTTGGTCCTCTATGCACACCTTTTTGAAGCACTACTGTGTGGATGTGCTGGCTTCGGCTGATGCCAGCTTTGGGAGGAAGGTCCTAGAGGCAGGCTTGCCTGTCTAGGGTCTTCTACTCAGGTTCTTAGTGCTTCCTTACTGTTGAGCCCTGTTGGCTCTAGTTCAGTGTGCTGTGTTAAAGTTCCTAGAGTGTTTTTACCCCTGTTTGGTGTCCGTTGACACTACAGTTTTGTTGGGATCTCTGACCGGTTGGTTCATAGAGGTTCTGGTGACTTTGTGGGCCTTGCGCCTGGTCCTTGCCTTCTTCCCGCCTCTGGGAAACTCAATAGTTGGACATCCCAGAGTTACCAGTAACTTGTATTGGACGACAGAGAAAAGAGGATTTTAGTCTTACCTGTTAAATCCTTTTCTCTTAGTCCATACAGGTTACTGGTCTCCCACCCTGTCAAGAGACCATGCTTGGCTCTCCTGTGGCAATATGTGGGAGTACTTCGGGGCATGCTCACAGGAGTCTTCTTCTCTCCTATTTTTGGTCAGTTATTAGTGTCTCAAATGATTCTGGAGTTAGCTGGCTAGGATGCAGCTGAAGAGGGTGGGGAGGCTCCACCCCCTGCATACATTTAGAGAAATGTTCCTGCCTACTTAAAGGGGCAGATCACCTCCCAGAGTTACCAGTAACCTGTATGGACTGAGGATTTAACATACTAAAATCCTCTTTTACATTACATCTATGCCCCTGTCCTAATACTTTTAGATTATGACTTTTTGTCTTAACATTTCTACTTATTTAAATGTACTTTCCTCATGTACTTTGATGAATCCCTTCATGTATTTAAATGTTTCTATCACACCACCTCTCTCCTCCAAGCTATACATGTTCAGATCCTTTATTCTATCCTGATATTCTTTATACTGTAAAGCAGACATCATTTTAGTACCCTTTCTCTGAATTCTCTCTAGAGTATGTATATCCTTCTGGAGATGTGGTCTGCAGTACTGTACATGATATTCTATGTGAGGTCTAATCAGAGATATTTAGAGTGGCATGACCACTTCCCTCTTTCTTCTACGAATGCCCCTAAGCTATAAAACCCAGCACCCTGCTTGCATTCCCCACTGCTTTGTTACATTGCCTGCCTACTTTTAAATAAGCAGAACTAATGGCTCCCAGTTACCTTTCCTCTGTTGTCTCTGACAGCACAGTACCATTTATACTATATTCTGCTATGGATTTTTACATCCCAAGTTCATTATTTTACATTTATCAAAATTATACTGCAGCTGCCAAACTCTCGTCCATTCTTCTAATTTACCTAAATCATTTGTCTTTTGGCTTATTTCCCCAGGAATGTCTCCCCTGTTCTAGTACAAAAAAACAGAAAAAAGAATGCAAAAAAAACACTTGAGAGTAGCATCTATATAAAATACATATGAGAGTCTATCCGTTGTGCATGTACTCACAAGATAGATGCAATCAACAAGCCTGTGTATAATGATGCATGGTAACAATATCCTTCTGGCAGTCCTCTATGTCAGTCCCAAGGTACCCTTTGGAAGTTGAAAATGATCTCCTTTACCAGTATAGTAATGATATTGTATCTTTTCTGCTGTCTCGTTTGGAGAAATTGCTTGTCCAGGGGTCTATAATGTGTCTTCTATCCCTGTGATCTGCAGCTCCAGGAAAACATCTGACTTCTTTGCAACCTTCATGTCTATCCTCCAGAATCAAACCTCTTAATATAGAGTCTCTGAATAATGGTTGTTTCCTGTTTGTACTTTTTAGCTTTGTCTTTTTTGTCAGTGGTTACAGTCTGATTTACCTGTGAATTGGAAGTTTGTGAACCAGTAGCCTCTGCTTCAGAAGTTTTCCCAAAATTAAGGCAGTGTTCTGAAAATGTAGCCAAAGAATTATGAAGAGGCACAGACTGTGGAACATACTCTTGTCCACAACCCTTACCCATCACAGAACCAATTATAGTCCATCTGCCATTTCTTGGAAGTCTCTGTTGCAGTGGCACTTGTATGGAGCTGACACCTTGTAGATCCCAGCCTTCAATTTATCAATTTCCTGATGTAAAACAGAAAATTGCTGACAAATGAAATTGGGGACAAAAAAAGAGCATAATACCTTCAGTTTTTGCAGTAGTTTTTGTATATTAATCACTGAAGATCACCTCCAGATTATCTCCAGAATATCGCAGCTGTACCTTGAAATGCTGCACTTGGCAAATGTGGCTGCCCAGCTACCCAGCTATTAATTTGCACATCTAATAACGAACTCACTTATATACACAGAAGGCAACACCCATTAATTAGCCAAACAATATCCAACTAGATCTAACAGGTATACACTATTCAAATGATCACAGTAATCCCAAACACCACAATGACTCAGTTCAGATTCCTTACCAATTATCTAATCAATAAGGCCGCAATCTTGTCTACAGGTAGAACTCACAAGCAGAGTCAAGCAAATATTTACTTATGAAAGAGAAGAAGAGATATCAGCAAACTGGATACAAAATATATCTCCAGAATATTTCCAATTGTAGTTGTAATAGTAGTGCATATTGTTGGACAGACACTTCCAGCATAATACTTTAATGACAAAAATACCCGCATGCCCAAAGCATTCGCAGGGAAATGATGTACACATACGCCATGTCCTCTACGCCATGCTTAGAACAATGATCTAATCAAGGCACACTGGAAAGGACCGACCCAAAATACCCACAGACTGTCCCACTGTCCTCCCACTGGAACAAGCTTTGTTAAAGCGGAACTTTCATTTGTTTGAAACCATGTCCCATATTATTAGTGCTGTTTAATTGTTTCTAGAACGCCGGGTTGTTTTTATTTTAAGTCCATGGTTAATGAGAAATTTGCTTGCAAGCTCCATATAATGATAAATGGAGCTTGTTGTAAATATAGACAAGATTACCACATGTACGAAAGGAAGCGTGAACGCACTCCCTGTGGTAGCTGGGTAAAGAATTACAGGACTTGGAAGTCCTGCGCCACTGTGCCTCGGTTAGCCTGTGCCACAGATGGCAGAACTGGGTCCCAGGAATGTAAGTTTGAAAGCGAATTACTCATTAACTATGGACTTAAAATAAAAACAACCTGATGTTCTAGAAACAATTAAACAGCGCTAATTATTTCCCTCAGGCGCCCCTGCTGGCTGCCACACTTTTCTCATGCTCCTGACCTCTCCAGGAATTATCTTCATTATAACCTCCTTGCTTTCAAAATTCACCAAAAATATTCCAAGGACCAAGCTCTACTCCACATTCCACATACCTGGACTTACCAAAATTCAACGGATGGCATTATAACACTGAGATATACAGCGGATTGAAATATACTTCCCCTGGACCCTCTGCTAAGAAGAGATAACTCCACTGGAACACCACAAACAAGGTACATTGAAACTATAAAACTAACTCTCCTCCAGTTGTTATTTGGGTCTTGTATTTGATCATCCATTCAGCAATGCTCAGATTTCATTTCTAAACACTCAGAAAACGTATTGATGAAATATATATATTTATATATATTTCACTGAAGCACACTGGTTTTGAACTCCTGTAATCTGACCTGCATGCATGCTTTCTTATCTATGTTATCTACAAAGCAGCCTGAAGTGCAGAATTCCACACCTCACACTGGCCTGCATCCTATAGAACAGGACAAGGTGACCATCACCCACAGCTGACATCCCTGCAAAAGTTAGATGCTATTTTATCCCTATGAATGCTGAGGGAATAATCACCTATACTCACCTCCAGTTAATTGGGTTTTGGATTTAATCATCTATTCAGCAATACTCAGATTTAATTTCTACACTGTGAAAACTTATTGACGAAAAAAACCCCCAAAGAAACAAAAAGAAAAAAATGTCAACTATATATTTCACTGAAACATATTTGAAACTGCAATCTGACCTGCATGGATGCTTTCTTATCTGTTATCTACAAAGCATCCTGAAGTGCAAAATTCCACACCTCACACTTGCCTGCATCCTAAAGAACAGGACAATGTGATCATCCCCCACAGCTGACATCCCTGTAAAACTCAGAGGCTATTTTAACCCCCTCACTGCTGAGGGAATGATCACCTATTCTGCCTCATATCTGTTTTCCCTACAACCCCAAAAAGTGGTCTCTCCGCTCAGCCCCTCGCAAGTGGTTACCTTAAAATCGCTTGGCATCTTCAAAGGCACTCACAGGGGCTGCCGTGGTGGAAAATCAAAACTTAAAGTTCAATCTCCTGACACTCTCATAGCCACTCCGCCACTTCTACCTGCAAACCCAATTGAAGTGATTCAATCCAGAAGCCACAAAAAGCGCACATTCAAATCAAGGAAACCTCTTTGTGTGATCCCCATAAGAAGATGCATTGTTTCCAAAGTACAGAGCAAGAACTCAGAACCCCAAGACTGTCCTATCAGATCAATCCTGTGCAATGCCAGATCAATAAAGAACAAAACAGCTATTATCGCCAACCTTATTGAAACATGTGAATTAGCGTGCATTACAGAATCTTGGCTAGATGACAATGCGGGGCCTATCCTAGCAGCAGCTGTTCCAGGCAACTATACAGTGTTACACCGACCGAGACAAGAACGCAAGGGAGGTGGAGTAATGATTTGTGTCAAATCATCCTTAAACCCCAGGCCAATATCAGTCCACACACCCCAATCTTTTGAATGTGTAGCTGCTAGCATCTCAATAGATAGAGGATTTCGGATACTGTTAATATACAGACCCCCAGGAGATGGGAAGAGATTTCTTCAAGAGCTCTCAGACCTTTTGACTGGTTTAATCCTTGAACATCCTAGATGGATTATATTGGGAGACTTCAACACTTGGATTGATGACACACTATCCCAACTGGGGCAGGACCTCCTCAGCCTGATGAGTGCACTCGGTTTCATACAAATAGTTACCACTTCCACCCACAGAAAAGGTCATACACTTGATCTAGTGTTCCAGTGTGGACTAGAAGTGTCGCCAGTAACTGTAAATCCAGTTGTATGGTCAGACCACCACTCCATACACTTTTCCATTGGATCACAATCAGCCAAACCACAGCCTCAGAACCTGGTCAAACACCGCTCATTAAAAGGGGTGACCCCACTAGATGTAACATCAAATATGGATCTAAGTAAACTGATGGACACCTGTGAAGACCCTGGCTCCTTAGTCCAACTCTATAACAAAACCATAAGGGACACCCTAGAAAGCATTGCACCATCACGCATATGCACTATCAAAACTCACAATAATGCACCTTGGTTTGATAGCACCATCAGAGAATTGAAGAGAACAGGCCGTAAACTCGAGAGAAGGTGGCGCAGGACACATGACCCAGAGGACAAAGTTGCTCTTATCAATCACTTAAATGAATATCAAGTTAAGATAACTCAGAAAAAATCCTCATTTTTGTCACGCAAAATCACACTTTCCCGCAACAGACCTAGGCAACTGTTTCGCACAGTAGAAAGGCTCTGCAAACCAGCATGCATGCATATACCCACCAACTTTTCTCAAGATAAGTGTGAAGAATTTGCAACCTTCTTCACAGACAAGATTTCCTCCATCCGAGCCTCCATCACAGCAGGCCAACCAGTTACCCACCAGAACTACTACAATATAAGACCAGATTCCCCCAGTTTATGGTCTACTTTTACAAATGTGGATATAGAGGAAGTTAAAAGAACCATGCAAAAGTTGCGCCCCACTACATGTGACTTAGACCCTGCCCCAACTCGTCTTATATCTGCATGTACTGAAACCCTTGCCCCAGCCCTCACAAAAATAGTGGAGTGTTCACTAAAAACTGGAATCTTCCCAGATCCTCTAAAACAAGCAGTGGTAAAACCCCTCCTAAAGAAACCCTCACTAGACCCAGACTGCATAGCAAATTACAGACCAGTATCCAACCTTCCATTTCTGGGGAAAATCATTGAAAAAGTAGTGGCAACTCAACTGGAGGCCCATCTATCAAGCTATAACATCTTTGATCCTTTCCAGTCAGGTTTCAGATGCCGCCACAGCACGGAAACAGCGCTAGTCCGAGTGCTAAATGATCTCCTTTTGGCAAGAGACAAAGGTGATTACTCCATCCTAATCCTCCTGGATCTTTCAGCTGCATTTGACACCATTGACCATGAGATTTTAATAGCGCGCTTGCAGCACATCTGTGGTCTAGGAGGCACAGTTCTTAACTGGTTTAAATCTTTCCTCACTGGTAGATCACAGAGAGTAACATCAGGATCTTGCTCATCGGCACCAACAGAATTAGCCTGCGGAGTTCCACAAGGTTCCATCTTGTCTCCTATGCTATTTGCAATTTACTTACTACCACTGGGAGACATCATCAGAAGACACGGCCTAAGATATCATTGTTACGCAGATGACACACAACTCTACTTCTCCTTTGCTCCAGATACTAAAGACCCAACATGCCTCATCAACAGTTGCTTAGCAGACCTCATAGAGTGGATGAATGCTAGTTGGCTTAAAGTGAACCCTGACAAAACAGAGTTACTCTTGGTGAGGGGACCCCGGGCAACAAGAATATCTCAGGATCACCCAACTGGCCTGGAACTTGGAGGCTCTGAACTCATTAGTTCAACAGAGGTACGAAGTCTCGGAGTGATGATTGACTCTGGACTGTCATTTAAACAGCAGATCTCTTCTGTAGTAAAATCTGCCTTCTTTCATCTGAGAAACATAGCCAGGATACAACACTTAATTCCACCAGATGATATGCCAACATTAGTCCATGCATTTGTGTCTTCTCGTCTAGATCACTGTAATGCACTCTACTTGGGCCTCCCAGAAAAAGAACTCCATCGCCTACAAACAGTACAAAATGCAGCAGCCAGACTACTGACCAATAAAACTCGCTCATGCCACATAACACCTGTTCTCCACTCCCTGCATTGGCTTCCAATTAAATGGCGAACATATTTTAAAATTGGCCTGCTGACCTTCAAAGCCTTAAATAATCAAGGCCCACAGTACCTGAAAGAGCTCCTGACACCCTATATTCAATCCCGCTCACTGCGGTCAGCCAACAGATCCCTCCTGTCAGTGCCCAGAATAAAGACAACCTCAGGTTCCCGGGCATTCAGCCACGCTGCCCCCACATTCTGGAACTCTTTACCACCCTCAATCAGAGAGGCGCCATCATTACAGACTTTTAAAAAAAAGCTAAAGACCCATCTCTTTTATCAGGCATTCAGTCACCTCATGTGACCATAAGGAACTCTACATTTTATGTCTGTTTATAGAATTGTAAAGCGCTTTGAGTCTCACAGGGAGAAAAGCGCTATAAAAATCACAAATTATTATTATTATTATAATTATATGGCACAGGGTTTCAAACAAGTGGAACTTCTGCTTTAAGGGGAGGAAAGCAAAGAGAGTGAACAATGATTCCTAAAATATATTTTATACAGTGAATCTGTTATGTGGACTTAAACCCTTGGATATTAGTGAGCTCTACAATGAATTGTTTCACATTGAAATGAAGACCTCTCTAGCATATAAAAAATGTAATTATAACTACATTTGAACTTACACTAAATCAACTTTAAAGAATGTTACAGGCTTACATCTAGGTTCACAAATGCTAAGAGCTTACACCTACATTAACATAAAATATACTCTTAGTTTTTAACTCCAGGCTTCACACATTGAGTAGACACTATTACCCCCTTCCCCCCAGAAAATTTTGGAGAGGTAGATCCACAGCTTCCAACCAGTTGTATTGTAGTGGGCCCCTTCCACCACTGAGTCAAGGGCAGCTACCAATTGTTTCACATTTTTCTCTTTGTAATTCTCTTTTTCTCCATGTATTACCCCCCTCACACACACACACACATACACACACAGACAGATATATACACACACAAATATGTACACGCATATAGTAAGGTGCAAAGCAAAGGAATGCCTTCAACGCCCATAAACTTCCTCACTGCCCCTCCCTTGGGGCAAGCAGTGTTAAAAGGGAAATCATAAGCATAAGTAGCTTAGTAAATTGGCATTAGGTAGTTGTGGGACAAGAAAATCCATTCTAGAACCTGGTTTGGCATGGAATTGTATTTGTACATCCACCCTAATATTTTATACCAAAATAGCTTGTGCCAAATAGTCCATTGCTCACTTGTTTTTACCAGCTGATTTCTATATCAAATGATAAGTCAAGGATTTCCCTAACTTCCTTGACAGAAGTCAGGATGTTATTAATGACATGGATGGGGATATTCTGTAGTGTAATGCTCAACATCAAAGAAAACTTTATTTTTTACAAACAAAAAGAAAATGTGAAAGTCCACAGATCTCTCATAAACCAATCAGAGACTAACATATCCTCTAAACTTTCATCCAGCACTTGTCAGCTCCTCTTTATCTGGATTGTGACCTCCAGAAACAAATAAATTCAAGAGTTCCACAAATATCCAAGAAGTGAAACATTACTATCTTCCATAATGTTTGAAGTGTAATCTCAATCAGCATAAATACAGAAACAAAATACTTGATATGGAGGGCACTATATGGAGGGATAATATTCACCTTAGAGACCTTAATAAAATCTAGACTTCCATAAAGAGGTTTAGGGAAATTATTGAACTGGATTAGACAGTAGGCTTCATATTATGCCAGTTTAAACCTGATGAATAGAAACATGGTCAATAGGTTTAAAATGGAAAGTTCAGATGTGGATTCCTTTGACCATTCTGCTGCCCTGAGACAAAGAAATATCAAAGAAAACATAACCTAGCACCACCAATGTCCCACAACGTTGTTGATAAAACTGGAATAAGAAAATAAGAAGTGAGCAGTAGGACTGTATCACGGTTCCCGTGCCTCCCTGTCACTCCCTGTTGTGGCGCTCTTCCATTGGCTGAGCTTGATTGACCTGCCCAGGGTGTCCCTTTATATACTGGGTCTATGGCACCTGTCAGGTGCCCTTTCGTGGTGTTCCTGATCCTGCGCCATTGTTGCTGTGTTCCTGCGTTCCTGTGTACCGACTCGGCCCGTCTGACTATTCTGCTGTTCCTGCTCCGTGATTGACCCCGTTCCGGCTGACATTCCTGCTCCGTGATTGACCCGGTTCTGGCTGACGTTCCTGCTTTGTGATTGACCCGGTTCCGGCTGACGTTCCTGCTCCGTGATTGACCCGGTTCTGGCTGACGTTCCTGCTCCGTGATTGATCCGGCGCTGACTGATGTTCCTGCTCCGTGATTGCTTCCTGTGTTCCGGCGAGATTTCAATCGCCTGCCTGGCGACATTCTGAACTGTGCGGGTAGTGTTGCACTGACTGATCATGTTTCCTCTGCTGAGCTGTTGCCTCCGTTATCGAGCCAGTCTGAGTATACTTGCTGAGCTGTTGCCTCCGTTACCGAGCCTGTCAGATACACTTGCTGTGCTTGTTGTCTCCGATATTGAGCCTGTCTCTGTACACTTGCCAAGCTTGCTGCCTTTGATTCTGAGCCATTTAGCACTTGATGAGCTTATTATCACCGAGCCTATCCGTTGACACTAGCAGAGCAGTACTCCAACTACGGTGCTCATTCCCTTGCAGTTGTTGCACCGCGTGGTGCTATTGGGCATACTGTTAGCTCTTGCAGTGTGTTGCTCCGTTTCAGCACAGGAAGGGTGTCTTGGCTCCCTATATATTGCTTGTGCAGTGTCTATTGCTCACAGTGTTGTACTATCATATCGCACCAGGAAGTGCGTTTGGCTCCCTATATATTGCTTGTGCAGTGTCTCCTCCATTACAGCACCTAAGGGGTGCTCTTGGCTCTGGTCCCATTGGCATATGCAGTGTCTCCTCCGTTGCCGTACCTAAGGGGAGTTCCTGGCTCTTGTTCCATTAGCTCCAGCAGTGTCTCTCCTCCGTTATTGCACCCAAGTGGTGTTGTTGGCTTTAGCTCCAGTCAGTCCTTGCTATACCATTGGGCATATTACTATACAGCTATCTGAGAGTGATCCAGTTCAGTCGCATTGCTGCACTTTCCTATTGCACTACTACTGGGACTGTTTATATCCACTGGGCGTTGGCTTATCACCACAACAGAGACTGATCAATTGTTTTGGGCATTAACCCTTTTTCCTCCATTGATTCTGTTGAGTGATATTTGCTCCTGCTATATTGGGCCTGTACTACAGCCATTACTTGTCTATACCTGCTATTACCTGTTCTGGCCACCAGGGGCACTGTTCCTTAATTTTACCTCAATAAAACCGTGTTTTATTTTTAACCTTGGTCTGAGTGTCGTAAAAACCGTAACAGACTGCCAAACCTTGACAGTGCTGGATTAACAACGGCGAACATTGCACAACACAAAGTATGGAGAATTAGGAAAAGCTGGATAAAACATCTCTTTAGACAGTGTTTGACTCTTTCTCTAGCTATAATAAACCTCATTCCAGAAGAAATTAAAGCTCTAGCACCTAAATTCAATGTTTGTACATGTAACACATTCTCAAGGTTAATTTTGTCTCAAATAGAAGTTATCCAGCCATGCCTTAAATAGTTCAAGAAGATTTTTAAAAATATGCCCTGCGGGGGTGGGAAATTGCCTACAAAGAGGACTTGTGGATCCACCATTCTCTTGAGCCAATGTCCACTCACTGCAGGCCCACAAAGTTTTATAGCAGATAAGTCTTTCTTTACATCTTTTTAAATAGCTGTATGCTTCTTGTTTTTAATGCAGACATGCAGACAATGGGACCCTTAAGTACTATATATATATATATATATATATATATACCATATTACAGAGCCCTTCTAACACGTTAATTTACAACAGCTCTTCGGAGAATGTTTTTTTAACTTAAAAAGGGCTTTACAGGTGCATTAGATTAGATATTAGATATTGGGATACCGTGACGAGGTTGGGAAGCTTTAACATATTTTGGCCAAATTATGGAACAAAAATCCTCATATTTATTAACACAGTAATAAAATATATGCCCAGTACAGGGTATATATTTGCACAACTTGTGAGGAGGAGTGCAGGTCTGTCTTTTGTCTTGTGCTTGCACTTTAGGTTTTGGCCTAATACTTGGGGGTCTGGATAACCCACTCATTCCTTGCTGCTATCTATACTTTAGTCACTGAACCCTTTTCTAATTTTATTAATTATATGTAAATATTATCATGAATTACCTCTGTGAGCTATTTTTCCTCAAATATATATACCTAGATTGAGGAGATTGGGATAAGCATAGCTGATTTTATGCCAGGTCATGCCAGATCATTGACACCATCAGGGCCAGATTTACATCTCAGGTGCCCTTAGACACAACACCCTCTGGTGCCCTAGCCCCGCCTTTGCCCCACCCAACCACACCCTCACTTGGCCACACCTCTAAATTAACCACACCCTCTTGTGGTCACATCCATTTTTAATTGTCAACTTTAGATCCCATTCTCTTAGACAGATGTGCATAGCATAGCACATCAGAATGTTTTTCACTTGTCCATAGTTGGAACACCCTTATGTTAAGACTGGTGTAATTATGAACTCTAGTTATTTATTTTATATAATAAAAATGTATTTCCACCCTATTAAAGTACAACTGTGCAAAGTTGAGTTACCATAGAAAAGGCTAGCACTAGCTGAAAATGCAAGAATATAGGCAATTAAGGTAAAAATAGCCTGGTGGACTCTGGAACTAGAAAATAGACCTAACCACAAGGGAGTGAGAGTCACTCCACACAGAAGCAGCAAGTCCATCTGCTGAGGAACACAACTCATATACGAAATGATTAAGTCTTTATTCAGAAAATTGTAAGAAAAATACATAAAGCATATAAATGCAACTCATAAAAACATACATCTGAGGGGTAGACATCTAAAGTAAGACCATACATATCTATAAAGACATGAATGGGCAATATTCATCAGCAATGGTAATAATAAGCATCACTAGAAAATCCTATATAATAATTCGCTAGAATGTTTGTCAGAGGCTGTCATGAGCAGTAGAGACTGCCTGAACGCATGGAATGCTGGGAGCACAGAATGCTGGGAGTTCTGTGCTGGGAGCATTCTGTGCGGAATGCTGGGAGTTCTGTGCTGGGAGCATTCTGTGCTTTCAGGCAGTCTCTACAGTGCATGACTGCGTTGGCGGCAGGACGCAGAGCAGGATCTGCCTCTTAATCAGTGTGTTTTTATGAGTCGCATTTACATGATTTATGTTTTTTTCATACAGTTTTCTGACTAAAGATTTAATAATTTCATATATGGGTTGTGTGCCTCATTAGATGGACTAGCGGCTTCTATGTGGAGTGACTCTCACTCCCTTCTGGTTAGGTCTACTGTGCAAAAAGGCATTGACGGAGGCAGCAGCAGCAGCAGCAGCAGCAGCAGCAGCAGTGAATGACATATATAAATACACATGCCTGAGTCTCTGATATGATTCTCCAGTTGACTGGCTGTTCAGGTCTTTTATGCCTTGCTGTCCTCCCACCACTGCCACACTCCTGTCCACTCCAGGCCCAGCCAACTCCCAGCTACACACACTGCAAATTTTAAGTGCAGGCAGACTGTGAGTAGCTAAGTCAGTATTGCTGCCCCCCTTAGCCAGCCCGTGCCTATGCAGTGCCGTAGTGCACAACATTGATGTCACATGACACCCGGTCATGTGACATTGCTTCCACCAACCGCAACACAGAGGCAGATCACAGAGAAGCCTGAGCCTCACATATGGGCTAGCTGGGGACTGGGGAGTGGACACGCTAACCGGAGCCAGCAGCAATTAAAGTGCAAGAGTCACAGGGGTGTGGGCAGTGTGGAGCAAGAGGCACAAGTGGCACCACCAGCTTAAATCACTCACTGCAGAGTTTACAAAGGGCCGCGGCACAAAAAAACAAAGGTGGGGGTGTGACTGGGCAACTGCCGGGCTCCCCAGAAAATTGGCCGCCCAAGGCCAGTGCCTAGACAGCCTCTTGATAAATACGGCCCTGGAGGCCATAACTTTTGTAGGTGACCCAGTACCATATATATATAGGTGACGCTGTATTTTTTGTTGGTGACCCGGTACCTTCTATCAATGACTATATATTTAGGCACTGTCCACCAAGAATAAGGTGACCTGGCACCTTACTTTTTAGAAAATCACCTCTGTGGATAAGCAAACTTACAAACCAGCAGATGCTTACCCATAGGTAATTCATCCATCTAAGTTTGAAAAACTGAAACAGCAGATTAATAAGTATTAATAGCCCTATACGCTTTACCCTGTTCAAAGAATAAACATAAAAAAGTTCTGCACCATAAGTGTATCATAATTGGATCTGTACGTATAATATCGAAATCCTGTTCTAGCACCAAATGATCAAACTTACCCATACAGATATGTAACTAGCTCAGGTACCTGGTGCTCAAGGTTCTAACAAGATGGCTTAGATGGATAGGGAATATCCACAGATAATTCTAGAATTCCCAAAATGAACCATCATCTCAGATGTAACTTTCCTGCCTCAGGAAGTTTGAAGCATTCCCCCAACGGATCTACCAATAGGTATGGGAAGGATGAAAAGTAGCAGGGATAATCTCCTGACAATTCTAGAATAGGAAGAAACCAAGCTTGTGCTGACCAGAAATGGTATGTCAAGAGCACAAATGTCAATTGCTTCCAGACCTGAAGAATTACCCTGGGAATCATGGATGAAAGGCATAATTTTTGCCTTTATCCCAAAACTACAGAAATGAATCTACTGGTATTGCTTCTTGATGTGGTCTCCAACTGAAGAGTCTTGGAAATTAACAGTTCAGCTGAGGCACATAAAAGATATATTCCTAGAGGTCCTAAATTTGCGGAATCAGAATAAAAACTCTGTAATATCCATTCACTGCAATCCAATAGATGTCTGGAATTCCAATAACCCACTGCATTGAATAGTAATATGCCCATTCAGACAAAAATGACAAAAGTATTTTCCTAATTCTGCTATTGTGCTTCAACCACCACATTAGGTCCTCCTTTACGTTGAAGGACAGAGGAATCAGATCCTTGTATCATGGACATTTGTGCAAATCTTGTGCCTTTAGACTTTGGACTCTCCAGTAATGAGGTTGTCCTAGGAAAACTGCATGAAATAATGACTATTTAAAACTAGTATACGGGCTAACATGCATAAGGACATATTTTTCTTGATAAGGAGCATCCAAATGTCTTTGCAAATCTATTTTAATTTTGCCTTTGGGAGCCTGAGTGAAACCTGGCTGGATTCTTCATCAAAAACTAAGAACTGAGTATTCCTGAAGACGTTTAAACTGATTTTCTCCCAACGGATGATAATTAACAGAAACATCCATGATTGCTTTGTAATTGCTCCTCTTGAACTGAAAATTAAGGATTATAAATTATACACTAAAACATGCTCTGCTTCCTTGGATTCACATTTGCTAGAAGACTAAACTTTTTTTGTACAAGGGAAAGAGAAGGAACATTGCCATCAGCCTGCTTGTGGGTATCCTAGATAGATAGATAGATAGATATCAATATACACACACATATACAGTATCTATCTATCTATAATGCATATGTGTGTTTTGTATATTTATGTCTATCTAATCTATCTTACTATCTATCTTGGATAGAAATATACACGCATATACAGTATACATATATATAATGTATACAGTATATGTGTGTATGTGTATATATATTGGATAGATAGATAGATAGATAGATAGATAGATAGATAGATAGATAGATAGATAGATCTTTTGATCCTTGAGAAAAGCACGAGAATCTACAGCCGAAAGGTGTTAGATATCACCTATACCTACTGCTTACAAGCAAACTATCTACCCAATCACTCAGCACCATCGATACGTGCTGATTTACAACATGTAAAGACTTACATTAACCCCTTAGTGACAGCCACGTTCGTACGCGGCTGCCACCTTAATGCCCTTGGAACTTTTTTTTTTTTTTTAAACTGATTCCGGAATCTCCGAATGGCGTGCAGCCGAACGGAGACCCGTACTTCTGTGACTTACCAGGTACGTCCTCTGTCACAGTGACAGTTTTTGTGGGACGTACCTGGTAAGTCATTTGTCGCTATGGGGTCAACTCCATTGCCAGTGTTGTGGGCACTATACTACTCCCGGGACTCCACCGCATTGCAGAGCACCACTACATGGGATTTGCGACATGATGGAGTAAATCGGTATTTGAGACAATCCATCTTCAGTGTTTCCCCATTGAAGGAAACCACATAGGACGATCTATTCAACCTGTGAAATTAGAATTTCAACTATTAGACGCACGCAGTACATCGTGCAGCACAGTCAGCTGGGTCCTTTACAGAGAACGACAGACGAAGCTCCTGTGAACTTCTTGCAGAGGACAACAGAGGATTCCAGACTCAAAGCAAAATTCACATATTCCTTCTGTTACGCTCTCGATACAAAGAAACCCTCAAGTAAGGGTACATCTGTTCCATTGGTTACATTGTGCTATTCTGCTGATTATGCACTGACTACATTATTGTGAATAAGTTACCAGATAGATTCCCTTCAAGTAAGGGCACATCTTCTCCATTCTTTTTTCTTTTGTATTTGGTCCTATATAGCAGCCCTTGTACCAGTATACCCTTGTGGCAACTTTACATCATACTTACTATCAGATACTTTATGTCTGGCTGCTCTATGATTATACGGGACATTGATAGACTCTGCACTACGGTACCTTAGACCTTTTTGATTATTTTAATTGTCATCATACTACTCTCCAGTACAGCTGCCTGCCTCCATATTATTCGCTACTGTATATTATATACCAGTGATTTGTATTTTGAATTGGTATCATATGTGCTGTTTTCTTATATACTACACTTAGTATGCTATTTCTTGTCTCTTTTCTTCTTTTTTGTTGCAATGACCCACACCTCACTCTTTACATTTCAATTGCTTCACTCACAGACCTGAGCACTCAGGACCAGCAGCAGCAAATAAAGTTTAGAGACTTTGGGGGTGATGTATAAAAAGCCTTGTTAGTGTATTCTTAAGAATTGTCGCTAAAATTCACAACGCCTCGTCATATTTATAAAGAAATAAAGTTTCGTTTATAAATATGTCTATCTGAGAATATTCTGAGAATATTCGCACCTGCGATTATATATTCGCACACATAGCGGTATTATATACTACCAATAAGAACAGGTTTTACCTGGTGTTATGATTTAATCCCTAAAACTGGCTTTATTTTTGGCGCAATTAGGAAATTTCTTTATAAATACATTGTGACACAATTCTTATTTGGCCAAGTCGAGTTCTACTCCACTTTTCAAAAAAGTCAACTAACTGGAGTTAGCATGTCATTAGATGTTTATATATTTACTTATGTCATTTTGAGACAATTTTACAGACACTTTCTTTATAACTCCAGTTTTATACATCCCCCTTTTGTTTCCTTCAGCAGGGTGCTTCTTAGTACACCAGATGAACCACACATTTCCTGTCACATATCCATTGACTGTTTCTAACTGGTATGTCCATACCATACTCCCTGATTTATATACAGTGGGGCAAAAAAGTATTTTGTCAGCCACCAATTGTGCAAGTTTTCCCACTTAAAAAGATGAGAGGCCTGTAATTTTCATCATAGGTACACTTCAACTATGAGAGACAGAATGAGACAAAAAAATCCATAAAATCACATTGTCTGATTTTTAAAGAATTTATTGGCAAATTATGGTGGAAAATAAGTATTTGGTCAATAACAGAAGTTCATATCAATACTTTGTTATATACCCTTTGTTGGCAATGACAGAGGTCAAACGTTTTCTGTAAGTCTTCACAAGGTTTTCACACACTGTTGCTGGTATTTTGGTCCATTCCTCCATGCAGATCTCCTCTAGAACAGTGATGTTTTGGGGCTGTCGCTGGGCAACACGGACTTTCAACTCTTGCGAAGCCACTCCTTCATTGCCCGGGCGGTGTGTTTGGGATCATTGTCATGCTGAAAGACCCAGCCACGTTTCATCTTCATTGCCCTTGCTGATGGAAGGAGGTTTTCACTCAAAATCTCACGATACATGGCCCCATTCATTCTTTCCTTTACACGGATCAGTCGTCCTTGTCCCTTTGCAGAAAAACAGCCCCAAAGCATGATGTTTCCACCCCCATGCTTCACCATAGGTATGGTGTTCTTTGGATGCAACTCAGCATTCTTTCTCCTCCAACACGATGAGCTGAGTTTTTACCAAAAAGTTCTACTTTGGTTTCATCTGACCATATGACATTCGCCTAATCCTCTTCTGGATCATCCAAATGCTCACTAGCAAACTTCAGATGGGCCCGGACAGGTACTGGCTTAAGCAGGGGGACACGTCTGGCACTGCATGATTTGAGTCCCTGGTGGCGTAGTGTGTTACTGATGGTAGCCTTTGTTACTTTGGTCCCAGCTCTCTGCAGGTCATTCACTAGGTCCCCCCGTGTGGTTCTGGGATTTTTGCTCACCGTTCTTGTGATCATTTTGACACTACGGGGTGAGATCTTGCGTGGAGCCCCAGATCGAGGGAGATTATCAGTGGTCTTGTATGTCTTCCATTTTCGAATAATTGCTCCCACAGTTGATTTCTTCACACCAAGCTGCTTGCCTATTGCAGATTCAGTCTTCCCAGCCTGGTGCAGGTCTACAATTTTGTTTCTGGTGTCCTTCGACAGCTCTTTGGTCTTGGCCATAGTGGACTTTGGATTGTCACTGTTTGAGGTTGTGGACAGGTGTCTTTTATACTGATAACAAGTTCAAACAGGTGCCATTAATACAGGTAACGAGTGGAGGATAGAGGAGACTCTTAACGAAGAAGTTACAGGTCTGTGAGAGCCAGAAATCTTGTATGTTTGTAGGTGACCAAATACTTATTTTACCCAAGGAATTTACCAGTGAATTCATTAGAAATCCTACAATGTGATTTCTTGTATTCTTTCCCCCCATTCTGTCTCTCATAGTTGAAGTGTACCTATGATGAAAATTACAGGCCTCTCTCATCTTTTTAAGTGGGAGAACTTGCACAATTGGTGGCTGACTAAATACTTTTTTGCCCCACTGTATACACTTATATGAGACGATTTATCACACACTCATCACACTAGATTTAACTGAAGAGGGCCACTATTGGAAAATAGGGTTTATGGGCAGGTATTATTTCCCTTGTATCTCATGTGCAGAAACAACCGCAGTGATTCACAGAACTAATTTCAATAATGTGCCTGAACCCCCAGATGTGATACAGACATTACCAGTTGCCTAAACAATAGAGTTAGTAATGAAAATGTATGACCTACAGGTAAAATGTCCCATACTAATTCTGCACCTTAACGTCTTACCTTTTTGACTGGTCCATCCGTATTTCCATTGCTACTCCCAGAAGATTTTAAGCTCCCTTGAGAAACTCCCCTCCTCAGCATTAGTATTACTATATGTATGTAATTTTTGTAAATATTATTTCATAATTTTACAGCCCTGCATAAGGTCAAATACACATCTCAGGTGCTTCTAGGCAATCTTCCCTATGCTCTCCTTGTCCTCATCCCCATTCAGCACATGAATATGTCACTGTCCACACCCGTTTTTGCCTGTAACCAGTGAGGGAACAGAGAAAGAGGAAAGGGGCAATATCAGATAGGGTCCTCCAGGAAAGAGAACTTCCAGATGCCTTTAGAGCCACACATTTGAGAGAACAAAATTCAAATAGTTAAACCTTTAAATGCACTGCACCCCCCCCCCCAAGTCTTTAAAGGGTAAATCTCACAGAAAAAGGGTGGCACAAGTCTACATATATAAATGTTCAAGAACTGAAAGTTGCACACAGACTCACTTGAAGGGCAACAGTTCTTTTATTTTGGCAGTGCTAAGTCACAATGATTCTGGAGGTCTATCAACCTCCCTTTATCAGCAGAAAGCTGGCATGTACATAGTAAGGGATCATAGAGATCCAAATAAGGGATCGTCAAGAAACTTTTACAAAGGGAAGCATATGGGACCTGGTTGTTTGATACAGTATGTTCTAAGGGGCTTAAAGGGATAGTAATGTTTCAAAATAAGTGCAGCTCCAATTATTCTTTATAGTTTTTTGGGCCATGTAGAGCGGTATTATCATTCTCTATGATGTGTGGTTCCAGAGTAATTGAATTATAAAATGTCCCTCTCCCGCCCCTTTTACCTAGTGTAATCCACCTCTCCTCAGATGTGGAATCTGGTTGTTGACCGGACAGCTCGCAGCAAGGGACAATCTTCTGGCTGTGAACATAAGGAAAACCCTGTCCCCCTTGAAGGAGGAGGGCATGTTTTTCCTTAAGCTAACAGAAGATTGTGCCTTGCTGCGATCCAGCTGGACATTCTTGCTATGCAGCTTTACATAGCTTTAATGAGAAATTGGATATGTCTTGTTTTTTTTAAATATAAACATTGATCAGTTTCAAGACATTTTATTTCTTCTTTTCATTAAAATTGGTCGGCTGGGAATCTTAAGCTATAATTTTAATGAAGTGTTTGGGAATATAGATCAGGTCATATTTGCAGATAAGAATAATTTTACTTTGACCTATGCAAACGTTTTATTGCTATGTTTAATTTAAAGTGAGGTTGTTCATACTGGTGAGATAGCTCAGTGGTAATGTCCCTGACTATGGAGCCTATTCCAACCACAAGATTGCAGGTTTGAATCCCAGCAGAGTCAACTCAGCCCTTCATCCTTCCGAGGTCGATAAATGAGTACCATTGATTGGGTAATAATAACATCTATTATTTCAGCTGCTGACGATTTGGTTAATTCCGAGAGCGTGCGCTGAAAGCGCTTTGAGTCCCACTGGGAGAAAGGCGCTATATAAATACTAGTTATTATTATACATGGGCTGTCAATCGCTTTTGTTCAATTGTTGTAATTTAATGGATCTTGATGATCCCTTAATTGGATTTCTATGATCACTTACAATGTATTATGCCAGCTTTGTAGTTACCAATTGTATACCTGATGAAGTGAGTTTAATAGCACCCTGAAACATTATGTCTTAGAACTGCCAAAAATAAATGGGCTGTTGCCCTTCAAGTGAGTCCGTGTGCAACTTTCCATTCCTCGATTTGTATGTAATATTGAGGTGCTATCACACTGAAATGGTTAAGTCTGCACTGACAAGAGAGTCTTGGATGTGTCCTAATAAGCTATTGCTATTAGTACAAATCTACAACCACATGTATTGGCAAACATTTGAATACTGTCACACATATACCTCTGGCATACATCTGTACACACTGGTGTACACGCTCACATTTCCACATGGACAGCTGGAACACATCAACACATGCACACATTTATACACATAAGGCTGACACACATTGAAAGCAAACTGTCACATTTTAATATGGGAGCAGCCTATATAATAATTCGCTAGGATGTTTGTCAGAAGCCATCATGCGCAATAGAGACTAAGTGCATTTGGCAGTCTCTACTGCACATGATTGAATAGCGTGAGTGAGGCGACACAAGACTGCATTGGTTGGGTTCCGGACCTTGGCCCGTGTACAAAGGCTTTTACACTAGTACTTAATAAAAGCCCAGGACTGGACTATGCAGCCCCAAAAATGGCTCCTATCAGCTATTTGGGGGTCGGAAAATTGAGCTCCTTTTTTGAACTCAATCCAGAAGTCCGTGGATCTCAGCCACCAACTCCTGGGTTGTATGTGCAATCCCCATAGACCTGCTGTGTCAAGCATAATCGGATGCAGAATGTCTGAGGGAATCTGTATTGATTAGGAGAGGAAACTGAATTACAAGACTTAAAGGGATAGTAATGATTTATAATAAAAGTAGCTCTAATTAATCATCATAGTATTTGAGAGTGTTATTTCAGTTCTGTCAGAGTTGTAGTTCAAGAGTAATTCAATGACAAAGTATCCCCCTCCCGCCCCTTTTACTGATGTAACACTCAGCCAGAGCAGAAGGGAGGTGCCCAGGTAGACTGCAGAGAGGGACAATCTTCAATTAAGATAAGGGGAAAACCTGAAACACGTGTCAAAGGGGGCAGGGCTTTCATTGTTCTCATAGGAAGAAGATTGTCCCCTGCTGTTATCTGTCTGGTCTATGGACTGGATTCCTTATCAGAGAAGAGATGGCTTACACTAGGTAAAAGGGGCGAGAGGGGAACACTTTGCTTGTGAATATCTCTCAAATCATAAAGGTTTGAGAGATAAGACTTATATCGTTCTTCATGTTCTTGTAATGCCTACAAAATAAAATAAAAATAAAACGAAGTATTACTATCCCTTTAAAACCTTAAGTTCAAAGAAACAACAGAAATTGGTTTTGCTGTAACTATAGACAAGAAAGCATTCTACAGTTGAATAATGACAAATTTTCAGTTAATGTTGTTAAGCAATGAAAATACGTTGAAGCAACAAATAATAATAGTGTATGAGAGAAAGTATGAAGGAAAGTACCACAAAATGCCGAAACTAGTGAACTAATTGAGTTGCTAACAATAACATTGATGTATGCAGGAAAACTAGATTAAAGTATAAATATGCAATGAGAAATATTTAATGAAATGAATAAAAATAATACAATTTAATAAAATTAAATCTGAATATGTTTGTTAGTGAAAGAGGATTTGATAGATTGTATCTGTATGAACGAGGACTTAAAAGTTTTGATAATGGAGGGCAGAAGGGGCAGCATGCCCCTGAAAGCCAATTAAGATGGCAGGCAACCCCGCCGGCTTTCCTTGCTGTTGGGTGGTGGGCTACCCTCCCCCCACAACCTCCTCTCACCTCCACAACCTTTTGGTGGAGGTGTTGGGGGGGGGGAGGGTGGCCAAGGCCCAGGAGCAAGGGGGCAGGCCTGGGGGGATGGAGGGGTGAGGGGAGTGGAGGTGAAGTTTGATAAAAGAAGGTGGTAAAGTAAAATCTAACATTACTTTTTTGTTTTTCCCTCCCTTCCAGCCCCTGAGATCTGTCCCGCTACAGCGGTCTGGAGCAGTGTAGTGTCAGCTACAGAAGAGGTCATGCTTAGGTCAAAAGGAGATCCTGGCCGTAGGATTAGAGCACTGTTAGGTCCGTCATGTGGGGTCCCCAGACCAACTCAGTGCAGGATATCCTCAGAAGGTACAGTTTCCAGAGGGCCTGGCTGACTGCGGTCCGGGTCCCACCCGCTGAAGGTTACGGTTGGGCTTGGGGGACTGGCTGTACGGCGGCCGCCAAACATAGGATGGGGTAACTCACAAGACACTGAGGAGAGAGGAGGGGTTGTGGAGGTGTCGGTGCAGACTGTCAATCTCAACCCCTCACGATGGTAGGCCGGGGGGTCAAGGGTAGGCCAAAAGTGCCAGAGAGGCCGTTACATACCCCCCGGGTGGTAGGCAGTGGGCCAGTGCGTGGGTTCCCGGACTGCTGGTGAGGCTGGACATGGGTCCATGCTGGTTAATGGCCTGGGAGTCCCGCATTACAAAAGGGGAGGGTCCTCCAAGGGAAAATAGGTCAATCTCAATTTTAGTAAAGCTGTGACCTCTTTATTCCCACCATATACAGTTGTAGTGTGATTATTTTGTGTTGTGTTTATTGAGGGTATGGTTTTGGGGGTGATATGTTGGTGTTGGGGGAAAAAAGGTAAAAGTGATGCATTGCCATCTTATGTACAGTTAAAGTTTGTCTTGTAAAGAAATGAGAACAAATTTGAAAACTGTGAAATGAAATGCATGGATTATGGTTAAGGATCATTGAAAGGGATAGCTATGAAGAAACTTATAACTAAAAGGCAGAGTAGGCACCTGCCTACAGGCGCACCCCACAGAGGGGCACCTGTCATTGAAATACATTTTTTTTGTTTTTTAACTCACAGCGTTTTTTTTTGTGCACTGCGCACAATAACCTGCCACCCGGCCTGCCCCTCGCATGCTATGGTCTGTGCCTTCTTCGGCACAGACCTGTAGCTGCTGTTGATCCCCCTCGTTGGCTCTAATGCAGAGCGCTGGGAGATGACATCATCTCCCAGCGCTCTGCATTCCTAAAGAGAAGACCGCGCGTGGTTCAACAGCAGCTGCAGGTCTGTGCAGAATACGGCACAGACATCTCCTGCCGCTGGACCACCAGGGAGGTAGGAAACGGTTGGGGGGGCAATGTGGAGCTGAGGGCAAGTTGAAGCTGATGGGGGTAATGTGGAGCTTGGAGCTGATGGAGGCAAGTTGGAGCTGATGGGGGGAAGACAGCTTGGAGCTGATGGGTGCACGACAGTTGGAGCTGATGGGGGCAAGACAGTTGGAGTTGATGGGGGCAATGTGGAGCTTATGGGGGCAAGTTGTAGATGATGGGGGCAAGACAGTTGGAGCTGATGGGGGCAAGTTGGAGCTTGGAGCTGATGGGGGCAAGTTGGCGCTGATGGGGGCAATGTGAGGGCAATATGGTTATGGGGGGTAATGTGGAGATTTGGAGCATTGTGGAGATGGCCAGTTGGGGGGGGGGGGCACTTCATATTTCTGTGCCTACAGGCTCCTTAGATGTAAATCCAGCCCTGCGTATAACTCTTTGAGTGCCAGCGGGGTACGGACCCTCTGGCACTCAAAGGGTTATATATTATATCAGTGTTTAAAGAAAGTCTCTCCTTCACAATAACACCTCCTGGTGATGGCATTCGTTTGGGAACCCAGGATCAAGAGCTCTAGAAATAAGGTTGTCAAAGGCTGTCAAATGCCAGTGTGGACCTAGAAAGCGCTGAATTAAATCGTAGGTGATAAGTGTTATCACTGATTTTCTCACACAGCTGCCTTTTGAAATCTGTGAGAAATACAGAGATAAGACCGATGATAAAGTTATCACTTGCAATGGCCTCCAGTCCTAAATTTGTCTTTCACGTGGATACGCCCTCAACTCCACCCCCAATTTCTAGCACAGGTACAAAAGGGAATTACAATCTGTGTTTACTGCTCTTGTTACAGAGCCTTGTCTACCTGGTTTATTTAAGGATATATTAGCACATAAAAGTAAAAATGATGTATTGCTTCAAATTACATTTTTAATTACTGGTGTATCTGTATGCATGTTCAGTGATACAATGAGGTACACATCCCATTTAAATGACAAACATGTTTTTGTTCCATATTCTAGAGTTGATTTTTTGCATTACTCATGTTACATGTATATCTGTATAGCAGCTTCGGTTTCTTTACAATAAAATCATATGAATATTTGGCGCCATCTTCTGGCCGGTCCATGTACTGCGCTGCCTGTTACAAAGTAACTAAGAAACGTTCCCTGACTGGCTGTGTGTACCAGGTTGTCATGGAGTCCTGAGAGAGCTTCGGCAACTAGGTACAAACTGCCCTCTGGTCATTCCCAACGGCAGGGGAACAGTTTAGGGAGCGTTTATGTGTATATGCTTCCAAGTTTATTTAAAAAAACACAATATTAGACAGCTTTTTCCAAGCGGAGCATTGAGACAGGTAAAGTTTGGTTTTCTACGTTTGTGTTTTTTATTATGAGGTTGTACTTCTTTTTCAAGTCAGTAAAGTTGGGTCATTGGTTGAAGAAATAAAACATAGCTATACCATTTATCCGTTCGCTAGCCCTATGACTGCTAGAGAGTTCTCCAGCATATTGCAAAGTAATACACTGGCGACCTCTTTAGCATATAAAGCAGTGTTGGGCAACGCGGGGACTGCTTGCTCTGGATTATAACTGCCATCATAGCGAGCCAACAGTTGACTGGGGATGATGGGATAAGTAGTCCGTAGCAGCTGATGGGCCTCAGGCTGTTCGTCCCTGATCTAAAGGGCTAGTAATTAATATAGCTGATAAACATGTTTATAAATAGAATAATAAGGATGATTAAAAGTCAGTGACTGACTCCGCCCCTTTCAGGGCCATATGCATACAAAAGTGGGGCAAACTAACTGCGACATAGGGGTTGGGATCCCATTGATTTAAACAGTATTTTTAAAGCATCGAATGCTATAGGGTTCACCAATGTGTTGAAGACCTCAGTACTATTCAGATGGTTAAATCATGTTTAAATCCATGGAAACTTGTGCCTCTCTACCCTTAGTACACTGTAGCTGTGTCCTTTTCTATAAACACAGCCTGATGAAGACATTATGAGCTGCAGTTTGCCTGTCTTTTACTTTGTTCACTCAATTACTTAAATATACTTGCATGCATACAGTGTTAATGAAATTGACAACATTGATTTACCCTTTGAGTTCCAGAGGGGTGCACAATATTGCAAAGGAATGGTTGCTTACCCCTATTGGAACTCAAAGGGTTAATTTATATCACACAGGCATTTTATCTCAAACATATTTTGTGGCCCACATTGCATGTAAATGATTTTTATTAAAGAAACTGGATTTTTCCTCTCACAAAATATATCAGGGCTGACCAAGTTCAGTCCTCAAGGGCCACCAACAGACCAGGATGTAAGGATTTCCGTGATTAAGCACAGGTGAGTTAATTTGTGGCTGATTCATTTTGTCTGACTCACTTGTGCTTAATAAGGGAAATCCTTACATCTTGGCCTGTTGGTGGCCGTTGAGGACTGAACTTGGACAGCTCTGAAATAGCTTATGCTTTTGACTCATGGCATATTTTATAATGAAAGGTATGAAAATAACATAATAAAACAGTGTGAAGAGCAGACCACAAAGAAAGACTCATTAATGAGGCACTCAAGCCTGGCTCCAAAAATTAAAAACAACAAACACTCAGGGAGACAGAACGTGCCAATCAATATAAATGGAAGGAGATATATATAGATAGATAATTACCAAATACAGTTAGCTCTCAATTAAGTTATGACCTCCTACTAATACAATAATCCCAAAGGAAAAAATAATACAATATAAATGCATAGTGATGATATACTGTACTGTCAGCTAGATATAAAATATAATAATTGCATAGTAATACCTAAAGTGCAAAATGCAATCATGGCCATAGGTTGGCTGTTAATATATATATATATATATATATATATATATATTATTATCACAAATGACAGAAAAGGGTATTGTAAACACACTCTTCAGAGTTATGGCCCAGGTGCACAATCCCAATTAGTATTAATACACAAATGGAAGGAGGGCAGCACCAGTGAATAAAATAATAATTTTATTTTTATTTTAGATATTGGCAATCAATATGGTCGACATTTCGGTCCGTCATGGACCTTTATCAAGAAATCTTGATAAACGTCCATGACGAACAGAAACGTCGACCACATTGATTGCCAATATCTAAAATAAAAATAAAATTATTCTCTTAACCAAGATCCACTGGTGCCCCCCTCCTTCCTATTGTGTGTGTGTGTGTGTGTGTGTGTGTATATATATATATACTAGCAATGTGGGACGGCGTTGCCCGTCATGTCATGACCGTTGGGCGCATGTGTGTGAAATGCAGACACATTGAAAAACACAGACATATGCAACACACAGGCAAACACATACCATACATCCCAAGTGTCCCTCTTTAGGAGGGACAGTCCCTCTTTGAGGGCCAAATCCCTCTGTCCCTCTTTCCCACCCTGTTGTCCCTCTTTTTAGGCGGTCAGACTGTGTGCAGGGCCGGCTCCACCTATAGGCGAGGTAGGCACCGGCCTAGGGCGCACACGTACTGGCCAAAGTGGAGCTGATAAGGGGCAAGTTGGAGCTGGTGGGTGGGCATCTCTTACAGGCATCTCTAGATCAGGGGCAGACTGGCCCAGGGGGCAGAGAGAGGACAATCATGAAAAGAGGTGGGGTATAAGTAGGCAGGGTATAAAGGGGTGGGACACAAGGGGCGGAGCGAAATGGGCGGCAAAATTAGGTTTTGCCTAGGGTGGCAAAAATCCTTGCACCAGCCCTGACTGTGTGGTGTGTATTACTTAGCTCTACAGCAATAAAGCTCTTATAAATATTTTTTTAAACTTCCGTATATGTGCTTATACATTAGTCTGTGCAAATAAAATACTTTGGTCTCGCACTAAATAATTTATTCAGTTACATAAATAGTCAGTAATAGGTCATGAAATAGCCTAAAAATTCTTACTAATGCCCTGCCCACCAGCCACGCCCCAACAATATCACCTAAAACTACAGTGTCCCTCTTTGGCCATGTGAAATGTTGGGAGGTATGCACATACACACAGTGAGCGGCAGAAACATGCAAAAGACACGCACACACACAGACACACTGGAGATGGACACACATATGTAACAGAGATGTACACACACAACATATATAAGCAGAAACACATGCGTGCATGAGTTGTGTACCCCTCTGGCACTCAATTGGTTAAGGTGTAGAGAGGCATGTGAGAGTTGAATAGCAGTGGGAAGTGTGTTCATACCTGGGAACTTTGACATGTGGAGTCCCTAGAGGGGACTGATGTGGTGCTGATGTGGAGAGACAAATGTGGCAATCTGGGTTAAAAGGGGGCGGGGCTTAATCATGAGTAGGGGGCGGGGCTTAACATAAATGTGGAAAAGTGTTAGTAATAGGCTGGGGAAGGAGGAGAAGTGGGAGGGAAATGCAAGTTTACAGTGTGAGGGGTTTGAACACACTCCCTGAGGGCTAAAACTTGATACACAACCCTGTGGCAGTCAGTGGGTTAAGTGTGTACCTGATGGCTGTCTGTCCTGTGTCTTGCATGGCAAATGATGACAGTGAAGAAATAATTCAGCAGAGGGCCTACCTTAACCCTTTGAGTGTCATTTTGTTCCCCTGGTGCTGTACTACAGGTCCTGCTGAGGCCACTGGGAGTCAGGGTGAGTGACTGTGTGTGTGTGTGTCAGCCATATTTATTTCTGGCTTTGTGTGTATATGTGGTGCTGTGTGTGTGAGTGGGGCATGTGTGTGTGTGGTTCTCTGTGTGTGTGAGTGGGGCGTGTGTGTGTGTGGTGCTGTGTGATTGGGGCATGTGTGTTTGTCTGTGGTGTAGGAGCAAGTGGCAGCCATATTGTTTTTTTCTGACTTTGATAGTGGTGGGCGGGCTGCATAGTGGGGGCGGGCCAACTGCCTGCATGACTGAATCACCCAATAGGAATAGTAACTCATGCTTTATGCCTCCCCTTGGTGTGTTTTGGCAGGCACAAAGTCTTCTTTTATATATATATATATAGAAGATATCTCCTATATAATAAAAGTCCAGAAAGTTTGTCACTCTGCAGTCATGCGCAGTAGAGACTGCCGCGTTCGGCCAGTGTCTACTGCGCATGATTGCACTGCATGAGTGAGGCGGCACAATCGCATGGAGCAGTGAGGTAACAGCAGTACGCAGAGCAGGTTTGGGTAATGTTAACCCTTTGAGTGCCGGAGTGGTACGCAATGCATTGCAATACAAAGAGCAGGTCCGGGTAATGTTAAGAGTACGGGCCTGCTCTGCGTACTGCCGTTACCTCACTGCTCCACAGCCTGTGCACACGGGCTTTTACACTAGTATATATAGATAGATATAAAATGTGCAAGCATACAATCACAGTGTGGACACAATAGTATACAAGCAATAAATTACTTATGTGAAAAATACAAAGTAGGAAACCCAATGAGAGGAAATAGGAGGTGAAGGCAGGATTTCCAGAGCCTAGCCCAACTCATATCACCACGCAAATGGTTTTGCCAGACTTGTGTGAACCATTATTTTGTGTATTCATGGCATGTTTTGTCACATAGAAATTGATTTTGTAGCATAAAATAGATTTTTTTTTTTTACACGCAAGATTGATTTTTGTCACATTTTTGTTACATTGTGCCATACTCACAAAAGGAAAGAATAGCAATGCACCTTACAGAACAAATCAACATTGTGCAAATTTGCATTGTTTTAACCCTTTTCAGTGCCAGGGGGGTACGCAATGCATTAACCCCTGAATGCTTTGCAATGAATTGGAGATTTTTAGCATTCGAGGTGTTAAAAATCCTAGTTTAAATCTATGTAAACGTTTATTTGTCTTCTGCTTTTTCCTGACATAATGTGATTAAGTTTTCTGCAATGTGAAAGAAACATGAAACTAAGCACCTGTTTTATAAGTGTTCTTTCATGGCTTGTGTAACTGCATGTTTTGTATGAAATCCAAACTTACAAAACGTTTTGCTCATCTGTAGTCTGCAGCACCTTACTGGAAACCTTAAGTGTCCTAGATATACAATACAACAATTACCAGTATCTATACATTAGGACATCTACATCTGGAATGCTTAATTTGTTTTCCTTTCTCTTCATGTCTAAGGCTTGATATCCCATAAGAGAGTTTAGGTAACCTCCTTGGGTGCCAAATTCTAAAGGACTCCTCAGTCTTGTTTGCAGCGCCCACTGTACTGAGCTGTGGGAGTGACCAACACAATCCCAGTGCTTCCTCATCAGGCATTCACTCTCATTTTATGGTGGTTTGTTTACTGTGAAATCCAGTTTATTGTCTAATTGGCCAAGCTGGTCAATTACTTTAAAATCATTTTGTATCTTTGTATACTGTAGGATGTGTATTTTTTATGCCAGATAATAGTGAATTTGACTGGGGAAGAGGGTAACCACAATGTACCCCATTCCCTTGACTGTCTCTTGTAATTGGGTAATGTATTGGTCTTTTGTAATGAGTCCATGTTTGTATGGTCTCATGTAATCAGGTTATGGTCTGGGCTCATCTAATGAGATAATGAAATGATAGTGTATAAGGGTACTGCTATAATAGTATCATAATACTTCAATGGTCTCATGTCATCCTATATAATAATTTGCTAATGTATGTTTGTCAGAAGCTGTCATGTGCAGTACAGATGGCTGTGTGCACTGCAGTCATGCACAGTACAGACTGCCTGCGCCGCGGCTGATAACGGAGTGGGGCGCTCCGAAATTCAGGCCGTAGTCCTCTCTGTGCACTTCAGTGCGCAGAGAGGACTACAGTCTGAATTCAGAGTTCCCGCTCCGTTAGCAGCCGTGGCGCGGGCAGTCTGTCTTGTGCATGACTGCAGCACGACCATTGCTGCCTGGCACTGTGGCCTGTGTACACGGGTTGTTCAACTAGTTTACTAATGTTCAGCCATGTCTGATCTTATGTAATTGTGTTAATACTCTGCTAAATTTGTGCTTGATATCACATGGTATGTTTGTGTGTGTTTACATGCAAGAGTGTGATTGTGTGCACGTGTGACTGCATTCTTTTATATGTATATCTCTGGCTATTTGCCCTGTATTATTTGGAATCCTACTTTAATTTGAAAAAAGGCTTTCTTATGTAGGTATTTGCTCTGCATAGTGTCCAGACGTTGTTGTTTGTGCATGTGTTTGACTTCATGTCAGTGTACATGTTTTTGTGTGGTAGTAACTGCGTTTTGTCTTGTGTGATGGTATGTCTATGTCTCTACGAATGTGTGTGTGTATCTTTGCATAGTGTGCTTTTGTGTCTTTGTGCTCCAAGTCTGTGCCTGGTCTTTGCATGTCGCTGCATGCCTAGTTTGCATCTGTGTCTCTGCATGCCCAGTGTGTGTGCGTGCATGTCTGCATGCCCAGTGTTTGCCTGTGTCTCTGTGTGCCTAGTGTGCTTGTGTGGCTAAGTGTGCCCAGCGTGCGTCTGTGGCCAGTGTGTGAGTCTCTGCATGCCTAGTTTGCATCTGTGTCTCTGCATGCCCAGTATGTGTGTCTTTGTCCCTGCATACCCAGAATGTGTGTGTATGTGTCTGTCTCTGAGTGCCTAATGTGTGTGTGTGTCTGTGCCACATCATTAGACAACATAAATGAGCTGCTCATGAATGCTCCTCTTTTTTAGTCACATTTTTGTATCCAGACTGATATGGTATTAACATATAGATCATTAGCAATTGTAAGAAACAATCTGTGTGCTAAAGATACAGAGGATTAATTTCCAGTCTGGCTATCTTCACTGTGATGCAGCTACAGATGTGATTTCCATATAGAAAATGATCAGTGAGTGGTAGGAAATCTCATGTGTTCCAGAACTAGAATGTTTGCGGCAGATGTATATTTTATATGTTTAGTAACTCTACAATAAGGTGGGGCAAACTTAGTTGCTATTTTAACCCTTGAAGAAGGACTTTTTTTAGTAAAAAATAACAAAAATGAGAAGCACACCTCTTATAATGCCTGTTTCTCCAAAAAATGAATTCCTGACCATTATACTTGTTAGTATAATGGTGTGGAATATACATTTTTTATAGATAAACATAATAAGAGAGGTAAGTCCCTCTATTGTCCCCCTGTGAAACCTGATTTAAGGATATCTTGGCCTGGACTTAGATGGTTTATATGTTATTAGATTGAACCATCAGTGCTCTGACAGGGTTATTTATAAAACCTATATTACAAGAGGCCATTGAAGATTGGAACTGACCTGGAACTGAGCACATCTGGGCTGCAATATTATATAAGTGCATAGGTCGTACATTTCATTTTTCCCTCAACAAGTTTTACATTTAGTTGTATTATCAGAAGCCCCCAAGGGGGAGGTAATTATGTCGAAGGGGGCACTCTGTGTCGGATTTCTATAATGAGGGGAACAGCACCATTGTGTGTTAGCCCCATATACATTACCTGACACCCCCAGCCTTTTTCCTTTGCCCAGGTAGTGGCCATGGGGATTTGTGGCTAGCAGTGGGAAGGGGAAAAGGCTGAAGAGAGTCAGACAGTGTACACGGGGATCTGTGGTTACCAGTGGTCAAGGGAACAAGTATGGAGGCCAAGCAGTGTATATGGGATTCTGTGGCAACCAGTGGGCAAGGGAACAAGGTTGGGGGGCAAGTGGTAGCTACAAATCCCCATAGATGCTGTGTGACCCCCAGTCTCGTTGCCCTGTGAGTGCACAACATGTATAATATATGATACATAGCTAGAGGGATAATTGTGTAGTGCTTGGTGTACTATTTTTTGATCATTTTAAACCTTTGAGTGCCACAGGGCTGAACAATGCATATACCTATGGCAGTCAATGCTGTCTATGGTGCTGAACGCCTTCTCTTTGTTCCCCTATTGGCCAAATAGAGAAGCAGAGAGAATGCTGTTCAACTTCAGAATTGTTGTAGTGTTGGTGATGTGTGAAGGGAGAAAATCCCTTCCACACTGACAGTAGGTCACAGCCCTCCATGCTGTTACTGCATAAGAAAGTACAGGGACATTAACATATCAACACCCCCCCTTTCATACAAAAGTGTTTCATTATGCATCATTTCCATATGGAAATAGGCCATTGTCGATGTGATGAATGAAAATTCGTAAACCTTTTGAATTGATGTCGATGTGGGTATATTTTAGTGAATACTGTCAATGTCCCTACGACACTGCTCCGACAGGACATCAACATTTATAGCCCTCTTTGAATCTTAGTGCATCTAGGCCCATCTTTATATGATTGTAAAACAAATGTCACTAAACTTTTCAGGTCATCAGTACTGAAAGGGATAGTGATATTTCATTTGAAACGCAGCTTGATTTGTTTAACATAAGGAATAGTACTGCCACTTGATGTCCTTATGCTCCAAAACTGTATAGTTACAATATAATTTTATGCTGAAGTTGATGCCTCCTGTCCCTTTTGCCTCTCTGATGCCACCTCCCCTTCAGATCTGAAGTCCAGTCGCTTGACTGGACAGATTACAACGTGAGACAATCTTCCTTCATCCAGTATAAGGAAAAACCTGCCCTCCTTGTTGAAGGAGCGCAGGTTTTTTCCTAATACTAACTGAAGATTGTCCTCGTGATTCATTGTCGGATCTCAGCCTGCAAAGCTGATGTCGGAAAAAAGGAGCAAGAGGCATCAACTTCAGCATAATATTACATCGTAACTATAAAGTTTTAGCGAATAAGAGCATCAGGCAGGAGTACTATTCCTTATGTTGAACACACTGAGCTGCCTTTCAAATTAAATATTACTATCCCTTGAAATAAGAGACTTTAAAGGACAACTAACATGAAAAAGAGAGATATCATATCGAATCACACTTCTTGCAGCAGCAGTATTATAAATTTGCAGTTCTCAGTGTAAGTCCTAACAGATTTCTCCTACCCAGTGCAGGTGCTGTGAGGATTAAGGAGGTAGTTGGTGATTCCTATTGGTTATTGATGCCTCTGCATAACCAGTAGGAAAGAGGATGCCAGTGGCAGCTTCAGCTCTTGCAGGAGATGGAACAAAAAGCTTAGAGTTGATCTGTCCAGTTACAGCTTTCATTTTACAATGCTGCTGATCCCAGACTTAGTAGTATGCAAGCTTGAACATATATATTTTTAATTACCATTTAAGCTAAGTTATTTGCTGTGGAATTAAGTTACAGTTGTTTAGTGTCGGCTGCGATGGAAGAATCCTCCATTTACATGTTTTTCATTGAAATGTTTTTGAACAATTATGTGACGATTACTCTATAATTAACCCTTTGAGTGCCAGAGGGGTATACAACACTTTGCTCTGCAATGTGTTGCATACCCCTCTGACACTCAAAGGGTTAAGCTATCAGAGATATTCCCATCTCTCTTTTGGGACATGTAGATAATGCAAAAATGGAGCAAATGGAATACTGAGTGCCACAACAAATACAAGTTCCCAAAATGCCCACTGATTTAAATGGAGCGTTTAACCCCTTGAACGATAGATATGTCTCCAACACATTGCTTTTGTAATGAGTTGAAGACTTGTCCAGTGTTCAAGGGGTTAAAAGTCTGTTTAATCCCTTTAGGCCCAAAATCAATGGGAGTTTGTTTATCGTGTACGATGCACGTGGTTTACCAGAGACTTGTTTCACTCTAGCATTGTGCAAATGGCCCTAAATATTCATCCACTAAGATTTATCTTTCATTGTAGGACAAGAGGCAGTAATGACTGAAGTTTATCAGATTTCAGCCAGTGAGAAGATCCAGGCCTTGGAGAAGGAATTAGCTTTACAGCTAGCTGAGCTAAAAACAGATATAGAAGATAATGGAGTCCTTCATGGTACACCTAATCGAGCTTACAGGTGGGACATCATTGCTCTCAATTTCTATGTTAATGCTTAAAGGATTAACTTGTCAAGTATTATGGTTAATGAAAACTGTAGGTCAGAGAAGTCCATTTTTGAAACTCCAGCTGTTGGTGACTACAACTTCCATCATGCCCAACCAGCAGTGGCTGGTTTGGATGATGGAAGCTGTATATTGTTCTGCTTGAGGAATATAATCTAGAACACAGTCCTGCTTGAGGAATGAAATCTAAAATACAGTTCTTTCTTCAGTGCTGAAAACCCAGTAGTTAACAAAGCATGGACATGTATAGTGAGAATGTAAAAATCCAGCAGCATGGATCATTTTCTGTGTAAGACAATAGCCTTTAAATCATGTGACTGCACTTTGGAATATGTACTAGAGCATATTAAATCTTTAGGGCATAATGGCTCACACACTCTTTCCCATCATTAAGACTCCAAACTCCTTCCCTATAGCATGTGCAGCAAAGTGGAGTGAAGTTCTCTGTAGAAAAAACAAGGCACAGAAAAACTGAACTCCCAAAATGCTGTTATGCTTCTACACTGTCCTGCCCTTGGTGAAAGTGGCGTTAAGGGTAGAATTTGTAGAATATATTAGTAAGTAGGCGTTAGGCAGGTTCATAGCATAAAAATTGATACAAGCACTGATTTTAGAGCAGAATCAAATAAGTATATCTCCCATAAAAGGGCTGTCCAAGTTCAGTCATCAAGGTCCATCAACGGGCCACGATGTAAGGTTTTCCTGGTTAAGCACCTTACATCCTGGCCTGTTGGTGCTCCTTGAGGACTGAATTTGGACAGCCCTGCCCTATAATGTTATACCTATGACCTGTGTTGACCCTTAAAGGACCTCTTTGATCACAGGTGTAAGATATGGCTCTTCATATCATAAACATTAAACCCAATGCTGTGATTTTCAGCCATGGAAATTGCAAATAGGTTTAGAAAATAAGCCCATTGATTCATGGGGAGGTCATGTTAGATATGTCTCTAAAGCATTTCTTATCTAGAATTCAAGGGGTTAGAAAGAGGTAATATTTGTTAGAAAGCATCAACTGTGAAGTTATTTGTCATCACAGTGGACCTGTGAGTGAAACCATTGGTGTCAGAGAGGCAGATGTATAATAAATAACTGTACAGGCCTCTGCAGCTGGGTACAACAAGAACACACCCACTGTTGGAAGCAGCTTTATTCAAAAGGTGCTACACCACCCAGGGTGTCAGTGACAATGTTCAACTCCAAATATCAATATTCAAGTTTGTTTTATGAGTGAAAGAATCCCAGCAGGAAAATCCCTGCAACATAAGTGTTGGCTGTCCCTTTAATCCCTTTAACCAGCACTGTCATGGATTTCAGGGCTCCCCTCAAACCTGCACGCCATTCCTGGAGCCCAGAACTGAGATTGCGAAAAAAAGAGAGGTCCGTTATCCTTAAGGGGTTAGAGGGATACCCTAGTATCTAGACTTTCTAAAACTACGGCCCTGCCAGTGATGGATACTTCTGCTCTCAAGGATTTGACTGACAGGAAACTTGAGGCTTTTCTAAAAGCCATCTTTACAACTATAGGCACATCTCTACAACCCACTTTTGCTGCCGCTTGGGTAAATAGGGCCATTGCTGTATGGACAGAACAACTTACTGATGCTGTTCGTCAGGGTGCTCCCACAACTGACTTGCTGCAGTTCTTGGCTAACATTTCAGAAACTCAGCATTATGATACTGAAGCAATCTTTGATGCTATTAGGCTGGAAGCTAGATTTTCAGCTATATCTGTAGCAGCCAGACGTGCCCTCTGGCTAAAGATCTGGTCTGCGGATACCATTTCCAAGAAATCCTTGATTTCTCTGCCCTTCTTGGGCACTTCTTTATTTGGGTCGGAGCTGAAGAGCCTCATCAGTGAGGCTACTGGAGGCAAGAGCTCTCTGTTGCCCTTGGTTCCCAAGAAGAAACCTCATGTCCGACGGCACCACCTTATTCGATCCTTCCAAACTGAGGTGCCTGCCAACAGTCTCCCGGGCTCCGCGTTCCTCCTCCAAGCCCAAACAGCAATGGAGGCCCAAACACTCCTCCACCAAACCCAAGGCCACTAAACCTTCTTTGGCATCACTCCCTGGACCCCAAGTGCCAGTAAGTGGCCGACTGCTCAATTTTTTAAGTGTCTGGACAGACACCGTGGTGGATCTGTGGGTTTTACAGGTGATTTCAGAGGGGTACAGGATTCCCTTCACCTCTCTTCCTCCTTTCAGGTTCTTCCCTTCTCACACTCCTCAGTGACTGGAAAAGCATCATCTTTTCAATGGTGCTATCCAGACTCTTCTGGACAAGGAAGTTCTGGAACCGGTTTCCGACCTGGAAATCGGTTCTGGTTTCTATTCCAACCTGTTTGTAGTCTCCAAGAAGGATGGAGGCTGCCGTCCCATCCTTGGCCTCAAGGATCTCAATTTCTTCGTAGTCAAGAGTCCTTAAGATCAGTGATCACGGCAATGTTATCACGGTGCCCGTGCTCTTTTTGTTTTTTTTTTCTGTCAGTCTAGTCTGTGCCTTGCTCCCATTGGTTACCGTGTGTTAGTCCCGCCCAGTATGACATTTATATACTGGGCTATGGGCACCCCTCCGGTGCCCTTTCGTGGTGTTCCTGTGTCAGTGCTTATATCTGCTCAGTGTTTCCCAGTGTACCGACTTGGCCTGCCTGACTACTCTGCATATTGTCTGCTGCCCTTGTGTACCGATCCGGATTGCCTGACTATTCTTCTGACGTTCCTGCTCCGTGATTCGACCCGGCTTGGCTGATGTTCCTGCTCCGTGACTCTGACCCGGTATCACGGTGCCCGTGATTGCTCGCCCTTGCTGTCAGTCTGGTGTTTGTATTCTCCATTGGCCGCCTGTTTAACGCCCGCCTAGCACTGCCTATTTAAACCGGCCTGAGGCACCCTTTGGTTGCCCTTTCGTGGTGTCTCTGTACCTGCAGTCACCTGTCTTATGTATCCTTGGGCCTGATCATCTGCTACCAGTGTCAGCGTTTCTCCATTGCCAGAGCTGCTGCTGCAAGGTTCCTGTCCTTGTTCCAGATCCGGTTGACTGTGGTTCCTGATCCTGCTTCTGATCCGGTGCTGGCGTTGTTCCTGCTTCCATTCCTGACCCAGTTGGCCGTCCTGCCGTTCCCGTGGTTGTCCTGGAGGGCAACCTGCTCCTGTTGCTGTATCCTGTATTACTTCGTCTGGCTGCCTGTCGCCTGGGCGACATTTTCATCACAGGGCTTACTCCATTCCGGTTGCTGATTCCGTTGTATAGAACCGGTTGGGCGTTCCATTGCTCCAGTACGTTGTACTGGTTTACTCCACATACCGCTTGCTGATTCTGATGTATAGAACCGGTTGGTCATACCATTGCTCCAGTACGCGGTACTGGTTTACTCCATTCACCGGTTGCTGATCCCGTTGTATAGAACCAGTTGGGCATGCCATTGCTCCAGTACGCGGTACTGGTTTACTCCATACACCAGTTGCTGATCCCGTTGCATAGAACCGGTTGGGCATACCATTGCTCCAGTACGCGGTACTGGTTTAATCCATATACCGGTTGCTGATCCCGTTACATAGAACCGGTTGGGCGTTCCACTTGCTCCAGTACGCGGTACTGGTTTACTCCATATACCGGTTGCTGATCCCGTGGCATAGAACCGGTTGGGCGTTCCACTTGATCCAGTACGGTGTACTGGTTTACTCCATATACCGGTTGCTGATTCCGTTGTATAGAACCGGTTCGGTGTTCCACTTGCTCCAGTACGCGGTACTGGTTTACTCCTCATACCGGTTGCTGATTCCGTTGTATAGAACTGGTTGGGCGTTCCATTGCTCCAGTACGCAGTACTGGTTTACTCCACATGACGGTTGCTGATCCCGTGGTATAGAACCGGTTGGGCGTTCCACTTGCTCCAGTACGCGATACTGGTTTACTCAACATACCGGTTGCTGATTCCGTTGTATAGAATTGGTCGGGTTTTCCTTAGCTCCAGTCACGTTACTGGTTTACTCCATTACCGGTTGCTGATCCCGTTACATAGAACCAGTTGGGCGTTCCATTTACTCCAGTACACGGTACTGGTTTACTCCACAGACTGGTTGCTGATCCTATTGTATAGAACCGGTTGGGCTATTTTACTGTCTATACTTGTACTGGTTTTCTCCACTTTCATCTCTTGGCTGCTGCATTACCATCTCAGCATTAGTGTAGTTGTCCTCATATTCCTACAGGCTGCCTTGCCCGGTATATTGGCAAGGCCGGTAGAGCCTCATTCAGTGATTGTTTTACCTTCAGGTTGCCTTGCCCGGTATATTGGCAAGGCCGGTAGAGCCGGCTTACATTCTGTCGTACCATCTTACTGGCTGCCTTGCCCGGTATGTTGGCAAGGCCGGTAGAGCCTTGGTTAGTGCTTTCATACCCTTCAGGCTGCCTTGCCCGGTATATTGGCAAGGCTGGTAGAGCCAATTTACATTCTGTTGTACGATCTTACTGGCTGCCTTGCCGGTATATTGGCAAGGCCGGTAGAGCCTATACTACTATCTCACTACTACTATTTGCACCTAAATTGTGTATTGACATATGTGTATGTACTAGACCCATGAGGGTTCCCATTAAACTTTTCAATAAAATTTGATTTTTATCTTACTCTATGTCTGAGAGTCATAACAAACCGTGACACCCGGTTCGGCTGACGTTCTTGCTCCATGATTCGACCCGGCTTGGCTGACGTTCCTGCTCCATGATCCGACCCGGCTTGGCTGACGTTCCTGCTCCGTGTATCTACCCGGCTTGGTTGGCGTTCCTGTGCTGTGTCGCCTAGGCAACATTCTGACTGTCTGGCAATTGGGCCTAGACTCCATTATTGCCTCTGCTCTGAGCAAGTGTTTGCCTTCGTTACCACTCCGGCTGTTGAGCCACAGGTTGCCTCCGGTTATACTTGTGCAGAGTGCAAGTGTTGTCTCCGTTACTGCTACGGCAGTTTACCTTGGGCCTAGTCTCCGTTATTGCCTCTGCTCTGAGCAAGTGTTTGCCTCAGTTACCACTCCGGCTGTTGAGCCACCGGTTGCCTCCGGTTATACTTGTGCAGAGTGCAAGTGTTGTCTCCGTTACTGCTACGGCAGTTTACCTTAGGCCTAGTGTCCGTTATTGCTTCTGCTCTGAGCAAGTGTTTGCCTCCGGTACCACTCCGGCTGTTGAGCCACCGGTTGCCTCCGGTTATACTTGTGCAGAGTGCAAGTGTTGTCTCCGTTGTCTCATTCCACCAGGTCTGTTGGGGGCTCTTGGGCCTATAAAAATCAGGCGTCTGCTGATCAGTTGTGCAAGGCGGCCACTTTGTCATCTGTGCACACTTTCTCTAAACACTATCATGTTGATGTGCTGGCTTCGGCTGACGCCAGCCTTGGTAGGAAAGTCCTGGAGGCAGCCTTGCCTGTCTAGGACTTTTACTCCTTAAGTCTCAGTAATCTTTGACTGTTGAGCCCGGGCGGCTCTAGTGCAGTGTGCTGTGTTACATTTACTGGTGTGTTATATTCCAGTTTAGTGTCCGTTTACACTTTTCTCATTTGGGCCTATCCTGATCTGATTAGTCTGGATGAGCTCTGGTGACTTTGGGGACCTGCGCCTGGTCCTTGCCTCCTTTCCCACCACTGGGAAACTCAATTTTGGTACATCCCAGAGTTACCTGTAAGCTATATTGTATGACAGAGAAAAAGAGAATTTTAGTCTTACCTGTTAAATCCTTTTCTCTTAGTCCATATAGCTTACAGGTCTCCCACCCTGTCAAGGGACCATGCTTGGTTCTCCTGTGACCGAACGTGGGAGTTCCTTCGAGTTCATGCTCACAGGGGTCTTCTTTTTTCCTTCTTGCTACCTGGTCAGTAGTTAGCGTCTCAAATGTAACTGATCGGGGATTGGCTGGTGACCAGCTAAGGAGGGAAGGAGGGCTCCACCCTGCACTTCTTTCCAGGAATTGTTCCTGCCTACTTAAAGGGGCTGTCGCTTTCCCAGAAATACCCGTAAGCTATATGGACTAAGAGAAAAGGATTTAACAGGTAAGACTAAAATCCTCTTTTTTTACTATATATTAAGTGTTACTATCCTTTTAAGTGACTAGAACATCAGGTGCATTCCTCTAACCTCATAGTTAGTCCGCTGGCACTCAGAGGCTGATGATAATTATTGCATTATTGCACCCCATGCTCACAGAAATTCTGGAGCAAACCACTTGCATCATAGGCTACAAACTCAAATACCATAATTTCCCATTGATTTAAAGGGTCTTTTAAAGCCTTGAATTCTAGAGAAGTCTCTAGCACATTACTTCACAATACACGGGAGACCACTACCATTTAAGGGTATAAACGCTCTATTTAAATCAATGCTGATATTCATTTTCTCCAGAAGTGATCCTCAATTTCTTTGTGCATACAACTCTACATCCAACAAGATAATTTTTCTTTTAAACATTTCTGCAGCTCTGTTCCAAAACCGAAGGACGTACTTTACTTCAGGAAAGAGAGGGAGATGATCTTGAAAAGGGGGCTGCAGGTAATATTTGATTCTTATTTTTGTTTTAACCCCTTGAAGACCAGAGGAGAGCAAAACACATAGCTTTGCACACCCCTTTGGTCCTCGAAGTTAATTTCATTTGTATAAAATGATTGCAGTTTGTTGGACTTGTGTGGCTAGAATGGAAGATATTGTCCTAGTGATAGGTGCATTGTGTAAAGGAAAATTAAGTGAAATATTAAAAGAGAAAGGAAAGCTTAAAGGATCAGTAATGTTTTATTATGAAAAATCATATACTGTAGGGCTTTTCCTGCTGATTAAAACAAGGGTCCCCCCAGTGCTGGCAGATGCTAAATTCAAACTTTATAACAGTGCAAACTGTCAAGTGGTGGAGCTGTTACTTTAACTTTCCGTGGAAAACTATAGTCGTTGGCTCACCTCCCCCATAGAATGTAATAGAATAACTGGGCATTAGGTGAACTGTCTGGACGCCAGATGGCACTGTTACTAACAGTTTTTATTAAAAACCAAACAAACTGAACTGTAACAACTTTGGAACAAAGCATCTCCCAGCAATGGGCAATAACCTCTTGAGTACCAGGTGTATGAACAACTCACTCAGGAATGTGGAGAACAGGTCACTCATGCATAATATGTGATCCCTTTCTCTTCTCTTAATGGATTGAGGGAGGGGTCACATCCTAAACATGTGCCACTCCTCCTCTTTCCAGACTGCAAGATGAGGTGCTCCAGGACATGTCCTATACCCTTAACCCTGCCTCCTAGCCAGTAAGAGCATGGGACAATTTTAAACAGTGAATGGCTACATAATAGTTGATCCTTCTTTTGTTTTTATGGTTTGTTTAACCTGTTAATGATGAGTGACAGGCCAGGACCGTCATGCAATTCTGTCCTTTAAAGGGATAGTAATACTTAAAATGTAAAAAAATATATGTTGTAGGGTTTATCCCCCTGAGTAAAACAAGAGTACTCCCACTGCTGAGAGCTGTTTTATTCAAAAGTTATTAATTTTCAAAGTTGAATTTTTTAGGTGCAATATCACAGTGGCCTGAAATTGTACAGTGGCACTGTTGTTACACGATCCTATGGACAACTCTGGTCAGTTGACCATAAATTTCCATAGGATGGTGTAGCAACAGCGCCACTTTACAATTTCAGGCCTCTGTGATATTGCATCTAAAAAATTCAACTTTGAAAATTAATAACTTTTGAATGAAACGCCTCTCAGCAGTGGGAGTACTCTTGTTTTACTCAGGGGGATAAACCCTACAACATATTTTTTTTTACATTTTAAGTATTGCTATCCCTTTAAAGATCGATGACAGTCCTGGAACATCAAGACTTCATGATCGCAGTGCGCCCTGGGGAGCACTGTGATCATGCCGGGGAGGCTGTAACTGACTGCTCCAGGACTTGAGCAGTCAGTTTCAGCCTTTCCGCAGTGGCTCATCCCATGTGATTGCTGCTATAAATGGCCAAACATGGGGGCACTTTTAATTCAAGTGTAGTTGCTGTTGGCAGAACTAGAGGGGAGCAGGTTTGGTCACTTGATGACCACCACTTCTTTGTGTTACTGAATAAATTATTTAGACCAAGATCAAAGGATTTTATTCACATAGACTAAATTAAAAAGATGTATAGTGAAGTTTAAACAAGTATTATGTGAATTTTATTACTGTGGAACAATGTGATACACTTATACATATACCACAAGGTCTTATCTCCTAAAATGTGGGACACCAGGGAGGGAAAGAGGGACATAGGTATTTTCACCTCAGAGGTATTAGTACCCCCTAAAAAGGGACATTTCGGAGGTATGAACAAACATCACAAATGTGTGTGTGTGTCACACATGTCTGTATGTCTCTGTATGTATGGGCAGCACCCTCTCAGTTTTTGCTAATTTTTCCATAAAATAAATACACTATTCCCATGGTAGTCTGCACTTGCTCCCCCCTATACTTGACCTCCGCTGGAAAAATATAGGGACTGGGCTGGCTGGCCTGGAGGGCGTATTTTGGTTTTGTCCCCCCCCCGGATGCTAGGAACATGACTGATCCTTCAAATAGTTTTCGAGATAACACACTGTGTATTGAATTTGTATAAAGTGCCACACTTTACCACCAAAACTGTCTGTTTTCCAAAAAATTATTTATTTTACAGAAAATGGATAGTACAACTCAAACATATATATATCATTGATCTGTAAAACAAAGGGTGACGGGACTACTTTAATAAAAAAAAAAGACAACAGTTTGAACTGTAATAAAGTTTCAGTGGCACAACCCCAAGCAGTAGGTAGTTAATTGTTGGACCTTCAGCTGTCATTTGCCAGTGGGAGATGATGGTAGTTGTAGTCCCTGACAGCTGGAGGCCTGGCAATTGACTACCCCATGTTTACTTGTCCTTTAACCCTGTCCCACTCAGAGGGTTAATTATATTCTCTAAACATTGTGTTAGGTTCATGTTGCAAGTTGCATAATACTGATATGCACTTATGTCTTGAAGGTGGCAGGTGCCAAACCTATTTCTATTCAAGCAGATGCCATGCAGAGGGAACTAGAGAGCTGTTTAAGAAGAGAGTACACTGAGGATAATCTACCTCTCCTACTTCATCAGGTATACTATAACATAGGGTAAAAGTACATTCTATTATAAGATATTAATCATCTGCTAAAATTCCCCTCTGATTTTATTAGAAAAGTTTAAAGCGGAACTTTCAGATAATAGCAAGTTGCCATGCATTAATTAAATGCATGGCGACTAGCTTGAAAATAGATGTCTTACCATAAAAAAAATATGTGTGTCTAAAGGAATCCATCCCGTTTGGAGACCGGAACTGAGGCTAGAGCACATACGTCTTGTCTGTGCGCATGCACCGTCAGTCCCAGTATCCATAGAGTAGACTGCTTTGCACCATATGGTCACCGGAAGGGACTGACGGCGCAGACCGCACTAACCTGCCCGTCAGTCCCGAAACGGGACGGATTCCTATAGAAACATGGTTTTTTTTATGGTAAGACATATATTTTCAAGCTAGTCGCCATGCATTTAATGAATGCTGGCGACTGGCTATTATCTGAAAGTTCTGCTTTAACTCCATGCGGACACATTTTGAAGCAGCCTGCTGCACACCTCACTTGTCATCAAGGGTTTATTACTGTGTGCTGACTTGATGCCTTACATTCTTATTAGCCCCCATACTGACACTTAAGTTAGCAAATCAATTTCCTGCACAAATCCCTTCTTGCCTCCAAGCCTCTTTTTTTATAGCTTCTGGTTGGTTTAATCCAATAATTATCAATGTTAGCCCTCAAGGCACACCGGGGTCAGATTTACCACAGGTTAGTAATCAGTCAATCATTTTGATTGATCCACCTGTGAATTAGCAGGCCTATTAAAACCTGACCTGACCTGTTGGTGTGTCCTTAGCTCTGTAGATGGGAATCACTGGTCCAATCCATTGATTTTCAGCTTTTTTGTCATAACATCTATAGTTGCTGTAAAAATGTATGTTTCTCAGTGAATGTACAAATCTTCCTGTGCAGCTCCACTCAGAGGTGTAACTAGAAGCCAAGGACCCTGGTGCAAGAATTGCCATGGGCCCCCCCCGACCACATTGGCCAACTCCAAATTGCCCCTTCATCTCCACAATGCCCTCATCTCCACAATGTCCCCTCAATCTCCACATTGCCCCTTCATCTCCGCAATGCCCCCCCATCTCCAAATCGCCCCTTCCACAATGCCCCTTCATCTCCACAATGCCCCTTTCATCTCCACAATGCCCCTTCCACAATGCCCCCATCTCCACATTGCCCCTTCATCTCCACATTGCCCCTTCCACCATGCCCCCTCATATCCACATTGCCCCTTCCACCATGCCCCCTTCATCTCCACAATGCCCCCATCTCCACATCGCCCCTTTATCTCCACATTTCCCCTTCCACATTACCCCTTCATCTCCACATTACCCCTTCCACAATTCCCCTACTTCCAGTCCCTGGTGGTCTAGAGGCGTGGCTTGATAGATCTGTGCCTTCTTCGGCACAGATCTCTAGAACTGAAGTTCCCGCGAGCCACTCTAGTAATTCAGAGGCTGGGAGATGATGTAATCTCCCAGCTCTCTGTATTACTAGAATGGCGAGCCGGCGGCTGTAGTGGGAGATCAGCTAAGCTACAGATGGAGTTGCTGCGGGTGAGGGGGTCGCAGGGGGTGGCCGGGCCCCTGGAGTGACGGGCCAGGTCGCAGGTGCGACCCCTATTGTTATGCCACTGGCTCCACTGGCATTGATAAACAAGTGGCTGCACCTCAGGGGATTCATTGCAATGTATGATCATTATAGTGCATACTGACGGACACATTCCTCCAGCATAGGACATTGATGCCAGCAAGTCCTGCACTCTAAACAAGGCAGAGAGGAAAGGGCTGTGTACTGAGACACACAACTTAAACACAGCAAAATAATATGGTAGCACGTAATGCTGATTTCCTCTGCTACTTGTTAGTAAGTGAAGTAAAGGAAGGATTAGAGGAACGAATGCCCAGTTCTCCCATACAGTAACACACTGCCCTCTCCTTGGCATAGTAGTCCAAAGCAGAAATTTTTTTGGGGGGTAAAAGTTTTGTACATTTGGATTAGCAGGTGTAGAACACAAAACCGGTCCCCGTCTGTACATCCCCCGTCTATGATTAAATAACCATCTATGGACAATATTCAATAAGCTGAAGAGCAAACAGCTACACCATTGGGAACAAATAAAAAATCCTCAAATTTCCATTGGATTAAATGGAGATGATAACACTGTGAATTCTAGAAAATTATCTTTATCCTTCAAGGGGACAAGAGCCCCATTTAAATTATTGGACATTTTCATTTCTCCCCTATGGTATACTTCACTTGCTCCAGAATTGAACCTGTGTAGCTTATTGAATGCCACAATATATATCATGATACAAATGAACTAATAAATCATTTTGAACAAAAAAAGAAAGATTCTACATCAAATCCTGACCTTTACTAATGCATAGACTGTATCTCACTATAGAAGAGTGAGGTTTAGTTACATGTTTGTGGCCAAAGCTTGCTTGGCCCATCATAGCGCCTCAGATTAGGCAAGTACCTTACCTCTGCTATTCGCAGAACAGAATGACAGAAGTAAGGGGGGTAGTCACAGTTTTGTTATTTACAACTAACACCTCGCTATTTATTATTAAAGTCATGGGTTATTTATCTGTAAGGCTCATGATGTGATGTGCAGACTTTCTTTTTGTTTACTTTTTTATATATGTACTAAGATATAGTTATTGCTGTTTTCCTTCTGATACATATCATATATGTAATATTTAAACACTATTGATAAGCAAGTTTGATCTTGGCAAGAATTTGTGTATAATAAATAAGTCTATTTTGAAGTTTTACACAGATAGGATTCACCAGTTGGTCCGAAGTAAATATTTACATATGGTGAGATGGAAGAGGTTTTGCCGACACACTAGTGTCATGGAGCAGTGTTATCCTCTATATAAGGTAAGCAGTGCTGGATTTTAACCTCTTCTTGACATGTTTGCCTGCCCCCTGAAGGACTGAATCTGGGGTACAGTGCTGAAATGCTAGGGAACAAAGTATGTAACCATAGTTACCCTGGTTGTAGCCAGAGCTGACTGACGGTGCTGATCGCAGGGCCAGATTATGCCTTCTTTTCTGAGTCAGGAAAGAATCAGGATCCTAGGAATCTGGATTCTTGGATAACTTCAGGTCATGCGGAAAACAGTCTACCCTCAACTAACCTCAGAGAAGGAGGGAGAGAGAGGAAAAATGAAAGGGAGAAAGATGGAGAGAGGAAGAGGGCGAGAAAGAGAGAAGATAGGTAGAGAGTAGTGGGAGAAGAAAGTGAGAGAGAAAAGAAGAGGAGAAATGGGAGAGATAGAGAGGGATAGAGGAGAGAAGAGAGGAAGGATGAGGAGAGGGCGAAAGAAAGAGAGAAGAAGAGATCAAGAGCGAGAGAGAGAAGGAAAAAGGGGAGTACCCATTTAACAGATAAGCAGGTGGTGTAGCTTAAAGAACTGACCTGATAGGGGACAGCTGTCATGGACTCGCAGTAAAGAAACACACGAAACAGTACAAGTGAATTTAAACCTGTTTATTGAGCAATAGATAATAAGAATACTAGTAGTAATAATGAACACTTCCTCAGTCAGAGAGGAGATTGCCTAGTCTACTACACAGGAGCTGACACTAAACCACTGTAGGTCTATGGTACTGAGTCTTAGAACCAGACTTGGCTCTACCCCAACAGGAAGGAACGATAAGACTAGTACAGGAGGGTACCTAGCGGAGGCACAGAGCAGATAGACCACCGATACCAATAGCGTAACTGGTAGCACCACTCGAGGCAGCAGAGTAGGTGTTTAGATAGATGCAGCCAGATAGGAACGCTCTACTGAGGCATGGAGCGAGACCAGCTGCACTCTGCCTTACCGAAGGCAACTAGGAGGCAAAGAGCGTAGGTAGCACCGCAAGTGCTAAGCCAGGCAACAGGTAAGAGTAAGAGGTGAGTGCCCAGGAGCAAGACTAATTTGCACTAGCTGCCCGGAGGCAAACGGAAGGCACCGAGTGGAGGCAACCTGCAAGCGACCAGCTGGTGGCTGAGCTACTAGGTAAAGGAGCATGCCCAAGATCGGCCTAGTGGTAGTCAGACAGGAGCGAGGCACAAATGGAGCATCAGTCAGACAGGCCACGGTCAGGAACCGGATCAGGTAGTCAGCCATAGCAAAGGTCAGCACAGAGCGTAGGTAGCACCGCAAGTGCTAAGCCAGGCAATAGGTAAGTGTAAGAGGCGAGTGCCCAGGAGAGAGACTAAGTTGCGTTAGCTGCCCACATATATACATACACACATATAAAATCCAAAGCAGAATAGGCAGTGCATTCATACATATATTTTATAGAACATATAAAACCAAAAACTCCGTAGCATTGGTGCACATCTAAAAAAGACCTTCCACAGATCAAACGTTACCCAACACCTGTAATGTATTGTTGGATCCCCCTGTTTGCCCTGAGAAAGGTCTGAGGAGGACCAAAAACATTTTGCATGGGTTAATAAATCATTCTTCATTATTTCTACATTCTTGAGTGCTGTCTCCCTCGACCCTCCGTTCACCTCAGACTGAGTATATCTGTATATGCACTTGACATATGACAATGAGATTCAAGGTAATATGAACTCAAACTGAGGTAGTGTACATCTAAATATATCAATACACATTAATAACACATACCTCCTTTCAGAGAAGCTTGAAAAACACAACAGGTTATGATTTTAAAATTGAAAAGAATAAAAGTCTTGGCCCCAAACTCTGAGGATTTCTGGGTTAAGATGGGAAAAAACATGAAGGGGATTATTATTGAGAAATCTTAGTGTATTGGCACAATAGACTAATATAGGAAATTTAATTCATCTCATCTGAAGTGTAATAAGAAAGATAACACCCGTGTAACTAAAATGATAAGAAACGAGACAACAGAAAAGTCACAAGCAGACACGCTGAGGGAGCAGCAAAGAAAGAAGCGGTTAAAACAGTTACAAGACAGTTTAATGAAAAGTGATGATGAACACTGATTGGTCAATAAGGATATCAGTGACTTTCAAGTTTGTTTATTTTCTTTATTGTTGTAAATATGTTTTTTCTTTGCTGTTAAGGGTTTAGTAAAGAAAGGGAAAAGCGTAGTATAAAATTAAAAGCCCACCACTATATTGGATTGTGTTATAACTTTATTACTGCTGTTCTGTGCGTTTTATGTAGTGGTTGCAACCACGCTAGATAAGATTTTATAACACAGACAGAAAAAGCAAAAACGAGAGAATATGTAAAATAGCTTTTGAAAGGGTCCAAGGAAGCAGTCAATTTTCTTCACATGGATTCTGACAAATCATTTTCTAGAAAATCATTGCTACTTCCTCTTCTGCATTTTTGCCCCACTTGGCTGCCCCCTCCCACATTGTCTCAACCATTTATGTGTTGGTAAGAGTGATGGGGTCTACAAAATAATATGATGGTTTGCCATTTCATGCAAATAAACAAGTTTTGCATTGGCCTTGTAGGGTTTCCAGCAATCAGACACAACAACAGAGCCTGGTTTTACGCTATCATTTACAGTGGGAAGGAGTGTTATTGCAGATCTCTCAAGCGCTTTGACAGTAAACAGTTGACAGTTGATGACAGCATGGAATGTAACCCAGGTTGACTATGCAATGTATGGAATGCGAGAGGTGTGCATTTTATGTGTGAGTGGGCTTTTAATTAACCAATACTTAGCAGTCATCAGTAAGCCAAGGGTAAACCAGAAATATCAAACTGAAGGACAAAAAACATAGCCAGGAACTGGAAGCTGGTGTCAAAGCCTGAAGAGAATACTAGCAGGGTACAAGGTCTAGATGGTGCCAAAGGTTAGAATCAGAAGGTCAGTTCTGAGAGTCGCTGCACACTGAATACTAGCTTGTAGAATGGGCAAACTTTGCAGAAGATGAGAGGCTTAAAAAAGGGATCCAGCCAAGAGCATGAAGTGAGAAGAAAGGGCTTGTACACCAGGGCCAACATCAATATAGGCAAGAAGTGACACTTGGATGCTAGAGAGTTTTCTCAAGCATTGTAAAGAAAATATATGGCCTGCAAGTTTAGGAAAATTATTGTAGTGCATTTACTTATTATTTTCCACAGGATTGATGTGTTTTCAGAGCTGGATTATGTAGTAGGCAATCTAGGCTTGGGCCTACCTGGGAGCACTGTCTGCAGTCTATCCCTTATTTGCCAGACCTCACTGGGGGACAGCAGGAGATCCCCTGATGCCTCCTCCCAACCAGTTATCAATAGAGATGACCATGGAGGGTAGAGTGTGGGCTTCCCCAGCCCTGTAGTCATAGACCAGGGGAGTCAAGTTTTTTTAACTGGTGGTCCACATAATCACAAATTCATACCTGGGTGGGCCACATTTTTTTTTTTTTTTTTTTTTATTACAATGATGGATTATAACCTGCCAATTTTTGATCAAGCCTATGATAACACTGGTATTGAAAGGAGCAATACATTTTTGTTATGAAAAAAATGTGATATGTGTATCATAGGGCTTTTCTTGTTCAGGGTTCTCCCATCTCCCACTGCTAACATGTATACTTTCAGGGTTATTACAGTTTAAACTCTTGTTTTTTTACAGTAACAGTGCCCTCTAGTGGTCAGATTTTAATTAGTTATTCTGAGGCATTCTCTAGGAGAGGCTAATCACCAAGAAACAGTTCTTCTGAGTCATGCTGTCAGTTAACTTCCTGAACACTGCAGTTCACTTCTTGATTACTTGTACTGTTACAACAGTTGAATAAAACAACTGGCAGAACTACCCTTGCTTTACTCAGCAGGAAAAGCTGTATAGCATATAGGGTTTCATAAAAATATACACTGCTCCTTTAAATAGGGTATTTACCTCTACATTTTTTTACCATAGGTTTAGTAGCATTAGGAAATTTTGTTTTTGTTTTTTGTTTTTTTTTCATTTACCTACTTTTAAAAATATATAATCTTCAACCTGTGCTGGCCAGCATAATGGGGCTTGCTGAATCTTCACTCATTAAGCAGAAGTGCACAGCTTGAAGATGAAATATCTTTAAAAGGACGTAAACTAAAAAAAAAAAACACGTTTCCTAATACTACTTTAATAACTAAACGTATGGTAAAAAAAATTTAAGAGGTGAATGTTCCCCTTTAATCCCTTGAATGAAAGATCATCATCCAAGGAACTGTAAAGCAATATGCTGAAGAGCTTTCTAGCATTCAAGGGGTTAGAAGCCCAATTTAAAGAAATGGCAATTTTTATTTCTGTTCCATAAGGGGTAGGTATAAAAAATGTCCTTTTTTTAAATTGGGCTTCTAATCCCTTGAATACCAGAAAGGTCTTCAGCATGTTGCTTTTCAATTTTTTGGAGGCTACTCTACCAGTCAAAGGGTTAAATTACCTATTTATACAAGTGAAGCTATGTACTAATAACAACATTGCTTCATTTGTTTAGGCTATGTCCCCACTGCACTTTAGTGCAACGTTATTGCTGGAAAAGCTTGCCCCAGTGGTGCTGTTGACACGGAATATTTCCTCCTCTCAGAATGCACTGGAAAGCAGCATGCTGCAACTTCAATGTACTAGTGTTTTGGGGACATTCAGGTTCCAGCATGTTGATCTGCACGGCAGCTTATGGGCAGATCGTTCACACTAGAGATTATGGAAGATGCAATGTCATTCATATATTCCCTTGACTGGCAGACCCACATGGTCATTGGCCAGAAATATATTACTGACTCCCATGTGGGCCAGCCTTGTGAAACACTTCCTTCATGTCCCCATGCAAGAGAACTGCAGGGAGCGTGTGGGATACAGGTAAGTTGGCACATTCAGCTTGGCATGCACTTAAATACAGCACAGCTTAGTCACCAGTGTGAACATAGCCTTACTCTCTGCATATGGTAAGGGTTGATTTTGTATGTCAAATGTTTTCATAGAAAACAAAAAGAAGCATTTTCATCACTGATTGTATAACATAGTTTCCAGGAAAGGATCACAGATAGTTGTTGTTATTTTGCCTTTGGGTTGAATGTAAACATAAAACATCTAATTAGTCAGATGATTACCTGAACAAGCAAGTATGAATACTTATGTTTCATTGTCATATACATTTATTAGTTGCTTTCCACTTAATTATTTGTACTGTATATATTGTTGGCTCATATGTTATATGATAAAAAAACTTGTAATTTGAATTGTTATTGTGCAATTTCATGATAATTGCCTTTGCTCTGTTTCTTTCCCACAGAAACAAGTTGGTTTTATCATGCAGGAATACAGTGATGCTGTGCAGAGAGCTGAGAGGCTGGCCATTGCCAGAGAACACTTGATGACCGGACAAACAAATTCTATAAATCTAGTGACTCTTGAGGACCTTATCATTTATCTACAGTGGTTAATATGCCACCTTCACTCAATGAAGAACATACACAACTACATCCGGGTATGAAGTGGGCCTTTTCTTTTGATCTGCTAGACCAGAGGTGGGGAATGGATGGTGGGAACTGATGGGATTCATAGTCTGGAAGTATACGGAGGCCTGTACGTTGCCCATCCCTGTGCTAGACAGCATAAAAGAGTTTGTATGGGATGTTGAACTTTGAGGCTGATGTACTAAAAATAACTGAAATAATACTGGGAAAAAACCAACTGCACCATAGGTAATAAATAGAAATCCCCATTGATTTAAGTTAGGCCTTTAAACCACTGACTATTAGAGAAGCTTTGAGAAGCAAAGGTTTGGACCCCTTTTAAGATATACTGGATTAAAAGACCCATTTAATTCAATGGGTATATTGGTAATGTTTATATGTCCGCTGTGGTGTTGTTGGTTTGCTACAGAATTACTCCAGCCTCATTGACTATTAAATAGTTTTAATGGATAATTAATTCCTCCTAATAATAACCTCCTTACAGCAGTATGGCCAGAATGTCCTAGTGGACCCTATGAATTTTGTTGTTGTACACTGCTTCTCAATATAATGAGGGAGCTGCATTAAGGTGTGATAAAGAGGTTATAAACCAGAGATGACTTCTCCAGTGATATCACTTATCCAGTTCCTATGTTATTCCATGTAACAATGCACTAAGATTTCTCCAACTTTCACACCTTAGTGCATAGCCTCCAACATCTTCAATCCGTCCTGGATGTCACATCCATTCAGGCAGATGTGACATCTGCTCCCAGTTTTTTCAGACTGATGCAAGCTGAGTGCATGAACCTTCTTAACCCCTTTAACGATCAGAAGTGTGCGCAGCACATTGTGAAGCAATTTGTCACATACTCCTTTGGTCTTCAAGAGTTAAGATTACCCTGTGCAGTGAGCAGATTTTGAGGTCCTTTGGATCCTAGTAGAAACGTTCATGTCTGCCTCCATGGACATGCAAAGAAACTGGTCAGAGACACTCAACTAGGAATGAGACTGCCCTAGTATTGAGTAGGTGCTATAGGAATGGTGTCCTACCCAAGGTACAGTCTCTTTTAGCTCACTAGTGCCTTACATAGAGGAAATAGCCTAAAGCACATCATGCTGGTCCTTCCAAAACAGAAGTCCAGCCATGAAGTGCCAGCAATTCCTCTCTGAACAAGAGAAGCAGCCACACCCAGATGTACATTTTGGTCTAGTTGGGCCTCATCAGTGAGGTGTAGCTGATCTCTCTAGGCACTGTGAGCAAAGGGTCCATGGCTGGATTCCCCTGTTACCCTTAGGGTATTTTGGAGGAAACCAACTGTACCAAAAAAGGGGCAAATATAAATTGTTATTGATTTGAATGGTGCTTTAAACTATTTGAATGCTAGAGAGGTCTTAAATTTTTGTTTTGTTTATCTAACATTAAGGGGTTAAGAGCTCAATTTAAAGGGATAGTAATACTTTATTTTAACTTTATTTTATTTTGTAGGCATTAAAAAAACATGAAGAATGATATAAGTCTTATCTCTGAAACCTTTATGGTTTAAGAGATATTCACAAACAAAGTATCCCCCCCTGTTCAACCAGATCAGAAGGGAGATGCCCATGTAGACTGCAGAGAGGGACAATCTTCAATTAAGATAATGGAAAAAGCTGAAAAACTTGTCAAGGGGGGAAGGGCTTTCATTGTTTTCATACAAAGATAATTGTCCCCTTCTATTATCTGTACTGTCATACAACCAGACTCACATCTGAGAAGAGATGGCTTACACTAGGTAAAAGGGGCGGGGAGGGGAACTTTGCTTGTGAATATCTCATAAACCATAAAGGTTTGAGAGATAAGACTTATATCATTCTTCATGTTTTTTTAATGCCTACAAAATAAAATAAAGTTAAAACGAAGTGTTACTATCCCTTTAAAACAAAGGGAATTTGTATTTGTCTCCTATTATATACTTGAGCTGCTCCAGATTTTTCTCATTAGGTCAGCCTCATCAACAATTTGGCAGAAGAATTAGATTGTTTTAATGTTAAGAATTAAGCACTAGATCAGTAGTGTGGTTTACTGAAAATGTACATTCCTTAAATAAATATTTTATATTTCTAAGAACTATCCAAACTCATTTGTTAAATTTGCATTATATTTTTAACCCCTTGATTTCTGGGAAGGACTTCAATATATTTTAATCAGGGGGTTAAAGTGGTGCTATTACTAGCCAGTATGTTTCAAGTCTGTATTACACTATGGGGCTTTTTTAGCCTATCCTATATAATAATTCGCTAAATTCTTTGTCAGAAGTCGTCATGCGCGGTAGAGATGGCTGTGTGCACTGCAGTCATGCGCATTACAGACCACCCGCTCCACGGCTGAGAGCGGAGCAGGGCTCTGAATTCAGACCGTAGTCCTCGACTACGGTCTTAATTCGGAGCTCCCCGATCTTTACCAGCCCCGGCGCGGGCAGTCTCTACTGTGCTTGACTGCACCGCTGCCATTGCTGGGTGGCACTGTGGCCCTGTACATGGGCTCTTCAACTAGTCTTTATCTAAAAAAATATAACTGCTTCAACATATATTTTGGTGACACAGAGCAAAGTATAACTGAATTAATCTTTGGCGATTGCAGTATCTTAGTAACTAGTAAATTAGGTTGAAAAAAGACAAAAAAAATCCATCAAGTCCAACCTTCGCCTCGTAAACCAGAGAAATTAGAATTATATAAGATTTCCTGCTGCCAAATAAGTTAGTCTTAAAATGAAACTGTCACCAGTCCCAGTTTTCACCTCAGTAGGAGCATCCATCTTGATGGGATGTGCATGATTGTCACATTGTCATTTTATACAGTTGCAGTAGTAGTGGCTGGGGGGGAGCAGTGCAGTGTTATTATCTGGCTGGCATGCCAGTCTATACTGTCTAACTTCTATAAAATGTCAAGCAAATACAGGTAAATATCTCTTAAACTAATGCATTATTTATTAAATGGCTACCATGAATATAAAAGATGTTAGTTGCAATTTAAGTCCTCATATATTATTATACCAGGTAATATGTAAATCAGCTGATGAAGTCTATGTAATACACAAAGAAAGGTAAGAGCACCCAGTAATGCACACACAAGATAAAATATATAAATGAATAGTAATGTGTTCACAAGCACTGTAGTCAGGTAAGGAATATTCCAAGTATCTGACAAGATACAGTCACAGAGATAATATCTCGTCTCCATTTGGGACTTAAGGTTTCCACACCAGGAAGAAAACAGGACTGGTGCTCATCCAAAATATGATCTCCACATTGTAATATTTTAAAAAAAGAAATTCTGTGTATATAACAAACATTTAAAAAGTCCCTTTCTTTTGTGTTTCACAACTCAAGAATGTCACTTTATCAAAGATAATGGCCAATCAGTAGAACTATAGACAAGCAGCCCCCAAACAATGTTGATTTAAATTCTATAAACAATAAATACATTGGTTGTCCAGGATGAGCCTGCAGTAATGACCCGTTCATACAGAGCCAATAGAATCTCGTCTAGGAGGCTGATACTTGACAAAAAAGGCATTTACAATAAAAGCAGACCTTTGATTCAATATTCATTTAAATATAATCTAGTTATAAAGGACAAGCCTCTCCCCCTCATATGCCAATGTGATGGCGGCAATAGTTTGACCAGAAAGGTATGACAATGTCATATGTCCTGTTTGGATTGTCCTTTTATCACACTGTTTTTTGTTATAGACTTATATTTGTATAAATTATGTTCATGTCCATTCAGTGTTTTGTTTCAGGTATTTCCTCCTCCAACATATGATGTTGTCGGACTATTTAGTCCAATTACTGAATCAATCACATTGGCATATGTGGGGGAGCGACCCTTCTGGACTCGTGTCTATAGGTTTGGAATTCCTACTTCTCATTAGTGAGATTCTATTGGCTTTGTATAAATGTGTCATCTTTGGAGGTTCATACTGGACAACCAATGTGTTTATTGTTGTATTTACCTCTACATTGTTCGGTGGCTACTTGTCTATAGTTCTATTGATTGAACTAATTGCAAAAGAAAGGAGGTTTGATGTATTTTATTGATTTTTAACTGTTTGTTATACATTTTTTAAATAAACATTACATCATGGAGATTTTATTTTGGATGAACAGAGTTCTGTTTTTTTCCTGGTCTGGAAACCTTAAGTCCTGACCAGAGATGGAAGATTATGTCCAAGAGCATATCTTGCCAGGTACTTTCGAGTACTTTATTATTCATTTACATCTATTTTATCTTATATGTGTATGATTGCACTATTGAGCACCATCTCCTTTCTTTGCCAATATATTTCTGCCTCTTTGTGAGAGTGTGTTGTGAGACTTCTTTATTTTGGAGTATGTTAGCTGTGTCTGGGGCAGCATTCATCACACAAGTGCTTTTGGCTGTGACCTACATATATAGGATTACAGCTATTTTACCTGTGAGTACCCACTCATGGGTGTATATGGTGATGGTCTAAGTGTATTTCTGATTCTACTCAAAGGGTGCCCTGTGATTTTCCCTTTCTTTCTCTTACGGTTGATCGAGTTGCCACGTTTCCTAAAAAACTGGACCTTTCTATTGCTGGTTTAGTATTAAAATTGTCTGTATTATTCTCTCCAAGTCCAATTTCTACCTCTCTGCCTGTAAAGCATCAACTAGTGGGAAATTCTACTTACAAATATATTCTGGTGATGGGATTCATAAAATGGATTAGTTTATTTGAGGGGAATGTATGACATGGAGGAGCAGAGCCTTCTATGTGCCCATCTGCAGGCATGTAATGCCACTCACTGTACGCCGTGCTCTTGTATTTATGCAATCCTGGCTAATATCCAGACTTTGCTACCCCTGGAGCACAAGAAAGGAATGTGGGCCATGCGCCTATTCTGTTTAATACCTGTATCTGTACTTCTGAACTCCCAGAAATGCCTACACACTGTGTGTGCGTGCATACTATTGTGTGTGTGCTCATACTTGCGTGTGTGTGTGTACATTTGAATTAATGGCCTCTATCATTTCATTTAAATGAAGTTAGCTTTATTCAATCTCCCATTCCACCCAAAGTTAAACATCACTGCTTCCAAGTCTTCGCATGTGTATTGTTGTAGTATGAATCAAATAAATGTCTCACCTATTCTCACCCTTTGTCAGTTCCTGACTGTTACTATTTAAAAGGTTTTTTTTTGTTATTTTGTATCCATGCATTTGAGTTGTATGACATAGTGATTAAATAAAAATACAGTTATATTTTTTGCTTTATGCACCTCAGTTTCACACTGTTTTTTTATAAAACAATAGATGGCTTTTAAAGAAATGTTGTTATAAAATGTGGTGATGTTATACGATAAAATTGGGTTCACTGGATGAAAGTGTTGTATGAAAAGCAAGTAATCTTTTGGAGTCACTCCCTTAGTAAACTATCAACAAAGAAATATATTTAAAACAGATTAAATATATTGACCCAGGTCTGCATACATCATATTTCTCTTTTGATCCTGTTTCAGACACTTCAGCATTTACCAATCTCTGACAAAGTTGAGCCTGTCATTGAGGCACAATCAAAGGAACTTGAGAACCAAGCCGAGTACAATAGGTTTGGATCTATTATCTATAATCCTCAGGACTTTGAAGAACAAACTGGTAAGAGATGTGTGCTCATTTAAGGGATCACCAAAAAAAAATTATGAAAACATTTATGTTGTAGCGCTTTTTCTGCTAAGTAAAACAAGAGTACTCCTATCACTGTCAGTTGTTTTATTCAAAAGATATAAATAATCAAGTAATCAGGAAGTGAAAACTGGAATTTGACCAATAGAGGGCGCAGCTCATGTGAAAAAAAAAAGACAGGTTTAAACTGTAATAACTGTGTAAATATGCATCTCTCCACACTGGGAGTACCCTTATTTTACTCAACAGGAAATACCATACAATATATTTAAAAAAAAAAAAAAGTTTTCTGCTCCTAAAGGGAAACTATCATTGCATGTTTTATTATGGTATTTAATTTAAGCAGACTATTTAGCATTTATACTAGTTTTTTTAACCTTTTTTTATTTTCTTAACTATTTTCTCTGTCTTGTGACCTTTCCTATTCCTGTTTAACCTTGTCTCAATAAATTTCTTCTTATCATTATTATTATTATTATTAATCTCAATAGTGAGTCACCATGTCTCGTCAGAGAGCCTTTAACTGTGATCTGTGCCAGACATTATGGTGTGCTAGGTGCAATAATCTCATACAATACCTAAATCTATGGCTTTATATGAGTATTTTTTGTACACAAAGAGTTACATGAAAAAGGAACGGAGTATTTCACCACAGAACCCCAACACAATGTGAATGAATTAGAATGAGGATCCGAGAGAGTATCTGCTTCTTTCAGTTCCTTTTTTTAGCACATTTCATTATAATGTATAATAGCTGTTCCATGGTATTTAATTACTGCCACAAAACCACAGATTGAGCCAAAGGAAGGAATACTGTTTGAATGAGTAAACAAGTATTGTTGATTGCTAGCTGAGCTAATGGCCAGATGTACTAAGAAAACAGGAGCAATCCTGGTGCAAACCAATTACGCTGTAGGGAACAACTAAGTTTTCCAAAAATTCCCATTGATTTAACTTGGGCTTTTAACCCCCTGAATGCGGGAGAGGTCTCCAATACATAGCAACACTAGACATTAGTCCAAAGAAAGATTTGGGCAGCACTCCCAATAAGAAAAGGCATATTGGTAAAAAAATGAAATGCTTTATTTGCAGTCTTGATAAAAGTGGCTTGGCATGAAGATATCACAGAACAGCGGAACAAAGACACATATAGAGAGGACCTAAAGGGACTAACGTGTTCCACACTAGACTCGTGAGTCTTCATGCCAAGCCGTTTTTGTCAAGTTTACAAATAAAGTATAACATTTTTTACCAGTATCCCTTTTCTTCTTGGGAGTGCCGGCCGAATCTTTCTTTGGATTTAAATATACATACATAGGTTTGGAGAGCCTGAGATGGCTGAGCACCCGTTGATACAGGTGAGTCCACTATAAACTTTAATGTTCATGTGGAAATCCTACTGATTGTTTTTTCCTCACTGCTAGCGTTTCTAGCACTTACACCTATATACAGCACTAGGCTTTAACCCTTTGAATGCCGAGAGGATGCATACCCTTCTGGCATGCAAAGGGTTAAAAGTCCCATTTAGACCAATGGGAATTTTTAGTCCCCCCCAACAGTGCAAGTGGTTTGCACCTCCTTTATTTTGTGAATATTTCCATAATTATTATAGGTCGAAAAAAAAGGTAAAATGTGTTTTAAATCAGACTGCACTGATAGTTATTGATGTATCTGTGTGTGATATGAAATATATACCCATTCAGTGCTTTTATGATAAAGAAGCTAAACCCAAAACCCCATTTTAAAATTGTTTCTCATTTTCATGTATCTCAACAGAAACAGCTTTATGTAATTTTCAAACCTTTGATCTGAATATAAAGTGTGTTTTTGTTTATATGTACTAAAGGGCTTCATGTAACTGAGGAGGATATTGCACTACTGCCACAGCATCAGACAGAAACCAAACAGATAAAGCCAATGCTTCGTCACTTACTGTCTGCCTTTAAAATTGAGTATGATGTGGATAAACAGAGGAGCACAGTCAACGAGATGGAACTCCTCTCTGTGGTAGGTATAAGTATAACTGATTCAATACATTGGACCTAATGTGCAAAGACAAATTAGAACCCATCTGTGGTAAACTGTAATGGTCCCGTCGTGGTCCTGAGTAAAAATCCATGAAAAACCACATGGTGGTTTGTTTTTCCATGGGAAAATGCGCTTTGGATAAAGGAATTAAAATCTTTGCTGTTTTCGCCCATTGACAAAATTTGTAGCTAATTTTTCAATGGCTACAAACTTTTTGCCCCTTTAATTACTTTTTTTTGCCTTTTCTCTATAAAAACATGTTGTGTTCCAGGAAGTGAAGCACAATACAGAGAGAGAGGGTGCTATGCTGTTGTGCTCTGAGTTTATAGCAAAACTGAGGCAGGAGAGGCTCATAGTGACTGCGATCACTATGAGCAAATGCTCATAATAATAAAAGGAGGAGCTGGAAGCATTTTATGCATCTGAGGAGAAGACGTGACCACTGCCAACATGAAGGGGTCTGGATGCCCTTATTCCCCACACACAGTGATGACCAGTCCCTCTACATAACCCCTAGGGATTTTGGGGTGGAAGAAGATGTTAGTAGTGTGAGCAGGACATGTCAGCTGCCTGTGCCTGCTGCCATTGCGGTGTCTGCTGCCAGTTCTGCACCTGCTAGGGTGTCTTGTGATTCACAGTGTGTGTGTGTGGGAGGAGATGATGCCAAGTGTGACAGCAGGGAACCCTAAGTCACACTTGCCATTCCCAAGCAGTCCTGGAAGACTCAGGGACTGAAATTCATGTGGTTTGTGTTAGCAGTAGTAACAGTGAAGGTGAAGCATCTGGTGGGCCAAGTGTTACCACGGTATACCCTCCTACTGATGCTGAGGTGCGGCCAGACTACGGTCAAGGGAGCCCACAACATTCCCCTGACCCTGGGAGTCCCCTTACCCCCACAGCATTGTCCAGATGGACCATGATCCTGAAGAAGGCAGAATTGTTGCCTAGCAGCAATAATACCACCACCACCATGAGCACAGATTGGCTGTCTGTGCTTGCTGCTAGTGCTGACAGTCTGCCTTCTTCAGCTCCACAAGAGATGGCAAATGTTACAGTAGGGGACCCTCTGTCACATTTCTTATCACCTCCTCCAACCGGTGAGATGTCTGTAATAGAGCAGCAGCAGCTAGGAGGCACTGGTGGTGGAGAAGAAACTGAGTATTTCGCCACAGAACCCCACTCCAATGTGAATGTATTAGAATGAGGATCAGAGAAAGAGTATCTGCTTCCTTCATTTCCTTTTTTTTAGCACATTTCATTATAATGTATAATAGGGAGGTCCAGGGATACATTTCTCCTGAGAGAATTTATTTAGTTAGATTGTGTATTGTTTTACCTTTCTCCCCTAAAGCTTCTGATGGCCCTTACTTTGTGAGAAGAGTCCTTTTATTTAACTCTATGAATCTCAGATTCCTTCCATTGGAGTAGCTTTCAGTCTTAGAGGCCCAAGCTCAGCATTTGGCTGAGATGGAGAGAAGCTTTATAGTTAGTAGTTGAAAGGCTTTGTGGGACATACACAGGTTTTATTTAATTATGTATAATTAAATTTTAATTATTTAAGTTAAAAAAAAAGTTTACTTTTTTATTTGAATGTTTATTTTATCAATTACTCACTTGTTACTTCTTTAATTATTACTTATTTGATTATCTTCTATAGTGCTCTCCACACAGAGTGCTATACATTGCCAGATTGCTTCTCAGTAAAAATCTTTTTCCTCACAAAGCAGCAGGCATTCTTTGCATTGCCGCTGCAGAGCTTCTTCTGGAAGCAGCTTTTCTTTGATTGTGAAAACTTCAGGTTCCTCTAGCTCAGTAACAGCAGGGCACTCTATAAATAAGTTGAAGAGTTAAATTGTCTGCATTTACTGTGCCGACTCTGTAGGAGGAGCATTATTTAGTTATACATGTAACTGTACTGTTAACTCTTGCATTGCAAGCTCCTTTGGAGCAAAGGTCTTATGTTGCTTGGTGGGTTTATGCTTTTTGGGGAATCTAGTCCGTCCATTTATAAATATCCCTTTCATTGTGGTCATCCCTTTGGGGACACACTGTATGTTTGTGGATTTTGAACTACAACTGATACACATTTATGCAAATCCTTTTGGGACAATTGCACATAATTTTGAAGGAAGCTGAACTTAAATATCAATTTTACTTAGCCCCATTGAGACTTTTCTCATTCTCTTATTTCCTAACTATATTATGGCAGACAAAGAGGGTAAGAAAACTCACAGCATTTTCTAACTCATATAAAATTTATAATGCTAAAGTCCCAAGCTATATGTCTATGTGTTCTAAAGGTATGGACTTAGAGGCTAATACGGCTTCCACATCTGCAGATGCACCCCCTAAGCTTGAACCAGAGTGGGCCAAGGCTTTACCAGGTTCTCTTGCCAAATTGGAGAGGTTTTTGGACAGATGGCTAACAAAAGCGCCTCGTGCACCAGTTGAAGGACCAAAAACCCTAAAACTCTTTTCATTTTCACACTCAGATTCTGCTGATTATGAAGGTGAATTGGCTGGTAACTGTTCTGAGTCCCCCTTATCCATTGGAAAGGATTCCATGGATTCTTTAATTAAAGCTATCTTAGATGTCCTGGAAGTTTCAGATGACCAAGCCTCTAAGTCCTCAGCCAAATCCCTTTTTAAATGTAAAAAAGAAATCTGCTGTTATTTTTCCTGACTATGAAGAGCTTGACCGATAGTTACAGATGAGTGGGATAAATCTATGGTTATTCCCAAGATTGTGTACTCTTTTTCTAAATCTAAGGTTGGCCTTTGGTCTAAACTTCCTATAGTTGACCTACTGTTTCCAGATTATCCAAACATACCACTTTTCCTATTCAAACTGCAGCAGCTCTTAAAGATCATGCTGACAAAAAGGTTGATACCTTAAAGGGATAGTAATGGCTGATTTTATCAACCTTTAATATTGTAGATATTAAAAAAAGAAATCAATTGATGTAAGTCCGGTCTCTCAAACCTATATAGTTTGAGAGATATAACCTCCCCTTTCACAGACGTCAGCTTCTACCTGACAGCAGGAGATTCTGGTCATTTGACCGGCCAGCTGCTCTTCAGCAGAGCAAAAATAGCACTATCTAGAAATAAATACTTAATTGGAATGGTCTACAAAGTGTGCCTGGTTTTCAAGCACACTTTGTAGACAGTTCCAATTAAGTATTTCTTTCTAGATATCATTATTTCGGCTATGCTGAAGAACCGCCGTTGCGTCATAGGACCCAAATCTCCTGCTGTCAGCTAGAAGCCGACGTCTGTGAAAGGGAAGGTTATATCTCTCAAACTATAAAGGTTTTTATAATATTTACAATATTAAATGTTGATAAAATCAGCTGTTACTATCCCTTTAAACATACTGAAGTGTTCTGGTGTAGGTGCAATCATTTGAGCTTCTTTTGCTTCAGCCTAGGCATGGAGAACTGCTGAGACTTGGCAAGCTCAAATTATTCAAGCTTTGCAACACAATGTGCCTCATGACTCATGAGGATATTTTCTCTCTTATAGGGTACGTCCAGGAGATCACCTCCTATATTGGGGAAGCTGTCTTGGAAGTGTCTAGATTGACATGTAAATGTTCAGCAACAATGGTTACAGCACGTTGTGCCTTGTGGTTGAAGATTTCCGATACAGTTTCTGCTTCCAAAAAAATTTCTAGTATACTTGTTTTTTCAAGGGATCCCTCCACTTTGGTCCAGAGTTAGACAAAATTATCAGCCATGCCTCTGGAGGTAAAAGTACCTTTTTACCTCAGAATAAACCTAAAAGGTTTGACAACATGAAAAGGGCCTAGGTTCACTAAAGTTCGAAGAGCGCTGAAAATGTCGATGTCCTGTCGGAGTGGTGTCTATGGCACGTTGATAGTATTCACTAAAGTGTCTACGACATCACGTCACCATCACTCTGACAGATATATGCCCACATCGACATCAATCTGACAAGTTTAGGAATTCTCATTCATCACATCGACAATGGCATATTTCCTTCAGAAAATGAATCATAATGACTTCTTTCCATATGGAAATGCTGAATAATGAGGCCATTTTAAATGCAAGGTGGTGTGTTGATATGTTAATGTGACACTTCAACACATTCACTAAACTCTGATAGAAGCCTCTGCTGTCGGAATTCACAGTCTTAACTTTGACAACCTGAGGTTAGCGAGGTTGGGATCTCCCAGTACTTTCCTATGCATTTAGAAACCTCAATAAATCAGAAGCAGGGAGGGCTGTGAACTGTTTTTGATGTGGAAGGGATTTCCTCCCTTCATACATCGCGAACACTACGATAATTCTGAAGTTTAACAGCATTCTCTCTGCTTCCCTACTTGGACAGTAGAGGAGTAAAGAGAAAGCTTTCAGCACCATGGACATCATTGCCTGCCATAGGAATGTGCATTGCTCACCCCTGTGGCAGTCAAAGGGTCAAAAAATAAATAAAAGTACAACAAGCACTACGTAATTATTCCCATAGCTAAGTATCATATATTATACATGTTGTGCACTCCCAGGGGAACATGACTGGGGGTCACACAGCATCTGTGGAGTTTTGTGGCTACCACTTGCCCCCCAGCCTTGTTCCCGTTGAAATCCCTTCCTCATCAGTTCACAGCCCTCCCTTCTTTTGCTGTTAAACTTCAGAATTGTAATAGTGTTGGTGATGTGAGAAGGGAAGACATGGCTTCCATATCAACAGCACTTTGACAATCCTGTATGCTAATAAGGACCTTCTTCACCCCTCCCCTTGCATCTGAAAACGTTAGTGAATTATATCAATGTGTGTGTACATCGAAATGTTGAAGTGTTTTGAACACAATGACAAAGTCATATCATCATAGCATCGACCATTAGTGAATCTAGGTCAAAGTCTTTTATTAACATAGGTAAATCTTCCTCCAGACAAAATACTGCTCATTCATCTGGAGGTTCCATTCTTTTAATAGAGCAAAATCTACTTGGACACAAAAGAAACATGTATCCAAGGCATCAGATTCCAAACCCACCACAACATGAAGTTTGTTGTATAGAGTCTCCCACAAATCCTTCTCTAGGGGTAAGACTCAGACACTTCATTTAACAATGAAGGAAGTAAATTTCAGACCAGTGGGTACTTTAACTCATTCAAGAAGGGTAAAGAATGTGTTTCACAACCCTAACACTTTGTTGTTTTTTCATGTCCAGGGTACCAAAAGAAGAGATGTTACAGGAAACCTTTCATCAGGCAACCCATCAGTCAGTTTCTAGACAGTGGGGTGATAATCCCAATACAAAAAGAACAATAGTTAAAATGCTTTTATTCCAAACTTTTTATGGTACCCAAAAAAAGACTGAGGATTCCGTCCTATCTTTGGACCTGAAAAAATTAAACACAGTTTCTCAAAGTTCCCATTTTCAAGATGGAGTCTATCAAATCAGTGATAGCAACTATGGAACCAGAAGAATTTCTCACATTCTTAGACTCAAAGATGCTGCGTACACATCCCTATATGGCCCAAACACTGGAAATATCTCAGGTTTACCCACCAAGACCAACACTTTCAATTTATGTTTCAGCCTAGCCACAGCTCCAAGAGTTTTCACCAAGGTGATGGCTCGACTTATGGCTCACCTCAGATCCATGGGAGTTAATCTGACTACATACCCGGACAATCTGTTGCTAAAGACTCCATCTCAGGAGCTAATTCAACAACATCTTTATCTTACTCAGTTATCTATGAAGAATCACAGTTAGATCATAAAACTAAACAAGTCCCAGCTAATACCATCTCAGCAGATCCTGTTTCTAGTTCTGTTATTCAATATCAACCTTCAAAAGGTGTTTATTACCCCAAGAGAGAATTTTGGATCTTCAGGACAAAGTCCAATACTTTCCCTCCCTTCCAGAAGTTTGTCAGGAACTGCATAAAGATTGTGGGAAAAAAGGTAGCCACAACAGAAGCAGTCCCTTTTGCTCAGTTTCACTTAATGCCTCTTCAATTGGATCTAATCTGCAATTGGTCCAAAAATCCAACCATCTTCCTCACATTTTGAAGATATCACAGTCCAAGAGACAATCCCTACAGTGGTGGCTCATAAGTTCAAATCTCCTCACAGGGAAACTTTTCTCTATAACAGAGTGGAATATAGTCACAACAGACACCAGTCTGTTCAGGTGGGGAGCAGTGTGCAATCATCACTCCATTCAAGAGCAATGAACTCCATAGGAGTCCCGTCTTCCCATAAACATTTTGGAGTTACGAGCAATATACAATGCACTATTGTCACAGACTTCAGTCCTGAAGAATCTTCCTATTTGATTCAGTCAGGCAATGCCACAATAGTGGCATACATAATCCATCAAGGAGAAACAAAAATCAAAGCTGCCTGGATGGAAGTAGAAAAACATCTTCTCTGGCAGAGAACCATGTTCCAGTATTGTCAGCCATTTACATTCCAGTAGTAGTGGAGAATTGGAATGCAGATTACCTCAACCTTCAGACCATAGACCCAGGGAATGGGAACTAAATCAGGAAATATTACTTCAGAAAGCTCACAGATGGAGAGTTCCAAACATAGAAATGATGTTGGCAAGAAGAAACAGAGAACTACCAACATTCTTTTCAAGAGCAAGGGGTCTACAAGCAATAGCAGTGTATGCCCTAATAATTCCATGTAATTACAGTCTAGTGTATGTCTTCTCTCCACTAGCTATGATTCCCAGACTCCACAAAATAAAAGAGGAGAAGGTGCACATCATTCTCATTGCTCCATTTTGGCCCAGGATGTCTGTTTCACCACCTCAAAGACATGTCATTGACAGAGCCATGGAGTCTACCTCAGATTCCAGACCTCATCTCTCAAGGATCAATTCTCCACCATAACTTAGCCTCGATTTGATGCTGTGGAACTTGAGATCCAAATCTTGAAGAACAAAAGCTTAATTTCTCCAGTAATTCAAAACATGCTCAGGGCTTGCAAAACAATATCATCTAAAATATATCACCGAGCTTGGAGAATCTATTTTTCTTTCTTTGCTAGGAAAAATCTAGATCACTCTTCTTTCCATTTTCCATCACTTCTAGAGTTCCTGCAAACAGACCTAGACAAAGATCTACTTTTCTTCAAGGGGTCAACAGGATAGTTACCCCATGTAGACATCCCATTCCACCATGGAATTTGAATTTGGTGTTAGTGACTCTTCACTCCTCTCCATTTGCGCTTTTGTCATCAGCCTTACGGTGATTGTATCTAGAAGGAGTTTCAGAACTGCATTTTCTTTTATTTCACCACACCTTATCTTACATAAAGTTAAAGTGGTTCCAGACTTTCAACCTAAAATAGTTTCTGCCTTCCACATAAGCCAAGAAGTGATACTCTCTTCCTTGTGTCCTAATCCATCTAAGAGAAAGCTCTTCATGCTTTAGATGTAGTGAGATGTTTAAGACATTATGTCCAAGTCATGCAATCTTTTAGGACATCAGACACCTTGTTTGTGATTCCAAAAGGTCCTAAGAAGGGTAGACCTGCATCCAAAGCACCCATTGCCTCATGGCACAAACAGGTTATCAGACAAGTTTACAGACTAAAGTCTGTTCCAGTACCTTTCAGAATCACAACTCATTCTACTAGATCCATTAGTACTTCATGGGCCTCGAAGAACCAGGCTACTGTTGACCAGTTGTGCGAAGCTGCTACTTGGTCATCTGTTCACATGTTCCCAATGTCTATTTACTAAGTAAACATTTTCGCATCTCAACATGCTAGTTTTGGCTGAAAAATTTTGCAGGACATAGTTCATTAGTTTTCTTCCCTCCCACTAACTGTGGATGACGTTGGAACGCCCCCACGGTCCCTGGATCCCTCAATGATGCTAGAGAAAGTGGGATTTTTTTTTACTTACCGATACATCCTTTTCTTTTACGCAGAGCTTCCCACCCACAGAAAACTTGTTGAGTGAGGAGGTATTGCCTTTTCTGGTAGATCTGTCTCCTGTTCCCTTTCTGACTGAAGTCAGTTAGGCAGGGGTAGGGGTTAGCAGCTAGGACGTAGGAGGGGTTTGTTTAGAGTCCCCTCCCTCCTATAGGCACGCTGCTTAACCCCATGGTCGTTTCATCCCTCAATGGACTAAGAGAAAGGAATTGATCTGTAAATAAAAAATCTCATTTATTTCCTAATTTTATGTTTATGATAACATATGTTGTCACGTAATGCAAAATCCAACTTTTGTCAACCCTTGCATGTTCCAGATGTCATGAAAGCCTTTACAGCACATTTGAGATGTCGTTAACATTTAATGGCTTAGAATCCATTTAAAAATGTCCATCACAAAATATTCATAGCATTTATAACTAAATAGGAAATTTATCATTGTAATAATGCTTAACCCTTTGTGTGCTTTGCACTGCATTGGACACCCCTCTGGCACTTTAAAGATATGAGAACAAAAATGCTCACATTTGTCTAGAATCTCTCAAGCGGTATATTCTCACCAAGCCACCAGTACCGAAGATTATTATTATAAGATGTATAAATATGTATCTGGTAGAGAAAATAGTGATACAGAAATAGAACTCTGATTAGAGGGTTAAAGATATAATATTGTTTCAGTATATCTAAGAATTGTTGTGGTGTTTTGGAGGGGTCTGTCAAAGGATGGAATTGGCAGCCTAATATGCAGTATCACTCCATGTAAGTCAGGGGTGGGAAAGCTATGGGTCTCCAGGGGAGAGATGCGCCCTAATGGTCAATACTATGGCAATATGTGTCTGCCAGTGTGTGGCAAACACATCGCCTTGGTGACAGAGACATATATCGCCATATGCATTAAGATATAGGGCTGGAAGGGGAGACAGAGAGAACCTGTGATCATTAGCATGTCATTATTTCTGTAATATCTCTCCAAAAGGTGTCAGTATGACTAATGTATGACTAATATATGTGTCAATATGAATATTATAAAGCTGTCTGAGGTACAACAGCTTTAACTCTTTGAGTACCCTAACCCATCTCTGTCATATAGCATGTATTGGATTGTTTCCCTCTAGTATCTTGTGCACATCTACACATAGGAATATGGGAACATAACTAAACATACTGCTCTGTGTCACTGTTCAATTGCATTAAAAATCTTCTGCACCATATAGCAGTAGGGAAAAGAAAATTAAAACTTGCAATTGCTTTCCCTCATTGTAGGAGATCAGAATGTTTAGTGTGTATATAAGTATTTCACATTGCTCCACAAATAAAACTCAAATTAATATTTGTATACACTTCTTTATATGTGTTTGTAAATTAGTCTGGGCAACTAAAATACTTTGGTCTTCTTCTAAATAATTTCTTTAATTACTTAAATGCTTTCAATAGGTCCTTATTTTTTGTTCCATCACTATATTAAGGCGGGGTTGTGACCATGGCTGTAGCTGCATAGAAAGCTACAGGAAGATCCCAACTTCTCCAACCTCATATAGTGATGGGCCAAATAAACAACTATGTTTTGGCAATGTTGTTGCATTTGTGGCATATTCAGGGATATGATGGTGACGATATTGTCAATTTGTCATCAACGCAGAAATGACAAAAGATTACCAAACTGTCCCCTTATCAAACAGGGATCACCTTGTGCTGTTGTTGTTGAATTACATCTCCCATCATCATCAGATGGCTATATTTGATGGCTGTGGATTATCGGAATTGTATTCCAGCAACAACTGCAGATTCACAGTTAGCAAGCCTGTAATCTAAACCAATTACTTTGTTACTATTGAATAGGAAAAGCAGGGTTAGCAAGAAAAAATAGCAATTATTAATAAAATTTCACTTGCTTAAAATGCATAAGTTATCAAATGATGCCTTTCTATGTGTCTTTTTACATCATGTCTTGACATGGACTGGTCTTGGATTACTTATTATAATTATAGTGCATCTTACTACGTAGGTGTCATTGCCAGGGATGTTTTGTTTGTCAAAAAGTGCACAGTCTTTGTGACAAGGAAAAAACATCCCAGTCTCTGTTATAGTTCACATATTATGGTTCATCTGGGGCTCCAGAACAGAAAAAATATTTGTTTGTAATGGACCTTGAAATATCTCAAACCCACCGTAGCCTGTGTTAAAAGTATATTATCTACCCAATGTTTGCAGGTGGTCTCTAAATTCCGAGTAATATTTAGCAAGCAGCAGACAATGAGAACCTTCCCTGTATATGATTCTGGAATGGAAGCAAGTGATGGATGGGGCTTCAGAGATTCAAGCATGGCCATGAAGAAGAAGGCCAACTGGATTCCATTTGTAAAGGTATAGCAGTAGATCTCTTTCATGTTTAATCTTGGAACTCAGCAATGTTTACCTATCTACAATAATGTTTCGTCTCCCATTTCGGCATGGCAACTGCAAAACATTAACTTAGATCAGTGGTAGTTGACCTTTTGTTCTCCAGCTTCTGGAGACTACAACACCGATCATCCTAAACCAGTTGTTTCGGTAAGATGGGAAGTTCCAGTCCCCAACAGCCTACGCCATCCAAACTAACCCTCAATATTTTGTAATCATGCCATATTTAGTTATGATTCCTATATGAACAAAATCTTCCTCTAAGTTTTTATTTCTTTTGGTATGTAAAAATGTAAAACCCCACAATTGCCATATGTAGAGACAATAAAAAACAGAGTTACTGGCAGAGTAAGAAAAAGAGCGCATGCATTAAAGGGATAGTAATGTTTCATAATAAAAGCAGCTCTAATTAATCTTCATAGTATTTGGGCCTTGGAGAGTGTTATTTCAATTCTATCAGAGTTGTAGTTCAAGAGTAATTTAATGATAAAACATCCCTCTCCTGCCCCTTCTACTGATGTAACACTGCTCAGATTAGAGCAGCAGGATGTGTCCAGGTAGATTGCAGAGATGGACAATCTTCAATTAAGATAAGAGAAAAAGGTGAAAAACCTGTCAAGGGGGCAGGGCTTTCATTGTTCTCACATTAAGAAAATTGACCCTTGATGTGAGCTGTCTGGTCTATGGACTGGATTCCACATCTGGGGAGTGGGGGCTTACACTAGGTAAAAGGGGTGGGAGGGGGAAACTTAATCATTCAATTACTCTTGAGCTGCAACTCTCTCAATATTGAAATAATACTCTCTACGGCTCAAATACTATGAAGATTAATTGGAGCTGCTGTTTTTGTGAAACATTACTATCACTTTAATGATTTATTTTTATTTTCCTCTTAATAGAAATACTTCCTTGAGATATCTGGGACAAACCTCTTCACTTGAAATAATCATAATAATTTAGATAAAGACTGGTTTTCCTCCCTTATATCTGACCACTAGCTATTGTACTGTCTCCCTGACCGTCTTTCTTTTTTTGATATTTGATATTTTTGATATTTTATAACCTCCATTTGTCATGTATTTTGTCACATTAATATCAAGATGAAATATTTAGATTTTAAATTTGTTCCAGAGAGCAATATGTGTCATTGACATCTTAGACACATTTAATATCATCATCATGGACTCGTATCTTTTTTATCAACCTCATCAGCCATGTAACTGTCAGGTTTATCTGATTATAGTAGATAATTGCTGCAATGTGCTACAATTAATGTGTGAGGACTCATGCGTGTGTGTATACCTGCAACTGATTGGATCATGAATTAGGTATTTAAAGTGGAACTAACATCAAAAATTAAAACACATAATATCAAAGTGAACTTAAAAATGAATGAATTGAAATAAGTAATGTAAACCATAAGGAAAACCTATTGCAGTTTAAAAACATTAGCTATTTAGTTACCCTTAAGCAAAGGATGGTATGTTGACAGGAGAACCAGCTGGAACAGTAGCAGTTGCTATTGACTTGTTTCATTATCAAATAAGGAATCATCATTATAGGATAGTAAACTTAAAATAAAGGCATATGATAAATTAAAGTTTGTAAACTAAAATATTGAGATAAAAATTATTACAATGCATCTCTCCCCATCCACTGTCCCTTTTCTTCCTTTTGCATTGCCACACCTCAGCACCTTCACTCCCTCTCACAGGCCTCCCATTGCCTCCTAATCCCATCCCTCTATCACTGTTCCTTTTCTCCTTCCCACATAGCCTCTATAACCTCCTCTTCCCATGACTCCACACCTCTGAACCTTCTTTCCCTGCCACATCCCTTCCCAACCTCCTCCCCCCAACAGCTCTCCCCCTTCGGCAAACACTCATTTTGTTCATTCCTTCCATACTCCGTCTTCTCTGTACTATTTCATTTTTTTTTCCGCCCATGGCAATAATCATTGCTGTCTTTTTTTCTGTTACATTGATAGCTTTTGATTTTATATATCACCCAGATTGGTTGCTGCCAATCAGAGAGCAGATTTCAACCTGTCCAAGGCTGACCAGAAAGATTGATACATGACTGGAGTGGAGATACCTACTCACTGGTAGCAGACATGCTAACAGTAGAGAGAGACCCATGATCTAGGTTTGCGTGAGCAAAAAAGTGACAAAAAATACAGATTAAAAAACTCATCTTCATCAAGGGAATCTTAACATATTTTAATTGCATTTCCCGAGCTCCATGAACAACAGGTACACTCTGCAAATATGCTTGTATTTATATGGTTTTGCATGGAATTCTAGGAATGCAATGAAAAAACTGTGAGACTTGAATCCTTTGTTGGATATTGGTTTTTGGATCTGTTTCAGACATGAAAATGTACACTATTGAATTTTAGTACGCACAGTACCACAGTCTCCGCTGATTGCCAGGCATACTGCCTCTTGCAGTTCCAGCCTGTATTTTGCTTTGTACTTTGATATGGGTTCAAGCTTAAAAGTGACATCATCATTGGGAACTCCAGCCAACAGAAGAGTGTAATGGCTCATGAAATAATAGATGTAATTAAATGTAAGCTTATGTATTTAGGCTGCAGAAACAAACACGCTACTTATTCTCTGAATGAGAAACTACCTGGGGAATCCTCGTTAGAGAAAAACTTAGGAATACTGATAGACCATAGACTTCACAGCCGTACAGTATCACTCAGCTGCTGTGAGAGCATTTAGGGTACTATCCTGCATAAAAAGGGTATACATGCATGGGAAGAGAACATAATTCTACCTCTGTATAAATCCTTGGTAAGGCCTTATCTGGAATATGGAGTACAGTTTTGGGTAACAGTTCTTAAAAAAGACATGACTGAACTTTAAAAAGTGCTGAGGCATGCAACATAACTGATAAAGGGATCGGAGGATCTGAGTTATAAAGAGAGACTGGCCAAACTGGGTTTGTTTACATTAGGGAAGAGACATCTAAGGAGTGATATGGTTATCATTTACAAATATATTCAAAGTTAATAAAAAGTACTCTCTAAAGAATTATTTACTCAAAAGCATAAAACAAGAGGCCATCCATTAAGACTAGAAGAAATACACTTCCAAGTAAAACCGAGACAGGATTTTTACAGTAAGGGTAATAAAGTTATGGAATTCTTTACCTTGGGATGCTGTGTTTGCAGATACTGTAATTGTTTTCGAAAATGTAATGGATACCTATCTAGCATAGAACAATATTATGAATTATGACAGTTTGTTTCAAATCAGATAGGATGTTAATCCAGGGAAATATCCGATTTCCATTTGGAATCAGGAAGGAATGGTTTTGCCCACTTGGGGCTTAATTGGAAATTGCTTCAATGTTTTCTTTTGCCTTCCTCTGGATCAAAGGGCTAATCTGGCATGGGCTGAACCTGATGGCTGAATGTCTTTTTTCAGCCTCATCAAGTATCTTATTATGTTGGCTAACATGAATATAGATGATTTTGAAAGCTCTTTCAAAATCAAAATGAGCCTAATCATTATAAAGTGTCAGTTCCACTTTAAGGAGATCTAACACTGTGTAATGACTTGGATTATTTGGAAATGGCTTTCAAAATCGCCTATCTTTTTTTTTTTTTTACATACTTTATTTATAATGGTGGTTTAGATGGTATTTAGCTTTATTTGCCAGTTTAATGCACATTAGACAGTACTGGCTACCATAATCTTAAGTATCAGATACAAACATTTCACTCTTCCTCCCAACTGCCACTTCCTTCCAGGAAGTACCTGTTTATTTGCATAAATAAAGCAAATAACCAAAGCTAAATAATAACTAAATCTAAATATCTCAGAAACCACAGTTCTGCTTCAAGTTATAGACTTCACTTCTTTAGCCAGCCCTCAGCTCCCTAACAACTACAAGGGTCAGTTTCCTGACCCCAACAATGACTTATTTTGGGGCTCCCATAGGAGCTTACTTATTAACACATAACAGTGTCCCTTTAATAATAAATGTACTCATATGCTCTATATCAAGAAGGCTGCATTTTATTTGCATGTCATTTTGTGTATTTGCATGCTCCTGTCTTTAACTTTTTATAGAGAACTTAATAGATATTTTATACACATGCAAAATGTTTTCAATATATATCTATATATATAACATGTTGACCACAGAACATTTATAATTGTCTTGTAGATTAAACCCAGACGTGAGCCATGGCAACAGAAATGTTTAACAAAATTAAAACAACTCAAGAGAGTGGATGAACTGTTACGTCTGCAGTCCCAGTTTCTGGAGGTAATGCATTGTTTAGGTTTCATCAGTAATAATTTTAGGCAGTGTTCAGGGGTGCAATACAGGTACTGCAGAGGGTACAGTTGCACCTTGGCCCAACATCCAAGGGGCCCCTGGGTCCAGTAGGTTCTAGTTCTAGTTATATGGATCCCCTTCCCAATGTATGATTCACTAATAATGCAATGCTTGTACTTTAGTCTGATGCTGTTATCCATACTTGGGAACTTTCTCTTTTAGGGACTCCTCTGGTACAGCTGGGGCATATAATTGAAGTGAAGTGTGGGCAAAAAAGGGGCAAAACTTACTCATGAGTGGGGTGGGGCTTACTGGGTGCATCACAAAAGTAGGCGGGAAGTGGGAGGAACTGGGTGGGGAAGGAGGAGAAGTGGGAGGAACAGGGTGGGAAGGAGCAGAAGTGGGCAGAACTTCAGAGCATCCACATCCATAAAATCAGCCACTGTCCACAGAGACCTGATAAAGCACTGTCAAAGTCGTAGTCTCCGGGACAAATCTGGAGAGTTCCCAGGTATGCTGTTATCCCTGTCCTGTATTTTTCTATTGTGCTGTTACTGTTTCTGTAAAGTGCTGTGTACATGTGTTGTCCTATAACAATAAAGATACATGCATACATAATACATGTTTGAAAATATTTTTGTGATGGGGGACACAAAAAAAATGTTTGCACAAGGGCTGTCCAATTACATGTTACACCACTGCAAGTATTCATGGATTTGCTTTATTCATATAACACCATAAGAGGAAGGGCAAAACGGGTAGAAGAAAGGGCAAACCCATTGATTTAAATGAGGTTTTCAGCCCCATGAATTTCAGAGAGGTCTCCACTGACTGATTTTATTAAAATCAGTGTGGTGCACACCTCTTTGGACTCAAAGTGTTAAATCAATAGGCATCTGGGGAATGTTGTTGTATTCCGTACAGTGCTGTTGATTTGCCCTGATTGCACCACTTTGCCTTTATACATAAGACCCAATAAGCATTCTGTATAGGGGCAACATGGAGCAATTCTGGGGCAAACCGACTGAATTATCGGGGACAAGTAAACATTCCACAAGTTGGTTAGTTCAGAATTGCTCCACTTTGCTTTTATACATAAGGCCCATTATTCAGTAAAACTACAATAAACATAGATACATCAATTTTGACAGCAGATAGGAAACCGTTGGCCCATCCAGTCTGGCCATTTTCTTGTTCAGATAAATTAAAGTCTTACATTGTTCTCAGAATAGACTTATTTATGTATAGTATATCCGAGGAACGGTTCATTCTTGTACTGTATTAGCCTTTGCCACTTCAGCTGGGAAGCTGTTCCATGAATCTATCACCTTTTCCATAAATTAGTACTTACGCATGTTACTTTTTAATTTTCCATCTTCTAATTTTCTCATGTCCTCTTGTTACCTCCAGAACGTTATTAAATCCTTCAACCCCTTAAGGACCTATGACGTGCTATGACCATCATGGGAAAGTTGCGTTAAGGACCCATGAAGCTCATAGCACATGATGGAATTTAGGGGTCCACGTGCAGCTGCCCGCCGCTCAGGGACTCCTCAGTGCACTTAGAGAGAAAAAAAAATCTCTGTGGTCCTTGACTGCTGACCACGAAGCCAGTCATTAAGGAGTTAACATATGTAAATGTTTGTATCATTTTCCCCTCCTCTCTTTCAACCTATAATATCAAGGTCTTGTATCCTTGTATGTTTTGTCATAAATGCCTTGAACCATTTTAGTGTCTCTTTTTTTTAACTGACTCACATTTATTAATGTCCTTTTGGGGATGTGAACTCTTCAACTGTACACAGTACTCCAAGTGAGATCTCTCTCTCTCTTTCTGTTGCTAACATTTCATATACAGCCCAGTATCTAGTTTGCTTTTCACACTGCTTTACTGCAAAGTCTGCATACGTTCAAGCCATCTGAAATATTCAGTGTCAAAAGCCTTATTCTTCTGCAGTTGTTATCAGCAAAGATCCATTACATCTGTATTCTGCCTATGGGTTTCTGTGCTCAAAATGCATTATCTTGCATTTTGTCACATTAAACTTTAAATCCTATACTCTTGTACATTCCTCCAATTTTCTCTAAATCACTGTGCATTTGGAGTGTCAACCTTGTCTTAGTCTTTGTGCCATCTACAAATAGACACACCTTACCTTAAAGGGGAACTTTCAGATAATAGCAAGTCACCATGCATTCACTAAGTGCACGGCGACTAGTTTGAAAATAGATGTCTTACCATAAAAAAATAGATGTGTCTAAAGGAATCCATCCTGTTTAGGGACTGACGGGCAGGTTAGTGCAGTCTGTGCTCCTGTACTGTCAGTCCCTTCCGGTGACCATATGATGCAAAGCTGTCTACTCAATGGAGACCGGGACTGACGGCGCAGGCGCACAGGCAAGCTGTTTGCTTGCTAGCCTGGCTTCCGGTCTCCAAACGGGACGGATTCCTTTAGGCACATCTATTTTTTTACGGTAAGACATCTATTTTCAAGCTAGTAGCCATGCATTTAATGAATGCATGGCGACTTGCTATTATCTGAAAGTTCCGCTTTAAATACCATTAGATATTACTAATGAGGATATTAAAGATAACAGGACCAAGCACTGACCCCTGAGGCAAGCCTCTAGCAACCCGTCTTTCCTCTGATTACAGTTTGTTTAATAAGACACACTTTTGCCTGTCCTTCATCCAATTAGTCCAGTAAACTAATTCGTCCAGTAAACTATCCTTGAATTTAATCCTAAACTATGCATCATAAGAATCTACTTACTATGAGAGACAGTGTCAAGCTTTATTAAAATCCAAATAACCTAACCTGTTTCCCCATTCTTGTCTATTATTTGAATGACAGTGTGTTTTTGGGGGCTCAGGGGGCTTCGGGTACTGTTGGGGTACTTTTTAAGGGAAAGCTACAATTCTCATGAGCGCTTGCTTCGCACGCTTGTTTCTGATTGGCTCCCGTTGCGGACGCCATTTTCTGCCTTCCCTTCAAGAGTATCCTATACAGGGTTTGGACTCTCCTTCTCTCCTCAACAGATTAACCCTTCACCTGCCAGATAAGTGCAAATTAGCGATTATTAATCTTGCACACTGTATTTGGTTGTTTCCTTATACTGTTAGACGTTTTGATGCTGTGAGAATGTCAACTCCGTTGGAACGTGGGGCTAGACCTAAGACTAAGGATAATGGGGTGCCTGTGTCCCCCATTACGCATTGCTCCTCATGTCAATCAGGGTTGCCTAGAGAATATTCAGGTAATTTATGCCCAGCATGGGCTGCTGCCCCTGAGTCTCCCCCAGGGACCTTCAGCCATGCACTAGAGCCACTGTGGATGCAAGAGTTTAAGGCCACTACAAGAGACCTATGGTCTATCTTACAACTCCTTCCATCCCAATTGCAGGGGGTCTTCCAGTCTTGGCAGGCCCCTACTCCTGTCAGATCTCCCCTGCCAAAACTGCAGGGTGTACCTGACGTATCGGACTCCTCTGAGGAGGAACTGTTGGTGGATTCCGAAGAGGGGGAATGTTCAGCAGTGGTGTCCTCCCAATTCTTTGGGGACCCCTTTGAAGCAAACCATAATCCCTCGACTGAGGGCCTGATCAGAGCAGTATTAACCATACTAAACATTACTTTGGTTCCTGAGGCTCCTACGGACCCCTCTGATGTATTTCAGGAGCCAAAGAAAGAGTCTACATTCTTTCCACCCAACTCCACTCTTGACCGTCTTGTGTCTGATGAGTGGAAGTCTTCTGACAAGAAGCCTTCTGTATCTAAGAAGTTTGCTAAGCTGTATCCCGTTTCTGAAACGGCCTTAGCTCTATGAGCTCATCCACCCAAGGTGGACGCGGCAGTTTCTAGACTTTCTAAGTCCACCTCTCTGCTAGTGCAGACGCTTCTGTCCTTAAGAACTGGACTGACAGGAAGCTTGAGACCTCCCTGAAGGCCATCTTTGCTACAGCAGGCACTTCATTACATCCGGCGTTCGCTGTGGCTTGGGTGGAGAGGGCCATTGCAGTTTGGACAAAACAACTGACTGTGGCTGTCCATCAGGGAGCTCCTACTGCTGACATTTTGTGGCTTCTCACCAACATATCTGAGTCTCAGCATTATGTTTCTGCTGCTATCTTTGACACCATCCGCATGGCTGCTAGAGTCTCTACCATGTCTGTTATTGTGAGACAGGCTCTTTGGCTTAAAATCTACAGACACTACTTCCAAGAAAGCCTTTCATTCTCTACCCTTTCAGGGAATGTCTTTGTTTGGGCCAGAGCTTAAGGACCTCATTAGTGAGGCCACAGGGGGTAAGAGTACCCTGCTGTCCTTAGTTCCTAGGAAGAAGCCTCCAGTCAAGTGAAATAGTTTTTTTACGCCCCTTTCAAGCTGAGGCAAGTGTTACAAACCAGGTGGTTCCCCAGGCTCCGCGCCCCTCCTCCAAGCCCCAACAACAATGGAGGGCCAAGCAGTCCTCCACCAAGCCCAAGGCTTCCAAACCTCCTTTGGCATGACTCGCCGAACCCCAGTCCCCATGTGCCAGTGGGTGGTCTTTTGCACCACTTCCTCAGTGTCTGGATAGACACTGTGGCGGATCCGTGGGTTTTGCAAGTTGTATCAGAGGGGTACAGGATCCCTTTCACCTCTCTTCCTCCATTGAGGTTCTTTCCTCCTCACACTCCTCAGGGAGTAGAGAAGCACCATCTTTTCAACTGCGCCATCCAGACCCTTTTGGACAAGAAGGTTCTGGAACCGGTTTCCGTGCTGGAAATGGGTTTGGGTTTTTACTCCAACCTGTTTGTGGTTTCCAAGAAGGACGGTGGCTTTTGTCCAATTTTGGACCTTAAGAATCTCAGTTCCTTTGTGGTTAAGACTCATTATCACCAGGAGTCCCTGAGGATGGTCATAGTGGCCATGTCTCTTGGGGAGTGTCTCGCCTCCCTGCACCTTCAGAATGCCTACCTGCACATAGCTATCCATCCAGAGAGCCAGCAGTATCTCCGGTTTGCTTGCGACCAAGGGCATTTTCAGTTGTCTGCTCTTCCCTTCCCCCAGGTCTTCAATCGCATTTTAGGTGTCTTAGTGTCTGTCCTCCACCGGGACAGCATCAGAGTTACTCCATTGGAACTCCTTCATCAGCAGGTCAAGGACTGCATTCACGCATTTACCCATCACGGATGGATCCTCAACATGGACAAGTCGGACCTTGTACCATCTCAGAGACTAGTATTCCTGGGTCTCCTCTTCGACACCAAGCAGGGCATGGTGTTTCTCATGGACGAGGTGGCCCAACAGATTGTCCACAAGGTGTCTGCTGTTCTGGCTTACGATCCAGTTCCAGCCAAGAAGTTGACCTCTCTAGTGGGGTAGTTCATTTCCACCATAGAAGCGGTTCCATTTGCCATGGCTCACACCAGCGAACTCCAGAGGTTTGTGATCCAAGTGTGCAGGGGTCAGCCGGACCTACTGAAGGTGTCGGTGTCTCTTCCCCTTCACGTGGAGCTGAGTCTGTCATGGTGGCTCAACCTCTCCAGTCTGCTGAATGGCAGTCCCTTCCTGATATCCTTTTGGATTACCGTGACGATGGATGCCAGCCTCTCCGGCTGGGGAGTGGTCCTGGGTCACATGAATGCCCAGGGTCGGTGGTACCTGGAGGAATTTCTATACGTTGGGGCTACGGGCGATATTTCATGCTCTTCGCTACTAGGCACACCAGTTAGAGGGATGCCCAGTCAGAGTCCAATCCAACAACACCACAGCCGTGGCCTACATCAACAAGCAAGGCGGTACAAGAAGTCTCGCAGCTTGGTTGGAGGTCAAAGCTATTTTAGCCTGGGCAGAAGAACATGTTCTTGCCATATCCACAGTTCATATTACTGGCGTAGACAATGTTCTAGCGGACTTCCTAAGTCGACACACAGTGAACAGCGGAGAGTTGGAGCTGCATGAAGAGTTGTTCAACCTCATTGTGCGAAAGTGGGGACTTCCTTGCATCGACCTGACGGCGACAAGGCACAATCTGAAGGTCCCGCTGTTTTGCTCCCACTGGAGGAACCCTCTAGCTCTAGCAGTGGATGCCATGTCGATCCCGTGGCACTTCCCTCTGGCTTACATCTTTCCTCCCATTCCCATGTTACACAGGGTGCTGCGGAAGCTGCGTCTAAAGCGCTCTGCTGCCATTCTGATCTCTCCTTGCTGGCTCGGCAGGCCTCGTTTATGGAACACCTGGATCTCTCATTGGCGGAGCCCTTTCAGCTTCCCTGCCATCTGGATCTTCTTCTACAGGGGGTACCAGTGGAAGGAGGATGTACATCGTCTGGGTTTGACAGCATGGAAATTGAATCCTCAGTACTGAAGAAGAAGGGTTTTTCTTCAGGTGTGGTGGCCACTATGCTTAGTGCCCGCAAACCTGTTTTCTCTAAGGCGTACCATAGAGTCTGGTCTTCCTTCCTCTCATGGTGCGCTGATATGGATCTTTTCCAGGAATTCAGCGGTCCTGTCCTTCCTACAGGATGGCGTAGACAAGAGCCTCAGCTTGAGTTCCCTTAAGGTTCAGACTTCTGTTCTCTGTTTTCTTTCAGAGATGCATCGCTATCCTTTCAGGGTTTAGCTCATACTCGTCCTGCTTTTATGAATCCTACTCCTCAGTGGGATTTTAACTTGGTTTGGGGCATCCTTCAGCGTCCTCCATTTTAGTCCTTGGCTACTATTTCTCTGTGTATGCTGACTTGGAAAATGGCCTTTCACCTGGCGATTGTGTCTGTTCGCCGAGTAGCTGAGTTACATGCCCTGTCTTGTAGACCACACTTTTTGGTGTTTCACCACCAAAGGTGGTGTCTGAATTTCACATTAATCAGGAAATTGTAGTGCCCTCTTTCTGTCCTGATCCTACATCCGACAAGGAAAGAGATCTTCTCTTGCTGGATGAGGTGCGATGCCTTATGTTCTGTGTGCACCGCACTGAGTCTGTTCGCCAGTCTGACACCCTTTTTGTCATTCCTGAGGGTCCCAAGACAGGGAGACCGGCATCCAAGGTGACCATAGTGTCTTGGATTAAGTCTACTATTCGTAAGGCTTACGAACTGTGGAAGAAGACTGTTCCATTTTGGCTCATTCCACTAGATCCATTTGGGCATCTTACGCTTACAAGAATCAGGCCTCAGCTGATCAGTTGTGCAAGGCTGCCACTTGGTCGTCTGACCACACCTTCTCTAAACACTAATGTATTGATATGCTGGCATCGGCTGATGCTAGCTTTGGGAGGAAGATCCTGGAGGCAGTCTTGCCTGTCTAGGATCTCCTTCGCATCGTCAGTAACTTTTGAGCCCAGCTGGCTCTATTCCTGTTTCTGTTCCTGGTGTGATTATACCCCAGTTTTGTGTCCGTTGACACTTTGTTGTTATTGTTGGGCTATCCATGATCTGACAGTTCACGTATGCTCTGGTGACTTTGGGGGGCTTGCGCCTGGTCCTTGCCTTACTTCCCACCTCTGGGAAACTCAGTGGTTGGACATCCCACAGTTACCAGTAACCTATATTGGACGACACAGAAAAGAGGATTATAGTCTTACCTGTGACTGCACATGGGAGTCCTTTCAGGTTCATTCTCACAGGAGTCTTCTTTTCCCTTCTTACTACCTAGTCACTAGTTAGTGTCTCAAATCTTACTGGAGGGGAGTGGCTAGATGCAGCTAAGGAGAAGAGTTAAGCTCCACCCACCATTCTCTTCAAGAATTGCTCCTGTCTACTTTAAGGGGTGGTCGCCTACCAGTAACCTATATGGACTAAGAGAAAAGGATTAACAGGTAAGACTAAAATCCTCTTATATTTGTAAATCCATGCTGCCATGGATATTGCAAGTCATTGGTATTCAGGTATACAGTAATTATCTGTTTTTATAGCATATTCAATATTTTCCCAACTACCCACATTAGACTCACAGGCATGTAGTTACCAGAGTACTCCCTACTGCCTATTTGTGTAGGGGTACTACACTGCCTTAACAGTAACATTTCTTCTAATTGTTGAGGGTTCATTTTCTTCACAATCTTCTGTAAACACTGAGCAGAAATTATTATTTAGATTGATATTTCATTATCTCCCTGCACATATCTACTACTTTCTGACTATAATCATATTATGTTTCTGTGAATTTCACTCCACTCCACTCTCAACATAAACTGTATTGGATAATTTTCCATTTACATAAACACTTTTTCCTATCCTTCAATACATTTTCTATCCAATTGCAAAGGCTACCTCCTAGCCTTAATTTCTGGATAATTTTCCATTTACAAAAACACTTTTCCCTATCCTTCAATCCATTTTCTATCCAGTTTGCAAAGGCGACCTCCGAGCCTTAATTTCTTTATTTTATACCCCAGCCTCCTGTGTGGCACTGTATCAACTGCGTTTGAAAAATATAGATATACCACATCTACTACTTTACCAATATCTAGGTTTCTACTTACTTCTTCATAGAAGCTTAAAAGATTAGTTTGACAACATCTATTCCTCATGAAACCATGTTGATTCCTGCTAATAATCTTATTTTCCTCTGTGCAATCCTGAATATAATCTCTTCTACCAATTTTCCCACTACAGAAGAAAACAAACATAAAAGGGAGAGTCTTATAGTATAGTATGTTCAATATAAATTAATCAGTATTAGTAGTAGGAGGATTATTACTCACATTCTGACCTTGCTTCTGTTTATACCACATTTATATGGATATCCCATCTTTTAATTTGATGAAAATATAAAAAAAAGGATATAACATTAAAAAAATATAAACATTTTGCATACGTTTTCCTGTCAGGATTTACACACTGTTAGTCCATTTGAAAAAAATACCCCAGATATATTCATTTGCTTTTCCTTATTATGGGAGCACTCCATATGCCTAATATTTCAAACCCTTTTTTTTACATTTACAGGGCAAATATTACAAGATGAATACCATTATTTCCATGCTATAGTTTTTCAATATTTGGCATGAAGATTATAGCTTAGTTGATGGTTTCAGAACCCAAAAATGCCCCATGCATAGGTTTGTCAGGGTTTGGGGGAGCTATGGGGCTCACATTGGAACATGCACATTTCCATTTTCACACATGGAAATTTCACAGCTTGATTAACTGGTGCCATGTCTCATTTGGGGCTGTGTACCAGTGCTCAAGTTTAAAATCCCCCCCCCCCCAAAAAAAAGTGTATATTTTTGAAAAGTAGACAACCTAGGGTTTTATTTTAGGTGCATTTTAACATGTTTCAAGCAGTCATTTTACACCAGTCCCTCTCAAATCCTGCAGTAAGAAAAAAAAAATCAGCATTTTTCACACTTCTATTTCAGTTGTTGCTGTGGATTTCAGACTTAGGATAGTTGCAAATAACACCCCCTCCCCCCAGAGTGAATATTTTTGAAAAGTAGACAACCTAGGGTTTCATTCTAGGTGCCTTGTGACAGTTTTTTTGCAGCCAGTTTACCACCAATCCCTCTAAGTGTTGCTCTGCATTTCATGCATAGCATAATAAGAGACACTTAAAAATGCATTGATTATCATTCAACCACACCTTCTGAGTACAGCAATGCCCCATATACATAGATTTGTCAGGGTTTGGGAGAGCTATAGGGCCAATTTTTGAACAGATGTGGAATTTTCACAGCTTGCTTTACTGGTGACTCATTTGGAGCTGCTTAGCAGTGCTCCACTTTAAAATTTTCCCCAAAAGTGTATATTTTTGAAAAGTAGACAACCCAGGGTTTCATTCTAGGTGTAGTTTCACATTTTTCACTGGGCCACTTTACCACCATCCCCTTTCACAACCTGCAGTAAGAAAAAAATAAATATTTTAAAAAAAGCATTTTTTTCACACCTATATTTCAGAGTTGCTGTGGACATGCGCATGAATAACCCTTTGAGTGCCAGAGTGGTACAGAATTAAGGACCACGGGGCATTTTTATTTATTTATTTTTTTTGCTGAATGGGTTCAAGGATCTTGAATGGCGTGCAGCCAGACTGGGACCCCTGAATTCCATGATGTGCTAGGACCGTCTAGGGTCCTTAACATAAGTTTTCCCATGACGATCATAGCACGTCATGTGTCCTTAAGGGGTTAACATACATAGTAAAATATTTGATAAGGCTGAAAAAAGACATCTGTCCATCAAGTCCAGCCCTTGCCAAAACACCCCTGTTGATCTAGAGATCAACAGAGATCAAACTCACAGGTCTGTAATTCCCATGTTCTGTTTTATTTCCCGTCTTAAATAAAGGCACTACGCTGGCTTAATGCCAATCCTGTGGCACTGAGCCTGTTGTGACAGAGTCTTTAAAGAGTAAAAAGAGTGGTCTTGCTATCACTGTACCGAGTTCCCAAAGAACTCTGGGATGTATGCCATCAGGACCATGTGCTTTTTCAGTCTAAATTTTGTCCAGTCTTCCCATGACCTTTTCTTGTGTTAAAGGGATAGTAATGTTTCACAATAAAAGGAGCTGCAATTAATCTTCATAATATTTCGGCCATGGAGAGTGTTTCAATACTGTCAGGGTTGTATTTCAACAGTAATTTAATTATATAGTATCCCCCCCCCCCACCCCTTTTACTGATGTAACACTGCTCAACTCAGAGCAACAAGACTGTCTGGATGGATCGCAGAGAGGGACAATCTTCAGTGAGCATAAGGAAAAACCTGTAAAGGGGGCCAGGGTTTTCCTTATGCTCTCAGTAAGAAGATTGTCCCTTGCTGCGAGTTGTCCGGTCCCAGGACCAGATTCCATATCTGAGGGGAGGTGGCTTACACTACCTAAAAGGGGCGGGAAGGGGATATTTTAACATTCAGTTACTCTTGAACTACAAATCTGATAGTATTGAAATAACACTCTCCATGGCTCAAATACTATGAAGATTAATTGGAGCTGCTGTTTTTGTGAAACATTACTATCCCTTTAAACCAGTATCTGATAATGGTATAGTTTTATTTGATACTTGTCAAGGCTTTTTCTACCACTTCTTGTTCCCTGGTATATCCCGATGCAAAGAAAGTGTTTAGAACATCAGCCTTTTGCTTATCCTCTTTAATCAGCTCACCCATCTCATTTTTGAAAGGTCCACTCAGGGGAGGGCTGGCAATTTGTGGCCCAGGGGGCAAATACATTCACGTGGCCCATTTCTATTATCGTTCCAGCCCACTGTTCCAGCCCACCCCCCTTTTGTTTAAAATTGGTATTAATGTTGCGACGTAAGTCATGTGATACCACATAGCTTACAGTTGAAATGGGGCTACATTAGTGCACTACTACAAAGCTTACAATTTAAGTAAAGCTTACCTAGTGATACTATAGAGCTTACAATGAAAATGGTTTATGCTACTAGTGTAGCTCCATTTGGATTGTACCTCTTTGGTATCACTAATGTAGCTCCATTTACAGCAGCAATCGGGAGATTTTGTGAGGTGCAGTGGCCTAGCAGCCCAGATATATGACCAGCCCAGGGGGCAATTGCCCCCCTGCCCCCCAGGCCAACCCTCCCCTGGGTCCACTGAACTTCTTAAGTTTTTTGCTATTTATGTATTTGAAAAACTTTTTGAGTTGCATTATTTATCTTTGCTAACCTGCCTTTTTGCAATCTTTGTTTCACTCTCTATTTAAAAAATAATTTTCTGTTCCTTTAGACTTAACCCTTTGAGTGCCAGAGGGGTATGGAACGCATTGCTTCATTGCTTTGCAATGCATTCTGTACCCCTCTGGCACTCAAAGGGTTAAATAGTTTAAATGCCTTTTTTCCATACCATTTCTTTCTTTACATTTGTATTTAACCACACTGGTTGTGATCAACTTCTTATGCATTTGTTCCCCACTGGTATATACTGATGAATATATTTCTGTAACCTAAATTTTAATCCTAGCCATTTTTCCTCAGCATTTTTTCCTTTAAATAATTTATCCCAGTCTATGTGTTGCATTGATGCTGTTAATTTGAAGTTAGCTTTTTAAAATTAAGAGATTTGGTTGAACCTGTACAGTTTTGCTTTGCCAAATTGCTCCTCTGTAGCTTTCTGCCTAAGGCTTTAAGGGCTGTGTATACTAAGTTAAGGAGATGCAATTCTAGAGCAATCCAACTGTACCACTCATAAGAAATGAAAATTCCCAGTAATTTATATTGGGCTTTTAACACCTTGAATGTCAGAAAGATCTTCAGGGCATTGTAGCATCCAAAGAGTTAAAAATCCCATTTAAATCCAAGGGAATTTGCAGAATTTTGTTTTGACCCATGTGGTGCAGCTGGTTTGCTCCAGAGTTGCACTTCTTCAGGATACTGAATACAGCTTAAGTCTTCTAAGCACAGTTTTGAGGAGCTAGCTGTACGGTTGATATAGCAGAGCAGTGTCTATTATTTGGGATCTGGACCGTCTTTATGAGCAGGACCAGACTTCTACAGTATGGTACAAGAGAGAGAAAAACATGGTTGTTCAGCAGCTGATAAGACATTTTCCTTGAACAAACTATTATGTTATGTTTGATCTCTGTGTTCTTTTTACTGTTTATGGAGTGAGTTATTCTATTCAAACAATGAAGAACACCACTGTAAACCAATGCGTTGTTATAGTCAGTACATGTACTCAGATAGAAAAGCCAAAGCATTTATTTATAAATATTAAAATAAACATAAAAACACACATGTTGAGAGTAAGAACATTATTGTGAATTAGCTATAACACATTTGGAGACATTCTGTTTCACTGGTTGTATCTCATAAACTGCAATTTAATTTTTTATATAAAGGTCAGCAAGGCATTTATTACCTGTAATTGAATGTAGCCCAGTATTAATACCTTCTTAAAACAGGAACTTTGTTGACTGGGTAGGTTTAGAGTGCAGGCTTTCCAGTCCACTAAGGTTTGTGCATGCATCATGGATGTTACTTCATATCTACGTGTAAAGATACTACCTTTATTCTACTATTTTTTCCTTCTTTTTCAAAGGCTAACATGTTTCAGCACATTTAAGTGCCTATTTTCTGAAAGATTGATCTCCAGCAATTACTACTCCTCTTTTATCCCAGTATTTCTAGAAAGTCCATTATGGTAGCATACATACTTCCTATACTGATATCATGTAATTTCCCAGAAGATCATGTAAGAGCCCTAACCTCTATCTCATCTGAATACATATTTTTGGATCCCAGTGACAGACAACCAGATCATCATTCCAATGCTGGTCAGTTGGTGACTTTCTTTTACTGACCAACCAATGCTTATAGAGATAATATTTTCAAGCCTGGACTGTTAAGGATGCTTGGACACTTTATGTAGAAAGCACTGTCTGTGGATGCCAGGAATTCCCAAATCAGAGTGCTTGACATATCTTTCTTTGTAACACCATGTAGGTTTCAGGTGCAGAGCAAGTAATGGAGATTCTTCAAGAGCATGCAGCACATGTACTGATCCCTTCTCCTGTTCATGCAGTATCAGGCAAAGGTAGCCTTGATATTTGGCTAAAAATATACTCTCCATTGGATTTTCCACAGGTAGAGTACCATATATATAGCTACATACAGAATGTTTTACTGCTTAACAAAATGTCATTTAGATCAGGAGAGGGCAATGTACAGCCCTCCAGCTGTTGTACTACAAACACCATTATATTCCACCAGCCAACAGCTGGTGGAGGATGATGGGAGATAAAGTGCAGCAATATCTGGCTAGTTTCGTATTGCCCACACCTGACATAGATTCATCCAAACAACTAAAATATGGCAATCTGTCTCTTTTTAGGATGTAAACCCAAGTGAAGTAACATCACCCCAGCAGCCTAGTGGGAAGAGTTTGGATATTGTTACTCTTAATAAACGTCCTGTTTCATCTAGACAGAAGAAAGAGACGGGGTAAAACTTCTTATATGATAATGTGTTTACACATGCTGACAAGCCATTGAACAGGAAAGTAACTACAGATGTATAAAGAACACTGCACTACAATGTCAAATGATCATTCAGCATCATTAAGGAGGCTATGGGTATAGTCCCCAGTTCTGTGTGTTTGGCACTGGAGTAGAATGTACTATAATGTGTACTTAAGCTTTAATTCATCTCAAAGTGATCGGGTTAATGACCAGGTGATGTCTTTAAAACATAATGTGAAGTTCATCCTCTGGGTCCCTGCCAAAGTGTGACAAATGGCTCCCATGTTGCCCAAAAAGCCAGGCCCTTCTATTCTTTGTCTTATAAAGTTGCTATGCTTTAAGCATTCATATATTTGTGTTAATTGTCTATGTCTCTTACCATTCACTCAGTTTATACAAAACTATCCTTTTTCGTGTATTTCCTTACACAGCTTAGTGTCATCAGCAAAGACTGAGACATTACTTTCAATATCCATTTCAAGGGCATTTCAGTACCCCTTCAGACATTAGGCCCAGGACTGAACCCTGTGGTACCCAATTTACAGATAAACTTAAAAAGGTTCAGTTTGCAAAAACTCTCTGCATGCTATCTTTTAAGCATGTCTCTATATACACAGGAATAACATCTCAAACCAATACTTAATGTATGCACTAGCCTGCTGTGAGTTACAGTATCAAAGACTTTTACAAAATCCAAGCATACTTTATCAACAGCAATACCATTGTCCAAGTTACCATTTAATCTTTCACAGAATGCAAGTACATTAGCTTGATATGATATATAATTCATAAAAACAACCTGACACACATCAATAAAGCAGTTATCACGTATTTCTGAATACCTTTGTCTAGTTATGTTTCTAATATATCTTCTACTACAGAAGTCAAACTCACAGGTCTATAATTTCCAGGTTATGATCTTGCCCCTTTTTTGAAAAACGGTACTACATTTGCTTTGCTTTCATCACTATTCCTAATGAGAATGAATCAATAAATATTAGCATAATGGCCTTGCTATAACTGAACTGAGCTCCATGGGTATATGCCTTCAGGTCCAGGTATTATATTGACCATAACCTTTTTTCTTCTTTTTTGGACTTTGTCCTCAGTAAGCCATATACATGATGGGGGGGAGCTATAATTCCCTCTTTGCCTAAAGCCTGTTATTGCAGCTTCTCTTGCACATACAGAAGAACATAATTTGTTTTTGCTTTGATAAAATGAGTAGTAGTAAGTAATAAAAGTCACTGGCAAAGTTAAACATACCAAGCCATAACCCCCATGGGTGGCAAATTAATTGAAAAGTGGCAAAGATTTCCTTGGTCTTTAACCATTTTCTGATTTATCAATGGATGGATTGTATCTGGTGCTTGCTCATTCATCAGTGAGTGAGGACCAGATAGAGCTGATAGTTCCAGCTTGTATATCCCATAGAAATCACTTGTACATATAAGTTGTATGCATATATGAGTGTATCACCGAAATGTCAGCACTTTTAGCCATATTTCCCTGCTATGATTAGCTGCCAGTGACTGCAACAAAGAGCAGTTATCTGATCAGTTTCTCTTCCAACAGTTTAATGAATTCTGTCCATAAAGTCAATTTAGGTCATAATGCATACTAATACACAATGGGGTGAATGTACTTAATGCCAATTTACTATGCTACTTATGCAGAGAATTCTCGTTTTAACAACACTTGTACCAAGGTGAAAGCTGTAGGGCAGTCTATAGGCTTTTCGAGCAGTTCCTTTCCTCTATGTCTTGTTTAATGCTATGCACAATAGAAATGGTTCAAGTTAATGCCATTTTCCTGAGCATGTTATGCGACAGGTGGAAGAGGCTTGCTGGCATTAAAGTAGTAGTGACACTAAGAGTGTGTGCTCCCAAATGCAATACATTGATCATACACGGCAGTACACTAACGTGAAGTGCAGCTACCGGCTTTGGAGGCTAATACCAGTGGAGCTTTGCTGGTGGATTTGTACATTCATCCCTTTGGGACATATGCACAAAAACAAAAGTGGAGCAACTGGTGGGCAGGCCAGCTGTATCATTAGGCAGAAATAAATCTTCCCATCTATTTAAAAGAGACCTTTAACATCTTAAAGGGATAGTAATACTTCATTTTATCTTTATTTTATTTTGTAGGCATATCATGAAGAACGATATAAGTCTTATCTCTCATACCTTTATGGTTTGAGATATTCACAAGCAAAGTTTCCCCTCTCACCCCTTTTACCTAGTGTAAGCCATCTCTTCCCAGATGTGGAATGCAGTCCATAGACCAGACAGAAAACAGTAGGGGACAATCTTCTTCCTATGAGAACAATGAAAGCCGTGCCCCCCTTGACACTTTTTCAGCTTTTTCCCTTATCTTAATTGAAGATTGTCCCTCTCTGCAGTCTACCTGGGCACCTCCCTTCTGATCTGGCTGAGCAGTGTTACATTAGTAAAAGGGGCGGGAGGGGGACACTTTGTCATTGAATTACTCTTGAACTACAACTCTAACAGAATTCAAATAACACTCTCCAAAGTCCAAATACTATGATGATTAATTAGAGCTGCTTTTATTATGAAACATTACTATCCCTTTAAATGCTAAAGATGTCTCTATTGCATTGAGGGGGTTGAAACAAAAAGGCCCATTAATGTATACAGTATGTTCCAGTTTATCCACACTCTATGATAAGTCCTAATACCTGATTCACTGACAAACTGAAATCATCCTATGAACACTGAATACCCTTTGTAGCTCTGCTGTAATTGTGTAAACAAATAGAATGGGATTCATCAGATGCTGACCTTCTGCATCTCAAGAATCCTTACCTTACTCTTGTGTTACTATCTTACTGTTTATAAAAGGTACAGCTACCAAAACACCCTGCAGCTACTTGGATTAGATGAGGCTGGAGATAATAACAGCAAAGATCCTGTAATGATGAAAGGAGCTTACTTGTCTTTTCTGTACTTGCGTCACCTGCGAATCAGAGAACTTCAGGTAAAACCACATTTTGCAAATCATTCATTGTATAAAGATGAACTGTTTGCATACAGAAAAAACAGTGCAGTATATGTTGGAGGGGGGCAGTGCATGTCCAATTGAACAAGGGGGCGGTATATGTCGGTGGGGGACAGTACATGTCAGACTGAACAAGGGAGGGAGGTATATGTCAAAGGGAAGCAGTAGATTTCGGATTGAGCTGGGGCGGCAGCATGTGGAAAAACACCATTGTGTGTTAGCCCCTCATACACTGCCTGATACCCCCAGCCTTCTTCCCTTTCCCAGGCAGTGCCCATGAGGATTTGTGGCTAGCAGTGGGCAAGGGTGGGAATACTGGAGAGGGTCATACAGTGTACTTGGGGATCTGTGGTTACCAGTGGTCAAGGGAACAAGTCTCGGGGCCAAGTAGTGTATCTGGGGTTCTATGGCTACTAATGGGCAAGGGAACTAGGCTGGGGGGGCAAGTGGTGGCCACAAATCCCCACAGATGCTGTCTGACCCCCAACATTGTTCTCTTGGGAGTGCACAACATGTATCATATATGATGCAGAGCTAAGGGGATAATTGTGTAGTGCTTGGTGTACTTTTTTTTTTCTAACCCTTTGAATGCAGCAGGGGTGAGCAATGCACATCCCTGTGGCACTCAGAGGTATAAGGGAGTGATTCTGTCTATGGTGCTGAAAGTGTCCTCTCCACTGCCCTACTGGCCAAGTAGGGAGTAGGGAAGCAGATTTTTGTCGGACTGTTGGTGATGTGATCTTGGACACTATAGTGAATACTACCGATGTGACTTCGACTCTGCTCCGACAGGACATCAACATTTTCAGCCCTCTTCGAACTTTAGCGAATCTAGGCCATTGTGAAGTAAGATGTTAGAGACATCACTAGCATACAAAATGTAATAACACCTACTACTTTTTCTTGGTACCTGTTGCATAAATCCTCCATTCTTTCTCTAAAGTACAATCTCCTCAATCTAAAGGGATAGTAATAGATTGTTTACAACGCAACTCAGTTTGTTCAACATAAGGACTAGTACTGCCGGCTGATGCTCTTCACAACTGTACAGTTACCATGTCATTTTATGCTGAAGTTGATCCCTCACACCCTTTTCCCGACATCAGCCTTTCAGGCTGAGATCTGACAGCAGATCACGATGAGGAAAAATCTTCAGTTAGTATTAGGAAAAACCTGCCCTCCTAGAAGGCAGGCTTTACCTTATACTGACTCAGTGAAGACTGTCCCTCATTGTGATTTGTCCGGACTTCAGATCTGAGGGGAGGCGGCATCAGAACAAGAAAAGGGGCATAAAATACATTGTAACTGTACAGCTGTGGAGAATTAGAGCTTCAGGCGGCAGTACTGTTGCTTATGTTGAACATATTGAGCTGCGTTGAAAATAATCTATTACTATCCCTTTAACTTATTTTTAACCAAATTAAAAGTATTTTATCTATTTTTATCTTATGTTATTAACCCTTTAAGGGTGAGGGGGTATGCAACATATTGCTCTATAATGAGTTGAGCCCTCCTCTCATCCTTAAAGGGTTAATGTACATTCTCCCTATCAAGCAGTGTGACTGTGAGAAGATATGTTACAATTCTGTGGAAAAAGTTATTAAAATTTTTCCTTCCTAGAACCTCCCCGTGAAGAGCTGATCAGCCTTTATTTGCTGACTTTATTTCTCAAACATTTTGCTCTTGTTTTTTTATTTCAGCGGGTCTGCCTTGGAATCCTAAACTATTTCCGATCTCTTCAGAGGACATTAACCATTGACACCTGTTGTCTTGCTGGTAAACAAGGTAGTCTAGTTTCCACTGCAGGTGAAGAGTCATGCTGGGTAAATGCTGCTCAGGGAGGTTCTGGTTTGCCAGGGGGACTTGGATCTCATCAGTACATGCATTACACTCCAGCAGACTTCAAGGTAATGTCCAGAGAAGTCACTGGTAAGCTTTCACATCCCTAAACCGTTCAGTGATAAAGCCTCAATATTCAGTTACTCCACTGTAACATGATTAAAGGTTTCACTTTACCCTATCAGTCACTTGATTCTTCTAACAAGAGAAGCTTAAAGTGGGCCTGTCGCCTTGAGTTTAGTTTTATTTTATAGATAATTTAACTTTGCCTGTATACTGCACTAACTATTTTTGAGGATATAACCTTTATGTTTTGGTGGCCCCGTGTGGCACATTATACTAATTTTCTGTACAATATGCTAATTAGTTATGTTGTAGACCAAAGCTCACTCTACTGTTAAATGCCCCCAATGTGTGGACTTTATCTAGATTCATTCATAGCACAGTGTGTGGAAATATTGGACTGGTACAGAGACTAACTGGCATGTAATGCCACACTGTGCTGCCAGCAAAAAAGTATTTATATTACCAACAAACAACTAGTACAAGATATATACCATTTTAATTCTCTTTAAAATTACTAAATGTATATAATGGTGACCGGTCCACTTTAAAGGTGCTCTCAACATAAAGAGCACATCATAAACACCTGTAATGTTAATGTAACAGTCAACTTCCTTTTTTAACTCTGCATCTTCTGCAAGAGCATACTGGGTAAAGTATCATTGCTATACTTTTTATTTCTTTTCTTCAGCTAATTTCTTTTACACTTTTATGTCCCTATCCGTCAGCTCCCTGAATATGTTTCTAGTACCTCTATCCCTGTAGCACAAAAGCCTGCCTCCAGGGTATTAAAAAAACATACAAATCACTGACTGCTGTGGGATAGTGTTACTTTGCATTCTGTAAGTAAGAATAAAGATTGTTATATATAATTACCTAATTGTAGTTAAAATAAGGTTTGGATAGAAGCCAAAGAGTTGGAGAACGGATCCCCTCGGTAAGATGAATTTTTCTGTCGTCCAGTACAGGTTACTGTTAACTTTGGGTAGGTGATCCGCCCCTTTAAGTAAGCAGAAACAATTCTAGAAGTGAATGCAGGGGGGAGCCTACCTTCCCTCCTTGGCTGCAGCTAGCCAATCAGCTCCAGTAAGATTTGTTCCTTGGTGAAGATAACACAGTCAAGAGAACAGTTCTGCTATAGTTTTAGCTAATTTTTTATTTTTCTGTTAGATATGGAATACCACAATTAGGCGGATTACCATAACTGACAATGCCCTTAGATGTGGCTAGCTCAGTATCCAAGTGCTTTTTGAGGACCTTAAGCCCTGGGGGGAAATCTTGGGTTCAGGTTCTTTCCTCAGGAGTTGCCCACTGAGGCTTCTTCTTAATACATGGTAATCTGAAGACAGAAGATCTGCAGGAAAGGTGAGCAACCCTTTGAGTGCTGCAGGTCCACTTGTCCCACAGTGCCCCTCCGCATAGGGTTTTTTCCCTTGGGAGTTCTTATTGCACACTCCTGCAATCATTGGGTCTATCTGTATGTCTGTTGGGTGTTTTGGAGCAGGTTTATGTGGTAACCTAACCCCTTTAGCTGCTGGTTTGCATCTTTTTTTTTAGGGGGGAGGTTATTGTCACTTTCCCTACTGGGTTCAGTGTTTTTTGGGTGTCCTAACTTGTTCTAGTGATGTCTCATGTAATTTTATTTCACCGTTTTAACTTTGACAAAATTTGAGTTGCTTTACCGCATAGACGCCATTGCTCCATTCACTCCTATGGGACTGCACAGTTTGGGACATATCTCTGTAACCACTCAACGTAGCGACTTCAGAGATGGCTCATTTTAATTGTCTGACCTTGCCCTATCGCCCGGTTACCACTACAAGTTTGTTGGGGGGCTCAGGGGGCTTCTGGCACTGTTGGGGTAATTATTCTGGGAAAACTACATTTCCCATGAGTGCTTGCTCATCGTTCAGAAGTGGGTTCTTCCTTGTATTGACCTGATGGCGACAAGATACAACCGGAAGGTCCCGAGGTTCTGCTCTCGTTGGAGGGATCCTCTAGCTCCACCGGTGGATGCCATGTCCATTCCTTGGTTATTTCCTCTTGCTTACATCTTTTCTCCCCTTCCCATGTTGCACAGGGTGTTACGGAAATTGAGATTGGAGCGCTGTCCAGTCATTCTGATTGCTTGGTACTGGCCTCGACTGGCTTGGTTTCTAGAGCTTCTGGATCTGTCAGTGGCAGAGACATTCTGGCTCCCTTGCCATCCGGATCTTCTTCTACAGGGTTACCTGTTGAAGGAGGATGTTCATTGTCTGGCTTTGACGGCTTGGAAATTGAATCCTCAATACTGAAGAAGCAGGGTTTTTCTTCTAGTGTGGTGGCTACTATGCTTAGTGCCCGCAAATCAGTTTCTTCTAAGGCCTACCATCGAGTTTGGTTGACCTTCCTATCTTGGTGTGCTGATAGGGATCTCCCTCAGGATTTTGATCTGCCTGCAGTCCTGGCATTCTTGCAGGATGGTGTGGATAAGGGCCTCAGCTTGTGTTCCCTTAAGGTTCAGACTGCTCTCTCTCTTTTCTTTCAGAGGCGCACTGCTATTCTTTCTGATGTCAAGGTTTTCTTCCAGGGCGTTGCTCATACTTGTCCTGCCTTTAAGACTCCCGTTCCTCAGTGGGACCTTAATTTGGTCTTTGGCGTCCTTCAGCACCCTCTCTTTGAGTCCTTGGCTACTGTTCCTCTACACCTGCTGACGGTGAAAATGGCCTTTCTCCTGACGATCGTGTCTGTTTGCCGTGTCGCGGGGTTACATGCTCTGTCTTGTGAACCACCCTTTTTATTGTTTCACATAGACATGGCGGTGCTTCGCACTTCTCAGGAGTTTCTTCCGAAGGTGGTCTCTGAGTTCCACATTAATCAGGAGATTGTGGTGCCTTCTTTCTGCCCTGACCCTACCTCTTACAAGTAGAGGGATCCCCACTTGTTAGATGTGGTGTGTTGTCTTAAGTTTTATGTACATCACACCGAGTCCATTAGACAATCTGATGAGCTGTTCGTCACTCCTGAGGGCCCCAGGGCAGGAAGACCTGTATTCAAAATGACTATTGCGTCTTGGGTCAAGTCCACTATTTGTAAGACTTACGAGCTAAGGAAGAAGCCTGTTCCCTTTCGCGTTATGGCTCATTCTACCAGATCTATTGGGGCTTCTTGGGCTTACAAGAATCAGGCCTCCGCTGACCAGTTGTGCAAGGCTGCCACTTGGTCGTCTGTGCACACCTTTTCGAAGAACTACCATGTTGATGTGCTGGCATTGGCTGACACCAGTTTTGGGATGAAGATCCTGGAAGCAGTCTTGTCTGTCTAGGATCTTTGGTTCTTTGGTGCTTCCTTCACTTTTGAGCCCTAGTTGGCTCTACTTCAGTGTGCTGTGTAACAGTTCCTGGGGTGTTGTTACCCCTGTTCAGTGTCCGTTGACACTTCATTGTTTTGTTGGCCTATCTCTGATCTTATGAGTCATATCTGCTCTGGTGACTTTAGGGGCATTGCTCCTGGTCCTTTCCTTACTTCCTGCCTCTGGGAAACTCAATGGTTGGACATCCCAAAGTTACCAGTAACCTGTATTGGATGACAGAGAAAAGAAGATTTTAGTCTTACCTGTTAAATCCTTTTCTCTTAGTCCATACAGGTTACTAGTCTCCCACCCTGTCAAGGAACCATGCTTGGCTTCCTGTGGCAGATTGTGGGGGTCCTTCGGGGTCATGCTCACAGGAGTCTTCTTTACCTTCCACTATCTAGTCAATAGTTAGTGTCACAAATCTTTCTGGAGCGGGTTGGCTAGCTGCAGCCAAGGAGGGAAGGTAGGCTCCACCCCCTGCAATCAATTCTAGAATTGTTCCTGCCTACTTAAAGGGGCAGATTGCCTACCCAAAGTTACCAGTAACCTGTATGGACTAAGAGAAAAGGATTTAACAGGTAAGACTAAAATCCTCTTTTAAACTACTGTCCTTGCTGAGACTGATGTACAAAGCAGAACTGGGGTAATAATGGAGTAAACCAACTGCACCATGGGGAGAAATATAAATTCCCATTGATTTTAAAGGGGCCTTTAACCCCTTGAATTCTACAGAGGTCCCCAACACATTCTGGAGTCCAGTTTAGCATACAGGAGGTTAAAACCCTATTTAACTAAATATGAATTTTGGGGAAATTTGTATTCATCTCCTAGGTTGTATTTTATTTAATCCAGAATTTTTCCAGTTATATTCAAAGTGATGATAAACTGGTGCACATTCTTCTTCAGGTTCACAGCACTCAGTTCATGGAATTTTCTGAAGTAGAGAACCACGATGACTTTTACACACTGGAGGATGGAATCATGCACACTCAGGATCAGAGAGGGGCATACATCATGTATGATGTTGCTTTGGAAGATCTGCAGGAGATACAGGAAGAGCTTCTGCTTATGACCAGCTGCTTCATTGGGAGAGATAAAAGTAAGTCATCTAACAGTGGAGCCCAGCAAGAGGCTCACACTTGTTACTGCCTTCATTGTCTTAAAATAGTGGTTCTCAGACTTTTTGCAGTGGTTGTGACTACTTCATTGGAAAGGTCTTCAAAGTGTGCTTGGTTTGCAAGCACACTTTGTAAACTGTTCCAGTGAAATATTTATTTTTCAAGATTGCAGTCTCGGCTCTGCTGAAAATCCTCCGCCGGTCCAGGAACCGGATTCCCCTTCAGTCAGCTAGAGCGCTGACGTCAGGTAAAGGAGAAGGGGAGCTTTAACAGCAAAAATCTCTCAAACCATAAAGGTTTGATAGATGGGACTGGGGGCATTTAGTATAATTCTTCAATAGCTACAATATTGATTTTTTAAAATATTTTGACAATACTATCCCTTTAAATCAATGGCAATTTTAATTTGTCCCCATGGTACAGCTGGTTTTCTACAGAATTGCTGCGCTTCTTCTTTCTGCGTACAGCATCTTGCCACAGTTTAACCTCTTTAGCACCAGAAGGGTGTGCAACACATTGCTTAGAAAGCGGTTTTAAAAAGGTTTGTGTTTTGGCAGCAGTTGTATATCAGTGTTCATATGAAAGTGATCTTATATGCTTGTTAACCCCTTGGATGCTAGAGAAATCCTCAACAATGTGACTTCTGTAGCATGCAATGAGTTAAAATCTAGAAAAGAATATGATGTAACATACTGTGTATGATGATCTGTATATTTTGTATTCTCTGATTCTTCTTGGAGATCAAAACTTGTGGGGTGATAGTTATGTGATAATCCCCTGATGGGACAGATTCCATTTGTAAGTTCGTAGTACTTCTTTTCATTTCTCCTTTCTTTTTTCTTTTTTCTTTCAATGTTTTTTTTTTTTTTTTAAGTGTATAGTTTTTTAGTATTGTCAAGTTTAAAAGATGAAAGTTAACCCTTGACTCACATTGATTTGGAGCAAGTAGAAATGATGTAGAACTGATCAAGAGAATGCGGTAATCTAGGTGTTTATATATATATATATATATATATAATATGTTATAAGGTGATACATCCCCTTTAAATTTGACGATGTGCTCCAATAATATAGAATCAGTGTAGATGTCTAATTGGTTTTGTCTATGAGTAAGCACAGTTTTGTGCAAAACGCATACGATGTGAGTGCTTGGTGTATCTGTCTGCATTTGGATTCTAAAAAAATTTGGATTTTTTTCATCATCCACTGTGTGTCACAAGAGGTCAATCCTATTTCTGCTTTATAAGAGTTAAAATGTAGTACATTTATTCCTTTAACAAATGTGGTATCAAATTGCAAACATTACTGGCACTGCTTGAGTTTTACTATACCTCCCTTATGTCTCTTGCTTAAAGGGATAGTAATGTTTCATAATAAAAACAGCTCTAATTAATCATCATAGTATTTGGACTTTGGAGAGTGTTATTTCAATTCTGTCAGAGTTGTAGTTCCAGAGTAATTCAATGACAAAGTGTCCCCGTCCTGCCCCTTTTACTGATGTCACACTGTTCAGCTAGAGCAGAAGGGAGGTGCCCAGGTAGACTGGAGAGAGGGACAATCTTCAATTAAGATAAGGGAAAAACCTGAAAAGCTTGTCAAGGGGGGCAGGGATTTCATTGTTTTCATAGGAATAAGAGTGTCCCCTTCTGTTATCTGTCCAGTCTATGGACTGCATTCCACATCTGAGAAGAGATTGTTTACAGTAGGTAAAAGGGGCGGGAGGGGGAAACTTTGCTTGTGAATATCTCATAAACCATAAAGGTTTGAGAGATAAGACTTATATCATTCTTCATGTTTTTTTAATTCCTACAAAATAAAATAAAGTTAAAACGAAGTATTACTATCCCTTTAAGGTTTTTTGTCAAATAAAAAGGAATCCAAAGAGATTGATCTTTCGGACTGGGCACATGTAAACGTTGACCGCTTTGCAATTCTTCTGGATCTCTGGACTTTGGAATCTGCTCTACTAGAAAACAAACAGCAGGTAATATTACTTTTACATTGTTTTCTGTTTTTACTGTTTTAAAAATTACTTTCCGCAATGTATCACAAGATTGCCAATGCTTACTTGTTACAGGATTAGTGGTCAGTCACAGCCTTTCGCCATGATGTAGCTCATAACACACTTAGTGTGACTTGCCTTGTAGTGTCAGGCCTGGGTTACAGTGGCAACTTTAGTCTCCTGTTAACCTTCAGGCTCTCTCAGCTAGCATATCTCCTTTTGAACATATTTTCCATGTGATTCTTCCCAGATCTGACCAAACCCATTTAAAAGTTGTGTAAAATTAAAACATAAAAAAATAAGACCAATCGAATAATTTAGGGATCACCATACCTAAATCACCTGCTTTTATCGGCAAATATTTCACATTTTTTAAAGGATATTAAAGCGGAACTACCACCCGACACAATCTTTAGCTTCACTAAGTCCCCATCTGGCGACTAGCTGCTTAGTAGCTCTAGTCAAGCTAAAGATTGTGTCGGGTGGTTTTCCCAGAAGAACTGAAAAACTAACATTAAAATAAAAGAACCCTATTCTCTGGAGTGGGAAAACAAAATGTAAATAAATAAAGATTGGTAGCAAGAAGGTCTAAATAGTTCTCATCTTTATTGAGACTATGGTTCTCCATGTGTTCCCCTTTGCAACCTTATCTGTACAACTTTTAAGTTTCTGTTTCCAATTGGCATGGGCTGAATTTATTTTTTTGGAAGATTAGTCCTAGCATAGTTAAACTTTCATTTACCTTTTTACTATTTGCACGAGGAGGAAATTTGACTTCCAGCTGACCAAGCGAAAACATCTCACACTTAATAACACTGATGTGTGGATTTGAAACTGCAAAAACATTAATACAATTTAAATACCCGTTCACATGCATTAAGATGTCACAAAGTTATATTATCGCATTAAGCATATGTTTTACATAGACTGTAGTGCCCATTACAGAACAAATTGTAAGAGGATCAATTGAGAAAACACATAATAAATTGCTTAAAGTGCACCCCTGACAAACTCCTGATTTTTTTTTTATTTTGTTGCATCTGACCTGAAATGGCTTAGAACAAATTAATTTTCCAATTCCAAAATACGCTGCATATCTGTGTAATTGTATATAATTTATATGATTATATTGTTATTGTTTCTGTATTTAGTGGAAATATGTAAATTCATACTGTAAAAGCTCTCCAGGACATACTTGAGCACAAGAGAGATCTTAATGTGTTCTTCATGGTAAAGCATTTTTTAAATAAATAAAGCAAGAAATCTAGATACAAATTCAAGTACTCAATGCAAACTAATTTGTGCTAGATGAGCCTGGATCGTGAGCTATTACCAAATGCGTAGTCAGGTAGTACATTTTTCTCCCTCTATTTCCTTTTTCTTTTGTGATGCTAAGGTCCAATCTATTTTTGTAACATGCAGGATTTTTGTTGGAAGCTACTTTAAAATAAGCAGAAGATAATCGGTCCAAAGTGTTAAGATGCATTTCTATGTTAACATGAGTATGAGTTCCAAGAAGTTGATTAATTATTGGGCTGGGGAAAATGCCATAGACACATTTAAACTGAGTGTAAAATATGTTTTAAAGAACAGAGAGTCAGTGTTAGAATCTTTGAATTGCTGGGCAAAATGAAACATGTGGTAGGTTAGCACCTGCTAGGCCTCATTTTGGACAGTGATCAGTTGGTGTTAGGAATATAAGTTTAGCGAGGCTCCTAACAAAGGCATATAGAACATTCGGGAATGTGGTGCCTGGAACATCAGCAAGCCATTTCTGTGGGCCAGATTGTAGCTGGTCATATTTGAAGGGCAAAGAAGGACTCTGTAAATAAACGTAACATGCTTGATAATGGAGTCAAAGGGATTATTGCCTTTCTGGTTTGCTGTCTGACAGGAGGGATAGTGTAGAGATAAATAAAGAGATAAGTAAGCAAATGAGTAGATTGAAGGCCATAAGGAATCAAAAGAAATAATTTGGTTTGTTTTAGAGTTTATCATGTGTCCAGCATAGCTCACTACCTTATCATATTGTACATACTGTATATAAAATATAATTACTCAACAAGTAAGTGTTGCATAGTCCAGAAATACTTATGTAATACTGTACATACTGTATATAAACTATAATTACTCAACAAGTAAGTGCTGCGTAGTCCAGAAATACTTATCTAATACTTGGCTATGCAGCACTTACTTGGTGAGTGATTATAGAGTTGTGATTCTTTATGCAGTTTGTTTTGCTAGGCAAATACTGCTTCTGTCGAAACCCACCCAGGTGCATTCTGGGATTTGTAGTCTTGATTTTTTTTTTCTTTTTCATGTCTGCTTTTGAGCTTGGAAAACTACAGTCCAGCAACACTGAAAGAACATTTCTGTAATTTGTTTCTTTTATACTATACTAGTGTAAAAGCCCATGTACACGGGCCAAGGTCCGGGTAATGTTAACCCTTTGAGTGCCAGAGGGGTACCCCTCTGACACTCAAAAGGTTAAGAGGCCGGTCCTGCTCTGCAGCCTGCCGCTGACGCAGTCGTGCACTGTAGATACTGCCTGAAAGCACAGAATGCTCCCAGCACAGAACTCCCAGTATTCTGTGCATTCTACTGCACATGACGGCTTCTGACAAGCATCCTAGCGAATTATTATATAGGATGTATCAGCTACATTCACCTTGGCTCAGTTTCCAGATTGTTAGCATAACACCTGCTGCTATAATGAGCCCATACCAAAGCAGGGGGTAGGAGCATGTGGCTCTCCAGCTGTTGCTGAACTTCAATTCCCATCATATTCAGATTGAGAAAGAGATGAATTGAGAAAAATTGAGAGAGAGAAAGAGAGAGGAAAAGATGGACTGAAAGTGAGAAACAGACTGAAAGAGAGAGACTGGAGGAAAGTCAGATTTAAAAAACAACATACTAAAAGAGACAGAGTGAGATACACAAGAGACTGACACTGTGGGGTCTCTCTGAAAAATAATGTGCTTGTCACTCATCCCACGCAACTCTTGTTTATTATATATGCCTTCTTGATTTCAGCTAGTTGATAGTTACTATGAAGCTTATCAGCATGCCCTGGATCCAGAAGAAAGGTTTGCTTTGTCCCAAGTGATCACTGACATCATTTTCAGGCGCCCACGATTTGACGTTAGCTCCAACTACTTCCTGAAGGCTTACAGCGATGAGTGCCAGTGCCTGCGGCTTCATCTGCAGATTGCGAGGAATGTATTAAACAGCCAGGTACACAAAATAACATATGCTTGCTGCTGCAAGGTGACAGATCCATAATCATAAAGACATATTTTCTGGTAGTCGGTGTCACGTCACTGTATGATCATTTATTTTTGCACTAACAGTCAAATGTTTTAAAACAGGATTAAAGAAGAACTGTCACCTTATACGTTTTTGTTCTGTTTTTCTGTATCAGTTAATATTTTACGAATAAACCAACTGAGTAGCTGCAAATCTAATAATAAAATTGAAGGAAGTGGTAATTATACCATTTTGCTAATTTAAAGGGATAGTAATGTTTCACAAAAACAGCAGCTTCAATTAATCTTCATAGTATTTGGGCCATGGAGAGTGTTATTTCAGTACTGTCAGAGTTGTAGTTCAAGAGTAATTGAATGATAAAGTAGCCCCCTCCCACCCTTTTACCTAGGGTAAGCCATCTTCCCTCAGATGTGGAATCTGGTCTTGAGATCATACAGCTCACAGCAAGGGACAACCTTCTTACTGTGAGCATAAGGAAACTCTGCCCCCCTTGACAGGTTTTTCCTTATGCTCACTGAAGATTGTCCTTCTCTGTGATCCATCCAGACAATCTTGCTGCTCTGAGGTGAGCAGTGTTACATCAGTAAAAGGGTGGAAGAGGGATAATTTATCATTCAATTACTCTTGAACTACAACTCTGACAGTATTGAAAGCGGGACTACCACCCGACACAATCTTCAGCTTCACTGAGTCCCCATCTGGCGACTAGCTGCTTAGTAGCGCTAGTCGCCAGAATAATTACCTTATTTAATAGATTTCTGCTCTCTTCCCCGGCTTACACGCAGGACGGAGCGCGGACATCTTGCCATTGTGACATCCGCGCACCTGCACTGTCAGTCCTAGCCGAAGCCAAATGGCTCCTAGCAACGCCTACTAGACCTGGCTGAGACTGACAGAGCAGGCGCATGGACGTCACAATGGCAAGATGTCCTCGCTCTGTCCTGCCTGTCAGCTGGGGAAGAGAGCAGAAATCTTTTAAATAAGGTAATTATTCTAGCAACTAGCGCTACTAAGCAGCTAGTCGCCGGATGGGGACTTAGTGAAGCTAAAGATTGTGTCGGGTGGTAGTTCCGCTTGAAATAACACTCTTCATGGCCCAAATACCATGAGGATAAATTTGAGTTTATTTTATTGTGAAACATTACTGTCCCTTTAATAGTGTCCTGCTCCTGAAGCACATTTGTAATCAGTCTATGCTACTTAACCACTTGAAAACCATAGGGCCCACAACAGATTGGGAAGCAATACACTGCACACCCATTTGGTCTTAAAGGGGCTAATAAATTACTCAGTGGAAGGGGCTGTATTCAGGAAGCTAAAGAAGAGCAATTCTGGGCACACCAACTGCACCATAAGGAACAAATACAACATTTCCAATTTGCAATGACTTTAACAGTCAGTATATAGTCAGTTAAACACCTGTTTTACACCAGCAGTGCCCCCCAGAGCTATGGGAACAGTTCCCATAGCTTATAGCTCACCTGTTATTCACTGATTCACTATGCAGATCAGTGATATCTGCACAGCCAGGTGACATCAGACTCAGCTCCTTACTGTATGCTAATTGGCGTTTTCCTTCCCATAGAAGTCCATTGACATCAGATTTGCCAACACTGGGCTTCTATGGACTTCTATGGAGAGAGGAAAAAAGTTCCCACGAGCACAGAGTATGGTACTTTCACCCACATCACTAATATGCTCAGCCTATCAGGGGAGAACTGGGGGCAGGTGTGAGAAATAGGTGATAAAATGGAGATGGCTTCTACGGTGTGATACACTCTCCAGTTCCTATGTTATTCTGTGGAGCCAATGCACTAAGATTTCTCCATCTTCAGAGATCTTAATGCATAGGTCCCAAAAAGTAACATAGGGCTTGGAGAGTTAGAACCATTGAGAAGTAATTTCCACTTTATCAATTATTTATCGCCTCTTTATCATATATTAGTACATAACCCACCAAGTAAGTTAAAAATATGGGAAATCTGTTCCTTCCCATAGCTTTGAGTGCATTAAAAGGATATTTTATTGACCCTATACTGCCCTTTTAAATGGTGATTTAACCGTCTGTGTGCCATAGGGGTGAGCAATGCATTGAATGCGCCTTTGGCACTCAAATTATGTCACTCCAAAGCAATGTGTTGATAATAGTCTAGCATTCAAGGGAATAAGCACCCATGTAAATGTGAATTTTCATTTGTCTCCTACTGTGCTTATGGTTTGCCTCATAATTTCATCTCTTCGGCTTCCTGAATATTACGCCTGGTTAGGAGTAAAATGCCGTGGTTTTTAACTGGACTATTTTAGGCCTGGATTCCATTGCAGTTGATAACTTTATGAAGGATTTTATTTATTTGTATATAGATTTCAATGGGTATCTGTAAGATAAAACCAGTGATAACACTTATTAATTGCAATTTAATATAGGCATTAAATGGAACTGGTATTTAAAATGCCAATGAAAATATGGGCCTAGATTGCATTGCATTTTATAAGTGGTATCACTATTTTTACCTAACAGTTTCCTATTGAATTCTATGGAGAACTGTGTATATAAAACCCTTTATAAATGTGTCTGCTATAACATAATCCAGACCCTGTTTTTTTTAACCGTTACAGATAGAAAATCAGCGGGAATTTGTACAGACAATTTGGAGAGATCAACAAAAGGGATGTGTTTCTGAATTTGGACTTCCTCTTAATATAATTACTAAACCACTAGTCTCTCTTAACACCAGTAGGTAAGTAATTTTCATTTCCTTAACACCAAATCTACCTCAGCCGTCGTTGTCTTCTTGCTGATCGATTTTATCCGTCAGCAGTGGTTTTTGGATACAGAGGCTTGAGCCTCATTACTCCATCTTCTCGGGTTGGGTATGTAGTCGCGGGTTTGGATTCTTCTTGGTCTGTGTTGACTTATCAAAAATCTACTTTGTCCCCGGATTTCCTTTTAAGGAGAGTACACAGTTAGTAAGGGCTTCAGCTTCTGATTGGTACCTCGGCTTTACTGGCCAAACTAACTATAATGTGTTATGGGTTTGGCCAGCACAAACCCAATGCACCATCATTGGAGGCTGCATTACTTCTCAATTTGATATATTGCTGTAATGTCCAGTTTATATCTTAATTTGACATGGGTATGTACACCTTGTACAGCCCTGTTAATTTGAGATTTTTTTGCTTTGTATGTTACAGATTAAATGTATTTTTGTGTCAGGCAAGTGTCAGTTGGGCTTGGGGAGGGGTTATTAGGAGAAGTGAGGGTGTGGCGAGGGAGGGGGTTTGAGGTACCAAGGGTTTCTTGCCTTAGGCACTCCTGAGATCTGGCCCTACCCATCCCCTTTCTAGTGTGGGCTATATGTTTGAAAGCAGAAGTGGAGCAATTCTCTGGCATTTCAAGTGCACTCAGTTTACAAAATAAACATTCTCATTGCTTTAGCCAAGGGGAAGTCAATTTCAGGGCCTCTATCTGTCAGAGCTATTGCTTTGTTGGAATGATATGAGTTGTAGTCCCCAACAGCTTGATGTCCTATAGTTGACTGCACCAGTTTTAACCCTTTGAGGAGCAGAGAATGATCTGAACACTTCTCAGGCACTCAGTGGGTTAAATGGGGCTGTTAACCTTTTGAGAGCTAGAGAGGAAGCAGACATAAAAAGCATGGCAGACCTCTATAGCATTTAAGGGGTTAAAAGCCTAATCACTGGGAATTTTTGGCATTCATATTTGTTTCCTGTTGTGTAGCTGGTTCACCCCAGAATTTCTCCTCTTGTCTAAATATCTATGCCCCCTATATGTCCAGTTACTGTATGTTAGAGTGTGGAGGAATCTTGGTTCTATTGCCAAACCTAACTAAGAAAGAAAATCAGATGTGGTTTATTTTGCAGCTCTGTGGGCTAAAATTCCTGAGTAATAATTCTCTTTTTTACTAACCCACGTGTACGAAATTATATATGTAGGACTAGAAAAATCAATCGTAAAAGAAAAAAGTTGCTAGTCAGGAGATTAAAGGTTACTAGTCCACTCAATGTTAAATGCAGAGAATAGCACAAAGGAGAAACTTCTGCTGTAGATTTCTCTCTCAGAGTTTTTATCTATGGTAGTTTACAAGGAAGCATAATCTAAATCAAAGCGATATTAATGTTTACAAAAACAAGCTGCTCAGATTGTTTGTTATACTGAATAGTCCTTATGTCTGAGGCTTTCAAAGTTCATATCTTGGTAGTTACACTGTAATCATATGATGAATTGTACCCTTCCCGCCCCTTTTCTCGTTCGGAAGCTGCCTCCCTTCAGATCCGACTGGACAGATCACAACGAGAGGCAATCTTCCCTCTATCAGGGAGGGCAGGTTTTCCTAATACTGACTGAAGATTGTCCCTCATAATGATCTGCTCTCAGATCTGAGGGGAGGCTGCATCTGAATGTGAAAAGGGGCAGGAGGGGTAACATTTATCATATGATTACATCATAAGTAATAACTTATGAACTTTGAGAGCCTCAGAAATTGAGGTCCACAACAGATGCCATAGTTTATAATGGTGTCAGCTGTCTCTCACCTATACATACCTAGTGTCCTTGTTGATTATAGCTGTAGGCAGAAAGGTTACCATCTCCAATTTTCTCACATCAAAATCATAGTTTCTCATCAGAGGCCACCTATCATTTAAAAGAGAACAAACATCTCCTAATAATAGTTGCCACTTTCCTCGCTATGAACACAAAATCCTAATGGCCCCTATTACTTTTGACCCTCTGTCACTCTTGGATGTCAGTTGCTAGCAGGACCATAAAGCACACATTCCACCCACTGTAAATGGTAATCATAGACCCTGAAGGACTACAGGTGTGTTCAGCTGCATGGCACACCCCTCTGGCTCCTTAAAAGGGTTCAGTAGGTTCATGCACTGTGTCTGCTTTAGCTTGTAAAAACTGTTAGCAGTGTAGGGCATGGGGTTACAGTGACATTACCTGTATCCAGGGGGAGAGAAACAATATTTTCAACAAACCAGGTGATATTAACTCATGATTAACTCAGTTTTATCTTGACTTGTACAGCTCCAGGGTCTCGCGATCAGACGATTCTGAACATTTACCTTCAGGAATGTAGAGTCCCGGTACTGTCCCTGGAGGACAGAGCCATGCTAGACTCCCCTGTATTATTACAGGAAGTGATTGAAGGCATTGACTCCCTACCTGGAGCTAAGACCTCTGGTATGGACAGCTTACCTGCGGAGTGGTATCCACATAAAAAGAGGTTGTGGCCTGTACCTACTGAATGCCTTCTACAAAGCTCTGCCAGGAGAATATCTTCCACCCTCAATGAATGAGGCAGCTATTGTTGTCATTCCCAAACCAGGAAAAGATCCATGTAAATGCAATATCCCTGTTGACCAAGGATGTGAAGATCTTGGCTAAGATCCTGGTGTCCAGACTGTCCTCCATTCTTTCATCTATTATATATGAGGATCAGACCAGTTTCATGCCTGGATGATCCACCTCGCATAACCTTAGACAAGTATTTGGGACCCTTCAAGCTACTCATGACAATGCGGGCAAAAGAGAGATCGTCTCAATTGATGGGCCAAGGAGTTGAATGACCATATTTATGGGGAGTCGCTGCTTTGGCCCACATTTATTTGTTGGGTGCAGACACTGTATTGCTCACCTGAGGCCTATGTCTGAACATGGGGAATTAATTTGAGGAAATTCTCGCTAACTAGGGGAACCAGGCATAGATGCCCCATGTCTCAGGTACTCTTTGTGCTTGCTCTAAAACCACTAGCAGCATATATCAGATCTGACCCTCACATTACAGGCTTTGATCTGGGACAGAGGGAGGAGAGGCTGGCTTTGTATGCCCATGACATCCTTGTCTTTCTGGGAGATTCGACTGGATCATTATCCAGGTTACTGGAAATTGTGGTTCTGTGAGTTTTCAGATGTTGACTGGTCTAAATCCTCCCTATTTTCAGTGGATGCAGAGGCACAAAGGGAACGTTCATTTGCTCATTGGCCTGCAGGGAGAGGGTGGGACTTGGGGGAAGTTGGAGTTTACTTTAGACCTTTTGGCCTTGGGTTTGGCCCTTGATTCCTGAGGGCGTGGTTTAGGGTTCATTAGTTTGGGTTTTCTCTTTCTTCTTTCTCCCTTAAGGAGAGGGGGGAGATGGAAGGTGGGATGAGGAGAGGAGATCAGGGGAGGAAGATGAAAGAGACAAAAAAAATGGAAACAGACGACGACATTCTTGAATGCGATAATTAATTGTGCCATCCTCCTGTATTATATATTGCATGTGAAACCAGAATCATCTCTTAGCAACTGTCTTGTCCACCTCCACAGACATGACATCCAGGGCTCAATGAAGATGATGAGACCACTGGAGTAATTCTCAAGTAAGGCAACTGCACCAAAGGAGAAAAATAGAATTTACCCTTGATTTAAATGGGACTTTAAACCCCTTCAATGCTAGGGTAATCTCCAGTCAACTGGAGTTTAAGATTGTTTTTATTTGTACTATGGTGCACTTGCTTTACTCCAGAATGACTCCAAGTAGCAAGGGCTAAATTCATAATGGCCATTAGGATTTTATGGTGAGAGGAAGGTAAGTAGTGAGTTATTTATAGGAAGTGTAAGTTCTCTTTTAATCCTTTAACACACTCTGGTCTTAAGAGTTAAAAACGGGTGAGCATTTGTAATGATAAATGTGTGTTTCTCTGTTGTCCATGAGGGGCATAGGGACCATGTGGTTACAAGTTGCCCTTTTCAGGAATTTCAGGGCACTTTAAGAAAACCTCTGGAAGAGACAGTCTCTCACTCAACTCCCAATGAGCGACAGAGAGGTATCCAAAGTATTGCGTTGCAATGTGTTGGATACATCTGTGACACTCAGAAGGTTAACTGTCTGTTAGCTCCTTCCCTTTTCTAGTTTTTTAATGTGTCCCTAGGAGGATACAAGGGCAAATTTGTCTGAAGATGTATGGACATGAATGTATTTCTCACTATGTACTGTTTTCTTTACTATTGGGGTTTGCCAGTATTCTGTACTGTAAAATGTTTGTGATATGAAGCTGATGAGGAGTCAGGAGTGGATTTACGTTTTACACAATGTACAGTGGGCATCCGGAGCTGTGCAATCAATTGGAAGAGGCATATCTCTCTCAAAGGTTTTCTGTTGGGGCACAAGTGGCATTTCCTTATCAGCTCATTGTCTTTTTCAGATACTTCGTTGTCAGATAAGTTATATATCAATATTTATAATTACCATGTCAGAGACCAGCTATTCTCAGAGGAATAATGGAACTGTGAGCCTACACCCCCCCCCCCCAAGCTACAGACTATTGCGCAGTCTGTAAATGAAATCTTCCAGATGGGCATTTAGGGACAACTTGCCAGATATATTCAGACGGTCCATCTCCGAACAAGAATTTAGAAAATATACGCAAAATAAAGTCTAATATTTCTTATGTTCCCCAGACACCACTGCAAGAGGAATGATGCTCATGATTTTCAGAAGTTTAAACTGGCCGCCACAGCTTCAGTGATGGCACTGGAAAACAACAGTGCTTGTGTTCCTCATATTCACTCGTCATCTCCACCTTCCCAGGAAGCCATGAGACTTTCCATCCATTGTCACTGCTGCTCATCAACTTGATAGATTTTTAATATGTGTACTCACCAAACAAATAATCTGTATGGTTTAGAATGCTATATTTATTAAAGTGCATGTCCATACAACAAAACGATAGCTCAGAAATAGCTCAGTAGCTCAATAATAGCTCAGTAGCTATAGATATTATCTATTTTAAGTCACAAAACGTGTTGAGCTATTATTGAGCTATTTATTTATTGTTTGAATAGGTATTTTTAATAAATATAGAATGCTAACTCATACAGAATATTTGTTTGGTGAGTACATATATTAGGAATTCATCAAGTTTATAAGAAGAAGTGGGTCTGATTGGTGAGTGTAATGGCTTCTTGAGAAGGTGGAGACCAGTGTACCTGAGAGACACCACCACTGGGGTGTTATCCAGTTTCTTCCCTGTAGCTGTAGAGACCAGTTTAAGCCTCTGAAAATTTTGGTGTGGTTTGTGGTGAAAGCACAACAAAATGTTCCAGTAATAAGATGGCTGACTTTGAAGAAGGCATTTTTTTGGCAACAGCATTGGCAAGTGTCAGAACTTCATGCTTTATCTTGTGAGTTGCCCTTTCTAATATTTAATGCAGAAAAAATGCAGAACTTAGAATTAAATTATATTTTTTACCTAAAGTAGCGTCCAGATTTCACTTAAATCAAGAAAGGGATTACCAACTCTGAAAAAGTTTGGTTGCTTGGATTAAATCCACCATTAGACAGGCTTACATTCTGAATCCTAATCAATATCTGTTTAGGGTAATTGTTTATTTAAAGGTATAGTAATGTTTCAAAATAAAAGCAGCTCCAATTAATCTTCATAGTATTTGGGCCATGGAGAGTAGTATTTCAATACTGTCTGAGTTGTAGTTCAAGAGTAATTGAATTACCCCTTTTACTGATGTAACACTGCTCACCTCAGAACAGAAAGGTGGTGTCCAGATGGCTAGCAGATGGGGACAATCAATCAGTCAACAGTGGAGTAGCTTTGCAAGGCCACTACCTGAGCATCTCTCCACACCTTTGGGAAATGTACAAGGTCAATGACTGACTTGTATTGGTATATTTAGTTTGGAGTAGTATACATGCTGGATTTCTTCGAGGTTCTGAAATGGTTCCTGTTTGAAATATTGGACACTTTTCTTCTCTTCTTTTGTCATTTTATGTGTTGTTATTGACTAAATAGCATGAGGTTTCTTGCCCAACCTGTTATTAGTTTGGGACAGAATTTGGATGTCCCCATGGTTCCAGTATCCCCCATGGACGACAGAGAAAAGGTAATTTTGTAATACTTACCAATAAATTATTTTCTCCTATGGGAAACACAAGTCATCCCTCCCAGAGAAAATAATTTGAATGATCTCTCTGGCAGGTGTGCCGTATCTTTCCTGATTTCTCCTGAGTGGTTGTTTTTCTGAGCTCGTCTTTCTGTTATGACCTACAGCCTGGCTTGGAATTGCTAATCTAAAATTAGGAAAGCAGTATGGATAATTGACAATTAAGGGGAGTGGAGAGAAAGAGACTGCATCTTCCAGAGGTTTTCTTAAAGTGTTCTGTCTCCTGAAAGAAGCGATGTGTAACCTCATGGTCCCTGTGTCCCTCATAGGACTCATAAAAAAACAAAGTATTGCAAAAATGTTCATTTAATGTATTTTTTCCCAAGCCCTTCTTTAAAGAATGTTTATCTTCTGGAGTTTCATCCTTCCCTGGGCATGGCATATCTCATCTCCCAAACCTTGGATCACATCTGTCAAGAGTTTCATCATATCTCCCAAGCAAAGCGTGCAAGTGAGATCTCCAGTATAGAGAAGCATGTCCTGCAGTTAGCAATGGATGAATGGTTATCCATGAGAGATCCCAAGTCTACCTACAATGCAAACATTCAGAAAGATGTAAGTATAAGTATGCCTTGCTTTATTGCAAAATATTAGGAATCAATAAATTACTCAGAAATGTGGTAGCAGATGAGTAATTGGCCCACCTAGTAGATTTTATTATCTCTTATCTATTTGAGAGTTAAGTCATCTACAGAGAAGCTTTATGTATATCACAAGCATTCTTAAAGTGGAACTATCACATATATATAATTGACCCTCAATTAATTGTTAGTATAGCGGTAATCATGGAAATAGTGTTATAATGTTTATTAAGTGCCGCCATTATTTGAAATCATAAGTTCGTATGAAACTCACCTCAACATGACAGCTCAGACTTCTTGGCGAAGACTGATTTGTGCATCTGCACTGTCTATCCCTGTCTCCTCGCTAATTATTTACCAAAGGGGGAGTTGCATTGTACCTCACGGTACAGGCAGGGAGTGAGAGTGGAGGCGCACATATCCTTCTTCGCCAGCATGTCTGCACTGTCGTGTTGAGGTGAGGCTCATACGAACTTATGGTCCCAAATAATGTCGGCACTTAATAAACATTACAACACTATTTAAATGATTACCACTATACTAATTAATTGGGGGTCAATTATATCTATGTGATAGTTCTACTTTATATTACTTTCTATATCATGGTAAAAGGGTTTGTTGACATAATTAAAGGTTAAGTAACACCTCCTAAATTACCTCTATTTCAAAAAATCCTAATGGCCCCTATGGATTTTATCCTTGTGCCTTTCTTCAATAAGTCCTGAAGGTGAATGTGACAGTTGCTTTGCATGACCATAGGACACAAACTCCACCCACTGCATACTGTAACCTTAACCCTTTAATGTTTTGTGCACCCATCTGGTCCTGAAAGGATTATTTAGGAGCATGCACTCTGCAGCATACAAAAATCAGTTGCAGAGCCAGTTTTAACATGAAATAATGTTAATAACACCCCACTTCTTCAGCAGGCAAATCCTAGACACATGGCCTGTTAGTGGTAATCTTACTCTTTTCTGCTAACTGTTTTAAATCCAGTTTAAGTGCGTCTAATTTATTCTGACTCCTGAAGAGCAAATCATCTTGATGGGCATTTGGCTTAGCTTTCCACAGAGTAGTGTTTGGACTTTTATCGACTGAGCCAACACACTGTTTCTAAGGGCCTTACGATCAAAAATAAAGTGGAGACTTTCTGGTGCAAACCATTTGCAATGTAGGGGAGAACCAAACATTTCCATTGATTTAAATGTGGATTTTAACCCCTTGAATGCTAGAGTGGTCTCCAAAACATTGGTTCTCAATGCGTTGGAGACCTCTCTAGCATTCACGAGGTTAAAATCCCAGTTTATATCAATGGGAATTTTTAGCTCTCCCCATAGAACAAATGCTTTGACCCAGAATTCCTCCGCTTTTCTTTTGAACATATGGCCCTAAGTCTTTAATTATACCTTTTCTCATGTTCTTTCTTAATCCCGCAAGGGGTTAAGGTACAATCTCTTTACCATAACCACCTTCTAAGTAATATATTCCTCTTCCAGTAAGTCTGACATTTTTAATGCTGTGTTCTACTTTTTTGATTTACAGTCTTTATACCACAAATGAATCTGATTAAGAAAATAGTTTTTGCTCAGTCCTGCATGGTTCTATTTTACAGGCATCATCAATATAAGTATAATACTTGTATAATTAGATTGTATTACATAATATTACCTTTATATTATGATATTTTATAAGTACAATATAGTATAATGGATATATTGCCAGGACAGAACAGATATGGACAAACCTATTGTACTGCAGTATTGCACGGGAAAGAATTTTAGCAGAGGCTTCAACCTCTTACTTATTTTTCAGTATTTGGAAACAGACAGTCAACCTCATTTTATTCATTTCTTCCCTCTACCCCCCCCCCCCACACACACACTTTTTTTTAGTTTTTTTTTTACACTTTTATGTCTCTGGCATTGAACTCCGTAGATATATCCAGAGGACTTGCCAGCTGGGAACTGTAAAAGCAGTGATATTTATTCAGTGCTGCAGTTTCATTCTCTGCAGTACTAATGAATGATCTGTGTGGTGTAGAGAAGGTGTTTCTACATTATTTTACCGGGGGTCATGTTCTAAGATATGTACTAATGGCTTAGTACATGACCCCTGGTAAAATAGTGTAGAAAAACCTTCTCTACGCCACACAGATCATTCACTAGTACTGCAGAGAATGAAACTGCAACACTGAATAAATATCACTGTTTTTACAGTTCCAAGCTGGCAGATTGCAGGTGTATTGTTCTGCACTTATGTGTAAAGTGGGTTGCACCCACTTTGTGCCCCGCTGCATCCACTTTACACCTATGAACAAAGGCGATCTGCCAGAAAATGGAGCTTCTGGGATTGCCTCGAAGTTGTCTGCCCTGGAGCTTGACATCTGGGCATACTCAGGTAAGCTGACATCATCATCATGCACTTTGCTGATGGTACATAAGTGTAAAAAAATTCAGGAGATTTATGCACCTCTCTGACTAGGTTCAGGCAGGGCAATGGGAAGGGTCATGCCCCCCCATCCACCTGCCTGAACTAGTGTCCCCTCGTGCCCCAAAACATATCACCTCACACACAACCAACCATCTTAACCCTTCTGCTGCCATACAAGCTTGCATTGCAAACTCACTGACAATGGAAGGGTTCATGTACTTTACGGTTAAAAAAAAAAAGCATACAGACCTAATAAACTATCCCCATCTATCCTAACCTAACCTCAGATTAACTCCTCCACTGCCAGATCGGAGGGGTTAATGATTTAATTTTAGGTCAAACAGCATTAAATAAATTGTGGGGGATATATCTATCCTTATCAAATGCCATATAATGTTTTTTCATTAAAGGGAAGGCACCTTGGTTCAATCCCAAACAAACAAAATGAAGAACATTATGGTGAACATTCACCCCATATTTTTTCACTCAGATTTAAATTAAATTAAGATGGGCTCCATACACCTCATAGTAATTCATTGCAAGACCAGAAACAAAAGAGAAAATTAATATGGGGTCAAAATCCCACTTGTTAAAATATAACAAGACCATGTCTTAACATTTATAGATATTTTTGTAGATTTTCTGATTCCCTGGTAATTTATGTGATACTTTTAAGCAAGCAGGACAAAGCAATTTTCTTGAAACCTGCATTAACCCTTTGGATGCTATACAATTCTCCAACACATTGGGAATCAATGCATAGGAGACCTCTCTAGCATCCAAGAGTTTAAACTAGTTTTGCAGACGCTATCAATTCAGCTGCATGTTGATTCCTTTTTTCCTATGTGATGCAGTTGTTTGAAGAGGTGCTAGCTGAAGATCCACTCATAGTAAAAGATATCTGTATATCTGCCTTGGAGTCTGCTGATGAAGACAAGAAGCATGGAAGAGGAAAACAAGTGTTTATTCTTGACACATTCTGCAAGATTATGGAGCTCATAACACTTCGATATCGACTGATTGAAGCATCATCAGAAACAGCAATACTCTCCAGGTCAGAGGATGTAATCAGGCAAAACTAAAGGGGGTGCAGATGGTGGAGTTGTGCTGAGGCCCAGCAACGAAGGGGCCCAATTTGTCCAAGGGTTCAGTAGGTTCTAGTTATGCTTGTACTTTCTTTGTGATAGGGGGCCCAACCAAATGTTTGCAATGGGGCCATTCTACTTACACCACTGGATATAATGAACACCAACAAAAACCACACTGCATCTATAAATGTAACATAGTAAATTAGGTTGAAAAAATACATACATCCATCAAGTTCAACCCTTGCCTCATACACCAGAGAAATTAGAATTATATAGCTTTCCTGCTGCCAAATAATTTAGTCTTCATCAGAATGTCTTGTTTTGCTTACTAATACACAGTATAACCCTGAATGTTCTCTTTTGAAAGAAATGTATCTAATTTTCCCTTAAAAGTATCTCTCTGTCGTCCAGTACAGGTTACTGGTAACTTTGGATAGGCGATCCACCCCTTTAAGTAGGCAGGAACAATTCTAGAAGTGAATGCGGGGTGTGGGGAGCTTACCTTCCTTCCTTGGCTGCAGCTAGCCAGTCAGTTCCAGTAAAATTTGTTCCTTGGTGAAGAAGATAACACAGGCAAGAGAACAGTTCTGCTATAGTTTTAGCTAATTTTTTATTTTTCTGTTAGACATGGAATACCACAATTAGGCGGATTACCATAACTGACAATGTCCTTAGATGTGGCTAGCTCAGTATCCAAGTGCTTTTTGTGGACCTTAAGCCCTGGGGGGAAAATCTTGGGTTCAAGTTCTTTCCTCAGGAGTTGCCCACTGAGGCTTCTTCTTAATACATGGTAATCTGAAGACAGAAGATCTGCTTGAAAGGTGAGCAACCCTTTGAGTGCTGCAGGTCCACATGTCCCACAGTGCCCCTCCGCACAGGGGTTTTCCTTTGGAGTTCATATTGCACACTCCTGCACTCATTGAGTTTATCTGTCTGTTGGGTGTTTTGGAGCAAATTTCTGTGGTAACTTAACCCTTTAGCTGTTGATTTTGCATCCCTTGGGGGTTTATTGGCACGTTCCCTACTTTTCATTGTTTCTGGGCTGCTAACATGTTCTAGTGATATTTCATTTAATTCACAGTTTCAACTTTGCAAAATTTGTGTTGCTTTTACCGCATAGACGGCATTGCTCCATTCACTTCTATGGAACTGTACAGTTTGGGACATATCTCTGCAACCGCTCAATGTAGCGACTTCAGAGATGGCTCATTGTAATTGTCTGCCCTTGCTCTGTCATCCGGTTAACATTTTATGTGTGTTGAGGGGCTCAGGGGACTTCGGGCACTGTTGGGGTGTTTTTTCTGGGAAAACTACATTTCCCATCAGTGCTTGCTTTGCGCGCTCATTTCTGATTGGCTCCCACCGCAGCAGCCATTTTGTGCCTTTTCCTGAACTAGTATCCTGTGTAGGGCTTTCACTCTCCTTCTCTCCTCTGCAGATTAACACTTCGCCTGCCAGATGAGTGCATTTTAGCGATTTCTGGGGTGAAATTTTAACCTTACACACTGTATTTGGGTGATTCCTTAAACTTTAAACATTTTGACACTGTGAGAATGTCTAATCCGTTAGAGCTTGGAGCCAGGCCTAAGACTAAGGGCGCTGGGGTCTCTGTTTCCCCTATTGCGCATTGTTCCTCATGTTCTCAGGTCATTTATGCCCAGCATGTTCTGATGTCCCTGAGTCTGTCCCAAGGACATCCAGCCATGCATTAGAGCCAGTTTGGGTGCAAGAGTTCAAGGCTGCTACTAGAGACCTCCGGTCTACATTGCAACTCTTTCCATCCCAGTTACAGGGGGTCTTCCACTCCTGGCAGACCCCTTCTTCCGTCAGATCTTCCCTGCCGAAACTGCAGGGAGTACCTGACATATCAGATTCTTCTGAGGAGGAACTGTTGGTGGATTCGGATGTTGAGGAATTTTCTGCTGTGGTCTCCTCTCAGTTTTTTGTGGACCCCTTTGAGGCTGATCCTGACCCCTCAGCCGAGGGCTTGATCTGAGCTGTCTTAACTACCCTAAACATTCCCTTAGTTCAGGAGGTTTCTTCAGATCCCTCTGATGTATTTCAGGAGCCTAAAAAGCCCTATACTTGTTTTCCACCTAACCCCACTCTTGCGGAACTTGTTCATCAGCAGGTTAATGGCTGCATTCTTGCTCTCACCAATCACGGATGAGTCATCAACATGGACAAGTCAGATCTTGTCCTATCCCAGTGTCTGGTCTTCCTGGGCCTTCTCTTCAACACTCAGCAGAACATGGTGTTTCTCACAGATGAGGTGGCTCACCAGATCCCCACAGGGTTTCTGCTGTTCTGGCTCACGATCCAGTTCCAGCCAAGAAGCTGTCCTCTCTAGTGGGGAACTTCATCTCCACTATAGAAGCGGTCCCATTTGCCATGGCTCACACCAGGGAACTCCAGAGGTTTGTGATCCAGGTGTGCAGGGGTCAGCCGGACCTTCTGAAGATGTCAATATCCCTCCCTCTTCATGTGGAACTAAATTTGTCCTGGTGGCGCGACCTCGCCAATCTGCTGAAGGGCAAGTCCTTTCTGGTATGCTTCTGGACCACGGTGACGACGGATGCCAGCCTCTCCGGCTGGGGAGCGGTCCTGGGTCACCTGAGTGCTCAGTGTCGGTGGTCTCCAGAGGAATCACTCCTTCCCATCAATGTGTTGGAGCTTTGGGCGTTATTTCATGCCCTTTTCCATTGGACACCCCAGCTGGAAGAATGCCTAGTCCGTGTCCAGTCCGACAACGCCACAGCCGTGGCTTACATCAACAAGCAGGGCGGAACAGGAAGTCTCGCTGCTTGGTTAGAGGTCAAGGTTATTTTGTCCTGGGCAGAAGGACATGTTTCTGCCATATCCGCAGTGCACTTTCCTGTCGTAGACAATGTCATGGCAGACTTCCTCAGTCGGCACACGAGGGACAGAGGAGAGTGGGAACTGCACTCAGAGGTGTTCACCCTCATTGTTCAGAAGTGGGGTCTCCCTTGCATCGACCTGATGGCGACAAGACACAACCGGTAGGTTCCAATGTTCTGCTCTCTCTGGAGGGATCCTCTAGCTCTAGAGGTGGATGCCATATCCATTCCTTGGTTATTTCCACTGGCTTACATCTTTCCTCCCCTTCCCTTGTTGCACAGGGTATTACAGAAATTGAGACTGGAGCGCTGTCCAGTCATTCTGATTGCTCCGTACTGGCCTCAACAGGCTTGGTTTCCGGAGCTTCTGGATCTGTCAGTGGCGGAGTCATTCCGGCTTCCTTGCCATCTGGATCTTCTTCTACAGGGTTACCTGTGGAACGAAAATGTTCATCGTCTAGCTTTGACAGTTTGGAAATTAAATCCTCAATACTGAAAAAGAAAGGTTTTTTTTTTTCTGGTGTGGTGGCTACTATGCTTAGTGCCTGCAAACCTGTTTCTTTTAAGACCAACCATCGTGTCTGGTCGACTTTCTCTCTTGGTGTGCTGATAGGGACCTTTCTCAGGATTTTGATCTGCCTACGGTCCTGGCTTTCTTGCAGGACGGTGTGGATAAGGGCCTCAGTTTGAGTTCCCTTAAGGTTCAGACTTATGCACTCTCTGTTTTCTTTCAGAGGCGCATTTCTATTCATGATGTCAGGGTTTTCTTCCAGGGCGTTGCTCATACTCATCCTGTTTCAATACTCGCGCTCCTCAGTGGGATCTTAACTTGGTTTTGGGTGCCCTTCAGCACCCTCCCTTTGAGTCCTTGACTACTATTCCTCTACGCCCGCTGACGTGGAAAATCACCTTTCTCCTGTATGTTCGACGTGTCGCGGGGTTACATGCACTGTCTTGTAGACCACCCTTTTTGGTGTTTCACAAAGACAAGGCGGTGCTTCGCACAAGTTTCTCCCTTAGGTTGTCTCTGAGTTCCACATTAATCTCTCTGCCCTGATCCTACCTCTGACAAGGAGAGGAATCTTCACTTGTTAGATGTGGTGCGTTGTCTCAAGTTTTATGTACATCACACTGAGTCCATTAGACAGTCTGATGTGCTGTTCATCATTCTTGAGAGCCCCAGTAATATTACTGGATCACCTGTGACGTCAGTGCGTTATATACCTTTATCAAGCATGAAGTGGGACTTCAAGCTATCCAGTACTATCTGAACCAGGACCAAGATATGCCATACATCCAAAAAACTTTCATTCTAAGGTCTATAAGTTTCATTCTAGAACATAATTATTTCATATTTCAGTTCTCCATCTATATTGATTACACAGTGTCCCCTATTATACCCAGACACATGTGCTTATACAGCCAGCCATATCAATATCCCTCCCTCTTCATGTGGAACTAAATTTGTCCTGGTGGCGCGACCTCGCCAATCTGCTGAAGGGCAAGTCCTTTCTGGTATGCTTCTGGACCACGGTGACGACGGATGCCAGCCTCTCCGGCTGGGGAGCGGTCCTGGGTCACCTGAGTGCTCAGTGTCGGTGGTCTCCAGAGGAATCACTCCTTCCCATCAATGTGTTGGAGCTTTGGGCGTTATTTCATGCCCTTTTCCATTGGACACCCCAGCTGGAAGAATGCCTAGTCCGTGTCCAGTCCGACAACGCCACAGCCGTGGCTTACATCAACAAGCAGGGCGGAACAGGAAGTCTCGCTGCTTGGTTAGAGGTCAAGGTTATTTTGTCCTGGGCAGAAGGACATGTTTCTGCCATATCCGCAGTGCACTTTCCTGTCGTAGACAATGTCATGGCAGACTTCCTCAGTCGGCACACGAGGGACAGAGGAGAGTGGGAACTGCACTCAGAGGTGTTCACCCTCATTGTTCAGAAGTGGGGTCTCCCTTGCATCGACCTGATGGCGACAAGACACAACCGGTAGGTTCCAATGTTCTGCTCTCTCTGGAGGGATCCTCTAGCTCTAGAGGTGGATGCCATATCCATTCCTTGGTTATTTCCACTGGCTTACATCTTTCCTCCCCTTCCCTTGTTGCACAGGGTATTACAGAAATTGAGACTGGAGCGCTGTCCAGTCATTCTGATTGCTCCGTACTGGCCTCAACAGGCTTGGTTTCCGGAGCTTCTGGATCTGTCAGTGGCGGAGTCATTCCGGCTTCCTTGCCATCTGGATCTTCTTCTACAGGGTTACCTGTGGAACGAAAATGTTCATCGTCTAGCTTTGACAGTTTGGAAATTAAATCCTCAATACTGAAAAAGAAAGGTTTTTTTTTTTTCTGGTGTGGTGGCTACTATGCTTAGTGCCTGCAAACCTGTTTCTTTTAAGACCAACCATCGTGTCTGGTCGACTTTCTCTCTTGGTGTGCTGATAGGGACCTTTCTCAGGATTTTGATCTGCCTACGGTCCTGGCTTTCTTGCAGGACGGTGTGGATAAGGGCCTCAGTTTGAGTTCCCTTAAGGTTCAGACTTATGCACTCTCTGTTTTCTTTCAGAGGCGCATTTCTATTCATGATGTCAGGGTTTTCTTCCAGGGCGTTGCTCATACTCATCCTGTTTCAATACTCGCGCTCCTCAGTGGGATCTTAACTTGGTTTTGGGTGCCCTTCAGCACCCTCCCTTTGAGTCCTTGACTACTATTCCTCTACGCCCGCTGACGTGGAAAATCACCTTTCTCCTGTATGTTCGACGTGTCGCGGGGTTACATGCACTGTCTTGTAGACCACCCTTTTTGGTGTTTCACAAAGACAAGGCGGTGCTTCGCACAAGTTTCTCCCTTAGGTTGTCTCTGAGTTCCACATTAATCTCTCTGCCCTGATCCTACCTCTGACAAGGAGAGGAATCTTCACTTGTTAGATGTGGTGCGTTGTCTCAAGTTTTATGTACATCACACTGAGTCCATTAGACAGTCTGATGTGCTGTTCATCATTCTTGAGAGCCCCAGTAATATTACTGGATCACCTGTGACGTCAGTGCGTTATATACCTTTATCAAGCATGAAGTGGGACTTCAAGCTATCCAGTACTATCTGAACCAGGACCAAGATATGCCATACATCCAAAAAACTTTCATTCTAAGGTCTATAAGTTTCATTCTAGAACATAATTATTTCATATTTCAGTTCTCCATCTATATTGATTACACAGTGTCCCCTATTATACCCAGACACATGTGCTTATACAGCCAGCCATATCATTGCAACCTGTATGAAGCATATTGGATCAATTGGATCCTTTTTATATAAAAGTCCATATATACTCCAAGAATATATATTTTTATAGTATTTTGTAAGTTCATCCTTTTTATAATTTCAAGTGATGTTTTAACTTTTTTATTTTTACAAGTGTTAATATATGCTTTTATCGATTATTTGAAGAAGTACTAGTATTTATTGTCTTTTTTCTGTCAATGAGTAATTGAAGTTGCTGTAACTAAATAAAACATCAAACACTACTCTTAGATCTACTTGCGCTCTCTTCCCCATTCCTATATTGTTTTACACTTCTAGAATTGTTTCTGCCTACTTAAAGGGGCAGATCGCCTACCCAAAGTTACCAGTAACCTGTATGGGCTAAGAGAAAAGGATTTAACAGGTAAGACTAAAATCCTCTTATTGTATCTACCATAACCACATCCTTTGGCAAGAAATTCCATAATTTAACAGACTTTACTGTATAAAAACCCTTTCTCTACTGAAGACAAAACCTCCTTTCCTCTAATCTCAAGGGGTGGCCTCTGGTTATTTGATCAGGAATGAACAGCTCACATCTCCTCTCAGTCATCTTTTCTCTAGACTAAATAAACCAAGTTTGTCAAGTCGTTCCTCGTAGTCAAGTCCTCCATTCCCTTACTTAATAAATGCTGGGCTTTTATATCTCGTACTTTACATTACAAGGCCAAAGTACAGCTGCAGTCTGACACTAAGAGGTCTCTGGTCCTGGCAGCTTACCATCTGGCTAGATGACATAATAGAGATACATCACTGGGAAACTAGGGCAGGAGACAGTGGGGGTGTAGACCATGTTGATAGGCACAGATGATTGTGGGCCAAGAGTAACAGGCAATTACAGTACTTGTTTAACCATTTGAGTGCCAGGGGGTATCCATTGCATTGCAAATCAATGCCTTGGATACCCCTCTGGCACTCAAAGGGTTAACAAATGTATATATTCAAAAGAAAACTTGAGTAATTCTGAAGCAAATTAACTGTACCATGTGTGTGTGTGGGGGGGGTAATAAAAAATAATAAAAATTCCCATTGACATAAATGGTCCTTTTAATTCCTTGGGAGGTCATTCTCACATTGCTTCACAATGAGTTGGAGATGTTTCTAGCACTCTAGGGGTTAAAAGGCTCATTTAAATTAAAGTGATATTTATGAATTTAGATTTGTCCTTTGTGGTGCATTTGGATTTCCCCAGAATCATCACAATTTTATTTGGAACATAATGCCCTAAGGAAAGATGGTGGTGTGTTAAAATGAACTACACCCACAGGAATACTTCTTTCTTAATTTATTTAACCCTTCAGATGATAGTGTGGTCTGCAATACATTGCATAGGAGTTACTTAGTTCAGTATTTCTATTTGCATTTGTTTTTTATTGTTATCTGCAGTTGCCTATATAAAATAATCATCCTTTTATTGAACCTTTAGTTCAGCTCTTCTCACTATTGACAAGAGCCTTTAAAGTTGATCATAACTTTATACTTTCCTACATTAACTGTCTTCATTTGATTAATCAATCTGCCACTTTATATAAATCATGCCCTGAATTTATTATCCTACATAATTTAGTTTAAAGGGTTAGTAATGGCATATATAAATAAAAAGTATTATTGTAGATATTGAAAAGATAAAACCATCAATGGCAGTCCAATCTTTAAAACCTGGTTTGAGAGATATAAGGTGATAAAGTTCCCCCCTCTCCTTCCATTGACGTCAGCGTCTAGCTGACAGAAGATGATCCTGGTCCTGGGATCTGCAGGCGGTTCTTCAGCAGAGCTGAGATAGCACTATGTAGAAAGGATTAATTAATTGGAATGGTCTACAAAGTGTCCTTGCAAACCAGGCACACTTTGTAGACTGTTCCAATGACGTATTTCTCGCTACATAGCGCAGTGTCGGCTCTGCTGAAGAGCTGCCTTGAGTCGGCTGACACAAATCTCCTTCTGTCAGCTTTACAGCTGGCATCAGGGAAATGGGAGGGAGGGGGGAACTTTAAAATGTTATATCTCTCAAACATAAAGGTTTTAGAGAACAGACTGGCATATATGGATTTATGTTTTCAATAATACTTTTTATTTATTTATGCCATTACTAACCCTTTAATTTGCAAGTATTGAAATTTTGCTTTCTATGCCTATTCCAGGTACTCTGAACTCTGAAGTACTCCACTTTCAACTTGAACTATACTGGAGAATATTCCATTCACAACAAAACACTATTCCCTATCCTGCAACCAATTTGCTATCCAGTTACAAAGGTTAACCCCTAGCCCAAATTTCCTTATTTTATAGGCAGCCTCCTGTGTGGCACTGTATAAAATGCCATTGCAAGATCTAGATATACTATATCTACTATTTTACCATTATTTAGGTTACTAATTACTTCTTCATGGGAGCTCAAAATATTTATCATGATCTATTCCTCATGAAATTTAATGCAGTTGTAATTTTCAATGATCTTAAAGGACAATATTTTCCATGCATTCCGTTATGGTGCTTTTTAGAATTGTATGCAACAAAATTCCTCCCTGATTATTTCCTTCAACCTGCTGCTTCACAGGACTTACACAAGGTTTGCTGAAGAGATGGGATTCAAAGACTATCACCTATACCTAAGACCGGTTCATTTCGAGTTTGCATCTCACAAGGATCAGGCAGACCATATCCCACCCATGTTCATCACTGCTGTTCTGGAAGATGATAGCAGCGTGGACAGGTGAGGATGTTGAGGGTGAGCAGTACACCAGTATACACACTGGGAACTAGAGCAAATGCTTTTAATTGTTCCAGCTCCATTAAAAATGGTAGCCTACCAGCTGTTGTTGAACTATTACTCCCATTATCCTCAGCCAGCTATAAAAGCTGAAGGAAGGCTTTTGTCCACACCTGCCCTTCTGTATCAATGTAAAGACATAGAATTTGACAGCAAATAAGTACCAATTGTGCCATTAGTCTGGCCATTTCCTGTTATATGTAAAAATCTCAGGGTTATTTAATTATTAGAATAGCCTTATCTCTATACCAGGAATCATTAAATTAATTTACTGTTTTACCCACTTTTACAGTGAGGCTATTCCATGTGTCTTTTTGTAAAGTTATTTTATTCTGACATTTCCTCTTATTTTCCCACCTCCACTTTTAACGCCTTATGGACCAGGGGTTTTGTACACCGGAGGACCAGCACCATTTTATTCTCTGAGCAGGCACATGTGAGTGATCATGTGTACCAGCCTGCCGAGGGTTAGGCTGAAAGTGACTGCTCCGGTCTTGGAGCAGTCAGTTTCAGCCTGCCAACATGATCACAGCATGGCCTCATAACGTGCCAGGACTGTCACTGGTCTGTAAATGACAGAAAGTTGTGACGGTCCTGTCCCATCCACGCGGCTTAAGTCATGTCCATTTTTGGTATTCCTTTTATTCTGAAAATGTTTACCTGAAGAACTTAATATTTATTTGAGTGCTTCAGTCGTGTCAGCCCTTTTCTTTGTATGCTCCAAACTACACAGATTAATGTCCTGAATCTTTCCTGGTATGTTTTCTTTATTTTATATTTAGACCATGCACCATTTTAGTAGCCACATTGTCTTTTTGTTGGCGTCCAAGATGGTCTGCTTATAGCTGGTCCACTTAAAGATGGTACACAAAGTCATACAAAAAAATTAAATCATTAAGCTGACAAGATTTCAGTCGACTTCCCAGGATAATACTGGGAGGACTGACAATATTTCAGTCAGTTTACCTGAATTAATGCTGTTGGACATGAGCACACCAGTATTAAGCAATAGAGTAGTAACACTGGCAGGATTTCACTAAGCTGGTCAGAATTAATGCTGGTTGGACATAGACATACCAGTATTAAGCAGTTAAATAGTTAAACTGACAATACTTCAATCAGTTTGCCTGGCTTAATGCTGGTTGAATGAAGGAATTAATAAATTAATATGTTTATTTATATAGCGCCACAAATGTATGCAGCACTTTACAAATTAAGAGTTTAGACAATACAGTGATACCAGAGCTTTTGTAAAGTGAAACACCGGAAGTGATGTCCCTCCCCGAAAGTTTACAAACTAAAGTGGTAAATGGAGGCATACAGAGTGCATAAGGGTCAAGTACGGAATACAGCTGGTCTGAATTAATGCTGGTTGGACATGGAAATACCAGTATTAACTCTTTGAATATCAGAGAGCTAACCAACACATTGCAACACAGTTTATTAACATTTTAACCAAACCGTAAAGATATGCCTGCATCACGGCTAAAACCAGGGGGCACGACACCGCGCACAATCAGCCAGAGTCTCTGTTCTCCCCCAAGCCGTTAGCCAGAGGAGGATGGACTAACTCCCAAAAGCCTAGAAAAGGGGGCAAGATAGCAGCTACCAGCAACTGGCAAGGACCATAACTGCCAACAACTAATTGCTGTGGCGGGAGGGTGGGGCAAATAAAAATATCCCCGTGAGCCTACCAGGCACAAATATTCACAAAATGGGGGCAGCCCCACGGGGAGAACACTTATACCTCTAACCCCAGGAACAATAACCACCCAGCATACCAATGACTATAGGGCACAAACCCAAATATTTACATACTGGAGATGCTCCCCATAGTCAGCCCCTCCCTCTCCCCCTGGGGAAAGTAGCCTGGATATGGATATGCTTGAAAAAGAGACAGATGAGAAGAAATTAAGATAATCATGCAGGCAGCAGAGGGGATGTTATTAAAGTTTTCTATGCCTGAGTATCATTGTCAACACACACCATATATGTGTCACTTTCATTTGTATTTCATTGGCCTAATATTGAGCTGTCAGAAAGAAAACACAACATTCTGACACTGAGCTTGTGATTATCTCTTATAGGTATACTCCATCATCCTATCTTCTTGCTATTCATGAAGTGGATGATAATCAGATTGGGAAGTTCAGCTTCCGCACAAGAGAAGGAATATTGCAGGTTATTTCTCTCAATTCTATCATTTCATCTGTCTGATATATGTATTACAAACCCTGATTATCTGTATTCCTCTAGATATTAAATTCAGATCAGACTACAATGAAATCACAATACTTTACTAACAGAATTGATATATTTTACTAACAGTGATAAAGAAAAATTGATGGCTAGCGTTCAGTGTAGGAGATCATAACTCTTTGTTGATTATGGTCTGGATAACACTGCTTCATATGTATTTGTAAAATGTCTTAAGGTCACATGTGCTTTATTTATAAACAGGAAGCAGAGCAAATCAGCTGCATCACAGGGGACAGATAAATATCCACATTAATTTAACCCTTTGCGTGCCAGAGGGGTACACAATGCATCGCAAAGCAATGCATTGAGTACCCCACTGGCACTCAAAGGGTTAAAGGCAGGTCTTTTAACACCCTGAATGCAACAGAGGTCTCCAATACATTTAGAAGCAATGTGATAGAGACATCTCTAGTATTCACTGAGTTAAATGTACACTTTAACCCCTCAATGACGTGAAATCACGCTGCCATCCCAGAATTCCATGACATGCTGGACCGGCGTGACGGACCTGACACGACATGGGTCCTTAAGGGGCTAAATATATTTGAATATTGAGACATTTTGTTTTTCCCTTATAGTATGTCTGCTTTGCAACATAATTGCTCCACTTTTTCCTTATATATATAAAGCGCATAGTGTTTACTGGTACACGTTACTTGTTAGCAGGTATCCAAGAACCTTTACATTTTTGCATGCTAAAGAGGTCTCCAACACTATACACCTGAGACCTTTCTAGCAGCCTGACTGCCTGCTTATCCTATATAATAATTTGCTAAAACATGTGTAACAATGAAGTGATGCGCAGTAGAGACTGCTGCACGTGCTGCAGTCATGTGCAGAAGAGACTGTAGCTCTGTATCAGCCTGGAACAATAATGCCTACTGTTTAGAGATGTGGGACGACTCACCCCCTTACTCAATGAAGATCATTTGTTTTGCTGCACCCCACTGGTCCTCAAAATGTTAATGCAGCCACATAATTTTCAGAGTGCTCCATTATATAGGCATTGCAGTGCTGCTTTGCCAATGACATCGTAAAAGGGAGCTGAGTCATGTGTTCTTTGACCTTGTTCCAATGAGCAACAAGGCCAAGAACATGTGGGTTGGCTCTCTGTTACTATATCATTAGCAAAGCAGATCTGTGGAGCCTCCATAATGGAACAATTTAGACGAGTTTGACAAGTCGCATGGCCCTGGAAAAGTTCCCTCTTGATGGTGGCCCTGAAGGGGTTAATTCAGGGTCTTTTTTATGGGAATGAAGCTTTCACTTGCTGGTTGTCTGTGTTCTGCTTGAAGCATGCCTGGAGAGCTCTGTCTTCTGTGTTCGAGAGTAAGCAGGAGTCTCTCCAGCCAGAGCATACTCCCAGCAGCACATGGAGCAACAGTCAGCCAAAATAAAAAAAACATAAAAACAGTCACTGAATTAAACCTTTAGTGAAGGAAATGCAGTGGGTGATGCTCCTACTCCACAGTACACTAGTATATAAGCTTCTGTGAGCCAGTTGAGTGCTCTGGAAATCTCTACTGAATGTAAAAGAGTAAAAGGAGGGCTCACTCTAGGTCTGAAACCATGCTACTGAAAAAGTGCTTTATGAAACGAGTGTTGCATTAGAGTTAGAAACTAGTATCCTTATGGTCTCTACTCCTGAGTATTTAGAGATCTCTATACTTAGTAAGAACTAGGACAGAAATACAATCATGGATCTAGTTTAGCTTTTTATTATGCTTTTATGGTAATTTGTCATCAGAACAGGACTGACCAGTCGGAACAGCCACGACGTTATTTGTTATCCTTATTCCTGGCAAGCCGGACATGCCCCAGTATTCTATCTACTTTATACTTATCTCTGATTTAGCACTTAATTACTTAGAGACGCTAGTCTATACTTTTCAGTTGTGACATTTATTGTCATACTGATTCTTGGCAAGCCAGACATGCCGCGGTAACATATCTTTGAAATGCTGTGGAGTTGTTCTCTAGTATATTAGCTTTAATAATTCTCGTCTTTTTACATCTCGCATTAGCTTGGCTATCTGATTTAGCCTATTGGCTGGGAGGTGGGGTTACTGCAACACTCCTTGCAGTAACCTCACCTCCCAGCCAGTTATGGATGACATGCCTTTCTCAAGCCAATCAGAGAACAGGAGAAGGATCTGCATATCTCTCATGCATGACCACTTCACTCTTATCCATGATGTGCTGGGATATGAGGTTAGCTTAGGGCACATTATGGGAGAGTGGCAAAAATGTAAACAGGGTTTAGCCAAACAAAAGTCAGACTCTGCTTTTTTTTTCTTCACAGTGACATGGGTGACTGCCCAGGCAGGATGAAGGGGGGTTCTGTTTTTAACACATTTAACCCCCTTATTTGTTAGGCCAGCTGAAATATATTGATTGCAAAGTATTTCCATCCAATTTGGCAATGGTCTGGTCAATTTAGCCTATTGGAGGATGTTGTAGATGTATATGATTATTTTTTCGGTTGTTAACCCCTTTGTTGCCAGACAGTTTAAAATGCATTACACAGCAATGTGTTGCAAGCTGCCCGTCATCAAAGGGGTTAAGTGGGATTTGTGAGAGTATGGGAATGGTGGTGGTGTGCACATGGGGACACTAGTCGCTGAATATGCCTTTTTCCCAGCACTGCCAAGCCTAGTAAGGCTTATCCATCTACAAATATATTTGTCCTACTCTTTTTCAGGCCAGATTTCAGTCTGGCTGTAATGGAATCTTGGCTCTAGTTCTTCATACAATTAGTTATATCTGTGTATATATTTTTTTAAGTATTAACTTCAATTGTTTGTATTTGCCATGCACCATTTTATGTCTGTATTTAATATTCTCCTCTGCACAAAAACAATATTATCAGTTTGCGATTAGTCTTTGGTAAAAAGCTATACCCATTAGTCTAAAGGACTATGGAACATTTTTCAGAGTAGTAATATATCTGTGTTCAATTATAGAATAGAGTAAATAGACACAACCAACTGCTGTATAAAGTTTGAATTTTACTTACCTGTCAATTGCTTTTCCTTCGGGTCTCTGTATACTGCACAAGTAGAGAGAGCCCAACCTCCAAGGTAGGGCATTAATTAGAAATCTATAAAAGGCTCTCCACTCACTCCATTCCCCACAAAGACAAACCAGAGAGAAGTATGCCAAATTAAATTTGTTTAGGGTGGGAAGTCTGTGTGTTTCCAATGGAGACCTGAAGCAAAAGGAATTAAATTAGATGGGAGTGGTTACATAACTGCCTTCAAAACTTACTGCCAAAAGGTAGTTTCCCTTGATGCTTGAAGATGTAAATGAGAATGTTTTCTAAACGTATGGATGATTCACCAGGTGGCAGCTCTACATACTTGTTCTGGAGAAGCCAGCACCTTCTCTGTCCAGGATGCTGAAAGGGCTATAGTTCTCCTGATGATGGAGAACTGGTCACTGGGAAAGAAGATATTCTCTTGAAGGAAATAATACAGTATCTTTTTTTCGTTAGACGTTTCAGCAGTACAAACCAGGCTTTCCTTGTCCAGTAACGTACTGTAAAGATTACAACATTCCCTTCCTGTAAGATATTCCTCAGGGTCACTTGAATCAGGCTCAATGGTGGAAAAATATAGGCTTAAAGGGATAGTAATACTTAAAATGTAAAAAAAAATATGTTGTAGATTACAACATACAGTGTACAATTTCAGGCCACTGTGATATTGCACCTAAAAAATTCAACTTTGAAAATTAATAACTTGTGAATGAAACACCTTACAGCTGTGGGACTACTCTTGTTTTACTCAGGGGGATAAACCCTACAACATATTTTTTTTTACATTTTAAGTATTACTATCCCTTTAAAGTGTCTGCCCATCCACAGGATGTAAACTGCTGAAAGGGCTGACAGACTATCCTCTGTCCAATGGAGAATCCTGCTGGTGGGCTGTAAAAGAGAGAGTTTATTTGTTATTCCTTGATAAGCCACAATCATCCTGTTATATCAACTGTTATTCACTGCCATCCCACTGATGTAGGGAAGGGGTGCATTGAGGATGGACAACATGTTTTATGGTCAGTCTGTCTGTGTACTGAGGGGTGAATTTTCTCTACAGAAACAAATTGTTCTGTATGGAACGAGACTCTGCTTTCTCAGTTTATCTTCTGGCCCAAGGTCCTTAAAATGGGATCACTAGCATCAAGAGAGAAAAGACAGACCATTGAGGCAAAGTCAGCAGGAAAACTGGCCTGAACCTGAGATATCTGGACCCCCTCATGATTGCAAGCCAGCATAACTTATGCTGATGTACTTCATATAAGCTGGATCTACAGAGCAGGCATGAAGCATCCACTGGGTCCTTCATTTGAAAATGCTGGTAAACTGAGCTGAAGCCAACCTGGCCTGGCCTTGTTTTAGCAGCTGTCCCAGAAGAGGGAGGAAAGGAGGATTCCACCTGGAGCACATGGATCAAAAACTGCAGCCAGAGGAAGGGGGTCCCACTCTTTTTGCATTCCAAACTAACCAGCACAGATTTCCAATCTGTGGAGCACACAGACCAAAAGTGCTTGGCATTTTAACTGGCTTGCAATCCAATCTTGGAATGCAAAGGCTGGAAAAGGCCTGACTCCTCGTAGGCAGAAAGGACTGATCTTGATGGCGCTAGCCTGGAGCCATATGGAGCAACCCAGCTGAGCCCTGAAAAACAAAATAACAAAAATAAAAACACTTGGAGATGGGGAAAATTTTATAGATAGATGTTTTCTAGTTACTAGTCCGATGTGGCAGGTGGGGCTCTCCCTACTTGTGCTACCTATATAGACCTGAAGGAAAGCACCAATTCCTAAGCAAGCACATCTATTAAACACAATAAGAGCCATTTATTTCATTGTTACATTTCTCTTTTAATCACATACAGCTGCACACCTTTTTTTACATTTGGGATATTATGTGTAGTGTACTTTATTTTGACCTGCCCTTTTCTATTGTTTGAAGCTCTTGATTAAGTCTGGAGTAGAGAATCTGCAAGTAGCCCTCGCTTGTCAAGTTAGCCAGAAAAATGCCCTGTTAGCAGCTGTTCAGCTGGCATCCTTTTGCAGAATGGCACCAATTTCATTGCAGAACACGGATACAAAGGTTAGCACCGAACAACTTTGGCTATTATTTGTAACCTTAGCAACTTTAAAGCAGCATTTCAGTGGCAAATTGTACTGTTAATCCAAAAAAAAGTTTTAGAGAAGAAAAGAAATAGTGTGAATACCTATGGGGGTTAATTTTTTACCCTCTCAGTATTCTTAAGTCCAGTTCAATACTTTCAAATCAGGTGTTATCATAATTTTAACAATCCCATATCTTAGCTATAATATTTATTGGGGTAACAACACTCAAACAAATTACTTTATTAATATCAAAAAGACATATACGTTTAAAATGTTTGGGTCGTCACATACTAATTAGATGCGCAATCCTAAAAACCTCAATTTACAGCGAGGAAAGAGGAACCTATTCCTTATATAATCCATACTCTGTCCTACAAGATATTTTAATTCCACTATACTGTGGTTTTAGATATAAAACAAGTAATAATTGGTGACTTTAAACAATTTTGAGCCCTTTCACACGACTTCTATTATATACGATGGCTTCAATCTTTCTCTTGGGATAAGTGGTTTGACACTCTATTCCGTAGTTCAAGAGTGTACAGATCTATTTATCTCCCGATAAAATCTTTTCGTAGGGAGACATTTCTTTATTCTAACTATAGATGTATCGCTCTAGTCTTATATTAAAACACCGAGCCATTTTATATTATTTCGTCATTTGTTAGTCTCTATTCGAGCTGGTAAACCGCTACTCCTTAGTAGAATATAAGACCAGAGTGATACATCTATAGTTAGACTAAAGAAATGTCTCCCTACAAAAAGATTTTAGGGGGAGATAAATAGATTTGTACGCTCTTGAACTACGGAATAGAATGTCAAACCGCTTATCCCAATAGAAAGATTGAAGCCATTGTATAGAATAGAAGTCGTGTGAAAGGGCTCAAAATTGTATAAAGTCACCAATTATTACTTGTTTTATATCTAAAACCACAGTATAGTGGAATTAAAATATTTTGTAGGACAGAGTGTGGATTATATAAGGAATAGGTTCCTCTTTCCTCGCTGTAAATTGAGATTTTTAGGATCGCACAGCTAATTAGTATGTGACGACCCAAATATTTTAAACGTATATGTCTTTTTGATATTAATAAAGTAATGTGCTTGAGTGTTGTTACTCCAATAAATATTATAGCTAAGATATGGGATTGTTACAATTATGATAACTGATTTGAAAGTACTGAACTGGGTCTTAAGAATACAGAGAGGGTAAAAAATTAACCCCCATAGGTATTCACGCTATTTCTTTTCTTCTTGTCTTTGCTTCTCTAAAACTTTTTTTTGTTTAATAGTAATGTTAGACCTGCTGTACGATTTGTGTACTTTGAATCATTTATATAAAATTGTATTGTTGCAAGAAATATACCTGGAGGTTTGTTTATATGAATACATATTTACTGGTTATTTTAAATTCTAAATCAAATTGTAAAATGATAGGAACAGATTTAAAGGGATAGTAACACTTAATTTGTAAAAAAAACACATTGTAGGATTTATCCTCCTGAGTAAAACAAGGGTACCCCTACTGTTGAGAGATATTTTTGTTAAATGTTATCACAGCTCAAATTTGATTTATTTATTTATTTATTTTAGGTGCAATATTTCAATGGCCTGAAATGTTACAGTGGTGCTGTTGCTATACCATCCTATGGAGGTTTATGGTACGCTGACCAGAGCCGTCCACAGGGATGGTATAGCAAAAGAGCCACTGTAACATTTCTGGCCATTGATAAATTGCACCAAAAAAAATCAAGTTTGAGCTGTGATAACATTTGACTAAAACATATCTCAACAGTAGGGGTACCCTTGTTTTATAAACTCTACAAAATACATTTTTACATATTAAGTGATACTGTCTCTTTAAGAGCTGTAAGAGATTCTGCTACATGTGTTGTAATATTCATGTTTTGTTCTTGTTCTAAACAGCGTGTTAGGACCATATGCACAAAATAATTGGACCAATTCTGAAGCAAACCACCTACATCATATAAGACAAATGAAAATTCCCTGAAATTCCCATTAACATAAATGGAACTTTGCAGTGGTTTGGAGACCACTGTAGACTTCAAGAGGGTTTAACCCTTTGAGTGCTAGAGGGGTACGCAATGCGTTGCGTACCCCTCTGGCACTCAAAGGGTTAAATCCCCATTTAAATCAACATGAATATTTGTTTGTTCCCTTGTTCACCTGTAGTCCCCCAGAACTGCTCAACTTTTCTTTTGTGAATATGGCCCTTGGATTAAAAAAAATGATAATTTTACATAAAACCCTTGAATTCTTTACAATGCATTGAAAATAACTGTTTCATCCATAGTGTATATTATGGGCACATTAATAGTAAGATCAGTATTCAGTAAAATTAATATGTATAGCCAATATACTCATGAACCTATTTTTATGTTGAAATTTGCTTTTCTGTGAAATCTATTGAAATACAAATGTATGCAAAAGGAATCAGAAAAAACAAATAATTGTTTGAAAAAAACTGAAGGAACAGTAATATTTTTTCTATAAAAAGTATATGTTGTAGGACATTTTGTGCTGAAAAAAAAGATTACAAACATACTGTTTTTAATGAATGTAACCACAGCACCAACTGATGTCCAAAAGGCTACTTTTTATAAAGCACTCTATATGAGAGCTTGAGTCATTGACTACAGCTCTCCATAGTAAGTAATAGGAACAGCACCACCTGGTGACTAAGATGGAAAATTGCAGTTTAATTAAAATAAAAACAATAGTAATTATAATACATTCGAATGAAAAATCTTCTAGCATTGACACCACTCCTGTTTTACTCAACATATGAAGTTTTTCATAAAAATAGTTTACTCCCTTTTTAAAATAAAATGATAGATTTGGTAACAAATGTGTAACACAGGAAGTTTACATATATTTTAGGATGATCGTTCAGTGATGCAAAGAAGGAAGAGCTCTGCGAGTGATAAAAATTCAACAACATGGAGTTTAGCTGAAAGCCAGAAGTCATTAACACCATTGCCTCATGCCAATGGGATTCCCTCACAAGGATACTGGACCAAAAAAATGTAATACAGTCAAAGCAATAATCATGATTCAGTTACTAACACTTTATTCACCTCATTTTTTTCACTTCTCTTATTTACAGGAAGTACCAATAAAATCTATGAGACAGATTTTAAGAATACAGATTAAATAATATGGGGTTATAAAAATGATAATATCCAAGTTCCCGTAATAATACAAAAACTAATTAATTAGGTATAATTGATATTTTAAACAGTAGAAAGATTAGAGAGACCAAACATGAGATCGGGGTCTAACCAGCACACCGGATGGAACGGCAAATTATCTAAGTATGCTAGAAGACCTACTGCCTCCCCACAGAGAAGAAAATAAAGAACTATCTAAACAAAAGTGGGAGATTAGGATTAACTTGCACAATGCATGAAGCACCCGCCAAGCACACAAGCGCCCTATGCAATCATTGATGGAGACACAGATATGTCACAGATAACCAACACTCATAAAATAGTAATAACCTAGTTACAAAGCCCGTATACATGGGCTGATCCAGAGCGGGAAGCTCCAGATGGCTCACAGCCTGTCTGTGCTCCCGACTCCGGGGCAGCAGTGGAGGCGCTGGGTGACAGTTTTTCACCCAGCTGCCTCCACTGCTGCGTCGGAGCCAGGAGCACAGAGAGGCTGTCAGCCTCCCGGAGCTCTCCACTCCGGATCAGCCCGTTCTGCGAGTCCCCACTGCGCATGTGCGGTTACGCACACAGTGAGCGACGCATTCTAGGACTTTGTTATAGGATACCCCAAAATAAATCTAAAAAATATATATGCCAAAATAAAAATAATCAGATATATGCACATAAGGGTTCAACTGGCACACTGTATGGGACACCCGCAAATACACGTGGTGTGCAGCTTGGTACATCTTTTTTAGATATATTATTATAACTATTGTATGAGTGTTGGTTATATGTGAGATATCAGTGTTTCCATCAACGACTGCACAGGGCGCCTGTGTGTTTTGTAGGTGTTCTGTGCATTATGCGGGTTAACCCCAATCTCCCACTTTTGTTTGGATATCTTATTATTTTTTTCTCTGTGGGGAGGCAGTTGGTCTCGTAGCATAGTGTCAGGAACTCTAAATATTTTGCTGTGGTTCCATACTGTGTGTTGTTAGACCCCTGTCCAGGGCCGGCGCCACCTATAGGAGAGGTAGGCACCGGCCTAGGGTGAACATTCTCTGGCGGCGTATCGGGGCCCACCCCCGCGCTCACCACTTACTGCCCAAGTCAGCGGCATAGCGCGGGGGGGGGGGGGAGCCCGGAAAATGTTAGCCTGCCTGTCTAAAAAAAAAAAAGTACATTTCGGTGCCCTCCGTTGGCTGGCTATGTTTTTTTGATGTAGCACAGCGATGCCCGTTTCTCTCTCCCCCTCCGCTCCTTCAATCCTGGACCAGGACTGAAGGAGCGGAGGGGGAGAGAGAAATGGGCATCGCTGTGCTACATTAAAAAAATAGCCAGCCAAGGGAGGGCACCGAAGCATACTCACTGGGAGAGAGAGTCGTGCAGTGGGAAGCACTGGTCAATATTTATTATTGAGAGAGAGACGTGCACCGGGAAGAGTAAGTGGAAGGGGGATCAACAGGGGATAAAGAGTCAGAGAGGGGAAGAAAGTGTCAAAGGGGGGGATCAACAGTCAAGAGGGGGGTCAAGAGTCAGACGGGGAGAGAGAGTCAAAGGGAGGATCAACAGTCAAGAGGGGAGAGAGTCAAAGGGGGGGAGAGTCACATATAGAGAACATACACTTTGACACACTGATATGCATATAGAGAAGCACACACACATACTTACACACTGATATCCATACAGAGACTCACCCACACTAACACACTTATATACATACAGGGAACACACACTGACACACGTATATACATATATGGAACACACACTGACACACTTATATACATATAGGGAACACATACTGACACACACATACACATGTAGAGAAGCGCACACATAATTACATGCTGATATCCTTACAGAGACTCACACACACTGATACACTTAAATACATATAGGGACATACACTGACACACTTATATACATACAGGGAACACATACTGACACACACATACACATATAGAGTACACACACACAAACTGACATTTATACACATATAGGGAACACACAAACACACTGACACTTAAACACATACAGGGCGGGGCATAAAGTGGTAGGACACAAGGGGCAGCAAAATTAGGTTTTGCCTAGGGTGGCAAAAATCCTTGCACCAGCCCTGCCCCTGTCTCATATTTGGTCTCTCTGGCTTGTGTAAGCTTGTGTATTTTTACGGGAGCTTGGATATTATAACTTTGGATGTTGGTTGCATTTATCTACACACTTCAGTGGTAGTGTATCTTTTAGCTGCCCAGTTAACTATTATTATTCATTATCGTCTATTGCACATACTAGATGTTTAGTTTTTTTAGTTATCACAAAGAGTTTCTGGTTTACGTTAATAATAAAACAAAGACTTTTAAACACATAATTACAGCAGTTTTCTTTAAAAAAACAGTTTTCAACCCTAAGTACTAACAACAGTTAAAACAAGTATTAGATGTTCATATCTTAATATGTTAAATGCATCCAGTATGGCCAATAGACCAGATTCTAATCTGGCTCAGCTATATGTAGTTTTGCTTGCTGGCTATGTGGTGGGAATACCCTTGCTTTTGTCAAGTAGAAAAAGTGATACAAAATATAAATAATATTCTATTGTTATAAAAATGTAAAAAATAGTAAAACCTGTATTGTATTAGTATACAACTACTAACATTTCATCTTGTCTCATTACTTTGCAAACCAACCTAACAACCAAGGCTCCTGAAAAATAATTTTGCTTGACAAGGATCTAATAGTCTAGTCTCAGTCATTAGTTTTTGTATTATATGTTAAAATTAAATGTATTATTTTATGAGTTAATTTATATTATATTAAAATATGCTACTCCTTGCATGTTACCAATACATTTACTGCCATGAGCACAATGTGACAAATATCTGACATCTATTAACATACAAATGCAATAACATGTTAAAAATAGTATATTTTGTGAACATTAACCTTGTGCATATATTATTGATAATAAATACTATAATCACAGTAAACTCTGAGAAATTTGCATGAAATTGAGAGTAGTAGTCATAGATTTGTTTATTAAGGAAACATATACTGCAGAGTTTCCTTTCAAGGCTAGACAGATGCTTATGGGGACCAGATATATGGATCCCCACTGATTTAGGCAATGTCCTTTAATATAAAAGGCCAGATGTATGTTTGTCCGATGCAGTCATGTGCAGTAGAGACTGCCCGAATGCACAGAATGCTGATCTGTGTACACGGCCTTTTGCAGTCATGAGCAGTAGGGACTGCTGATGCAGTCATGCTCAGTAGAGACTGCCCAAAAGCACAGAATGCTGGCCAGTGTACATGGGCTTTTACACTAGTATTTCATAATTAGATAACCACAAGACAACCTTCAGTTGCTTCTGGGCTAACTGAGGGGCTGATTGCCTGCTTGGACTCCAGATGAACCTTAGTAGCCAATAGCTGGTCAGTGGCCAGTCTTACTCATAGGTGGGCTATATGGGGCATTTTCCTTGATTAACTCAACACAGACTAAGATTATTTCTGCATGCCATTAAAGCACAGTTTGGTTTTAGGACAGAACATGATGTAATGTATAGCTGGTTTATTTTATGAATGACCAGTTGGTAGAAGTGATGATATGTGTGTTGTACATTTGACCGATATTAGAATTCCATTTCAGACTTCCAGAAGCATTCATGTCAATCCAGCTAGAAAAAGTGGGTCCACGGGATGCTATGCTGAACGTGTTTCTTCAAAAGAAACAAGCTATGGGCACTGCAATGAGGAATCCTGTAAGAATCGCAATAAAGCACAAACAACTTTTTATTGTATTGCTGTAGATTATGAAGAGCCATACAGTGTTGTGTAGTATGTACTGAGACTATTTGTTAATCGTTTCATCAGCAGTTCATCAAATCACTGTCTACTGCACTTTATTTCATGTAAAAAAATGTGCTATGTGTGTTGAAGCACTTTCAATTGACCTCAGCTGAGGACTAGCGGACAAGCCCGAGGCTGATCTACAAAGAGACTGAGCAATTCTGGAGTACAGCAGAGGTGACAAATAAACATTACCACTATTCCCATGTATTTAATTTTTTTAAAACCCTTGAATACTAAAGAGGTCTCAATTGAGAAGCAAAGAGTTGGAGACCTCTCTAGCTTTCAAAGGGCTAGTTAGCTATTGGCTACTAAGGGGTTAGTTATCTCCCATGGTTTGCCCCAGAATTGATCCAGTTCTTGGTGCATCTGTCTTGCAGCTAAAATAAAAAACTGTTCATGTTGTTGATGTAAAAGAACTAGAAGAGAAGTTAGGTATTGGTGAGGAATCCTTTTGTTCCTAGCAGCACGTAATATTTTCCACTAATGTTACTATTTTTCTTAGCACTATTTTTCGTCACAATTTTATTTATCATAAAAGGGAAAGTATTCTGATTTATATTCATGTTATGATTTTAAATATCAAGTTTCTGTTACATTTTCCTTTTTTTACATATTTTTTTCTTTCTTCTACTTGCTCAGATGCTCTCATTTTTCATTATCTTGTTCCTCTACTCCTTCGGCATTTAAAATAACTTTGTTTGGTTGCGTTATCGTCTAGTTGTCCAGCTTCTCTCTCTAGAACTCCCTAGACTCACAGGCAGGGCCAGCATCAGAAATCATGGAACCCTCTTTCATCTTTTTAATTGCCAGGCATATCCACATTACATGAAGAGAGTACAGAATTACCAAGCATTGCATTGGGCAGCAAAGCATTTATGATATCTCAAGAATTCAAATGGTCAGCAGTGTTAGCGCACAATACACTGGCAAAGACACTGTACTTGAGGCCAGCAGAGCAATATCCCATTTATAGAAAGCAACAGACAATAACAATCCAGTTTCACATGATCAGTTCATTAAACCTTTGAGTGCCAAAGTCTGTCCAAATCATTGTAAAGCTATGCATTGGCCACCCCTTGGGAACTCAAAATGGTTATCATAGAGCTAGTGAATACAGTGGATGAGAGGAAGGCATGGGGGACAGGTGGGTAAAACAGGCAGGATTATTACTTTGTGTGAGCAGAAGTGGTGCTTCCTTATCATACAGTGATGTAGTTAAAGTGCTAGAATGCTATAACTCCCAGTTTATCCCCATCAGGTACTGACAATCACTGAGCAAGTATTATTTATGCACACACACAGAATATGAAGTCCCAGAGTAAAAATGCTAGCAAGTTTATGCTATGTGCACCACACAGAACAGATATAATATTCAACAGTGCAATTTATAGCACAGAATGACAATATCAAAGACTTTATGTGCTGGGTGATATATCAGGAGAAATTATAGTTATATCATTGGGGAGCTGGTGTTGCATAATAGCCCACAAAACGAATTTAAGTAAGGGCACATCAGTGGTAGTGTTTGTTTGAACTTTTTTCTTTTGGCTGAAACTTGATCTGACTTTTGAGGGTCAGCAGGATGGCGCAGAACAGAAATACCACCTAGTATACAGGGCCCTGTCTCAATGACACACTCTGACTTCTGTAGTACAAACTCTGCACCTAAATTAGAATGGGTAGACCCGGCAGAGGGCAGGAAACTGATGTTTGCAGACTAGGATGATAATATGAAGTTTTGAGATGGAAGTACCAAAGGAGCAGATGTAGGAGAGTCAGCTCTGTGATACTACTGTACTTAAATATCTTATGTGCCCTCTGCTGATACTTCAATGCAATACAAAATTAAACCAGCCTGTGAGAATCTCACTGACTGGTTTATCTGTCTTTCATTGCTTTTTAATGTGTATACCCATGTCTTCACCTCCACACCTGTTACGTGGCCCCAGTCTAGGCCCAGAACAACAGTTCCCCCTGCCCCCTATTGATGGCTGCCTTGCTCACAAGAACAAAACACATACACACATAAGCTCTGTTCACATGAGCAACAAAAATGTAACAATTCTAATTCTGTGTTAACTCTAATTAAATGTGATAATCTGCAGCAGCCCATGTCAAAAGCTGTTGCAGCTTACTTCAACTTTCATGCATTCATTGTAAATGTGTCCATGTTGCAGAATGCATGATATTCACAGCTGTCTATAAGACTTGCAGATTGTTCACATTGGTGACATTGTGATGCCCTTAGCAGTCACCAATGACTGACAAACCCATGTGGGCATCAGTCAATTAATATATGGCTGATGCCAAAGTAGGTTGTGACTGGGAGGCCTTCTGTGTGATGTGCATAGCAAAAGCACGCTAGTGTTTTTATGCTGGGACTACAGATTGGGTCTGTCAGCGAAACTTGCTCTGATGTACTCCTGCCCTGTTCTTCTGGGATTTAAATTTCCCTGTTGTATAAAAGATCTGTTCTTGTATGGAGAACAATAACACAAGCTTTCTAGTGTTTTTACTTGGAGACCTCATGTTCAGTCTGTCAATGCATGCGTAGTTACATAGGTACACTTACTTTGTCACATTCCACCATGCCTACACTATGCGAGTGGATCTCTGGGGAAGCAAAAGTTCTGCGGTTGCTAACCAAACGGGAAGCTTGGATGGTACTGCATCAAAAGGTTGTTTAAGTAACCTTTGTGTACAAAGCCATCCACATACAAATACACACACAAACACACATACAAATAACATAGTAACAAAGTAGATACCAAGACGTGTCCATCGGGTTCAGCTTTTGCCATATCCCCTTTGTCATTCAAGAAGACAGAATAAATATTGAAGCCATTTTCAATTAAGCCCCAAGTGAGGAAAAAAGAGATTTCTTCCTGACTCCAAAATGCAGTTGAATATCTACCTTGAATAACATCCTATCTTCATTGAATCCAACTGTCATATTTCTCAGTATTGCTCTGAACTAGAAAGCTTTCCAATACCTTTTGTGAAAGCATCTACAAGATCTGAAATATATATACACACGCAAGCAGTCTATAAACTATGACAATTAAAGGAGAAGTAAACTTTTTTAGGAAAACATATATTGTAGGGCTTTTCCTGTTGAGTAAAATAAGAGTACTCGCACTGCCGAGAGATACATATTTCCAGAGTTATTACAGTTTAAAAACATGTTTTGTTTACATTAGATATGCCCTCTAGTGGCCAAATTCCAATTAGATTTCAGTTATATTCTAATAGAGAGGAAAGTCAGTGACATACAGTTCTCCATAGTCATTTTCTGTCAGAACCATCAGGAAGTAGACACAAAGTAAATTCATTTCCTGGTTATTTGTACTATTATATCTTCTGAATAAAACAACTGACAGCAGTGGGAGTACCCTCCTTGTTTTACTCAGCAGGAAATGCTCTATCACAGAAAGGTTTTCATAAAAAAGGTTACTGCTCCTTTAAGTAAATGAAGTGTAGAAGAGTTGGTGCAAAAGCAGAATCTTTTACACGAAATCTCTACATTGAACTTTTTCTGAATTAAATAATTATTTTTGTGCAGAAACTAAAATACATTACCATCCATCAGTCATCCACAATACTTATAAATCCATTGCTTATCTATAGTAAGTCAATAAAAGGATTGTTAGTAGATTGTAGTGAAGGAAAATTATCATATTTCTTTTACAGGAAGAAGTCGAAAAAATAAAAAGAGAACTGGTAACTGATTACTGTGAAAAGTGAGTTATATCCTGTTCTATATTAGTTTCATCTTTATCACTGTAACAAATTAACAAAGTAAGGCTTCTGTTTGAATATTTTTACCATTAAATGCAATAATTATATCATTGATATAACTACAAATTGTAGCCATTGTAAAGGATTATTGGTACTCACAGGGCAATTTCAAACATGTTTATCTGTGTTGATCAATATTTTAGCTTCAGTTGCAGCTTTCATCAGGTCAGTCTTGCAGTGGATGCGACAGAATTTTAAACCCTCACTATTGTGCAATATCTGGTCTTCTCAGAAGTGACACCTTATCAAAGACGATTACTTACTATCACCCAGTACATATGGGGAGATACAAGCAGAATATTGTCAACTGCAAAACCTGCCAGTCTAGGGCCATGTTTCCTTATTGATTACTTCTTGTATCATTTATCATCTATAATGCAACTCCAAATTTCTAATTTAGCCTTATTTCCTAGAACATACAATATTGGTCCCATAGTAGAAAAATATAGAGCAAGCAAAGAGAAACAAACATTGATCTTCTAAGTGTAGTAATTTAATAAAGCCACATAAAAAGAAAAAGGCAACAAGACAAAAAAACATACATCCCAGTAGTTGCACACACTGGGTCCTTTCTTGGCAGAAGGAGTCTCTTGTGCTTCTTCTCCTTGACTCCATTGGGCTGAATTCTCAAAAACTGGTCCAAAAGTGTCCATATTACAAATTTCTCTACAAAGTAATAAACATGAGTAAGGATGCTGATCTCCTGATCTGTATCTACTTTCAGCTGTAATGAGCCATTGCATTTCTTGTCCCCAATGTCAATGTTTAAAGTGTCCAAAATGCCAATTTCCACTTGGTGGAAGAGTCTAGAAATTGGTGCATGCTGACACTTGCAGTGAGAATAAGTCTGTGCACCAAGGACAGGAGCATGACATTGGAAAGTAGGAGGACTCTCAGAGGGGCAGAGAGGGCCCTGGCACTGAAAATGCTTTGGAGGGGGTGGATAGAACTTTTGTATATAGGTACAACTCTAGCCATTTTCACGCTGATGGGCAGTGATTGATGCACAGAGCTTTAGTAACATTGCTGCAAGCTGGTGGGCCCAGACTGGAATTTCAATGTTTTAGTTGAATAGGCGGTCAGTTATATCACAAACTTACTGACAAAAATGTGTATTCAGCAGTATTTTTGAACCAGTGGGAGGGTGTCAGAATCTGAATTGTGTGATCAAGGAGGCGGTGAATCCAACAACATGGTTGTTGAATTCATTAGCTATTGATATGGCACATTATAGTGTTTCATTGTCTGTTTGTATAGTTTTTACCAACATCATGAGCAATAACATATCAAAGCTTTAGCAAGTTTTGTTTGCCCTGTGCAGGTATTCCACAATTGTCTGAAGATTTTGTTATACACAGAGCCTTTTTTTTTATTTTGTTCATAGAGTATCTCAAACATGGCATCATTCAGGTCATCTGAAAGCCAAGGTAGATGGGGCCCCCCTTCCCTGATATTCTTTAGTGGTGCAAGAGTATTTTAGCCCAGCAAGAACCTTGAGTGAAAAAGTCAACTTAAAAGTCTAAGAGGGTATTACGTTTGTTCCATCCCACAGGCAATTACGTAGATAATTTATGAAATAATTAAATTAATTAAAAGATCTGGTAACAAAGGCTTTGGGTTATGATTTGATTGGCTTTATTTTCCGAATACAGAACACTAGAGAGTGATCACTAAATATGATTACTAGCATACCCTGCATTCTGCTCTGGAAGGATGAAGGATTCAGTACAGCAGACTAAGATTGGAAGTTTTTAATTTCTGCCAGATGGGTAACTAGCTGAACATCTTTTTTAAATGCTATAGACAGAGGTGCATAGCTCTAGACACACATGTAGTTGCTAGACCTGCTATAAAAGATACTTCCGAGGCTTATAAAAACTTCTTAATGCTATTTCCACCTTTTTTTATCCATGGGATCTTAAAATCATGAACCATCCTCAGCCAAAACAGATAAGTTTAGTCTTGCTACATGATCATTTAATTTAAGGACACTGTCCCAGTGATTTGGATCAAATGAAAATATAGCCCTACGCTTTTCAGAAATGAGTGTGTCCTTTTAGGAGTACACCAGTCTTGTGTATTGTTATTAGATACCATATCATAGACTAGAAACATCCTGTGGATTTCTTACTGGTATATCCTAAATATACTTCGTCACTCACAGATTTTGGTTTATCACTCTATGGAAATATGAATACTATTAATAAGCATATCTATATATTCATCCTGGAATCATGCAAGTCCTCCCTATACCATTTCAAGAATTCCCTCTGAGCTAATTTCAGAAACATTTGTAGGAGTCTTGTATACTATAGAAGAGGTAGCTTGACCAGCAAACCTTTGTTCCTCAACTTTAAGACTATTAAGTGTTGCTTTTGCAATAGTGTAAAACAATGCCACAATGGACATGTTTTGAAGAATAGCAGGTTTGGGGCAGCAGGCTGACATATACAGGCTAAGGAATACTCTGTTGAGTAACATAAAGCTGTGGGGCATCAATAAGAGATTTAGGAGGTTGTTCAATGTCTTAATACATGATTTATACACTCTTTAGTATAGCCTTAATTCAATTGCTTTTTACACAGAAGACATATAGAAAAAAGGGATGTGGCTCAGGTTTAGGAACTGCTATCTTCCAGTGCCCAGGCATCATTTACAGAGAGAAATAAAATTTCCTGTTATGCCAGACCGCTACTCTGGGAGCACTAGAGCCACCTGACTGCTCTGCTCCTGCTTTCAGCATTTTTCTGAAGGGGAAGCTGCAGTGAAGCTCCATGCTGCCATTTGGAAATCATCAACCATCTCATGGCTGTAGTGGGTATGCCACAGCCTCCGGAGTATGGCTGCTCTGTGACTTCCAGCACAGAGAAAAGAAAACTGGGATTCACATTCATAGTGATACTAGAAAAAAAGGGCAACAAAACATGAATATGAAAAGGACAGAATCAAAGGCTTCTAAGTAAGAAAGATAGTATTGGAACCCAGAGGGGCCGGTGGAAATGGGTATGGCTTATGGGAACAAACTTTCTGTCCTCCAGGAATGCCTCTGAGAGGAAAATGTCTGGGATGCTTGGTAGGTACCCAGCTAGGAGCTCTTTAAAAATTGATGGGAAGAGAAACATAAATCATGCCCTGACCTGTGTAGGACAGAAAGAAACATAAACCAAGTCCTGACCTGAATAGGACAGTAACACACTGGAAATGATAATATGGGAGGCCCTTTTAAACATTTTTTTCTGTCCTACCTAGTGAGGCGCCGGCTCTCTGTATGTACTACCCATGAACTGTGAAGAAAATTTGTAAGAGAAAATATTTGTGCTTACATTTTATAAATCACTTCACTGACATAAATAAATAAAGAGTGATATAAAGGCTTATCTGCAACAAAATTATGATCAAGGTAGTTTTTCGCCACCAGCAATTTCTTGGCAGAGAATACTGACCTATTTTATGCCAGAAATAAAGATTTTGGAAATCTATCTCTATTATACAGCACCTATATCTGTTTTTGCCTTCTACTGCTAAGAGTGAATTTTCAAGCTATAGTAGCTTAAAACAACTTTGAGATTAAATTAACTTCATAGAATACTGTCAGCTGGCAACTAGGTGCACTCAGTACTTAACACTTATACCTACATTAATCGAAAGAATATTGAGTGCTCGATACTGTTAGAGCCACTTAATCCATCGTTAGGGCCAAAATGTGCTCTGTCTGGTACACAAATCGTTATACTGTCGGAATTCTATATCATGACCATCATCCACTACAACGAGTGTTGGCTGCAAAATCTCATGTTGTGGCCTAACACTCTTCACAGCTTTCTGCTCCCACAACTCATGCTAAATAGCGTGAGTAGTGGGAACACCAAAGGAAACTAGCCAACACTCAATGTTTAACATAGTGTCAAACATCGACCATGAACTAGTAACACTGTCACCCTCCTAAACACTAACACTAAAATACCCCCCTGGCCCTCCACTACACCTAACATTGCCAATAAGTTAAACCAAATTCTAGTTCTAACACTATCCTATGGCCCATTCCCCACACTTTAACAATAAACAGTTACCTTGAACTCTGAGGTCAAGCAGTGTCTTCTTCACTTTGGTCCTCCTTTATATTCTTCTGGAATTCCTCTGAAATTCTTCTGTAAGTCAAACAAAATAAATAGAGAAAGGAATAAAATCACCACCTGCACCAATGCCTCCGCTGGTTAAAAGGCCAAACAAAACAATCCCCCCATTGAATTTCATGCTCTGGCCATTGCCCAAGCCACTGTGAGGGATATATGAACAGAGATTGGCTTTTAAAAGGCCAATCTCTTTTAAAATTACCTCCCAGCCAATCAGCATCTAGTTGGAAGGGTCATGAATGTGTGTTTCATTATCCCTCCAGCTAACCATTCATTGAAAAAGTAATTTTTTTTTGTTTGGCCTTCTAGTCGGCCAAACAATAACTATAACATCTATCTTCAGAGAATGTCTGTTTTTAATTTAGATAGGGTCTTTATAGGTGTATTAGAGTAGGACTTACCACAAAGTGAGATACCTTGGCGTGGTGGTAAGCTTACACACGGATTGGCCGATTTGTGGGACGAAATTCTCACTTATTTTCACTAAGAGAGATTCATATTTCAGAGTTATTACAGTTTAAAGTCTTGATTTTTACATTAATAGTGACCTCTAGTGGTCAGATTTCAATTAGTTTTCTGTCACATGCTCTAGAAGTAGGCAATCACTAACAAACAGTTCTTCATAGAATGTGACAGAATCTGCTGAGTCATGCGGTCAGTTAGAACTTTCAGAATGTAAACGTTCTGTAATTCACTGTCTCATAATTTTAACTATGATAACATTTGAATAATAATAGAGTACAGTAGGTTTTCACACAAAGTAGTTTACTGTTCCTTTAAGTAAATGAGGGTCCTCAAATAAGCATCTTGTACAGTAGGTTTTAGTCTGTGATCAAATGCTCCATTTTTATCGCTCACTAGGAGCCAGTTGCTCACTCTAAACCATGAGTCATGGTACTGTGATAGCCGCAGAAATACAGGAGGCAAATATAGTATAGTTGATTCCTTTATTGGCTAAGTAAGCATATTTATGATGTAAACTTGCAAGACCTCTCAGGTCTCTTACTGAGGCATGTTATACAGATAAATATGAAAACCTCTCTCTTATATACAAGTAAACATTGCATTATGTATAATGTGATGCGTTCTTGTCTATAACATATATGTTATCATATGTATCTGTATAACATAGCTGAGTAAGAGACCAAAGAGGTCTTAAAAGCTTGCATCCTAAATCTACTTAGTTAGCCAATAAATGTATCAATGTGAATATATTTGCATTCTAAGTCTGGCACTGGCATCCTGCAGGCTATCTATATTTGTAATCCAACAATAGCTGAATGACCCCAGGTTGCCCAACCCCTGCTATTAGCTGTTGTGTTATATTTAATACTATAATGGTATATTGCATTTGCCTTATGTATTATACTAAGAATGGATGTAATACAGTTACATGTAAATGTAAATTACGATAATTAAAAAGTTGTATACTGCGATTACTTGTACTGTAGAGTGAGAATATTATGGAACATTCCTACAATTGCTGATTTTGTTTATTCATGAAACTTACATTAGGTTTAACAGACGAACATGCAGCTATTCCCTTCGAGGACAGATCATTGCTTATTGCAACAGTATTAAACACCTGCTAGAGGAATTCCCAATCATAAGCAAAACGTATTTCATTATCGGTCAACCTCGAGATAAGAAGTCATCTTTAAAGGAAGCACCTCGGGCAGATCCTAGGTTTGTAACATGCTATGAAATTTTGTCCAAAGGTATTGTTAGTAAATATGGAGTTGTTTTGTCAGACTACAAATTATAAACTTACAGGGGTACTATATTGTCTTGTGAGAGTAACCATTAACTTATCTAAAGCTTGTATTCCACTGTACCTGTGAGAAATTCGGAGAGCAAAAGAGATACCTATTTTATTCCCTTTTTTCAAACTGTAATCATTTCATTATGCCCAGTAGGTATCCTGAATGTGTCCTCTGTGCTCATAACAACCATGTTAACATTTGGATACTGTTATTAGTTCACAGTGTAACAGACATAAAAAAAAGATTTATCAATAAGTTATGATATATTTTAAAGGAGCAGCAATGCTTAACTAAAAACAAAATGCTCTAAAGAAACATGTATAACATTCTTTCACATATCTCTTGATTTTCTTATAGTTTCCTTTTTACAGCTATTACGGATTTTCAGACAGTGTTCACTAGTATCACTACCTTAAATCTGTCTGTTATGATCAGATATCAGATGCATAGAAAGATCAAGTAGGCAAATTCACCAAATATTGTCAGAGGGGATGATGTGATAAGTAGAAAATGGAGCGATTCTGTTTCAGACCAATTTCTCCATAGGAGACAAACACACTTTCCCTAAATTTCCATTGATTTAAATGGGGCGCTTAATACTTTGAATTTGTTGGAGGCCTCTCTAGCCACCAATGGGAATATATGTTATGTTCTATGTGGAACACAGGAACAATGGGGTAAAGTTTCCTCCTGCAGGAGGACAGGGCACTTATCGTAAAGGGCTCTTAATAGTGGAGACTCCTTCCTGCTTCACTTTACCAGTCTAATCTTTTTTTTTAAAGTGACCTCATGGAGTGTTCATGGACAAAGATCCTTTCTTAGTTAGCTTTCTTTTTTGTCTGTGGAATGAGGCTGTGTAATCCCCATTAGGTGGGCTCCTATCTCTGGCCTCCATTGTTGATTTGAACCAGAGCACTGACTTAAGAGGATTGCTCACATTATCAACCCTCTCCTCACAGTTTCTGCTTAGCTGGTGTGCTCAAGCATTTGTATGGTACGTAGGAGCCTAAAGACTGAATAAGTCAAGCTTTCCTGCATTCATAGTGCACAAGTTCTGTAAGTATGTCCCTGTCTGTTTGCCTGACATTTCTATTTTATGTGGTATTTTGGCTGGTCCAGAACTCTGTGCATCCCCCTCTACTTTACCAGAGGGGGATGTTCATTCATTTTTATTTTTCTTTCATTTAGCTTCAGTTTTATTTCATGTTATTTTAGTTTTTTATTTATTTTCTAGCTTTTAACTTGTGCTTAATGCACCTTTAGTTTATGAGGCAGTAGTGCCTTTAAGAACGGGCACAAGTGTTGGCCATATTGGATTGGGACACAGATATATTAGGGACTTACTGTTCCAACAGTTGCATTCCGGTGGGTGTAAGGGGCTTATTGGGCTTCTCTATCTTTGAACTGCATAGCAGAGGCCTGGGGGACCCCCTGATATTGGAGGTGCTATCGAGCATCAGCTGGAGAGCCACCACACTATTCTGAAAAGAGCATTGGCTAGGTTCTATATTACCCATAAGCCTGTTTTCCGCAGGCTTTAAGGCATGGGAAGAGGAGGTGCTATGCTGATCCTTTTCCTTTCAACACTTCAGTGTGGAACACATGAGGTTGGTATCTACTTTCTTGCATATCAATTTAACCCTTTCAGTACTTTTAACTTTATATTAGTACTTTTCTCTTTTTTTTTACTATACTGTAATACATTTTAAGTAGTCTACTGACTATGTCTTAGCTTAAAAAGTTATTGGCAAGCGACTACAGTTTTGGGGTCCCCCCTTTAACTTCCTTGACACATTTAACCCATTACTTCTTATGCCAGACTGGTCCTCCTATGGATTTCTGTGGTATTTTATCTTTCTCTGTGGCCCCCGCGTGGCTGCCAGGGCCCTCTTCTAATGAACAGGAGCCTGCATGGGTTAACTTCTATGAGTTCTATACCTTCCTCTAGTCAAGGTATTCAAGAATATCGGTCTCAGGACTATTCTTTTCCACCTAAGGCATTGCACAGAAGGAAATGTTGCCCTTGTATGGGATTCCTCAGTTGAGGAAGGGGACTCTGATGAGTACAACTTGAATTCATCCTTTGCTATTGGGAATTCTTTTGAGGAAGACTCTGGTTCTCCCTCTGAGCTGTCCTGGAAACGTCTTACAGTTTCTGAGGCCTCAGATTCCAATTCTCCTTCCTCACATATTTTTAAAAGGATCAAAAAGGAAGCTTCCTTTTTTCCTCCTCTCCATTCCTTAGACCAGGTATTCCTGGACGACTAGAAAATTCCAGTATGGTACAATTGGTTTGCTTTAGAATTGCTCCACTTTCTTAGCACATTAGCCTCACTGGTTAGAAATGCAGAGAGAGAAGGCTCCTGCCAGTTATAGTACAAGCTAAAAAAATTAAAATGATGTATTTTTCTGTGTATAAAAACAAAGGCAGCAACAGTGGGTGATTGAAGATTGTGCACCTGTACATTAACCATAATTCATAGTGAGTGCTTTAATCAACCCAATTATATATTGTATGTGTATATATTTTAATATTTACTTATATACACCAATCCATGTAAAGCGAAGGTGAAAAAAGTACAGATTTATTCCATCAGCATTTTTATAAAATCTTAATAAAGGCCCAGTGTAAGGGCAAAACTTTGATGGAATAAATCTGCACCTTTTTACCTTGAAAAAGACCCGTGAGTGCACTCTATTTCCTAGAGTTGGAATTAGAGTTCATATATACATATATAATGTATTTATTTTTAATACATTTAAAAAAAAGATGGAGAACCAACAATTTTAACAATTTTGACCAAAATAGCTAAAAGAAAAAACACAGAATATTTCTTTGCATTCATATTTACTCCTTTATTTATTCCTTTATGTTGGGGAACATTGCCAACTTATAATCAGTATGTTAAATAGGAGGTTTTAGTTATATAATATGGCCAGAGTATGCTAAGCATAACACCGTAGCAAAGGATCCCATTATAGGCAAGCACTATCTTTAATTTGTTTCGTATTATGAGTGGAATCTCTCCTGCTTAATAATAGGGACATTCTGACTAGCATTTTAAAGTGTCCTAAAAACAATATATTCATATATACTGGTAGAGTTTAAGATGCATATCTGTTATCATGAAGGTTGGGTCTTTCATTTAAGAACTTTCCATATTTAACATAATTTCTTTTTAATCTCTAGGATATTTCAAAAGCGCCCACATAGTTTGTTAACAGAAGATGGACAAGTTTTCCTTAATTTGTGGTATATTCCCTACCCATCTGAAGTGCTTGCCATGTTTAAAATGCTACCAGAGAAGGTAGGCTTTGTGTCATATTATTTTGTATTATTTCTGATCAAACGCATGTGTATAGCTATAGCTGCCCCCCCCCCAGGCAATTGGACATTGTGGGCCACAATGGTGATGTTGGACATGCTGCCCCACAATGTTTATGTTCCCCATTGTGCCACACATTTTACAATATACTTGATTGCTCCCATTAGTATACAGAAAAAATGATCCACCATTAAAGACTGTTTTGCTGCTTTCAAAATGTCCTGTGAGTGTTGATATATAATATCCAAAGTCCTTGTTGCAAAACTAACAAATAGACATGCTAATTCATGTAATGTAGCCATGGTGAATGTGGATGGAAGAAACATACAGAATCAAATTATACCTATGAAACATCAATCTTGCATATCCTCCAGATAGACTCTACCTGTACTGTAGACACAGAATGCACAAGGCCTGTATTGTAAATATTTCACTTGCTCATATAGTCATGATGAAATGGACCATACATGACTTCTTGTGAATGGAATACAAAATAAACCATAAAATTGTGTACGGATATTACCAGTGTTAAAACTCAGTGGGCAGTAGCAAAAATATCCTATATACTTTTCTATTTTCATAACAGCAAACTGATACATATGAAACCACAATCTTGCATATCCTCCAAATACAGTCTACCTGTACTCTAGACCCAGAATGCACAAGGCCTGTGTTGTAAACCTTCAAATTGCTTATCTTTGTGTGGTCAAAGCTCTATGCTATAGCACCTAAGTTGCCCTGTACTCTTTTCTCTCTGACAGAACATGGAGGATCAAAGCATTATCAAACTGTCACCGCTTACCTTGTTTCCAGCGACGCCGCTTCAGCAACGCTCGGCATCAGTCCACGCGTCATCTGCAGGCGCGAGGCTTCAGAGTGAAGCAGGCCTCTGTTTTATGCCATGCTTCCTGTAGTCTCCTCCTACCTACTTCCTTCCTCTGAGCCTGCTCCTCTTACATACTTCCTGAGGAGGGGTTTAAAGGGTAGTCTGAGTCCTGACTCAGTTGCCCTTGCGTTGTTGTACAAAGCAGTTCCGTTACCTTGGGCTCTGTGTATGACCCGGCTTGTCTTCCATCCAATCTGGTGCTGACCTGTGGCTCTGTCTGACTATTCTTTTGTCTTATCCTTATAGCGGACACCTAATCTGGTGCAGACCTGTGACTCTGGCTGACTATCTGAACTGTGTATGACCTGGCTTCTCTGACTACCCTCTCTGGTGCTGACCTGTGGCTCTGTCTGACTATTCTTTGTCCCCTGTACTGAGCAGACACCCAATCTGGTGCGGACCTGGGGCTCTGGCAGACTAGCTCTGATACTGACTGCAGGCGGGAATCAAGTATATGCTTCCTTATACTGACTGCAGGCATGAGTCAGGTATAAGCTGTATGCTGAGTGCAGGCGTGAGTCAGAAATCTTGCTACCACGGATCAAGACTTTGTGTTCCTGTTCCTGCTCCTGTTCCGTTCCTGGTTCCAGTAGAGACTACCAGTGGCTTTGACCTAGTCTCTAGTAGAGTGGTCCTCCGTGGCAGTTTACTGTTTCTGGTAGTAGCACTTGCTGGCTGTGACCCTTTGCTTGTACCTGCTATTTACCTCTGTTTGCTACCTTGAGGAAACCGTGACACAAACCAACAGAGAGAAATGTAGACCTGTCACCCTTAGATTAGTTTAGTTAACCATATAATGATCAGAGAGGTGTGCAATACATTGGTTTGCAATGCTTTGCACATTCCATTGGCTCTTAAATTGTTAGTTAAAGGGGATCTCTCACCTAACTACATGTAATGCTTATTAGTTAGAGCATTTATCTAAAACACTGAAAATAGTGTTCATTATATTTAAAAAGCAGTTACATGCGCAAGAATTAAACTTTAAAAAGTGTCCGTCAGCCTACTTCCGGCTTGCTGAACTTTGCCGACCAGAGACAGCTCCGTCCCACTACCCATCATCCTCCCATGACGGAGGCTGTCTGTCACTAAAGTGGAGCGATCGCATTGGCAGAGATCGATATCTAGCCAAAAGGTTTAAACCCTAAAGGTTTAATTCAGATGTTTAAGGGCTACAACAAGGGGGATAGTAAAAATGAAGTATTACTATCCCTTTAACCCTTTTGATGCTGGTTAGCATCTTTTGGGGGTGTTGTGGGCACTTTCCCTACTGGGACCAGTGTTTATTTGGGTCTGCTGACTTGTTTTAGTGGGCATTTGAGTGGTTTTACATTTGGTATTCACCTTGTTAACTTTAGTGTTCAGGTGCGCATTTACCGCATAGGCGCCATTGCTCCATTCACTTCTAGGGACTTTACAGTTTGGGACATCTCTTCAGCCGCTCCATGTAGCGAGGTCAGAGATGGCTCATTTGATTGGTCTGCCCTTGCTCTGTTATCCAGTCAATGTTCTGGGCATGTTGGGGGGCTTCGGGAGCTGATGGGGTCCTTTTTCAGTGAAACTACAATTTCCATGAGCGCTCACTTCACTCACTCGCTCCTGATTGGCTCCCTCTGTGGCAGCCATTTTGTGCATTCGCTGATCGAGTATCCTATGCAGGGCTTGGACTCTCCTTCTCTCCTCAGCAGTTTAACTCTTCGCCTACCAGATAAGTCTATTTTAGCATTTCTGGGGTGATTTTATTTATCATGCACACTTCTTTGTGGTTGTTTATAATACTTTGACTGTTTGACACTGTGAGAATGTCTACTCCATTATACCTTGGGGCTAGGGCTGAGAATAAGGATACTGGGGTGTCCCTCATTGCTCATTGCTCCTCATGTCATTCAGGGTTACCTAGAGAATACTCTGGTCATGTTTGCCCAGCATGCGCTGCCGCCCCTGAATATCCTGCAGGGACCTCCAGCCATGCACTAGAGCCAGTTTGGATGAAAAAGTTTAAGGCTACTACCAGGGACCTCAGGTCCACCTTACAACTCCTTCCATCTACCTTGCAGGGGGTCTTCCACTCGTGGCAGGCCTCCAACCCTATCAGATCTTCCTTGCCTAAACTGCCAGGTGCACCTGATGTGTCTGATTCCTCTGACAAGGAGTTATTGGTGTACTCTGATGATGAAGACTGTTCTCCTTCCTCTCAGTTTTTTGGGGATCCCTTTGAGGCTGATCCTTTTCCCTCAGCTGAGTGCCTGATCAGGGCTGTGTTGAACACCCTGAGCATTCCCTTGGTACAAGAGGTTTCTTCTGATCCCTCTGATATGTTTCAGGAGCCTTTTAGGCCCCATACTTGTTTTCCGCCTAACCCCACTCTTGACCGCTTGGTGTCTGAGGAGTGGAAGTTTCCAGACAGAAAACCGTCTGTCTCTAGGAAATTTGCTAAGCTTTAACCGTTCTCTGAAGCGGCCCCAGCTCAGTGGGTTCATCCTCCAAGGTGGATGCCCCTGACTCCAGGGTTTCTAAGTCCACTGCCTTGCCTGCGGCTGATGCATCTGCTATGAAAAACCTGGACTGACAAAAAGCTAGAGACCTTGCTCAAGGCCATTTTTGCAACAACTGGTTCTGCCCTGCATTTGCTGCGGCATGGGTGAATAGAGCCGTGGCTGTTTGGACTGAACAGCTCACTTCAGCTGTCCGTCAGGAAGTTCCTACTGCTGACATGTTGTGGCTTCTCGCCAACATCTCTGAGGCTCAGCATTCTGTTTCTGCTGCCCTGTTTGACGCTGTATGCATGGTAGCCTGGGCATCAACTATGTCTGTGGTAACCAGACAGGCTCTTTGGCTCAAGATCTGGTCTGCTGACACGGCCTCCAAGAGGGCTCTCCTGTCCTTGCCCTATCAGGGCACCTCTCTGTTTGGACCTGATCTCAAGGATCTAATCAGTGAAGCCACTGGAGGGAAGAGTATTCACCTGCCAGTGGTCCAGAGGAAGAAGGCACCTGTAAAAAGGAATCAGCTTTTTCGTCCCTTTCAGGCTGACCTGCGCCAAGCGACCCAGGCAGTGTCTCAGGCTCCGCGCTCTTCATCCAAGCCTAAGCAGCAATGGAGGCCCAAGACCTCCACTAAGCCCAAGGCTTCCAAACCTTTATCTGCATGACTCACCAAATCCGGGTCCCCACCCGCAGGTAGGTGGCCGCTTACTCCACTACCTTACAGTTTGGGAGGCATCTGTGGTGGACCCGTGGTTTTTGTAGGTGGCTACAGGGTACAGGATTCCCTTCACCTCCCTTCCTCCTTCTCGGACCTTCTCTTCTCGCTCTCCTTTGGGAGCAGAAAAGCACCGCCTTTTCAAAGGAGCCATCCAGGCCCTTCTGGAAGAGGCGGTCTTGGAACCTGTTCCACCTCAGGAACAGGGGTTGGGGTTCTACTCCAACCTCTTTGTGGCTTCCAAGAAGGATGGCGGCTGCCGTCACATTTTGGATTTGAACGATCTCAACTCCTTTGTGGTCAGGTCCCAGTATCGCCAGGAGTTACTACGCATGGTGATCACTGCCATGTCCCCTGGGGAATTTCTGGCCTCTCTGGATCTTCCAGATGCTTATTTACACATCACCATTCATCCAGAGAGTCAGCAATATCTTTGCTTTGCCTGCGACCAAGGGCATTTCCAGTTTTCAGCCCTCCCCTTTGGCCTGACCACGGCTCCTCAAGTCTTCAACAGAGTCCTGAAAGCATTGATTTCCGGCGAGTTACCCCGTACATGGACGAGCTCCTTCTGAAGGCATCCTCTCTGGAACTCCTTCATCAGCAGGTGCAGGATTGCATTCTTGCTCTGTCACGGGTGGATCATCAATCTGGACAAGTCGGACCTTGTTCCTTCACAGAGGATGGTGTTTCTGGGTCTCCTTTTCGACACCCAGAGAGGGATGGTGTTTCTCATGGACGAAGTGGCTCATCAGATAGCACTGAAGGTCCAAGCTGTCCTTTCTCAGGATCCGGTTCCAGCCAAGAAGCTGTCATCCCTGGTGGGGAAGTTTATTTCTACCATAGAAGCGGTTACGTTTGCCATGGCTCATACCAGGGAACTTCAGAGGTTTCTAATCCTGGCATGCAGGGGTCGACCGGATCTCCTGGAGAGGTCCCTATCTCTCCCTCTTCATGTGGAGCCGAGCCTCTTGTGGTGGCTCAACCCGAACAATCTCCTGAAAGGAAGGCCCTTCCTGGTGCCATTCTGGACAACAGTGACAACAGATGCCATCCTTTCCGGCTGGGGAGCGGTCCTGGGCACTTGAATGCTCAGGGCCGGTGGTCCCAGGAGGAATCTCTCCTTCCCATCAATGTCCTGGATCTTCTGCCGATATTTCATGCCCTGCAACACTGGACACGTCAGCTGGAGGATTGCCTGGTCAGAGTACAGTCAGACTTCGCCACAGCGGTAGCCTACATCAGCAAGTAAGGAGGCACAAGAAGTCTCACAGCTTTGCTAGAGGTCAAGGCTATTTTGTCCTAGGCAGAGGAGCATGTCCCTGCCATTTTCGCAGTTCATATTCCTGGCGTAGACGCTGTTCTGGAAAACTTCCTCAGTCAACACACAGTGGACAGCGGAGAGTGGGAACTACATCCAGGGGTATTCAGCCTCATTGTACAGTTGTGGGGTCTTCCGTGCATCAACCTGATGGCAACAAGACACAACAGGAAGGTTCCAACATTCTGCTCTCGCTGGGCAGATCCCCTGGCTCTAGCAGTGGATACCTTGTCAATTCTGTGGAATTTCTCTCTGGCATACATCTTTCCTCCCGTTCCCCTGTTGCACAGGTTGCTGGAGAAACTGCGACTGGAGCGCTGCCAAGTCATTCTTATTGCTCCGTACTGGCCTCAGCAGGCTCGGTTTCCGGAGCTTCTGGATCTCTCAGTGGTGGAACCTCTTCGGCTTCCCTCCTGTCTGGATCTTCTTCTACAGGGTTACCTGTGGAAGGAGGATGTTCATCATCTGGCTTTGATGGCATGGAGATTGAATCCTCAATTTTGAAGAAGAAGGGATTTTCTTCTGGTGTGGTGGCTACTATGCTTAGTGCCCGTAAGCTGGTTTCCTCTAAGGCTTACCATCGAGTTTGGTCTACCTTTCTATCTTGGTGTGCTGTTAGGGACCTGTCTCAGGATTTTGATCTTCCTACGGTCCTTTCCTTGCTCCAGGATGGTGTGGATAAGGGTCTTAGTCTGAGTTCTCTTAAGGTTCAGACTTCTGCTCTCTCTGTTTTCTTTCAGAGACGCCTTGCTATTCTTCCTGATGTCAAGGTTTTCTTCCAAGGCATTGCTCATACCCGTCCTGTGTTTAAGACTCCCACTCCTAAGTGGGACCTTAACTTTGTTCCCTTTGAGTCTTTGGCCACTATTCCTCTCCATCTGCTGACGTGGAAGATGGCTTTCCTCCTGACGATTGTATCTGTTCGCCGTGTTGCAGAGCTGCATGCCCTGTCTTGTAGACCACCCTTTTTGGTGTTTCACAAGGACAAGGCAGTGCTTTGCACTTTGCAGGAGTTTCTCCCAAAAGTGGTGTCTGAGTTCCACATTAATCAGGAGATTGTGGTTCTTTCTTTCTGTCCTAACCCTACTTCTGACAAGGAGAAGGATCTTCACCTGTTGGATGTTGTGCATTGTCTCAAGTTCTATGTCATTCCTGACAAAAAAGGGCAGGGAAGTCTGCTTCCAAGGTAACCACTGCTTCTTGGATCATGTCCACTATTCGTAAGCCTTACGAACTTAGGAAGAAGCCTGTTCCCTTTCGGGTCACGGCTCATTCTATGAGGTCTGTTGGGGCATCTTGGGCCTACAAGAATCAGGCCTCAGCTGATCAGTTATGCAAGGCGGCCACTTGGTCGTCTGTGCATACCTTCTCAAAAGACTACCATGTGGATGTGCTGGCGTCAGCTGATGCCAGTTTTGGGAGGAAGATCCTGGAGGCAGCCTTGCCTGTCCAGAATCTCATTAGTCTCACAGTATTCTTCCACTTTTGAACCCTGTTGGCGCTAGTTCAGTGTGCTGTGTAACAGTTCCTGGGGTCTGTTTTACCCCTGTTCGGTGTCCGTTGACACTTTGTGGTTATTGTTGAGCTATTTATGATCTGTTGGTTCATTGGTGCTCTGGTGACTTTGGGGGCCAGCGCCTGGTTCTTGCCTTTCTTCCCGCCCTGGGGAACTTAATGGTTGGACATCCCAAAGTTACCAGTAACCTGTATTGGACAACAGAGAAAAGATAATTGTAGTCTTACCTGTAAATCCTTTTCTCTTAGTCCATACAGGTTACTGGTCTCCCACCCTGTGAAGGGACCATGCTTGGCTGTCCTGCGGCAGAACGTGGGGTCCTTTCGGGTTCATGCTCAAAGGAGTCTTCCTTTACCTTCTTACTACCTAGTCAATAGTTAGTTTTCAAATCTTACTGGTTGAGGATTGGCTAGATGCAACCTAAGGAGAGGAGATAGGCTCCACCCAGCAGTCACTTCTTAGAATTGTTCCTGCCTATTTAAAGGAGCTGATCGCCTACCCAAAGTTACCAGTAACCTGTATAGACTAAGAGAAAAGGATTTAACAGGTAAGACTAAAATCCTCTTATCAGTTATATGTTTATAATTCAGTCCTTCAAACTACAAAAGTATGTTAACGGCATGCATATTTAAGGTCAGTCTTTTCTAGGATCAAATGGACATGTATATCAGCATGTCACTAACTGAAAAATAGCACTCAAATTCCATTGTTATTGTTATGGATTTGCTCCTAGTTATTGAACAAAATCGTGTCAGAAATGAGAAACTGCAGATTTATCAGACAGCTCAAAAGTTAACTCATAGAAAATGAGTAGAAACCCTAAAAATAGACACAGAATAGAAAACCATAGGTCACCTTTATCAAACCAAATTTGAGCAATTTTGTAACAAGACAACTGCTCCACGTGTATCAATGAAAAAGCCACATTGAAAGTTATGGGAATTTTTCTTTTATAAATTATGTGCGTGAATTTGCTCCAATTTCAGCTTTTATAAATATTTCCCATAGCATCTAAAATTTAAAGACAGCCTTATTTGTAATAATCTACTGAACAGAGATTTTTTTAGGCACATTTTGAGATATATATCTATATATATAAAAGAAGACTTTGTGCCTGCCAAAACACACCCAGGGGAGGCATAAAGCAGGAGTTACTACTCCTATTGGGTGATTCAGTCATGCAGGGAGTTGGCCCGCCCCCACTATGCAGCCCGCCCACCACTATCATAGTCAGAAAAAAACAATATGGCCGCCACTTGCTCCTACACCACAGACAAACACACATGCCCCACTCACACAGCACCAAACAAACACACATGCCCCACTCACACACACACACAGAGCATCACACACACACATGCCCCACTCACACAGCACCAAACACACATGCCCCCACTCACACACACAGCACCACATACACACACAAAGCCAGAAATAAATATGGCTGACACACACACACAGTCACTCACCCTGACTCCCAGTGGCCTCAGCAGGACCTGTAGTGCAGCACCAGGGGAACAAAATGGCACTCAAAGGGTTTAGGTAGGCCCTCTGCTGAATTATTTCTTCACTGTCATCATTTGCCATGCAAGACACAGGACAGACATCCATCAGGTACACACTTAACCCACTGACTGCCACAGGGTTGTGTATCAAGTTTTACCCCTCAGGGAGTGTGTTCAAACCCCTCACACTGTAAACTTGCATTTCCCTCCCACTTCTCCTCCTTCCCCAGCCTATTACTAACACTTTTCCACATTTATGTTAAGCCCCGCCCCCTATTCATGATTAAGCCCCGCCCACTTTTAACCCAGATTGCCCCATTTGTCTCTCCACATCAGCACCACATCAGTCCCCTCTAGGGACTCCACAAGTCAAAGTTCCCAGGTATGAACATACTTCACACTGCTATTTAACTCTCACATGCCTGTCTATACCTTAACCATTTGAGTGCCAGAGGGGTACACAACTCATGCACGCATGTGTTTCTGCTCATATATGTTGTGTGTGTGTGTGTGTGTACATCTCTGTTACATATGTGTGTCCATCTCCAGTGTGTCTGTGTGTGTGTGCGTGTCTTTTGCATGTTTCTGCCGCTCACTGTGTGTCTGTGCATACCTCCCAACATTTCACATGGCCAAAGAGGGACAATATGGTTTTAGGTGATATTTTTGGGGGCGTGGCTGGTGGGCGGGGCATTAGTAAGAATTTTTAGGTTATTTCATGACCTATTACTGGCTATTTATGTAACTGAATAAATGATTTAGTGCAAGACCAAAGTATTTTATTTGCACAGACTAATGTATAAGCACATATACGGAAGTTTAAAAAAATATTTATGTGAGCTTTATTGCTGTAGAGCAAAGTAACACACACCACACAGTCAGGGCTGGTGCAAGGATTTTTGCCACCGTAGGCAAAACCTAATTTTGCCGCCTATTTCGCTCCGCCCCTTGTGTCCCACCCCTTTATACCCTGCCTACTTATACCCCCACCTCTTTTCATGATTGTCCTCTCTCTGCCCCCTGGGCCAGTCTGCCCCTGGTCTAGAGATGCCCCCCACCAGCTCCAACTTGCCCCTTATCAGCTCCACTTTGGCCCTATCAGCTGCACTTTGCCCCCCATCAACTCCAACTTGCCCCCATCAGCTCCACTTTGCCCCCATCAACTCCAACTTACCCCCATCAGCTCCACTTTGCCCCCACCAGCTCCACTTTGCCCCCCACCAGCTCCACTTTTTCCCCACCAGCTCCACTATGCCCCCCATCCGCTCCACTATGCCCCCAGCAGCTCCAACTTGCCACCATCAGCTCCACTTTGCCCACCATCCGCTCCAACTTGCCCCCATCAGCTCCACTTTGCTCCCCATCCGCTCTAACTTGCCCCCACCAGCTCCACTTTTGCCCCCCCTTCAGTTCCACTATGCCCCTATCAGCTCCAACTTGCCCCTATCAGCTCCAACTTGCCCCCATCGGCTCCACTTTGCCCCCCAGCAGCTCCACTATGCCCCCAGCAGCTCCAACTTGCCAACAACAGCTCCAACTTGCCCCCTGACTGTGTTGTGGTTCCCCGCGTGGTGTGTGCGGGCGCAAGCTCTTCTCCGCTGCATGCCCGCGCCCTAGGCCGGCGCCTACCTCGCCTATAGGTGGAGCCGGCCCTGCACACAGTCTGACCTCCTAAAAAGATGGACAACAGGGTGGGAAAGAGGGACAGAGGGATTTGACCCTCAAAGAGGGACTGTCCCTCTTAAACAGGGACACTTGGGATGTATGGTATGTGTCTGCCTGTGTGTTGCATATGTCTGTGTTTATCAGTGTGTCTGCATTTCACACACATGCGCCCAACGGTCATGACATGACGGGCAACGCCGTCCCACTATATATATATATATATATATATATATATATATATATATATATATATATATATATATATGTATTCTTGTATGTATCACAATTTTAGATTGGGTTTTTAGCTGAAGTATGTGACTAGTTCTAATCATGTTATAAGAATGATACATATAATGTCTCTCAGTCGTTATTAAAGAACTTTTTATTGAAACTAATTTGTGGACTTTTAGTGACCTATTGATACATATGCCCCAAAGTGTACAATGTCAGTGACATGTTTATGGTCAGTCTTTTCTATGACCAAAGTAAGTAATGGCAGTAACATGTTTATGGTCAGTCTTTTATATAACCAAAGTGTAGTAATGGTAATGACATGTATATGTTCAGTCTTTCAAGGACCAAAGTGTACTAATGGCAGTAAAATGTTTATGGTCAGTCTTTTCTAGGACCAAATTGTAGTAATGACAGCAACCAGTTTATCGATCACTTTTCTAGGTCCAAAGGTCCAAATTGTACTAATGACAGCGACATGTTTATAGGTCAGTCCTTCTTAGGACCAAAATGTACTAATGAAAGTTACATGTGGCCTAAAGACAGTGGTGTGTTTATGAGTCAATCCTTCCTAGCACCAACATGTACTAATGATAGTGGCCTATTTATGGGTCAGTCCCTCCTAGGACTAAAATGTACTAATTATAGTCAGTCACATGTTTATGGGTCAGTCATTCCTAGGACCATAGTGGGTAAATGACAATGACATGTTTATGGGTCAGGCCCTGGCATAGGATAGGAACAGACATAGATTCAGAACCAACAGATTGCAATAAAGGATAAAGCATGCTGCACAGCAGCTTCTGCAAGCGTGCCTCACCACTACCCCTCAGTATGTGATTATCCCTCTTGTATACCTTCAAAGTATTTGTCACTCTGTCTCAATAGATTCTCAGCCACGTCTGGTAGGAACTTGGATCCTCTGCCTGTCATTATCACTTCTTATTCAAAAAAGTTTTCGTTTTTTTTGTTTGGATGTTTTGTGGGGAGGGGTTTATCCCTTCCACCCTTACCCACACATGCACATAGAAAGAACGGCTATCACCAAGACTCCTATCAAACACTACAGCTCCCTCTCTTTCTTTCTGCCTTTAACATCACAAATTTGGCTGCTTTCTCTCTCTATCCCAAGTAGATTCACAACATATGGAAACTGATACTCTCTTCATAATGGCACAGCAGGAAAACAACCAGAAGGGTGTGCATGGTGCTGCTTTCCACATGGGTAGATATATTATTAGCAATGGTTTCAATGCTATGAAAAAATGAGGGAAAAAAGTGGAAACACTACACTTTCCCACACACGGCAGGAAGTTTTGCCCATTCCTACTCAGAGCCCACTAACAGGCCAGGACTTAATGATTTCCCATCTTAAGCACAGGTGTGTCTACCTGACCTATTTACCTGCATTCAAGCTGAGAGATTCTCAGTTACGATTGGCCAGCCCAGGGATGATTTGAGTGACGTTCCACAACATCTGGAGGGACTCAGGTTGCCCAACTTAGCCTATAAGAAAGTACTACTCTTGTATACCTGGTGCCCAAGAAGTGTCTGAAATATTACTATATAATGTTATGATACACAAAGGGTGGGGGAGATTTAAACTAACATTTGTGGTTGGAAACTTAGAAAACTGGGTTAGGGGTAAATATTTCACCCTTTGAGGACCAGGAGGTTGTGCAGTGTTGAAGGTCATGACCAGTAGTGGTCCTCCACCACCTTTAGCATACTTAGACCTCTCCTTCTGGATCAGCTGCCATGCTGCTCTGAACTGGGCTGCTGTGGCTTTACAGCCAGTTTTGAAGAGCACATTGCCATGCTGGATGGTCAACATTCTCCTCCTGTCTGAATTTAAGGTCCCTGTATTTCTGAACTTCCTGGGATGATGTGACAGAGGACAGTTAGTCTCCCGGCTGCTACTCCATCCCCCTAACCAGCTGCCCCCTCTGTCCCTGATGCTCCTCCCACCCTTACTGCACTCCCTTATTGTGCTCCCCTCATCTACTTTTCCCTCTCCCTTTCACTTCTTGCCCATGGGCCCCACTATTAGGGTTGCCACCTTTTCATCAAAAAAATACCGGCCATGGCATTCCCTCCATTGACTTAACATTGGACAGAAGCCAATTTTTTACCGGCCTGCCGGTAAAATACCGGCTGGGTGGCAACCTTACCCACTATACTCTGCATAGTTTACATCTTATCTTCCCTTCCCCCACTCTTCACCCCCTTTCCTGCACCAGCAAACATACTTACATGCAAACATATGCTCACTCTGCCTCACACACTCACTCACCAGATATGGAATAAAATTAAAAGGAGTAAAAGAAGTGTGAAACAAATATACCTCGAATGAAAATATTACAAACAGTCATAAACAAAATAAACTAACTGAGGAAAAAAAACTGAAAAAAATCAACAAGAAATAAAATGGAGGTATGCAGAGGAAAAAGATTACGTGTGGAGGAAAGGGGAATGTGTGTATGCGTAGGTGTAATGTAAGTGAGTATGTGTATATGAATTTGTATTTGTTGTATGTAAATAAAAGTATAAATGAAAAGAACAAATTGTAAAACTCTTTCTTCTCCTAGCACTAACACTGACGTCCAGCTCCTGAACACTGTCCTAAAGTGATAAAACATTGAACAAAGACAAGAAAATGGCGTCATTAATCCCCTTATATAGAATTCCCATAATCATTCTGCCCTTAGTGACTATCAAATCTGTTACTGGCCTTCAAATTTCATAATTCAGGTGTCAAGTTTTGAGCTGTTCACTTATTGATGGGGCTGAAAAACACAAGAGAAGAGATATCACCCAGCATTCACTATTGTGGTTTTGTCATGTTCAAGCAACTCAATGGCAGATTTGGCTTTAATATAATTGGACAGATTTTGAATTGAGTGTTTTGCCGGATGGCAAAAAAGACATCCAGATGTATAACTTGGGCAGAATGGAATCCTGGCCATAGTTACATAGTTAATCACTTTTCGATATAAACCCATAAGTGGAAGATAGGTCAAGCCCATTTGTAAAAATATCATCACAAGTATACACTTGTAGCATTTCATGCAAAGCAGATGAACATATTCCAGATATAAATGAAGACTAAAGATCTCACTGCTTAATCACAACTGCTTCTTCACTGGATACCTTTATTTGGTTCATTATTGTAGAATGGAACAGCTCCGGTTCTCCATAAACTGGCCCGTGAATCTTCCTTTGGCTGGTTTGCTAAACATTAAACATCTATTCCCAAGAAATAAATACAGCCGTGAATAAAAGCCTTGAGAATATAATTCATATATAGACTCTGGAGTCGGCTTCCTATAAAAACATTCCTTTTATTATAATGTATAAAAATCTTTCATGCATTGTGAAGTGCAGAAATCCTTGGAAGCCGATTCTAGAGTCTATATATGCATTATATTGTCAAAGTGGGTCTCACTCCTGTATATCTTTCCTAAGAACAGAGCTTTACTGTTTAACAAACCATCCATATATTTATTAGTCCCAGTTAGCTTTAGTCAGAAACCTGGGACTATACTTTGAAAACTAGGACAAATGAGAGGCCTTCAAATGTAGCACATGCTATATATTTGGTGAAGTCTTTTCATCTTGCTTATAAGATCTCTGCAGTAGGATTATTACTGTGGTGCTAAATAGTCTAAATAATCTGTGTGACATATTTTATTTCTTTACAGGCAGCTTTCCGAGCTCTGTACCAAACTCTGCAGATTGTTGCCAGTATGCATGACATTGTTTCGTACATATTCAGTTTTGCTCAGCTGGGGAATTCATGCAGTACTTACAGCAGTCACTTAAAGAACAAGATACTGACGGCAGACTGGGGCGGTGCAGAGGGCATAGGTAAATATGTGTATATCTCTGGTAACTTTTATATTCACATTGTGGTGTTAAATTTTGTTATATAGCCACATGGACTAGCAACACACTGCTAAATCTTGATATATTATTCCCCTGGGGTGCCCAGCTGAAGGCCCAAGGGCCATATTCTTTCCACTGACAAGTTGGAGGGACAAATTCTGGTATACATCCCCACATCTATTTAAATTTTGTCCAACCCACCAGATTTAAAAAAAAAAAAAAAAATACAAAAACAAATAATTTTAGGGCTGTATTCAGGAATCTAGCATTGCATTTCTGGGACAAACCAACTGCACCATAGGGAACAAATGACAATTCCCCAAATCACCATTGATTTAAACAGGACTTATAATCCATTGAATGCTTAGTTTTTGTAACATTTTACATTCTGTGGAAGAAATCTTGGAAGGAATCCAGTCTAGTCAACTAGATAAAGATAAGAGGATTTTAGTGTACTTACTGTTAAATCATTTTCTCTTAGTCCATGTGGAACAGAGGACCATGGCGGTAAAGTCTCCTTTTCCAGGAGGGCAGAGCACTTCACAAAAAAGTCTCTGAGGTGGAGACTTCCCCCACCCTTCCTCTTTACCCCACCTGCTGAACAGAGTTTTCACATACAGCAAAGCCAAGAGAAAAGCAAAACAGAAGTGAAAAAAGAAAAGGAGTCCTGTGGACAGAGAGGACCCCCTTGCCCAGGGACTCAACCCATTGTTTTATTTTTTTCCTTCAGCAGGGAGTCCTGTGTTCCACAGGGGCTAAGAGAAAAGGATTTAATGATAAGTACACCAACATCCTCTTTTCTCTGCCATCCGATGTCTAACACAGGAACCATGGGAATATACCAAAGCTATCCACCAAGATTCCTGGGAGGGAAAAAGAGGAAAAACCCTCCATTCCAGACCAGTATGCAGAGGACTAAACTGGTACAACATGAAATGCAGGTGTCAATGGACACCAAACTTGCAAAACCAAATAACCGAAAACTAACCCAATACCAACAGGGTTCTGATTGCATGAAAAAGGAAGGACATCTATACAGGCACCGCAGCCTGTAAGACCTTCTGGCCGAAACTGGCTTTAGCTGAAGCCACCACATTAACACAGTAGTGTTTGACAAAATGCACAGAGACATCACTGCCTTACACAACTGCTCAGCAATAGCCTGACTCTTGTAGGCCCAAGAAGCTCCTGCCGATCTGCTAGAATGCACAGGGACCTAAAAGGGTACAGTTTATTCTGAGGATATACTCCTGGCAAGTGTTCACCTTAATTCAGGAAGCTACAGAAATCATAGAAGCTTGGCCCTTAGAAATGACAAAAAGCAAGTCTGAGCCCTTTTTCTTCAGTATGCTGGTCTTAAGAGCTAAGCCGTCAAAGCTAGCTTCTCCATCAGAGAGTAGTACAATGGTCCCTGTGTCAGAAGGTCCAGAGGCAAGGGAAGGTGAAAACACTCAGCCATGGACAGAATGAGAAGATCTGAAAACCAGGCCAGACGGGTCCAGAACAGAGCAATCGGAATGACATGAGCCCTCTCCATCCTGATTTTCCTCATCACCCTGGGAATCGGGAAGGTTGGAGGAAACACAAACTCCATAGGAAAACTCCGTGGGTTAGTGATTACATACACTGCAAGCGCCAAAGGATCTCATGATCTAGAGCGGAATTGAGGAACCTTGCAGTTCAGATGAGAGGCCATGACATCTACCATCAGGAGCCCAGACAATCTGATTGAGCTGCTAATTTCTGGGATCCAGGCAGCGACCAGATTTTCTACCCCTGAAATGTAAACTGAAGATAGGGTCAGCATGTGTGCCTCGGCCCACAAGAGACTCCCCAGGACCTCTGCCAAAGATATCATTCTTCTGGTCCCTTCTTGACAGTTGTTGTAAGCCATTGTGTTGATGGATTGAATCCATCCAGGGATCCCAGGATGGGTCAAGACCAATGACACAACACTACACAAATTGCCCACAGATTTAGTACATTGTTGGGCAGAATGCTCTATTCTCTGGTCCAAAGGCCCTGGGCTGTCAGGGGTCCCAGGGTAGCACCCCATCCCAGTATTCTGGCATCAGTGGTGACCATAACCCTGTCAGGAATGACAAACGGATTTCCCAGTGTCAGATGAGCCACTGACAAAAGTGCATCTTTAGCCAAAAGAACAGAGACATAACACAAGACAGTTAAGACTGGTCCCCTGACCAATTCCTGTGAATGTCCTTTTGCAATTTGCATGTGTGGAATTGAGCAAATTGAGCTGCCTCCAGAGCAGAGACCAAGTAACCCAGCACCTTCATGTATTGTTACACCATTGTCGACAGCCAGTATTTTGACTATAACACCTGATATGACAGATACAGATTCTTTTCTTCTAGAAGAAACACCCTCCCTAGGAGGGTATCAAATGTCATAAACCACCTAGGATGGAGTCTTTGAAGATTTCTTGACGATGAGAACCCAACAGCGGTGCTCCAAAATGGAGATGCACTTCTGAATCTGAGTGCACAAGATTACTTCTGAAGTAGCCTTGCGTAAAAGGTCGTCTAGGTAGGGAGTCAAGGTTGAGTCAACATTTATGTTAGACCCTCAGGGCTGACGCTAGACCAAACAAGAGGGAAGTGAACTAGAAGTTACTGCTCTGGAATTAAAAGTGCAGGAATCACTGATGATCCAGATGAGGAGACACAGACTCCATGGAGCCAGAACCAGATGGTTGATGTACTTTAAATCCAGAAATGGGCTGGCATCCATCATCTTTTTTTAGGCTCCATGAAGGGATTTGAATAAAATCTGGTGAAGTTTTCCTCAGAAGGAGCAGGGATCAACAGTTGCATGTCTATCAGGGAGGAAACTGTGTCTAAGAAAAGACAACATTGAACCAGGTCCCAAGGAACTCTGGACAGGAAAAAAACCATGAGGAGGAAGGGACTTGAAGTGTATACAATACCCACAAAACCAACGGATCTGTCACTGAAATGGACCACATTCTGTGAAAAAGTGGAGGCGACCTCTTATGCGTAGAGATGGACCAGGCCCCAGCGAGTCATACTGGTGAGGATTTGCGTCTTCCATAAAAAAAAGACATGCCTAAGCATGATTTGAGGCAGCAAATTACTCTTGCCCCCAGCTGCATAGCTGATAACCTTCTCCAGTTCAGGGCCAAACAGTTGTGTGCCTACAAAGGGAAGAACCAGAGATATCTTGGAGTACTGGTCAGCCAACCAGATCTTAAGCCACAAAATGTGACATGTGGCTACTGAAAAGGCTAAGGCCTTTCAAGAAACCTAGGAACGTCAAAAGCATCTTCAGCAAGATCAGCAATAGCTTCAAGGACCTTGGAAAGCAAAGCCAACAGGTCATCCTTAAAGGGATAGTAATACTTTGTTTTAACTTTATTTTATTTTGTAGGCATTAAAAAAACACGAAGAGTGATATAAGTCTTATCTCTCAAACCTTTATGGTTTATGAGATATTCACAAGCAAAGTTTCCCCCTCCCGCCCCTTTTACCTAGTGTAAGCAATCTCTTCTCAGATGTGGAATGCAGTCTATAGACCAGACAGATAACAGAAGGGGAAACTCTTATTCCTATGAAAACAATGAAATCCCTGCCCCCCTTGACAAGCTTTTCAGGTTTTTCCCTTATCTTAATTGAAGATTGTCCCTCTCTGCAGTCTACCTGGGCACCTCCCTTCTGATCTGGTTGAACAGTGTGACATCAGTAAAAGGGGCGGGAGGGGGACACTTTGAATTACTCTGGAACTACAACTCTGACAGAATTGAAATAACACTCTCCAAAGTCCAAATACTATGATGATTAATTAGAGCTGCTTTTATTATGAAACATTACTATCCCTTTAACAACGTTGTCTTGGATGGCATCCAAGTGTTATCACCCTACCCAGAGAGCCATGGTCCTAGTTACCCAGACAATGGCAAATAGGATATAAGGCTGCACCAGAGGCCACAAAATTCACTATCAGAAAGAATCTCAAGCCTTTATCCACCTGATTCTTAAGGGCTGCAGCATCCACTATGCAAAGGCCTCAGGCATAAAAGGGATACAGATTATAAATGCTCTGATTAATGAACAGTCTCCTGTCAGGCGCCTTCCTCTCCTGCAGGATAGCCTGGTCCAAGGAATGGAGAGGATGAAAGATGGGAACCTCCTTCTTGCATCTCTTAAACATGTCAGGGGAAGAGGAACTGGTGTGAAACATGAGATGTGAAACATGTCTCAAACTGCCCCTCTGATGCAGGGCTGGAATCATACATAGACTCATCCCTGTCCGTGGGAGATTATTATAAGTCATCACCTCAGTGTCCCCTTCCTCATGAGAGGAATCCCCACTGGTATGTGCGCCCCCCCAAAAAAATACGGTTCTCAAGCACCTTGAAAAGATGAGGGGATAGAGACGAATAAAGAAATAAGAGCCTTAACCCAAACTGGTTCCTAATCAGCCCCAGAGATGGTGTAGGGGCCATTGGCAACAGGGACATAATGTACCAAAACACTCTCTAAGGCATGCAGTCTGGCTTGAGGAATGATGGGTTAAAGGAGTTTAAAAAAAAGAACTATGAAAATGTGCTTATCTGATTGCAAGGGGTTAAATTAGCAGGTGGGAGAGATCAGCTTCTGTGCAGTACACAGAATCCAAAAAGGAACAGAATTAGCCTAAGACCACCTCTTCCCATTCTAGAAAAACCAGGAAACAGGGGTTTCTAGGAAATGTAGTCATGGGGCAGTGACTCTCCAACCATGTAAAAACAGCAGTTCCAGTTAATGGGGGGGGCATTGTGGGTTACTGGACAGTGCACATCATATAGTGAACAGTGAGCCCACCTGCAGCCTCCTAGGGGCAAATGGAGGCTGATATTTCCCAAATAAACTCCACGTATGAATCCAAAATTGCCACAGTGTAGGCAAAATTAAGTAATAAACCTAAAAGGTCTAAAATATTGAGGAAAGTGAGTGAATCAGTAGTAAATTGCACTGCATTAGGGTACAGCTCCTGAAATGGGGGAATTTGCCCAAATAAGGAGGAAGGTAGTGCAGAGGTTAATATCTCAGCAAAGTTATAGAAAATCAATAAAGCCACTTTCAACCTTGTCACTGCAATCATAAAAAACACACATCCAGTATATGTGCAAAGTAGAGAGTGCAAGCCAGGCAGCAATCTACTTGAACAAGTTCATGCCAGAGAACAGAGAGGACACACTTAATGAACCAAAGCATTCAAAGACATAACTTATATGTAATATTCTTCAGGCTCACTTTAGAATGAATGAAAAGACCCTCTATAGTGAGGCAAAGGCTGTAACAACAAGCCAACCTCCACAGTAATAGGAGCCTACCAAATGGGGGATTATATAACCCCATATGCTAAGAAATAAAAAAGAAGACTAAGTAAGAGAGCTATACTCATGCTACATCCTTTTTATGGGGTCACTTAACAATGAGCATAGCAGGTGAGGGTAAAGAAATCTTTTTTAGAAGTGGCTACCTTCCTGGAGGAGGAGGAGGCTTTACCCCATTATTCCTGTGTTCCAGACTGGATGACAGAGAAAAGTGGTTTAAATGAATACTTATTTTTTATATTTAGTTTAATTTTATTCATTTATTTTAAATTGTAAGGGATGTGGTTATTTAAATGGAAACTATCACAAAGATATATGCAATATGAAGTAGAATCATTTTATTTATGTTTAAGGGATAAGGGTTTATCTTTCTGAGTACTCCAAAAGGGACTGACCGTGCAGGCGCACGGACGTCACTGTGACGAGATGTCCGTGCTTCCTGCTCCTGTGAGCATCGGTAAAACGGCAAAATCTTTGGAACCAGGTAATATTTCTGGAGACTAGCGCTACTAAGCAGCTAGTCGCCAGATGAAGAATGAATTCATGTTAAGTTATTGCAGGGTGGTAGTCCCCCTTTAAATAAATAAAATAGTGATGACACCATAAAAACAGAAAAATGTCTCACTTACCCATAAATGCTGCTCACATGAAGAAGCAGATTTCCTCTTCTTTGTAGCAAATGAAAATATACAGGAGCAAAAAGGAAAACATATTGTGAACTTGATATTAGTGCATAGGTGCTAAATTGCGAAGATTTGAGAGCATTGGACCCGTATGCCCAATCTTTAATGAGCTGAATGCCCACTGAAAAAGACAAGGGGGGAGATTCACTAAATAGTGATAAAGAGGTGATAGAGAGGTGAGAAAGTGGAGATGACTTCTCCAGTGATATCACTTCTCCATTTCCTATGTTCTGTAGAACCTATGCACTAAGATCTTCAAAGTTGCATAGGATCCATAGAATAACATAGGAATTGGAGAAGTGATAAACTGTAGAAGTCATTTCTACTTTATCACCTCTTTATCACCACTAAGTGAATCTCCCCCAAAGAGAAGACAAGATCATAGAGTGATGTATTTACTGATTTAAAATCAGACATGGTAAAAACTGCACTAACATGCTTAAAACAAAGCAATATATATATGTAACTTCCTCTCACAGCTGTCCTATGAGACAGTCACCTGCAGCCACCCAAAACTGATTCACTCTCTGGCACTCAGAGAATCATCTCCACTGACCTGTGCTGCCCTTGAGCCTCCCTATATCATATGATATCCCGAACGTGTTTCACCAGTGCTACTGACTACTATCAGTATCACTGATGAAATGCATTGGGGAAGGGCTAGTCCACTCTGATGTCAGATGTTATCAAGACGCTTGATGATAGCACAGCGCAAACTTGATTTTTCTTATTGTCTTTCAACAGTGTGCCAACTGGTGTCCAAAAGGCAATCTTTATTATAATGTACTTTATAGATAACAACTTTTCATAGCACCTGATAGGAAATGTCCCTTGGTGGTGCAACAGAAAATTGAAGTTCATAATGTAAAAAATGAAGTTTGTTATAATAAATGTATAAAAAAATCTGCCAGCTGTAGGATTTTTTTGTTTTAATCAGAAGAAAAATCTTGACAGTATATATTTTTATTAAAAGGCTTTCTGCTATCGTTTATTTAATTACATTTGGAAAAGTTGTCAAAGCAGGAACAAAGAAAAAGAAGAGCACAACTACAGAGACAAATCTTTTCAATTAAAGGGATAGTAATACTTCGTTTTATCTTTATTTTATTTTGTAGGCATTAAAAAAACATGAAGAATGATATAAGTCTTATCTCTCAAACCTTTATGGTTTAAGAGATATTCACAAACAAAGTACCCCCCCCCCCGTTCAACCAGATCAGAAGGGAGGTGCCCAGGTAGACTGCAGAGAGGGACAATCTTCAATTAAGATAAGGGAAAAAGCTGAAAAACTTGTCAAGGGGGGAAGGGCTTTCATTGTTTTCATACAAAGAAAATTGTCCCCTTCTGTTATCTGTCTGGTCTTACAACCTGATCCACATCTGAGAAGAGATGGCTTACACTAGGTAAAAGGGGAGGGGAGGGGAACTTTGCTTGTGAATATCTCATAAACCATAAAGGGTTGAGAGATAAGACTTATATCATTCTTCATGTTTTTTTAATACCTACTAAATAAAATAAAGTTAAAACGAAGTATTACTATCCCTTTAACTCAAGTAGTCATAGGACTTCACTCAGAAGCCGGAGTGTGCTGCTTATTCAAAAGGAAACTCTGACTAATTACCATAAGTGCATTAAGCAACTAGCAGATGGCAATTTATGACCTAAACATCACACACTTAAATAATTGAGTATGATTTACACCATTCTGCATTTAATGAAGCCAAGCTATTTGTTTGTTATAATTCGTGGATTGTGATGGTAAGTCAGAATTTTATTAAAGACAAGGAGGTGAATATTATGCTTAACATTCTTTACTGTCAACCTTCAGCAGCAAAGAGAACTCTATTTAAATAACACATTTGACAAGAAAAACTTGCTAGCTATCACATTCCTCCCTTTCCCACCAATCATACAACTTCTTTCTTTCAAAACTGAGGTGCAGCAACTGCCTCTTCCTTTGACTGAAGATCATAAATCAAACTGTAGTAATCTGACATTTTCACCTTTGTTCCAGTGGATTACACCAAACAGTATAACGTTTCCATGAAAAATTTAACCTAGAAAAATATGTGATAGGGTGGATACATGGAAGGGATATTATTAGCCTCTGTGTCTTTAATAAAATACTGACCTTCCATCACAACAGTTAGAAAAATCCAGGATTTTTATGGCAAGCATGGAGGTGTCATATTATGTTAGTTTAAAGCTTATCAACAATATGAATAGAAACATGATCAATAGGTTTAAAATAGAAATTCCTAAAAGTATATTCCCTAGACCAATCAGCTGCTCTAATGCTATCTTCCAATCTGCCCCCTGAAGGGCCATAGATACCATGGCTCCTCTAAAAGAGTTTGTCCTGAACAATGTGCCATCAATCTCTGACAACTGCATAATACATCTAACTAGAGTGGTTGAAGAGACAGGCAAATGCAGCTTATGAAAATAAATTAGTAGTTGATTCCAACCTGTTTGTCTCATTTGAGCCATTTGGTTTTCATAGGCATGTAAACACTCCACAACGCACAATTGCAGTTTGCTAGGAAAAGCAGGATAAGATATCACTCTAACTCACGTATTAGTTTGTCTATGAATCAGGAACTGTACTCCAGTAGAAGTGAAGGAACGCATGGTAAGATCCAAAGCCCTAACATCTGAAACTCTTTTGAAAGAGATAAGGCAAAAAAGCATAGTTAATTTGGCCGACAGTTGTTTCAGAGACAAATTTTCATTACTTGGCCATTACCATTCCAAAGCAAAGAATACCTAGATTGTGTAGGCCTAGAAAAACAAATGTCTCTCTTAGTCTACATTCTAAGTATGTTTACCCAACTAGAGGACCTTCTACAGTGATATGACCCGCCAAAATGGACAAACGATATGGATAGTCCTATAAGCCTTTCACTGATTAAATAATCATGAAAGGAAATTGACCACGTCTACTGGATTAGCAGATATGGAATCCAAATTCCTTTCTATGCACCAGTTAGTTCAAACTGACCATATGGACTTGTATGTAGATCGGTACCTGGTGCCCACAATTCTACCAAAATGTTCTGAGCCGATTCTGAAATTGAATTGAGAGTTGCGATACTCCTGAAACAAGCTATACCATCATGTGAAGGTTTCCGTCTACTAGCAGTTTGTGTGGATTGCCTTGACAGCAATAATCAGGGAAAATCTAAAGATAGTTCCAGAAGTGGAGGGAACCACGGGTGAGTCGGACAGTTTGGTGTAATTAGGACTTTTTCAAAGCAAATGGAGGGAAAGCATCCTCCCTTTCTTCCAAGGCTAAAGGAAAGCATCCATCACCATTGCATCCGGATCCAGTCTCCAACTGAAGAACTGTCAATTTAGCCTGGAAGAAAAAGAGGTTTATCTCTAGCAGAGCACTCGGAATTATCTATAAAAGTACTTCTTTAATGAAACATGGTTAAAAACATCTCGACGTTTCAGTCCCCCACCAGGACATTCATCAGGAACAATCTCTATTGTTCCTGATGAAAGTCCTGGTGGGGGACTGAAACGTCGAGATGTTTTTAACCATGTTTCATTAAAGAAGTACTTTTATAGATAATTCCGAGTGCTCAGCTCTTTTCACACAACATTGATTCACTACCTGAGTTTGGTAGCACCGGTTCAAGCAGTTGATTCAGTGAGTGCGGGAGTCCCATTCTAACGTTATCTCTAGCAGACCCCAGAGTTCCAAAATTTTGGAAAAAAAATTCCCTGTGTAACATACAATCGCTGATTATAGGTATCTGGAATTCCAATCGGCCACCACATTGGATCATAATATTCCTGCTAGGCAAAAATGCCAAAATTCCTTTGCTAATTCCATCAATTGTTTCAGCTTGGTTCCCCCTAGTCGATTGATATATCTCACTGCGTATATATTGTCCATCTTTAATAAGATGCAACAATTTACTTTGTCTTTTGCCAGACTTTTAAATGCAAATGTTCCAAACATAAGAAAAAATAATAAACAGGATACCCAAAAGTGAAGGAACTTTGAATAAAAAAGTGTACTTCCCCTGCTGAGAGATGCATATTTTCAGACTTATTAGTTTAAACTTGTGGGGGTTGTTTAAACTAACAAAGCCCTCTAGTGGTCAGATTCCAATTATTTATCCTGTTACATTTTATTTAAGAGTAAAGTCACTAACAAGCAGTTCTCAATAGAATGTGAAAGATCTTCTGAGTCCTGCTGTCAGAACTTTCAGGAAAAAAACTCTCTGTAAATTCACTTCCTGATTATTTAAACTATTATAACATTTAAATAAAATAACTGATAGCAGTGGGAGTACCCTCCTGCAGGAAAAGCTCCATAACATATTGGTTTTCAGAAAAAAGTTTTCTATGTTGTCCAATACAGGTTACTGGTAACTTTGAGTAGGCGATCTGCCCCTTTAAGTAAGCAGGAACAATTCTAGAAGTGAAGGCGGGGGGGGAGCCTACCTTCCGTCCTTGGCTGCTATAGTTAATTTTTTGTTTTTCTGTCAGGTATGGAATACCACCATTAGGCGGATTACCATAAATGACAGTGCCCTTAGATGTGGCTAGCTCAGTATCCAGGTGCTTTTTGTGGACCTTAAGCCCTGGGGGAAAATCTTAAGTTCACGTTCTTTCCTCAGGAGTTGCCCACTGAGGCTTCTTCTTAATACATGGTAATCTGAAGACAGAAGATCTGCAGGAAAGGTGAGCAACCCTTTGAGTGCTGCAGGTCCACATGTCCCATAGTGCCCCTCCGCACAGGGGAGTTCCTATTGCACATTCCTGCAGTCATTGGGTTTATCTGTATGTTTATTGGGTGTTTAGAACAAGTTTCTGTAGTAACTTAACCCTTTAGCTGCTGGTTTTGCATTTTTTGGGGGGGTTAATTGGAACTTTCCCTACTGGGTTCAGTGTTTTTGGGTCTGGTAGCATGCTCTAGCGATGTTTCATGTAATTTTAATTCACAGTTTCAACTTTGCAAAATTTGTGTTCCGGCACGCTTTTACCGCATAGACGCCATTGCTCCATTTACTTCTGTGGGACTGTACAGTTTGTGACATATCTCTACAACTGCTCAACGTAGCGACTTCAGAGATGGCTCATTTTAATTGTCTGCCCTTGCCTTGTCATCCGGTTAACATTTTATGTGTGTTGGGGGGGCTCAGGGGGCTTCGAGCACTGTTGGGGTACTTGTTCTGGGATAACTACATTTCCCATGAGCACTTGCTTTATATGCTCATTTCTGATTGGCTCCCGCCGCTGCAGCCATTTTGTGCTTTTTCCTGAACGAGTATCCTACGGAAGGCTTGGACTCTCTTTCTCTCCTCTGCAGATTAACCGTTCACCTGCCAGTTAAGTGCATTTTAGCTATTTCTGGTGTGAAATTTTAATCTTACACACTGTATTTGGGTGATTCCTTATACTTTAAACGTTTTGACACTGTGAGAATGTCTAATCCATTGGAGCTTGGGGCCAGGCCTAAGATTAAGGATGCTGGGTAGTGTTGAGCGAGCATGCTCGGCCGATGCTCGGATCGGCTCGAGCATCGCTCTGCTCGGCACATGGCGGTACTCGTACGAGTACCGCATGTGCTCGCCCGCCATGTTCGGGTCTCCTCCCCGCACGTTTTGCGGCTGCTGCGCAGCCAATAAACGTGCAGGGAGGCTCTGACATCGGTGTAATGCCAGCAGCCATGTTGGCTGCTGGCATTACACTGATTGGCTGGCCAGAACCCGTGGTCGGGTGCTGTATAGCACCTGACCAGCGAGTTCGGCTCAGTCTTAGCCAGGGAGAGCTGAGGATAGGAAGGGAAAGTCAGTGTAGGGAGGTAAAAAAGCTAAATTGTTAAAAAAAAAGAACCAAAAGTCCTTTTTAGGACTACTGTGTGTGGGGGCAGCAGGTTATTTTGTGTGGGGGGAAAAAAAAAAAAAAAAATATATATATATATTCTGTTTAGTGTGCAAAGTTGCAGATTAGAGCACATTCTGTTTAGTGTGCACAGTTGCAGATTAGAGCACATTCTGTTTAGTGTGCAAAGTTGCAGATTAGAGCACATTCTGTTTAGTGTGCAAAGTTGCAGATTAGAGCACATTCTGTTTAGTGTGCAAAGTTGCAGATTAGAGCACATTCTGTTAAGTCTTCAAACTAAAATATCAAAGTCACATATTCCATTCAGTGTGCGTCGCCGCAGTTTAGCAGCACATTCTGTGTACTGTGCAGAGTTGCAGAATAGGAAGAAATACTGTTAAGTCTTCAAACTAAAATATCAAAGTCACATATTCCATTCAGTGTGCTTCGCCGCAGTTTAGCAGCACATTCTGTGTACTGTGCAGAGTTGCAGAATAGGAAGAAATACTGTTAAGTCTTCAAACTAAAATATCAAAGTCACATATTCCATTCAGTGTGCTTCGCCGCAGTTTAGCAGCACATTCTGTGTACTGTGCAGAGTTGCAGAATAGGAAGAAATACTGTTAAGTTTTCAAACTAAAATATCAAAGTCACATATTCCATTCAGTGTGCTTCGCCGCAGTTTAGCAGCACATTCTGTGTACTGTGCAGAGTTGCAGAATAGGAAGAAATACTGTTAAGTCTTCAAACTAAAATATCAAAGTCACATATTCCATTCAGTGTGCTTCGCCGCAGTTTAGCAGCACATTCTGTGTACTGTGCAGAGTTGCAGAATAGGAAGAAATACTGTTAAGTTTTCAAACTCAAATATTAAAGTCACATATTCCATTCAGTGTGTGTCACCGCCGTTTAGCAGCCTATTCTGTGTACTCTGCACAGTTGCAGAATAGGAAGAAATACTGTTAAGTTTTCAAACTCAAATATTAAAGTCACATATTCCATTCAGTGTGTGTCACCGCCGTTTAGCAGCCTATTCTGTGTACTCTGCACAGTTGCAGAATAGGAAGAAATACTGTTAAGTTTTCAAACTCAAATATTAAAGTCACATATTCCATTCAGTGTGTGTCACCGCCGTTTAGCAGCCTATTCTGTGTACTCTGCACAGTTGCAGAATAGGAAGAAATACTGTTAAGTTTTCAAACTCAAATATTAAAGTCACATATTCCATTCAGTGTGTGTCACCGCCGTTTAGCAGCCTATTCTGTGTACTCTGCACAGTTGCAGAATAGGAAGAAATACTGTTAAGTTTTCAAACTCAAATATTAAAGTCACATATTCCATTCAGTGTGTGTCACCGCCGTTTAGCAGCCTATTCTGTGTACTCTGCACAGTTGCAGAATAGGAAGAAATACTGTTAAGTTTTCAAACTCAAATATTAAAGTCACATATTCCATTCAGTGTGTGTCACCGCCGTTTAGCAGCCTATTCTGTGTACTCTGCACAGTTGCAGAATAGGAAGAAATACTGTTAAGTTTTCAAACTCAAATATTAAAGTCACATATTCCGTGTAAGATGAAGAAGGCGGGTAAAAAGGGACGGGGAAGTGGACGTGATCCTGATAGTTCAGGGCGCGGGTCAGGACGCGGAGAAACTGTGCCTGGTGCCAGAGCACAAGAAAGAAAGACATCCACCATACCTAGCTTCATGTCTCATTTCACAGGGCATCGCAGGACATCACTCTCGAGGTCCGACCACTGCGAACAGGTGGTCGGTTGGATGTCAGCTGATACTGCTTCCAGTCGGTTAAGCACCACCCTGTCTTCCACCAAGTCCACTCTCAGTAGCCAAGAGTCTGGTCAACATAATCCTCACTCTGATCATCCTTCCTCCCACCATACACGGTCTGGTCAAAGAAGTGATCCCACACTGGGATATAGTGAGGAGCTCGTCTCATCACCAATCCTTCATTTGACCCTCTCTCCAAGCACGCTTGCAGAGGAACATGACATCTTGTGCCCTGATTCACAACCTCTAGAGGGTACCCAATCACAAGAAGATGACAGATGTGAACGGCATTTAAGGTCAAAGGAAGTAGTGGATGATGATGATGATGATGAGACACAGTTGCCATTAAATCAACCACTATTTCCGTCTCAAGACCTTGTTGAGGAGAATGTTATACAGTTGTTAATGACTGAGTATGTGGTGGGATCAAGACATGAGGAGGATGATCAGAGTGAGGAAGTGGAGGAGGACTTGGTGGACGATGAGGTGACTGACCCCACCTGGGAAGGTGTAGAGCCAAGCGATGACAGCAGTCCTGAGGGTGAGCCATCTGCAGCACCGCAACAGGCTGGAAGAGGCAGTGGTGTGGCTACAGAAAGAAGGCGGACCGCACCAAACCGGCCCGCAAATGTTCCACGGAGCACCCCCTTGCGTAAATCTACCTTGCCAAAGGGTAGGTGTTCCGCGGTATGGCGTTTTTTTAAGGAAAGTGCGGACGACAAAAGAATTGTAGTTTGCAACCTGTGCCACACCAGAATGAGCCGAGGCATGAACACTAGAAACCTCACCACCACCAGCATGATCCGACACATGGCATCCAAGCACCGTAGTAAGTGGGAGGAACGCCTGGATCGCCCATCTGTGTCTGCAGGCCACACCACTGCCTCCTCTTCCCCTGTTTTCGGTGCCGGCCAATCGCCTGTCGAAGGCGCAGGCCCGCATACCTCCCGCCCTGCACCTGTACCATCTGAAGCACCATCAGCGACCACATCCACTTCCCTGTCCCAGCACAGCGTCCAAATGTCGTTACCCCAGGCATTTGAGCGCAAGAGAAAATACCCAGCCACCCACCCACAGGCCATAGCACTAACCTCACACCTTTCCAAATTACTGGCCATCGAAATGCTGCCATTTAGGCTTGTGGACACTGAGTCCTTCCGCAGCCTGATGGCAGCAGCTGTCCCTCGGTACGCGGTCCCCAGCCGCCACTACTTTTCCCGGTGTGCCATCCCCGCATTACACCACCATGTGTCCCGTAACATCACCCGTGCCCTGACCAACGCAGTTACTGGGAAGGTCCACTTAACGACTGACACATGGACAAGTGCTTGTGGCCAGGGACGCTACATTTCCCTGACGGCACACTGGGTGAATGTCGTGGAGGCTGGGAGCGACTCGGACCCTGGGATGGCACGGGTGCTACCCACGCCGAGGATTGCGGGCCCTACCTCCATCAGGGTTTCCGCCAGCACCTACGTTATTGGCTCCTCCTCCTCCGTTTCCACCTCCGAATTCTCTACACGCAGCGCCACTCCCCCATCAGCCAGTAGCTGGAAGCAGTGTAGCACTGCAGTGGGGAAGCGTCAACAGGCCGTGCTGAAGCTGATCTGCCTTGGGGACAAACAGCACACGGCCTCAGAGCTGTTGCAGGGGATTAGTCACCAGACCGAGCAATGGCTCTCGCCACTCAACCTGCAACCAGGCATGGTTGTGTGTGATAATGGGCGTAACTTGGTGGCGGCTTTGGAGCTCGGCAAGCTCACACACGTACCATGCCTAGCGCATGTATTTAATTTAGTGGTTCAGCGATTTCTAAAAACCTACCCCAATGTGCATGATCTCTTGACCAAGGTGCGCCGCGTGTGTGCACATTTCCGTAAGTCATCTACAGCTTCGGCCGGCCTGTTGAAGCTGCAGCAGCGCTTACAATTGCCAGCTCACCGGCTGCTGTGTGACGTGAGCACGCGCTGGAACTCCACCTTCCACATGTTGGCCCGGCTTTGTGAGCAGCAGAGGGCAGTAGTGGAGTACCAGCTGTTACACGGTCGTCGCCTCTCCGTTCAACTTCCTGTAATCAGAAGTGAGGAGTGGGAATGGATGTCAGACCTCTGCGAGGTTTTACGCAATTTTGAGGAATCGACACAGATGGTGAGCGGCGATAACGCTATTATCAGTGTAACCATCCCACTTCTGTGTCTACTGAAACGCTCGCTGCTCACAATTAAAACCGACGCTTTGCATGTGGAAGAGGTGGAAATGGGGGAGGAAGAGCTTACACAAGGTGATAGCCAGAGCACCCTCACTTCGTCTTCTCAGCGACAATTGGAGGAGGCGGAGGAGGAGGAGGAAGACACGGTTGCCTCCGCTACAGAGGGTAGCCATGGAACTTTAGTTCCATCTCTTCAGCGTGGGTGGGCAGAAGAGGAGGAAGAGGATGAGGATATTGAGAGTCATCCTCCTGGTGAGGACAGCGAAATCTTGACTGTTGGTACTCTGGCACACATGGCTGACTTTATGTTAGGCTGCCTTTCCCGTGACCCACGCGTTGTACGCATTTTAGACAACACGGATTACTGGGTGTTCACCCTTCTGGACCCCCGCTACAAAGAGAATTTCTCATCTCTCATTCCTCCGGTGGAGAGGACAAGCAAAATGGTGCAATACCAGAAGGTTCTTGTTGAAAAATTGCTCCAAAATTTTCCATCTGACAACGCTGGCGGCAGAGTACGTGCTACCTTGGCCAACCGAGAAGGGGAGAAAAGGGGAGCACACAGCAGTTCCGAGAAAGGCAGGGCAACACTCTCCAAGGCGTGGGACACCTTCATGACACCCCGCCAGCACCCTCACCCTGATGCGCAGCCTAGTGTCACAAGGAGGGAAAAGTTTTGGAAGATGGTGAAGGAGTACGTAGCAGACCGTGTCAGCGTCCTCAATGATCCCTCTGTGCCTTACAACTACTGGGTGTCCAAGCTGGACACGTGGTATGAACTGGCACTCTACGCCTTGGAGGTGCTGGCCTGCCCTGCCGCCAGCGTTCTGTCTGAGCGGGTATTTAGTGCTGCTGGTGGCATCATAACAGATAAGCGTATCCGCCTTTCCACCGACAATGCTGATAGGTTGACACTTATAAAAATGAACAAGGCCTGGATTTCCCCTGACTTCTCCACTCCACTGGAGGAAAGCCCCGGGGGAACATAAACTCACTTTACATATATTATTTACAATGATGGGAATACTCTGTATTCCCATTCACCCCTTCCACCCAAAAAACAGGTATATGGTTGACTCTTAATCTTCTCATCCTCCTCCTCCTCTTCCATATGCCCTGTGCTATAATTTTTATATAGGGCCAGCTCACCAGCGGGCCCTGTGATATAATTTTTATATAGGGCCAGCTCACCAGCGGGCCCTGTTTGCCAATTTTTATATAGGTCAGCTCACCAGCGGGCCTTCTCATATAATGTTTTATTGGGTCAGCTCTCTAGCGGGCCCTCTCATATAATGTTTTATAGCGTCAGCTCACTAGCGGGCCTTCGCATATAATGTTTTATAGCGTCAGCTCACTAGCGGGCCTTCGCATATAATGTTTAGGATGGTCAGCTCTGCAGCAGACCCTCACCCATAATGTTTTAGATGGTCAGCTCAGCGCACGTTTCCCTCTTAATCATGGCCTCAGTTCAATAAAATCAAGGACATTTTTGGGATAATTTGCCTCTGCGCACGTTTCCCTCTTAATCATGGCCTCACTTCAGAAAATCAAGGAAATTTTTGGGAGAATTTGCCTCTGCGCACGTTTCCCTCTTAATCATGGCCTCACTTCAGAAAATCAAGGAAATTTTTGGGATAATTTACCTCTGCGCACGTTTCCCTCTTAATCATGGCCTCACTTCAGAAAATCAAGGAAATTTTTGGGAGAATTTGCAGATGATATACAAGTAAATATACAGCAAATATTGTTTGGTAACAATTTTTCGCCTAAAGTCGTTTTTATTTTCCTTTTTGTGTGTTTTATGGTCAGTCTGTAAAAATGGCGTACTACGGGCGAAAGATCGTTCCCAGCAGCGATGTTGGAGTCCAAGATGCATCCAGACATCCTCCCTATGCTGTCCCTGAACCATTTCTGTGGTGTTTCCATCCTTTTCTGCCCTTTTCCTATGGACCAGGCACCCTCCCCTCATCAGAGCCGGGGGTGCCTGGTGTAATGCTCGAGTCCTCCCATTGACTTCAATGGGGCTCGGGTGCTCGGCCGAGCACTCGAGCCTCAGGGGGTGCTCGGTCAGAGCACCCGAACACCCGAGCATTGGGGTGCTCGCTCATCACTAATGCTGGGGTCTCTGTGTCCCCTATTGCGAATTGCTCCTCATGTCATTCAGGGTTACCTAGAGAATTCTCAGGTAATTTATGCCCAGCATGTTCTGATGTCCCTGAGTCTCTCCCAGGGACCACCAGCCATGCATCAGAGCCAGTTTGGGGGTAAGAGTTCAATGCTGCTACTAGAGACCTCCGGTCTACATTGCAACTCTTTCCATCCCAGTTACAGGGGGTCTTCCACTCCTGGCAGGCCCCTTCTTCCGTCAGATATTCCCTGCTGAAACCGCAGGGAGTACATGACATATCAGATTCCTCTGAGGAGGAACTGTTGGTGGATTTGGATATTGAGGAATTTTCTGCTGTGGGCTCCTCTCAGTTTTTTGGGGATCCATTTGAGGCTGATCCTGATCCCTAGGCTGAGAGCTTGATCAGAGCCGTCTTAAATACCGTAAGTTCAGGAGGTTTCTTCGGATCCCTCTGATGTATTTCAGGAGCCTAAAAGGCCCTATACTTGTTTTTCCACCTAACCCCATTCTTGACCGCCGTGTGTCTGATGAGTGAAAGTCTCCGGACAGGAAACCTTCTGTTTTCAAGAAGTTTGCCAAGCTTTAACCCTTCTCTCAGGTGGCGCTTGCTCAGTAGGTTCATCCCCCCAAAGTGTATGCTCCTGTCTCCAGGCTATCTAAGTCCACTGCCTTGCCAGTTGCTGATGCTTCCACTCTGAAAGACTGGACTGACAAGAAACTGGAGGTCTCCCTCAAGTCCATTTTTGCCACTTCTGGTACTGCCATGCGTCCAGTGTTCCCTGCGGCATGGGTGAACCGGGCCATTGTGGTCTGGACTGAACAGCTTACCCTGGCTGTCCGTCAGGGTGCTCCTACTTTGGATATGTTGCGGCTTTTTGCCAACATTTCTGAGGCCCAGCACTATGTTTCAACTGCCTTATTTGATGCCATCCGTTTGGTGGCAAGGGTTTCCACCGTGTCTGTGGTTGCCAGACGAGCTCTTTGGCTCAAGATCTGGTCTGCTGACACTGCTTCCAAGAAAGCTTTGCTCTAATTGCCTTTTCAAGGCACCTCTGTGTTTGGGCCAGATCTTAAGGATCTGATTAGTGAGGCCACAGGGGTCAAGAGTACCCTTCTGCCTATGGTCCCCTGGAAGCAGATGCCTCTCAAACATAATCGGCTTTTTCCTTCCTTCCAGACTGACACACATCTGGTGAATCAGACAGTTCCCTCAGCACCGCGTTCCTCCTCCAAGCCCAAACAGCAATGGAAGCTCCTCCTCCAAGCCTAAGGCTTCCAAGCCTTCTTCGGCATGACTCACCGAACCCAGTTCCCCACTCAGCTGTTGGTGGCCGTCTGCGTCACTACCACAGCATCTGGGAGGATTCAGTGGTGGTGGGTTTTACAGGTGGTGGCGGAAGGATACAGGATCCCTTTTGCCTCTCTTGCTCCCTTTTGGGTTTTCCCCTCTCATACGCCCCAGGGTGTAGAGAAATGCCATCTGTTCAATGGTGCTATCCAGGCCCTTCTGGACAAGGATGTTCTGGAACCTGATCCAATTTGGGACAGAGGTATGGGTTTTTACTCAAACCTCTTTGTGGTCTCCAAGAAGGACAGCGGCTGTCGTCCCATTTTGGATTTGAAAGACCTCAATTCCTTTGTGATCAAGACTCATTATCACAAGGAGTCCCTAAGGATGGTGATTGCTGCTATGTCCCCGGGGGAATTCCTTGCCTCTCTGGATCTTCAGGATGCGTATCTAGACATCGCCATTCATCCAGAGGGTCGGCAGTATCTCAGATTTGCCTGCGACCAAGGGCACTTTCAGTTTCCAGCTCTTCCCATTGGTCAAGTCTTCAACCGTGTCCTTGGAGCTTTAGTATCCATCCTCCATCGGGACAGCATCAGAGTTACTCCATACATGGACGACCTGCTTCTGAAAGCCTCTTCTGCTGAACTTCTTCATCAGCAGGGTCAGGACTGCATTCATGCTCTCACACATCACGGGTGGATCATCAACATGGACAAGTCAGATCTTGTCCCATCCCAGCATCTGATCTTCCTGGGCCTTCTCTTTGACACTCAGCAGAGCATGGTGTTTCTCACGGACGAGGTGGCTCACCAGATCGCCCACAGGGTTTCTGCTGTTCTGGCTCTCTATCCAGTTCCAGCCAAGAAGCTGTCCTCTCTAGTGGGGAAATTCATCTCCACCCTGGAAGCAGTCCCATTTGCCATGGCTCACACCAGGGAACTCCAGAGGTTTGTGATCCAGATGTGGAGGGGTCAGCCAGACCTTCTAAAGATGTCAGTATCCCTCCCTCTTCATGTGGAACTGAGTTTGCCATGGTGGCTCGACCTCTCCAATCTTCTGAAGAGCAAGTCCTTCCTGGTATCCTTCTGGACCATGGTAACGGCAGATGCCAGCCTCTCAGGCTGGGGAGCTGTCCTGGGTCACCTGAGGGCTCAGGATCAGTGGTCTCCAAAGGAATCTCGCCTTCCCATCAATGGCCGTGGCTTACATCAACAAGCAGGGCAGATCAAGAAGTCTCGCCGCTTGGTCAAGGCTATTTTGTCCTGGGCAGAAGAGCGTATTCCTGCCATATCCTCAGTGCACATTCCTGGCGTAGACAACGTCATGGCAGACTTTCTCAGTCGACACACAGTGGACAGCGGAGAGTGGGAACTGTACCCAGAGGTGTTCACCCTCATTGTTCTGAAGTGGGGTCTTCCTTCCATCGACCTGATGGTGACAAGACACAACCAGAAGGTTCTGATGTTCTGCTCTCATTGGAGGGATCCTCTAGTTCTAGCGGTGGATGCCATGTCCATTCCTTGGTTATTTCCTCTGGCTTACATCTTTCCTCCCCTCCCTATGTTGCACAGGGTGTTACGGAAATTGAGACTGGAGCGCTTTCCAGTCATTCTGATTGCTCCGTACTGGCTTCGACAGGCTTGGTTTCCGAAGCTTCTGGATCTGTCAGTGGCGGAGTCATTCTGGCTTCCTTGCCATCTGGATCTTCTTCTACAGGGTTAGACAGCTTTGACAGTTTGGAAATTAAATCCTCAATACTGAAAAAGAAAGTTTTTTCTTCTGGTGTGGTTGCTACTATGCTTAGTGCCCCCAAACCTGTTTCTTCTAAGGCCTACCATTGTGTCTGGTCGACCTTTCTCTCTTGGTGTGCTGATAAGGACCTTTCTTACGACTTTGATCTGCCTACTGTCCTGGCTTTCTTGCAGGACGGTGTGGATAAGGGCCTCAGTTTGAGTTCCCTTAAGGTTCAGACTTCTGCTCTCTCTGTTTTCTTTCAGAGGCACATTGCTATTCTTCCTGATGTCAAGGTTTTCTTCCAGGGCATTGCTCATACTCGTCCTATTTTCAAGACTCCCACTACTCAGTGGGATCTTAACTTTGGGATCTCCCTTTGAGTCCTTGGCTACTATTCCTCTACGCCTGCTGACGTGGAAAATGGCCTTTCTACTGGCAATCGTGTCTGTTCCTGAGTCTTGTAGTTGCATGCTCTGTCTTGTAGACCACCCTTTTTGGTGTTTCACAAAGAGAAGGCAGTGCTTCGCACTTCTCAGGGGTTTCTCCCGAAGGTGGTCTCTGGGTTCCACATTAATAAGGAGATTGTGGTGCCTTCTTTCTGCCCTGACCCTACCTCTGACAAGGAGAGGTGTCACGGGAACCATCATGCCCGGCCCCTTCCCAAATAATCCTGGATTCCACTCCCACGGAAGCTCCTTTGCCCGCTTATACATCCCCTCTCGGGACTAAGTCACCGGTGCTTATTGGGGGCACAGGGTGACTGCCCAGGCCAGACCCAACAGACTAATCAGCCGGAGACTGGGGGCATGTTACTAGCCTGGATCAGAGTCTGGCAGCTTGGTTGGAGTTACATGAGAAACAGCTCCTCCAAAGGACTAAATTCACGTTGCCGGAGACGGCCGTCCGGACTATCACAAAAGCTGCCCGGCTGTGGAACGTAGGCCGGCTCCTGATTGGCCAAAACCCTGGGTGCCATGTTCAAAGGTCCACCATAGACTTAACATGGGGAAAAGTAGGTGTCCCAGGGATTGGTCGGGTCAGCCACCCGCCCATAGCGTCTGATAGGCTAAAGGTGGGTTTGACACCAGAGGCCAGGATTGGCCACATCATACTCAGCCCTGGATTGGCTGGGTTTTGAAGGCGGCTGAATCAAATTATGTAAAAGATGCTTTAGCACAAAGGACACTATTGTGAATGTGTATTCTGGCCCATTGTATCTAGCCCCAGCCCTTTGTTCTAATGTTTATTCACCGTCCCTCACTATTGTCAGTTAATGCACTCATGTCTGTCCCCATTGTTCCCTGACCCCACTGTTCTGTATATAAGTCTGCTGGTTTGTGTAATAAACAGTTCTGGTTACCCTGACAATAATTCTGCCTGGTGATTTGGGGTAAATTGCGGTATGCTGCGGGAGTCCTTTCTGGCTGATTTTGGGAAGAAGTAATCTTTGACGGTCACACCAATTCTGAGTGTCAAGTTTTATGTAGATCACACTGAGTCCATTAGACAGTCTGACGCACTGTTCATCATTCCTGAGGGTCCAAGGGCAGGGAGACCTGCATCCAAAGTGTCTATTGTGTCCTGGATCAAGTCCACTATTCGTAAGGCTTACGAGCTAAGGAAGAAGCCTGTTCCCTTTCGGGTCACGACTCATTCTACTAGATCTATTGGGGCTTTTTGGGTTTACAGGTATTAGGCCTCTGCTGCCACTTGGTCGTCTGTGCACACCTTTTCGAAGCACTACCGTGTTGATGTGCTGGCATCGGCTGACACCAGTTTTGGGATGAAGATCCTGGAAGCAATCTTGTCTGTCTAGGATCTTTGGTTCTTTGGTGCTTCCTTCACTTTTGAGCCCTAGTTGGCTCTACTTCAGTGTGCTGTGTAACAGTTCCTGGGGTGTTGTTACCCCTGTTCAGTGTCCGTTGACACTTCATTTGTTTTGTTAGGCTATCTCTGACCTGATGGTTCATATCTGCTCTGGTGACTTAGGGGGCCTTGAGCCTGGTCCTTGCCTTACTTCCCGCCTCTGGGAAACTCAATGGTTGGACATCCCAAAGTTACCAGTAACCTATATTGGACAGCAGAGAAAAGAGGATTTTAGTCTTACCTGTTAAATCCTTTTCTCTTAGTCCATACAGGTTACTGGTCTCCCACCCTGTCAAGGGACCATGCTTGGCTCTCCTGTGGCAGAATGTGGGTGTCCTTCAGGGTCATGTTCACAGGAGTCTTCTTTCCCTTCTACTATCTAGTCAATAGTTGATTGGCCATCTGCAGCCAAGGGAAGGTAGGCTCCACCCCCTGCATTCACTTCTAGAATTGTCCCTGCCTACTTAAAGGGGCGGATAACCTACCCAAAGTTACCAGTAACCTGTATGGACTAAGAGGAAAGGATTTAACAGGTAAGACTAAAATCCTCTTTTACTGGTCCTGTAGTTAGAGGGGCAGGAATCTTAGGCTTATGAATAAGTGCAGCAAATGCTTCAGAAGATTTCTACATTTCACTCTGTGACCCTTATTAACCCTTTAAGGACCAGAAGGACATTCAGCACACTGTTTTGCAATGCATTGTTCACCCCGCTGGTCCTTAAAGGGTTAATAAGGGGCATATTGTATAGCATTTATTAATTTGATTCCACGTCTAGCCAGAGATTTTTTTGCATATTTTTATACATGCATTTGGTCAGACATGGGATTTCATTGTAATGGTGGGTTGTTTCTGTTCTCCACATCTGATTGTATTATTTAATATCTCTGTGTGTTCATTCCCTATTGTACAGCACTGCGGAATTAGTAGGCGCTATATAAATAAAGAATAATAATAATATCTAAGCCTATAATAAATGGATAGTTTAAGCAACAGCTCCTTATTCCACTCATTCATGTCAGGTCTCACGTTCATTTTTCTAAGATCCAGCATGTATATATAATTTTTTACTCATTAGGAAATTAATTGATTTAAAGAAACACAACTCAGATATATAGATCTGCAAAATCAGCTGTTCTGTCGCTTTATAAGAAGTGGCCAGTGATAAGTAGCTAGTGATGTCATACCCATATTATTTATAGCAACTCAATGGGGCAAATGTATCACGCCAGTTCCACTCAATAACTGGTGCTGGAATTGACATTCTGTCCTTACACCTTCCTAATGGCAATTTATTAAGCTATGTATACGCAACACCGTTTGTGCCAACAACAAGACAAGGGGGCAGTCTGCGAGCATTTTGGGGTTGCAATTCCCTTCTGCTATACCTTGCTCAGACCGATATATTAAGCAAGGTTTAGAGGACATTCCTGTGTATGATATATGGCTAAGTGTGCAGGGCATGCTGATATTAAATCCATCTCTGGCTGAGTGTGCAGCCACTGATGTTAGGCACCAAGACTAGCATGGTTGCAGTGGCAAATTTCTACATTATCCTTACTGAAGATGATGTACTAAGCAGAAGTAGTGTCATTCTGGAGTATAACAATTACACCATAGAGAATAAATAAACATTCTTGTTGATTATTTATTCTCACAAGCTTTACCCCAACTACAGAGCATACTTCCACTCCATATCAGACTTTTAGCCAACTTGTATCGTGTTCAGCAATCCTTGAGCACACATCTCTTCACACAAGCTTTTTCCCAAACTCCTTGTTCCAGCTATCTTTCCTGGGTTTAACTATGAAGCGGGCCTAACTTTACTTTCATCTTATGTCTCTAATATTCTCTCACCCTCTGGTCTATATTGTAAGCTCTTGTGAGCAGGGCCCTCAAAACCATTTGTTTCTGTTTTTGTATGTCATTGTATGTTCTCAACCTTGTTTTGTACAGTGCTAATAATAATAATAATAATTTAAATCTGGCTTTTTATCCCTTAAAATCCTGATAGGTTTCCAATTCGGTGAATTATATTTGTTCCCCACAGTGCAGTTGGTTTGCCCCCAGAACTCTTTTCCATCTTTGCTGAAAACATTTTTAGAAAATGATCGTTCTGTTTTAACCCTTTGAGTGCCACAGATTTGGATACCTCTCTGGCACTCAAATGTTTAAAGGGTACAAGAAAAAAAAATGCTGTACTTGCTAAAAAAGTTGCAGTTGGGTAATATGAATTTACTAAATATTGTTGGTAATAAGTTTACATATTCTAGGACATAGTGAAACATACCCTTAATAAAATGCAACCAAATACAGTTAGTGCAGAGGTAGAGTGGCTAATAACCTGCGGCTTTCTAGCAGTTGTCACTAAAAATACCATAACAGCACCATGAGAGACCAAACCTACACAATGGTTTTCACCTAAGAGTTCAATTGAGACCCTCGTCTGCTTCACTGATTGATCAGTCTGACACGCATGCTAATAGCGGGGTTGAGCATCTAACTGTTTCCATGGAAGCAGACGTTAGAGCTTTATTAAGGCCCCCGAATCCACCAATGCAGCTCTTACTGTGCGGCCAAGGGACAGACCCCCAGTCTGAGTATTGGGAGAGGACAATGCCTGAATATCTTCACTGTCTGGCCTGAACATTGGCAACATATGCCACTGCACTGATTTTCATCTTGTATAATCCACTGGATGCCAAAACAATGCGTAACACACTGTACTTGAAGGGTTAATTAAACTTTTCAAAACACAAGCTATATATAGACGAGGGTATAGAAATGTATAAATCCATATATTTGTGTCATGATTTTTATATATGTCTTTAAACGATAGTAATGTTTCAAAATAAAAGCAGCTCCAATTAATCTTCATAGTATTTGGGCCATGGAGAGTGTTATTTCAATACTGTCAGCATTGTAGTTCAAGAGTAATTGAATGATAAATTTCCCCCTCCCGCCCCTTTTACCAAGTGTAAGCTGCCTCCCCTCAGATGTGGAATCTGGTCCTGGGACCAGACATCTCACAGCAAGGGACAATCTTCTTACTGTGAGAACAATGAAAACCCTGCCCCCCTTGACAGGTTTTTCCCTTATGCTAAATGAAGATTGTCCCTCTCTGTAAGAAAGAGTATACAAAGATGAAAAAGAAGGAGATTTAAATTATAAATTATCATGTAGAGAAAGTTTTTGGGTATTTGAAATTTGTACTTTAGATCTAAAAGGGATGAATATAGATTTGTGGAGATTTTTTATATATTAAATTCCTGTGTCTCATGTATGTTTTTTTATAACACACATATATATGAATGTTATATATATGTGTGTTTTTTTACATATTTTTTTATATATTTTTCATATATTCTTTGTACGTTTTATATACATGTTCTTTTTTTTTTAATTTTTTAGGTATATTGTCGTATATTTGGTATTCAGTATAATTTTATTTATGTACATGTGTATTTAAGTATGCGATCATATACATATACCTCGCGTATATTTTCCAATTGGTTTTGTGTTTTCTTTTATATATGATATCAATGGTATTTGCAGAGATTGTAATGTTTGTTTTTAATAAAGTTTTTGTAATTTGATAGTGTGGATATACTCAGATAGAGGCTTGGATATCGATGTCACGTAACTACAATGTTAAAGAAAAAAATGGGAAATATGACGTCACAAGAAATCGACGTCATAAGATATCCACTGTATTTATAGGGACAGATGAGGGAGAGAAAGGTATGCCCAGAGGAAGGCACTGATGTGCCGAAATGCGTCGGATACCCGAGAAAAGGAAATATTGTATTTTGTTGGAAGATCGCACCTATCCAGAGGAATAGAGACGAGTCGGAGAGAAGTTCAGAGCTGTGCCGACAGGAGAAGTCTGGAGACTTGGGACTTGATCTACAGGGATAGTGCAGGGGAAGGTGTCCCTTCGTTTTTATACACACTTTACTTGTCTATATTTGTGAGTGCAGTTTTTTCCAATACATCGCTTCATATGAGATGATACTGTCCCATGTGTGTTTTATTTCTTGTTTTTTTGAGGGAATACATTATTGAAGAGACATTATTTGAAGGCTTCACACACAAGAGGAGTAATAAGTGAGTGGCCATTTGGCACACATCAGGAATATGTTACATATAATATTGACATATTACACTATATATTGTATTTTTTCTTTTTTTCATGTTTTTATGAAATGATCTTCACTGAGCTAAAAGTATTGCATCACACTTTGTTGTTTGCTTTGTTTGTTCACGTGTGAGGTGTATGAGCAGCATACTTTCACAAATTTTAATTTGAGTGATATTGTTCACATCAGTGATTTAAGTTAAAGCATCACTTTGTTTATTTAAAGGTGAAGGTGCGCTAAGTCACATTTTTTTTGTTTTTTGGGGGGGGTTTTTTGTTTTTATTTTTTTTGGGGGGTTGGCCTCTCTGTAATCCATCTGGACACCACCTTTCTGTTCTGAGGTGAGCAGTGTTACATTTATCATTCAATTAGTCTTGAACTACAACTATGACAATAATGAAATAACACTCTCCATGGCCCAAATACTATGAAGATTAATTGGAGCTGCTTTTGTTTTGAAACATTACTATCCCTTTAACAAACTATCCGCACTCCCATTGATTTAAATGGTGCATTTAACCTTGGATGCTATGGAGGCCTGCAACGGATTGCAAAGTCGGGGGGTTTAAGGCCTGCAACTGATTGCAAAGTCGTGGGGGCTATTTCCCCCCTATGGTGCAGTTGGTTTGCTGCAGAATTGCACCTCAGTTTACACAGTTGCACCTTTATACTGTTAAATTCAGTTCTGTAATCTTTTGTATGCATATCTACGTATCACCAATTCTAGAACATACATGGGCATTGTGTACAATGGAAGAAGAGCAGTTATAAAATGACATATTCATTCTTCACCAAAACAAGAGTTACTTCTTATTTAAACATATACTGGATTATATATATAGGAGCAGAGCTGCAGGACATACAGAAGTTAATTGACAGCCTGGATAATCCTCAGGATCCTAAGGAAGTTGCCTCAATGCTGCTCCTGAGACGTGAAGTCATGTTCCTGCAATTCGATGCAGCAGTGCGCCATTTGATTCGGTAAAATTTGTATACAGAACTGAGAAGATGATCTTTAAAAAACACTTTAAAGTATTTTGTATAATTGTGCTCTTTATTCCTCAGAGAAGCATTCTTGTCTGCGGGCAATGTTTCAGCCTACAACACAACAACAGACAATATGTACCATGGGCTGCCAGCGCTGAGTAACTCTGTGGTTCCGAGTGCATTTTCCACACAGCTGCCTGTTCCACTGCCACTAGACCCCACTAGCCAAAGAGTAAGTAAACTAAATGACAAATTCAGTCTGTTCTATATAGAATCTTAGAAGAAACAGATTCAGTGGGTCATGTACATCAGGGGAGGCCCCCCTGGATTTTCATCTTGCCCTTTAAAAATGTGGCTGCGGTAAGCTCGCATTACTTCTTTAAAGGTCGCCACTTGACAGCAATTTGTGAGCAACAGACTCTGAGCAGGGCTGGTCCGGATATGATTAATAGACTTCATGTTACGCAGCGCTGGGTGTATATCCAATAGAAACACTGGGCACTGCAGTGTCTCAGTGTTCCATTGGATAATGATGGTCTCATGTTATTGGGCTGGCTGCAGTGGCTAATGTCATGCCATGTGCAGCGGCCCAGTGAGTGAGTACAGCAGTGTGCCTCACACAGCCTCTGTCTGTGTCAGGAGGAGCTGTTTGGGGGCTGGGCTGGTGGACTGGTGCTGAGAGCCTGAGCTGAGCGGCAAGCCAGAGCGCACACAATTTATCTGCTGGTGGTAAGCAAAACAGATTTAATGACGTGTCGTCCACACCACAACAATCCCCTATTATTATTGATTCAACAGAGGCCCTGGCCTGAACCTCAGAGAGAACATGCAATTTTTATATAAATATATATAATTAATTACATATAGAAAATATACACTACCCTTGAAGAGAATATACTTTGACCCATTAATGAAATTCAGATTTAAATGAAAATTTCATTTAAATCAGAATTGCATTAATGGGTCAAACTGTATTCTCTTAAAGGTAGAGTCATTTCTGTGTGTAATGATTTGGAATTTGTGTCCCTTTAATCACTTTAGTTTCTTGTACAAATCTCAAATAACCTTGCTTTTTGGTAGTAGGAATGACTATGACCCTATAGACTGTTGGCCTTTCCAGGCCATTGTCAAAAAGGGACAGAGCATGGATGTCATTAAAATTATGCACCTTCGATGCTAGAGAAACAATATATTGCAAACCCCCTGGCTCTAAAAGGGTTAAAATCAAAAGGAATAGGATGCATTTTTTTGCCACAGAATTGCTCCAGCTTTGACTTCATGCATATTCTCCAGTATTTCTTTCATTCAGTGACCATTCTAATTAATACAAACCTATGAGGGACACTTTCTACTAGAAGGTGAATATCCTTATATACCTAGTGTTTTTGATCAAGCTTCATTTCTATCAATAACTTTTCTTCTGTAGTTTGAGCCTCTCTCACAACTTTTTTCATCTATTTTTTGGTAATGAACAGGGCTAGATACCCTAAGGGCTCGATTTAAAGGCAGCCGTTCAGATAAAAAAAAACACCACCGGGTGTTTTAACATGCAGTAGGCCATTCAAAGGGCCATGTAATTAACTGCTAACGGCAGTTCATCCAGTATGCCGGCTGCTACACTAACGTGTGTTTTGTCCCACAGAAAAAAAAAAAACACTCCACTTTGCCATTCAATAGCCTGCGCTAGCTGAAAAAGATCCGATGAGGGACTCACTTACCGCCTAAAATTTAAGACCCAGTTTGTTTGGCCGCAGAGTCCCTCATCGGATCTTTTGCCAGCTAACGCTGCTGTTAACTGGCAAAAAAAAACCAAAATCCTCAGTGGATGTATTGATATGGAGCCCCAAGCCCCACATCAATACATCCAAAGTGCCTAAATTGTGTCAAAAGTTAGTAGAATTAACCCTATGAGTGCCAGCGGGGTATTATTACCCTGCCGGCATTCATAGGGTTTATCCGACTAAGTAAAAAACAACATCACATTGGTAATTAATCCTGAGTCCTCAGCTCCCTGCTCTGTTCTCTATCTTCTCTTCTTTCCTCTATCTCCCCTTCTTTCTTCTCGTCTTCCTTCCTGTAAAAGAAAAGTATGTATAACTACAATGTGGAATACAAGATTTAGTTTTAACCTTTGAGTGCCAGAGGGGTACACAAATCATTGCAAAGCAAGGCATTGCGTACCCCACTGGCACTCAAAGGGTTAACCCATTGAGTGCCAGAGGGGTATACAACACATTGCAAAGCAATGCGTTGCGGACCTCTCTGGACTCAATGGGTTAAATCAGTGCCCAATAATATACATATAAAGTGCCATTATATGTCTCTAAATAAAATATGCCCCCAAAGAACAAGTGCGCAAATATGGTAGATATTCTCAGAATAAATAAATGATTCCTTAGCTTAATAATATAACTGTCTCCGCTGCTGTGCGTGGCCGAAGAGGCGGCAGCGTGGACAGTGCCGTGAGCCACAGGTCCCCCTTCCTTTCGGGACGATGCCCGTTCTTCATTGAGGGAAACAGAGCAGAGACTGCCTTTATATATGGGCAGCATCTGATCCAATTCCCTCACAGCCATTGGCTGAGATGTGCTGACACACACATCCCAGCCAATCAAATTCGAGTGACTGTGCTCCACTACATAGTAATTGCAACGGGACAATTGCAATACTACTACATTTACAGATTGCACTGTTTAAAGGCACAACATGACCATCTCGCGCTGATATGCAATGCGAGATTGTCATGTCCACCTTTTGAACACTGTGACCTGCTGAATGCGGCACAAAGCACTGCGATATAAAAAATGCACTATTTCAAAAGTAAACCTAGCTTTGGTATTTCCCCCTGCTTCCTGTGTTCCATATTGTATGAAAGAGAAAATGGAATTTTGTGTACTTACTGATAAATCCTTTCCTCTTGGTCTATGTGGAACACAAAACATCCTCCCAGAGAAACTGCAGTTGTTTTGAGTTCCAAACATGAGGGTCCTTTGGGTTCTTTGATTCAGGTGACCCTCTTTCCTGCCTTTCTTCTACTTTTTCTCTGATCTTTGCTATTTTTTAAAACTGGGCATGTCTGATGGGGTAAAATAAAGTAGGGAAGGAGTTTCCACCTCCTAAGAGCCTTTAAAGGCAAGTGACCTTCCCTCCTGACCAGAGGATACTTTTCTGTCATAAAATCAGTTGTTTTATCACAAATATTTTGTCACAGAATATATGAAATTGTCTGTCACAAAAAATGTATTTGTGGCACAAAATAAATTTTGAATAACATAATAATTTCATGTCATAAAATCGAATGTCTTGTATTCGGAAACCAATGTTGTGGCATAAGATTGAGTATGTGTGATAAGTAATCATTATGTGCCACTAAATCAATTTTCTCTGTCGTCCAATACAGGTTACTGGTAACTCTGGAGGAGGCGATCCGCCCCTTTAAGTAAGCAGGAACATTTCTCTAAATGTATGCAGGGAGTGGAGCCTCCTGTCCCTCCTCAGCTGCATCCCAGTCAGCTAACTCAAAAATGATTTGTTCCTGGGTGTGAACACACCAGGTGGAGAACATCTCTCATTAGTTTTAGTTTCTTTTTTATTTTTCTGTCAGATATGGAATACCAACATTAGGCGGGTTACCATGACTGACAAATGCCCTCTCCAAAGTGGCTAGCTCAGTGTCCAGGGCCTTTTGGTGGACCTTAAGCCCTGAAGGGGGAATATCTTTGTTTCAAGTGCTTCCCTGGGGATTACCCACTGAGGTAATCCTCTCTTTACATGGTGACCTGAAGAAATAAGATCTGCAGGAAAGGTGAGCCACCCTCTTGAGTGCTGAAGGTCCACTTGTCCCATAGTGTCCCTTAATTGGGCTTGTATTTGGGAGTTCTCATTGCGCACTCCGGCACTCAATGGGTGTTTATGTACATCTATTTGTATATATATGTGTATGTCTGTCGGTTATGGAGAAGTCTGTGTGGCACTTTAACCCTTTGTCTGCTGGTTTGACTAGTTTAATGGGGGTTTTGTAACACTTACTTTAGGGGTTAGTGTTTTCTCATGATATACATGTTTCCCATGTGTTTTTAACCTTTTCACTTCTGGGGTTAATTTTCTTAAAATTTATGTACCGCGCCTTTAAGGCGCACTTTTACCTCATAGGCGCCATTGCTCCTTTACTCTCTATGGGCTTACACTGTTTGGGACGTATCTCTGGAACCGCTTCACATAGCGACTTCAGAGTGGGCTCATTTTGATTGCCTACCCTTGCTCTTTTATCCGGTTTTATGATCAAGTGTGTTGGGGGGCTTCGGGCACTGCTTTGGGGTACTTTTGGGGAAAACTACATTTCCCATGAGCGCTCGTTTCGCGCCTCTTTTCTGATTGGCTCCCGTCGCAGCAGCCATTTTGTGTGCTTTTCTCAGCGAGTATCCTACGCAGGGACCGGACTCTCCCTCTCTCCTCCATTGATTAACCCTTCGCTTGCCAGATAAGTTTAAATTTAACGTTTCTGGGGTGAATCTTTAATCTCTCACACTTAAATTGGGTGATTTATTGTCAGTGGGCTATTTTGACACTGTGAGTATGTCTATACCGCTGGAGCTTGGGGCTAGACCTAAGACTAAGGAGGCTGGGGTCTCAGTATCCCCATTGCATATTGCTCTTCCTGTCACTCAGTGCTGCCTAGGGAATTCTCTGGTCATTTATGCCTAGCATGCTCAGAAGGTCCTGACAGCAACCCAGGGCCTTCCAGCCATGCTATTGAGCTAGCTTGGGTGAAAGAGTTCAAGGCTGCAACTAGGGACCTGTGATCCACTGTTCATCTCTTTCCCTCTCAGGTACAGGGGGCACTGTAGTTTTGGCAGGCCCCCTCTACTATCAGGACCTCCCTGCCTAAACCACAGGGAGCACCTGACGTGTCTGATTCTTCTGAGAAAGAATTGTTGCAGGATTATGATGATGAGGATGGTACAGTTATTTAGTCTTCCAGGTCTGTTGGAGACCCTTTTGAATGTGACCCTGAACTCTCTGCTGAGGGTTTAATTAGAGCCGTACTGACCACTCTCAACCTTCCTTTGAGTCAAGAGGTTCCCTCTGACCCAACTGATGTTTTTCAGAAACCCTGCAAAAGCTGTTACTTGTTTTCCTCCTAACCCTACTCTTGACCGTTTCTGGTTTCTGATGCTTGGAAAAATCCTGACAAGTCCTCTTCAGTCTCAAAAAAGTTTGCTAAACTTTATCCCTTTTCTGAGGCTGAACTGGCTAAATGGGTTCCACCCCCTAAGGTGGATGCACCTGTATCTAGACTGTCTAAATCTACTGCTTTACCTGTGTCTGATGCTTCTGCTTTACAGGATTGGACTGACAAAAAGTTAGAGGTTTGCCTCAAGTCTATTTTTGCCTCTATTGGCACTGCTATGCGTCCGGCCTTTGCTGTGGCGTGGGTTAACCGGGCCATCGTGGTCTGGACTGAGCAACTCACCACTGCGGTCCATCAGGATGCGCCTATTTCAGAGAAATTACATCTCCTTGCTAATATCTCTGAGGCTCAGAACTATGTTTCTGACACTGCCTTTGATGCCGTCAGCATGATGGCGTGGGCCTCCACTTCTTCTGTGGTGGCCAGGCGTGCACTTTGGCTTAAGATTTGGTCTGCTGACACTGTGTCCAAGAAAGTTTTGCTTTCTTTGCCTTTTCAGGGTACTTCCTTGTTCGGATCTGAGCTCTAGGAACTAAGAGTACTCTTCTGCAACCGGTCCTTTCGTTCCTTTCAAACTGAGACATGTATGACGAACCAGGCGGTTCCATCTACTCCGCGCACCTCCTACAAGCCCAAGCAGTCCTGGAAGCCCAAGGCCGCAGGGTCTCCACCTCTTTCGCAGGGTTTGGGAGGATTCAGTGACGAACCCATGGGTTCTACAGGTGGTGTCGGAGGGATACAGGATCCCTTTCTTTTCTCTTCCTTCCTTTCGACTTCATCTCACTCGTTCTCCTCAGGATGCTGAGAGAAGCCGTCTGTTCGAGGACGCTATTCAGGCTCTTTTGGACAAAGACGTCCTGGTGCCGGTGCCTCCTTTGGACAAAGGTTCAGGATTTTATTCCAACCTTTTTTGTAGTGACCAAGAAGGACGGCGGAGGTCGTCCTAATTTGGATCTGAAGGATCTCAACACTTTTGTAGTGAAGACTCACTATCGACCGGAGTCTCTGCGCACTGTGAATGTCTCCGGGGGAGTTTCTTGCTTCCCTGGATCTTCAGGATGCGTATCTTCACATCCCAATTCATCTAGAGAGCAGGCAGTATCTGAGGTTTGCCTGCGCCAGAGGTGATTTTCAGTTTTCAGCTCTTCCATTTGGTCTGACAATGGCTCCCCAGGTTTTCCAACGGGTTCTGGGGGCATTAATATCTGTCCTCCATCGGGATGTCATCAGAGTGACTCCGTACATTTACGACCTGCTTTTGAAGCCTGCGTCTGCAGACCTTCTTCATCAGCAGGTCCAGACCTGTATTCAAGTCCTCACACGTCACAGATGGATTGTGAACTTGGACAAGTCGGACTTGGTTCCATCCCAGCGACTCATTTTCTTGGGTCTTCTGTTCGACACTCGGAGGTGCATGGTGTTTCTACCGGAGGAGGTAGCTCATCAGATTGCTCAACTGGTCTCCAAGATCCTGGCCCACGATCGGATCCCGGTTCCGAAGTTGTCTTCTCTGGTGGGGAAGTTCATATCTACAATAGAGGCGGTTCCACTTGCCATGGCACACACCAGGGAACTTCAAAGGTTTGTGATTCAGACATGCAGGGACCGGTTGGATCATCTGAAGCTGTTGATCTCTCTTCTTCCTCATGTAGAGTTGAGCTTGGAGTGGTGGTTGGACCTTTCCAATCTCCTGCAAGGGAGATCCTTTCGGATCCCCTACTGGACCAAGGTCACAACGGACGCCAGCCTCTCGGTTGGGGTGCTGTCCTGGGTCGCATCAGCGCTCAGGGGAAGTGGTCCTTGGAGGAGTCTCTTCTTCCGATCAACATTCTGGAACTTCGAGCAATTTTTCATGCTCTGCGCCATTGGGAATCTCAGTTGGAGGGCTGTCCGGTCAGAGTGGAATCCGACAACGCCACTGCCGTGGCTTACATCAACAGGCAGGGCGGGAGAAGAAGTCTCGCCGCTTGGTTAGAGGTCAAAGCCATTCTGTCCTGGGTGGAGATTCACGTTCCTGTCATTTCCGCGGTGCACATTCCAGGCGTAGACAATGTCATGGCAGACTTCCTCAGCCATCACACAGTCGACAGCGGAGAGTGGGAACTCCATCTGGAGGTGTTTCAGCTCCTAACTCAGAAGTGGGGAGTACCCCTAGTGGATCTAATGGCAACCAGGCACAACAGGAAGGTTCCGATGTTCTGCTCCCGGTGGAGAGACTCGGTAGCCCTGGCTGTCTACTCCATGTCCATTCCCTGGGCGTTCTCCCTGGCCTACATCTTTCCTCCCCTTCCAATGCTGATAAGGGTAATTCAGAAGTTGAAGGTGGATCGTTGTCCGGTCATCCTGATCGCTCCGAAGTGGCCTCGTCAGTCCTGGTATCCGGACCTTCTTGCCCTGTCTGTGGCAGAGACCTTTCCTCTTCCCCCTCGTCCAGATCTTCTGCTGCAAGGCTACCTGTGGAAGGAGGATGTTCATCGTCTCAATTTGACGGCCTGGAGGCTGAATCCTTGATTTTGAAGAAGAAAGGGTTTTCTTCTGCTGTGGTGTGTACTATGCTGAGTGCTCCTAAGCCTGTTTCTTCCAAGATCTATCACCGTGTCTGGTCGACATTCGTGTCTTGGTGTGCTGACAGGGATCTGTCTCATGACTTTCATCTTCCCACTGTCCTAGCCTTTTTGCAGGACGGTGTGGATAAGGGGCGCAGTCTGAGTTCTCTTAAGGTTCAGACTTCGGTGCTTTCTGTCTTTTTCCAGGAGCGCATTGCTGTTCTTCTTGATGTCAAGGTTTTCTTCCAAGGCGTTGCTCATGTGCGTCCTGCCTTTCGGAGTCCGGCTCCTCAGTGTGACCTTAATTTGGTTTTATGAGTTCTCCAGTGTCCTCCCTTTGAGTCCTTGGCTACTATTCCTCTACGTCTTTTGACGTGGAAGATGGCTTTCTTTCTGGTGATTGTGTCAGTTCGCCGAGTGGCGGAGTTGCAAGCTCTTTCTTGTAAACCACCTTATAAGGTTAAAGCTGTGCTTCGCACCTCTAAGGAGTTCTTACCTAAAGTAGTCTCCGAGTTTCGCATCAATCAGGAGATTGTGGTGCCCTTTTTCTGCCCTAACCCCTCCTCCGACAAGGAAAAGGATCTCCACTTGTTGGATGTGGTGTGTGGTCTCAAGTTTTATGCTCATCGCACTGAATCTGTCAGGAAGTCAGATGCTCTGTTTGTCATTCCTGAGGGTCCTAGGGCAGGGAGACCGGCATCCAAAGTGACTATTGCATTATGAATTAAGTCCTCTATTCGTAAGGCTTACGAATTGAGGAATAAGCATGTTCCCTTTCGGGTCACGGCTCATTCCACCAGGTCTATTGGGGCCTCTTGGGCCTATAAGAATCAAGCGTCTGCTGATCAGTTGTGCAGGGCGACCACTTGGTCCTCTGTGCACACCTTTTCGAAGCACTACTGTGTGGATGTGCTGGCCTCGGCTGATGCCAGCTTCGGGAGGAAGGTCCTGGAGGCAGTTTTGCCTGTCTAGGATCTTCTTCTTCTGAGGTTCTCAGTGCTTCTTTACTGTTGAGCCCTGTTGGCTCTAGTTCAGTGTGCTGTGTAACAGTTCCCCTAGTTGGTGTCCGTTGACACTTCTGTTTTGTTGGGATCTCTGACCGGTAGGTTCATAGAGGTCCTGGTGACTTTGGGGGCCTTGCGCCTGGTCCTTGCCTTCTTCCCGCCTCTGGGAAACTCAATGGTTGGACATCCCAGAGTTACCAGTAGCCTATATTGGACGACAGAAAAAAAAGGATTTTAGTCTTACCTTAAATCCTTTTCTCTTAGTTCATACAGGTTACTGGTCTCCCACCCTGTCGAGACCATGCTTGGCTCTCCTGTGGCTATAAGTGGGAGTCCTTCGGGGCATGCTCACAGGAGTCTTCTTCTCTCCTATTTCTGGTCAGTTTTTAGTGTCTCAAATCATTCTGGAGTTAGCTGACTGGGATGCAGCTGAGGGGAGGCTCCAACCCCTGCATACATTTAGAGAAATGTTCCTGCCTACGTAAAGGGGTGGATCGCCTCCCCCAGAGTTACCAGTAACCTGTATGGACTAAGAGAAAAGGATTTAACTGGTAAGACTAAAATCCTCTTATATTTGACAAGAATTTATTTTATGCAACACAATCAAGTCTGTAACAAAATAAACAATTTTGAGGAACCAGATTTATTGTGTAAAAGAAAAAGAAAAACATTTTATGCAACAAAATCAATTATGTTCCATTAAAAGTAGATATTGTGCAACCAAATGAATTTTATTTTATGTGACAAAATCAATCCATTCATGTTCTTCAGCAAATTATGCAGAAACAATTTAAAACTGACAATTGGAGCCCCATAACAATACATAAATATTATTCAGTTTTTTGTGCATAAGACCCATTTTCTCTGCTTTCCATACATGTCAAGTTGAAAAGTGTTTCCACTGCCAAATTTGTAAATAGAAGAACAAAGTATGTATTACCACATATACAAGCACTGGGTCTTTTAACTTTTTTTCTATATGTCTTCCTATATGTTACGGAAGTCATCATTTCATTATCCAATGTTTGAAAAAGCTTTATACAGGGCTGGATTTCCCAATAGACAGAGTAGGCAAATGCCTAGAGCTCTGCATTTTAAGTGCTGCCTGAGCTGTGTTGGCCATACCCACATTCTGAATTGTGGGTGTGACCAGAGAAATTTCAGTGTCCCTACACCAGGTTTATACCCCTTTGCAGGCTATTATTTAACCCCTTGGATGCTAGAGAGATCTCCAACACATTGCTTGGTAATGTGTTGGAAATCTCTCTAGCAGCCAAGGGGTTGAAGCCTTTTTTTTTGTAGCTTTACCTGTTATAGGTCAAGGGTATTTTCTGTGCCAGGAAATAGTGGCTAGGCCTGGGGGTGGGGCCATGTGAGAGTGGAGGTGTGGTCATGGGCAGAGCTCAGGGAGCCTAGAGTGCCTTGCACTTGGAATATAAATCCAGCCCTGGCTTTATATTCTTATAACTTGTTTGTTTGAGGGGAGAGATGTATATACTAGTAACGGTGACTGCAACTGTTTTCAAGATAAAATTACTAGCAATGCTATGTATTTATTCACTTTTACTTCCCAATGTTTCAATGTTGAGTTAATGGAAGCTATACACCATCAGAAATTAAAATTAACTTATTTTCTCCAGACATTTATGCTGTACCCTTGGAGAACATTTTTAGCCAATGGAGGCCTGTTTCCTCTGACAATAAATAGTCTACATACCATTGGATTCCATATGCAGGTAATTATCCTATACATTTATCATAACAGGCTGCAATATCATTTTAGATCAGTGCAGTAAGGGCCATATGCAGAAAAAATCCTAGAGCGTACCATTTGCACCATGGGGGAGGAAGGAAAATTCCCCAAATTCCTCTGATTTAAAAGAGGTTTTTTACTCCTTGACTGCAAGAGAGTTCTCCATCCCATTGCTTTGCAATGCATTAGAGACCTTTTTAGCAGCCAAGGGGATAAGTCCAAATGAAATTAATGTGACTCTTTATTTCCACCCTATGTCGTAGTTGATGCGCTCTGGAATTTCTAATCTTGTTTTCTGTATTTTCTGTATAAGGTCTTAAAAATCCTTCCTACACTGAATTCTTATCACAGTTTACTGATTAGTGTGCGCTTGGGAAAATACGACTGATTGTTAACCCTTTTGGTTGCCAGAGTGGTATGCAATGCATTGAAAAGCAATGAGTTGTGTACCACTTTGGCACTCAAAGGGTTAATAAATACAGACTTGTGCATGTCACTGAGAGTGGCAAGTAGTAATGGCGAGCACAATATCACATTCACTGTCTGATATGTAAATCTCTCAGTCTTTTTTCCTCCAGCCTATGAAAATAAATTTTGGGAAGTGGTGGAAGTGGTTACTGCACAGATACTTAAAAACACAAATTTAGAAAAATTAAAGCCATATGTATTATAGTTTGCCCAAAACCTGATGCCAACAAACCATTTTCTTGAAGGAGTAATCATTTCAGTGCTAGAGGAAAGGTTGTACATTGCATTGCACACCACTGTGGCGCTCAGTAACCTAAACCAGTAATTATCAGCTCTGGACACAGCAACAGGTGATATTCCAAGGGTATCCTTAATTAAGCACAGGAGTATCATTGTAAATCTTAACTGCTGGCATGTTGCATACAAGAGTTATTCCAGAGCAAACACAATTTTGAAAGTTTAAGTTCACAATGTTTTGTAGCCAGGGGGCACTATTGACATTACTGTCTATTAAGAGCTGAGTGTAGTGAACTGAATTAATAGTGAGCTTCCATCCAACACAATTTATTCATAATATGTGACATCATAAAAACTATTATCTTCAAATAGCCATACAAGTTCACAGTTGAACATGTATAATATAGATATTAACATGTTCATTTCCCCTCATCTTTTCTATGTGCTTTTACTTCTTTAATTTGTATCTGTCCCTTCTGAAAAAATTCTCATGTATCATTTTGTGAGGGAAAATAAATAAATGTACAAGTGTATGTTTGCCTACAGAAACATTTCCAGGCAGTTAAGTCCCAGTATGTCACTAGTTGTACATAGTACTTTGGCACAGGGCCAACGGTAAGCCTTGTTCAGCTTTGGAGCTGCAGAAGTTATTATATACACTTAAAGTGGAACTGACACCTTATAACAACTGTGGTAAATTTGAGAGACTTTTCAAAATCTCTTAAATGTATCTGTTTATTTAAAACAATAGTAATTGAGATATTCAACTTTGTCAGTTTAGGCAAATTAGACAATACTGGCCAGTATGCCTGCCAGATTCTAACATTCTACCTTGCTCCGCAGGAGTTAACTGCAGGGGGTGTAAAGTGTGTAGCTGTAACAAGGCCCTGAAGCTAAGTGGACTCGTTGGCTCTGCACTATACTGTGGCCTCCTTCTGCACAGACCTGTAGCTGCTGGAGCTCCCACGCGGTCTTCTCTTCAGTAATGCAGAGCGCTGGGAGATGATGTCATCTCCCAGTGCTCTGCATTACTAAGGAGCCGGCAGAGCTCATCAGCTATGGGTCTGTGCCGACGGAGGCGCAGATGGTAGACCTGTCCGGGTGGGGGGTTAGTGCCTGCACTGCCCGTGGCAAGGATAATTAAAAAATAAATAAATACATTTAAAAAAAAACGGGTCCCAATGACAGGCGCCCCTCTGTGGGGTGCACCTGTAGGCAGATGCCTACTCTGCCTTATGAGAAATCCGGCCCTGTGGGTCTGTGCTGGCACTAGTTTCAAACTTGCTCCAGCCCATATAAGGTGTTCCGTCTCTGATTTTGCTCCAGAGCCTAGTAGCTTCTAGTTACACTCCTGCTGCTCCTTTTACCACCTGCCAGTCCCTGCTCGCTTGTACTAGCTAATCTACATAAACAGACAGTCCTGAAACCCCTGTCAAGATGGATGTTTCCACTGAGGTGAGAAAGTGGACAGGTGACCGTTACATACATAGTAACATAGTTGATGAAGCAGTAAAAAGACATGCATCTATCACGTTCATCACATATCACCCCTGTTTATCCAGTGAAAGGGAAAAAAAAATCTTGATTCCATTTCCAGTTAAAGGGATAGTAATACTTAAAGGGATAGTAATACTTAAAATGTAAAAAAAAATATGTTGTAGGATTTATCCCCCTGAGTAAAACAAGAGTACTCCCACTGCTGAAAGGTGTTTCATTCAAAAGTTATTAATTTTCAAAGTTGAATTTTTTAGGTGCAATATCACAGTGGCCTGAAATTGTACAGTGGCGCTGTTGCTACACCATCCTATGGAGATTTATGGTCAACTGACCAGAGTTGTCCATAGGATCGTGTAGCAACAGCGCCACTGTACAATTTCAGGCCACTGTGATATTGCACCTAAAAAATTCAACTTTGAAAATTAATAACTTTTGAATGAAACACCTTTCAGCAGTGGGATTACTCTTGATTTACTCAGGGGGATAAACCCTACAACATATTTTTTTTTACATTTTAAGTATTACTATCCCTTTAATAATTACTAATCCCTATATTAAAGTCATATTAAAAAGAAATGTATTGCCCCCAGTGTCATCTCTCAAACCTTTATGGTTTGAGAAATAATCGCACCTAAAGTTCCCCCCTCCCTCCCCCTTCCCCGAAGTCAGCGTTGTAGCTGACTGAAGGGAAATCCGGTCTTACGATCACCAGGCATCTCTGCAGCAGAGCCAAGATAGCATTAATAAAAAAAAAAAATCTTTCACTAAAACGGTCTTCTACGTGTGCTTGCAAACCAAGCACATGTTGAAGACCATTTCAGTGAAATATTTCTTTTTTATTAACGCGATCTTGGCTCTGCTGCAGAGCCGCCTGACGGTCATACGACATGCTTCCCTGCAGTCAGCTAGAACGCTGACTTCGGGGAAGGGGAGGGAGAGGGGAACTTTAGGAGCGATTATCTTTCAAACCATAAAGTTTGAGAGATGACACTGGGGGCAATACATTTCTTTTTAATATGACTTCAATACAGGGGTTAGTAATTATTAAGTATTACTATCCCTTTAAGCCCCAAGTGTTTGAAAAAAATTCCTTTTTGACTCGAAATGCCAGTCGTATATTTCCCTGGATCAACATCCTATCTGCTTTGAAGTCAGCTGTCATAATTGTCAATATTGTTCTGTGGTAGATAGGTATCAGTAACTGCAAACACAGCACAGTATCTGCAAGCACATCATTCCGAATCCCATAACTTTGCCCTTACTGTAAAAAAAATCCTTGCTTTTGTTTTAGTCTAAGATGCCTTTCCTCTAGTCTTAAGGGATAACCTCTTGTATTTTGCTCCTTGGAGAGTTCTTTATATTGACCTTGAATATTGTAAATGGTAATCATATCACAACTTAGATGACACTTTTCTAATGTTAAAAAAAACTGGTTTGGTCTCTCTTTATGACTCAGATTCTCCAATTCCTTTTTCAGTTTAATTGCATGTCTCTGCACTTTTTCCAGTTCAATAAGAACTGTTGCCTAAACTGTACTCCATATTCTAGATGAGGCCTTCCCAAGGATTTAAATAGAGGTAGATTTATATTCCCATCCTGTGCATCTATAACACTTTTTCTCTGTCGTCCAATACAGGTTACTGGCAAGTCAGGGTAGGCGATCCGCCCCTTTAATTGTAGGCAGGAACAATTCTAGAATTGTATGCAGGGGGTGGAGCCTACCTTCCCTCCTTGGCTGCAGCTAGCCAACCGACTCCAGAAGGATTTGTTCCTTGGTGAACACAGGCAAGAGAACAGTTCTGCTATAGCTTTAGAAGTTTTGTATTTTTCTGTTAGAAATGGAAATCCACCATTAGGCAGATTACTATAACTGACAATGCCCTTAGATGTGGCTAGCTCAGTGACCAGGTGCTTTTTGTGGACCTTAAGCCCAGAGGGGGAAATCTTGGCTACAAGTTCTTTCCTCAGGAGTTGCCCACCGATATTGTCCCATCCCGCCTGGTCTTTCTGGGCCTCCTCTTCGATACCCAGAAAATCATGGTGTTTCTCACAGACGAGGTGACTCACCAGATCGCCCACAGGGTTTCTGCGATCCTGGCTCAAGATCCAGTTCCAGTCAAGAAGCTGTCATCACTAGTGGGGAAATTAATTTCCACCATAGAAGCGGTACCGTTTGCCAAGGCGCACACCAGGGAACTCCAGTGGTTTGTGATCCAGGTGTGCAGGGGTCAGCCGGACCTTCTGAAGATGTCAGTGTCCCTCCCTCTTTATGTGGAACTGAGTTTGTTGTGGTGGCTCGACCTCTCCAATGTGCTGAAGGGCAGGTCCTTCCTGGTATGCTTCTGGACCATGGTGAAGACGGATGCCAGCCTCTCCGGCTGGGGAGCGGTCTTGGGTCGCCTGAGTGCTCAGGGTCGGTGGGCTCTGGAGGAATCTCTCCTTCCCATCAAAATATTGGAGCTTCGGGTGATATTTCATGCCCTTCGTCATTGGACATCTCAGCTGGAATACTGTCCAGTATGAGTACAGTGCGACAACGCCACGGCCGTGGCTTACATCAGCAAGCAGGGTGGAACAAGAAGTCTCGGTGCTTGTTTAGAGGTCAAGGCTATTTTGTCTTGGGCAGAAGAACACGTTCCTGCCATACCCCCATGCACATTCCTGGCATAGAGAACATCATGGCGGACTTCCTCAGTCGACACACAGTGGACAGCGGAGAGTGGGAACTGCACCCAGAGGTGTTCACCCTCATTGTTCAGAAGTGGGGTCTTCCTTACATCGACCTGATGACGACAAGACACAACAGGAAGGTTCCGAGGTTCTGCTCTCGATGGAGGGACCTTCTAGCTCTGGCGATGGATGCAATATCCATTTCTTGGTTATTCCCTCTGGCCTACATCTTTCCTCCCATCCCCATGTTGCACAGGGTGTTACGGTAATTATGACTAGAGCATTGTCCAGTCATTCTGGTTGCTCCATACTGGCCTCACCAAGCTTGGTTTCTGGAGCTTCTGGATCTGTCAGTGGCGGAGCCATTCCGGCTCCCTTGCCGTCCGGCTCTTCTTCTACAGGGTTACCTGTGGAAGGAGGATGTTTATCGTCTAGCCTTGACGGCTTGGAAATTGAATGCTCAATATTGAGGAAAAAAGGGTTTTCTTCTGGTGTGGTGGCTGCTATGCTCAGTGCCCGCAAACCTGTTTTTTCCAAGATCTACCATCGTGTCTGGTCGACCCTCCTATCTTGGTGTGCTGACAAGGACCTTTCTCAGGAATTTGATCTGCCTACGGTCCTGGCTTTTTTGCAGGACGGCGTGGATAAGAGCCTCAGTTTGAGTTCCCTTAAAGTTCAGACATCTGCTCTCTCTGTTTTCTTTCAGAGAAGCATTGCCATCCTTCCTGATGTCAAGGTGTTCTTCCAGGGCGTTGCTCGTACTCGTCCTGCCTTCAAGATTCCTGCTCCTCCATGGGATCTTAACTTGGTTTTGGGCTTTCTTCAGTGCCCTCCATTTGACTCTTTGGCTACTATTCCTCTATGCCTGTTGACGTGGAAAATGGCGTTTCTCCTGGTGATTGTGTCTGTCTGCTGTGTCGCGGAGTTACATGCTCTGTCCTGTAAACCACCCTATTTGGTGTTTCACAAGGACAAGGTGGTGCTTCTCACCTCTCAGGAGTTTCTCCCGAAGGTGGTTTCAGAGTTCCACATTAATCAGTAGATTGTGGTGCCCTCTTTCTGCCCTGATCCCACCTCTGACAAGGAGAGGGATCTCCACTTGTTAGACGTGGTGCGTTGTCTCAAGTTTTATGTACATTGCACTAAGTTTATCAGACAATCAGACGTGTTGTTCGTCATTCCTGAGGGTCCTAGTGAGGGCAGGAAGACCTGCATCTAAGGTGACTACTGCTTCTTGGATCAAGTCCACTATTCATAAGGCTTATGAGCTGAGGGAGAAGCCTGTCCCTTTCAGGGTCACCGCTCATTCTACTCTATCTATTGGGGCCTCTTGGGCTTACAAGAGTCAGGCCTCTGCTAATCAGTTGTGCAAGGCTGCCACCTGGTCATCTGTGCACACCTTTTTGAAGCATTACCGTGTTGATGTACAGGCATCAGTTGATGCCAGCTTTGGGAGGAAAATCCTGGAGACAGTCTTGCCTGTCCAGGATTTTCTTCGGTTCTTGGTGCTTCCTTCACTTTTGAGCCCCGTTGGCTCTAGTTCAGTGTGATGTGTAACAGTTCCTGGGGTGTTGTTACCCCTGTTCTGTGCCTGTGGACACTTCATTTGTTTTGTTGGGCTGTCTCTGATCTGATGGTTCATATCTGCACGGGTGACTATGGGGGTCTTGCGCCTGGTCCTTGCCTTACTTCCCGCCTCTGGAAAACCCAATGGTTGGACATCCCAGAGTTACCAGTAACCTGTATTGGACAACAGAGAAAAGAGGATTTTAGTCTTACCTGTTAAATCCTTTTCTCTTAGTCCATACAGGTTACTGGTCTCCCACCCTGTCAAGGGACCATGCTTGGATCTCCTGTGGCAGACCGTGGGGGTCTTTTGGGGTCATGCTCACAGGAGTCTTCTTTCCCTTCACTATGTAGTCAATAGTTAGTGTCTCAAATCTTTCTGGATCTGGTTGGCTAGCTGCAGCCAAGGAGGGAATATAGGGTCCACCCCCTGCATACAATTTTAGAATTGTTCCTGCCTACAATTAAAGGAGCGACTCGCCTACCCAGAGTTAACAGTAACCTGTATGGACTAAGAGAAAAGGATTTAACAGGTAAGACTAAAATCCTCTTTTATGCAGGCTAAAACACTGTTTGCTCTTGCAGCAGCTGAGTGATGCTGTACACTGCTGTAAAGACTATCATCTATCAGTACTCCTAAATATGTCTCTAACAATGATTCCCAGATTTGTTTCCAACCTAGTGTATACGTAGCATGTTTGTTTATACAGCCCAAATGCATAACCTTACATTTATCTACACTAATCCTCATCTTTCACTTTTCCACCCATAAACTTAGTTTATCCAGATCTTTGTGCAGAGAAAAATCCTGCTATGTCTGTATTTCCTTACACGGCTTAGTATCACCAGCCAAGATTGGGACATTACTTTCAATACCCAATTCTAGATCATTAATAAACAAGATAAAACTAATTGGGCCCAGACTGAACCCTGTGATACCCCACTTACAACTTTAGACCAACTTGAAAGGTTCCATTTGCAACAACTCTGTCATCCATCATTTAACCAGTTTTTCATCTGCACACATATACCACCTCCCAAACCAAAGCCTTTAAGTTTATGCAGTAACCTGTTGTGAGGCACAGTATCAAAGACTTTTGCAAACTCCAGTTATACTACATCAATAGCAAGATGTCCAAATTACTACTTACCGTTTTCATCACATGGTTCTGAATACTGTCAGTTAGTAACCATTCTAATATCTTACCCACTATAGAGGTCAAGCTCACAGGTCCTTAATTTCCTGGTTTTGATCTTGCCCGTTTTTGAATATTGGTACTATATACGCTTTCCACAAATCACAGAACACTATGCCTGATTAAAGTGAATCAATAAATATTTAGTATAATGATCATGCTATAACTGGGTGTATGCCATCAGGTCCAGGTGATTTATTCACCATAACTTTTTCCGGTCTCTTTTGGACTTTGTCCTCAGTAAGCCATGTACATGATGGAGGAAATCCTGTCATTATTCTTTGTTTGCCTATAGCCTGCCTTTGTTGCATCCTTTGTATATACAGAAGAAAAGGATGTGTTTAACCCCTTAAGGACCGGGAAAATATGAGGTGGATTTCACTTAAGGACCGGAGCAATTCTGACTTTTTTGACTATGTCTTCATACAACCATATTTTCTCTTTAATTCATTTTGTACACCCACACAAATTACATACTGTTTTTTTTAAGCACAAGTAGGGCTTTCTTTTGATACCACAATTATATGAATACCTCATCTTTTAATTTGATTAAAATAGAAAAAAAGGCAAAAAAAAACCCAACATTTTGCTTACATTTTCCTGTCAGGATTTGCATACCATTAGTTCATTACAAAAAAATACCCCTAAATATATTCATTTGCTTCTCCTGAATATAAGAGTACCCCATATGTCTAGTATTTCAATCCCTTTCTCACATTTAGAAGGTAAATTTTACAAGATGGATGCCATTATTTCCAACCTGTAATTTTTCAACATTTGGCATGTGAGCATCACAGCTTAGTTGACGGTGCCAGAACCAAAAATGTCCCACAAAGGTATATGTTTCTGAAAACTAGACAACATAAGGTAAATACTCAGGAGAATTTGGGAGTTTTTTATGCAGCTGTTTTTCCAGAAATATTTTTCAAAATTGTGGTAATATTTTGTTTTTTTGCAGTTTTCACACTTACATTTTAATATTACTGTTGATATCAAGCACAGGATAGTTGAAAATTAAAAAAAAATGCATTGATTAGTGTCCAGCTCCTTCTGAGTACGGCAATATCCCACATGCATAGGTTTCTCAAGGTTTGTGGGGGACTTTCACAGCTTGCGTCACTGGTGCCATGTCTCATTTGAGGCTCTTTTTGGAATGTAAACACCTCAGGCTTTCATTTTAGCTGTGTTTTCAAATTTGTTACACAGCCATTTTACCACCAATCCTGTGGCATTTTTCACACTTTGACTTCAATGTTGATGTGAATTTCAAGCACAAAATAGGTCAAGATTTTATAAACTGCATTGATTCGTGTTCAGCTCCTTCTTATGAGTACGGCAATACCCCATATGCATAGCTTTCTCATGGTTTGTGGGGGCTACGGGGCCCAAATTGGAACATGCCCGTTTCCAGGTTCACTCTTTGAATTTTCAGAGCTTGTGTCACTGGTGCCATTTCTCATTTGGGCTGTGTAGCAGTTCTCCACTTTAAGATTTCCCCCCAAAAGTATATATTTTTAGAAAGTTGACACCCCAGGCTTTCATTTTAGTTGTGTTTTCAAATTTTGTACTCAACCATTTTACCACCAATCCCTCGTAAAACTTGACGTAAGTAAAAAAAAAAAAAGAAAAAACAGAATTTTTCACACTTAGACCTCATTGTTGATGTGGATTTCAGCACACAATAAGTGAAGATTTTATAAACTGCATTGATTAATGTTTGGCTCCTTCTTCTAAGTACGGCAGTGCCCCATATGCATAGGTTTATCAGGGTCCGGGGGAGCTACTGGTCCCAGCTGGAACATGTTAGTTTCCTTTTACGTACATGCCATTTTTACAGCTGGTGCCTTGTCTCATTTCAGACTTTTTGGCAATGCTGCAATTAATTTTACCTCCAAAAGTATATGTTGTAAAAGAGTAGACAACCTTGGCTTTCATTCTATCTGCATTTTAAAAAAATTTTCACTACTACTCTATCAGCAATCCCTCCCAAAACCTGCAGTAAGGCAGAGAAACACCATTTTTTCACATTTATATTTTAGTGTTGCTCTGGATTTCAATCAGATGATATTTGCAGATTTTTGAAGTGCTTTACATTAGTGGTGAGTTACATCGTCTGAGTACGGCAATTCCCCATATGCATAGGTTTGTCAGGGTTTGGGGGAGCTACTGGGTCCAATAGGAAACATGTGTGTTTCCATTATCAGAGATGGAAAAAAACTTAGGTTGCTTTGCTTCCCACTATATTTTGATAGTGTTAGATCTAAGGAGGTATGTGTTTTGAAAAATAAAAACACAGGATATTTCAGGGGGAAAAAGTGGCCAAATAATAAAATAATCTTTACAGCACTACTGCATTGTGCCTGCATGGTATTGCTTGAAGCAGTCACCCATGCAGAGGCCAGGTTTGGAAGGGCAATCAAGACAGTAAGTTGGCGTTTCTCTCAGTATTCCCTTGCTGTAGCAAACCCTGAAGCTCTTTTGTGGGTTTTTCTTTCGGAGGTTTGAGAGGAATTTATAAATAAAGTGTACTACCCCAGGTTTTTGTGGAGTTATTTCTGTTGCCCCTTGAAACAGAAACTGCGAAATAAGTTGGAGCCGATACTACTAGAGCGAGGTTTGCCAGTTTGAAAATTAAAAAAGAATTGTATACTGCAGTCTGCATCATGTAAATGGCAACCTTTTTGTACCATGCCCTACACTTTCACATGGTGAGGTACAGCTGCACGAGTTGATCACACAGATCAACTCCCCCATGTGCTTATTGTAGTCTTTGATGCAGACTGGCTTTTTTAGTAGCCCCCTTCTGCCACGAACAGAGACTGCCACAGTTTTGTCCTTATGCATGGTGGAAAGCATGTATACTTCTTTTTTGTCTTTAAACTTAACTGCCAGCAGCTCTTCTTAGCACAAAGCTGAGGACATCCCAGTTCTTTGGGCATCTCCCTGCAGTTGCGCCTGACAGTGTCACAGGCCACGGCGTTAAAATAAAAAAGTGGCTTAAATAAAAGGGGGCTGGTGTAGTAGTTGTCAACATATAAATGATATCCTTTATTTAATAAGGGGTAAATTAGATCCCAAACAATTTCCCATTTGTTCCCAGAGATCTGGGGAAACCAGGAGGGTCAAGTTGGCTGTCCTTGCCCTCGTAAATTCGAAAAGCCTGGGTATAGCCTCTGGCACTTTCGCACAATTTATAAAATTTAACGCTGAATTTGGATCGCTTGAAGGGAATGTATTGCTTGAAACCTAACCTGCCGTTATATTTCATAAGGGATTCATCTATACTTATGTGTTTTTTGGGGGTATATACTTGGGCAAACTTTTCCTGTAAATGATTTATTAGGGGGCGAATTTTGAACAGTCTGTCATACTGGGGATGTTCTTTTGGGAGGCACAGGATATTATCACTAAAGTGCATAAAGTGTAAAATCATTTTGTATCTAGTCCTGGTCATTGTTTTGGCGAATATAGGGGTATCATATATGGGGTTTTTATTCCAGTATGATCTAATACTTGTTTTTTTAACTATTCCCATTGTCATTGTAAGGGCCCAGAATTTCTTAAATTCTAAAAGGTCTGTGGGTTGCCATATTTCTTCCTTGGAAACAACCGCTGATGGGTTGGCGGCAATATATTGGGCTGCATATAAATTTGTTTGAGACACGATTTCCCCAAAAAATAAATAAAAAAACTGAACATGGGTAAATCCTACCACATCCACTTGAATTCCTGGGTTGTCCGTGAATTCAGGAATTTGTGGGCATAAATTGGCTGATGATATCCATTCATCAGCAGGAGTGGCAGTACTTGTGGGATGGGGCAGTACTTGTGGCAGGTCTTGGGACAGTACTTGTGGCAGGTCTTGGGACAGCTCTTGGGGCATTTCTTAGGGCAGCTCTTTGGGAAGGTCTTTGGGCAGCTCTTGGGGCAGTTGCTGGGGCAGCTCTTGGGGCAGTGCGTCTTTTTTGACAGAAGGCCCTGCGTCATCACTAGAGCTGCTCTCACACTTAGAAAACTGAGTGATGTCGAAGTCTGACGCAGTGTCTGTGGCTTCTGAGTCAGACGCCAAAAAGGAATACACCTCTTCTAAAGTGTACCTCCGCTGCATTGTACACACCTACTCTAAACTACATAAATTGCTAACTTCTATGCCTAACTCTCACACCAAATGGTCACTATTCCTATGATAAATTTTTTTTGTAGTTTGTATTTTTTTTTCCCTATGCTACTCCTAAACCTAAATCTATCCCTAAGGCTTACCCTAACACACATATTCCTTGAACCTACCCAACCCAACTACCTATCTAAACTAGCTTATAATATAAAATCAATTTTTAAATAAAATAAACTTTTTTTTTGTTTTTTTTCCTACACTACTCCTAAACCTAAATCTAACCCTAAACCTTTCCCTAACCCACGTATACTCTGAACCTACCTAACCCAAGTCAACTACCTATCTACACTATAATTATTATATTTTTTGTGGGGTTTTTTTGTGTTTTTTTTGTTTTGTTTTTTTACTACTCCTAAACCTAAATCTTACCCTAAACCTTTCCCTAACACATGTAGACTAAACCTACCAAACTACCTACCTAAACTACTTAAAATTCACTAAATAATCAGATTTGATCTGCAGCAAACTGATCACTACTAGAGTGATGACAGAGGTCTTCCAGGACAAGGAACCCAGAAGCAGGACTAGGAAAGCCCTGGGTCCGAAGAGAAGGAGTACAAGCGACTCCTCCAACAAGGGCAGGCTCAGTAATACTGACAGAGGTCTTCCAGGACAAGGAACCCAGAAGCAGGACTAGGAAAGCCCTGGGTCCGAAGAGAAGGAGTACAAGAGACTCCTCCAACAAGGGCAGGTGGAGAGAAGCTGCGGAGCGACGCTAGGGTGCGTTGCTAGCGGACGTAGGCCCCCTGTAGTGTGTTGTTCTGCGGCTGAAGCCGGGTAAAGATGCTGGCCGCGAAGCCAGATGACCCCCTTCAGTTGAGCTGAAGGTGGCCCAGGAGAACAAACTACAGAGAGGACTAACACCACCTGCCCCAGGTAGAGTCTGACCTAAGGTAGAACTCACCAGAAAGTAAAGAGAGACACTGACTGGTGCAGGAAGTGTAGACTGACCGGGGAGGAGAGTGGCTAGAGACTGAGCCTGGTGGTCCAGGGAGGAGAGCAGGCAAGGACTGGCCTGGTGGTCCAGGGAGGAGAGCAGGCAAGGACTGGCCTGGTGGTCCAGGGAGGAGAGCAGGCAAGGACTGGCCTGGTGGTCCAGGGAGGAGAGCAGGCTAGGACTGGCCTGGTGGTCCAGGGAGGAGAACAGACAGGGACTGGCCTGGTGGTCCAGGGAGGAGAGCAGATAGGGATTGGCCTGGTGGTCCAGGGAGGAGAGCAGACAGGGACTGGCCTGGTGGTTCAGGGAGGAGAGCAGGCAAGGACTGGCCTGGTGGTCCAGGGAGGAGAGCAGGCAAGGACTGGCCTGGTGGTCCAGGGAGGAGAGCAGGCTAGGACTGGCCTGGTGGTCCAGGGAGGAGAGCAGACAGGGACTGGCCTGGTGGTCCAGGGAGGAGAGCAGATAGGGATTGGCCTGGTGGTCCAGGGAGGAGAGCAGACAGGGACTGGCCTGGTGGTTCAGGGAGGAGAGCAGACAGGGATTGACCTGGTGGTCCAGGGAGGAGAGCAGGCAAGGACTGGCCTGGTGGTCCAGGGAGGAGAGCACAAACGGAGCTGCTAGAGAGGAGGAGCAGAGACACTGCTAACCCCCAGAGAAACGCCGATTACTGAGCGCCGGTCCATGGCCGTGCGCTCAGTAAATAGAGGAAATAGGTAATGATGCCGACGTAGCAACGCGTCTAAGCGTCTGACGTCAGCGCCTGCGCAGATGCGCAGTAGAACCCGGACCTGGCACCAAGGACCTCCCGGCACAGCATCCCGGACCGGGTAAGTACCGACAAGTGATCAGAGGGGGAGAAATATGTTGATCACTGCAACCACACTGATCAAGGGTTTTTTTTAACTGGGTTTTTTTTTACAGGAATGCTGGAACAGGCTCTGGAACACAGCAGCAATATGTCTCTCTGTCTCTCTCTACCTCAGAAGTGTGTAAGATGGAGGGAGGCAGAGAGATGTGACAGGGACAGTATTTGTAAATACTGTCCCTGTCATTCTGCTTCTGCAACATGTGATTCGCTAATCTAGCGAATCACATGTTGCAACAATGTTGCTACTGGCTGTAACGAAGTGCCCCGGTATTGGAGCTCTTAGTTACAGCCAGCCCGCGCTGTACCATCGCTCTGTCCAACGGCGATGGGATAGTTTAACCCATGATGGTCCAGGACCATCATGGGTCCTTAATGGGTTAAGGTGTCAGCCATAGCCTTATCGTCACTAATCAGTTCTCCTTTCTCGGCCTTAAGAGGACCAATATCAACCTTAATGTTATTGTTATTTATATACTTGCACAATGTTTTAGGATTTTTTTTGCTCAGTTCCATTTAAACACGATTAACCCTTTCATGACAAACACAAAGGGACATATGCACAAAACAAAGTAGTTTTAACCACTTGAATGCTGACGAGGTCTCCAGTGCCTTGATAGGAGAATTGGCATGACAGGTATATTTTTGTGAGATAAATGTGTGTATATGTATGATATGTATAGTTCTACACTGTTGTGTTTGAAACTGATTTCAGACAATATTTCAGAGGTTAATGTTTGCTTTTATCCCCTGCTCTGAATGTTGTCAACATGTTTTGGAGTAATCTTGCTACTTAATCTAAAAGAGAACAAAGAGGTTGCTTTTCCCTTTCTTATACAGAAAGATGGGGAGTAAGTGACCAGTACCCTGCATAAGAGGTTGGGGTTATGTTTGAAGAATAAATTGCTTCCATCCCGGATCATAGCAATTGTTTCATAGACAGTAAATAAAAATGCCTATTAATTTAAATGGGTACTTTCATTCCTTTGAATGCTAGTGTATTCCATGCTTGGTGAAGGGTTGAAAACACCAGTTTTAATCAATGGGAATTTGGGAAATTAATTACACCAATTTTATTTAATACATCATCTTCACATTGTACAGTACCTCATGGGCATTTCCATTCCAGACTTTGTGCTGTGAGCTCCAAAGAGGCACCTGATGATTCCTGTTGGCTGGTGTGAGGTCACATCCAGCAGTACTTTCAATAGGAATGAAGCTGCCACTCCTAGCTTCATTGCTTGCTGGAGGTGGGACATCATAAAACACCAAGCTTTATCATTTGGTTTTGCAATTTTTTCATATTATTTCCTCTTTAGGTGGTGTGTATGCATGATAATTAATGTCTGAATCTGTCAGATGCAAAATTAAGTTCTGGACATAAACCAATTTTTTTTAGTATCCTCAGTTCTGTTAATAAAACAGATAATAGCTCTCATATTTATGTCTGATCTCCTTCAAACTGTAATTAGATCTGCCTAAAGCATCAGTGTGCAACCTGTGACCCTTCAGCTGTTCTACTACAACTTCCAGCACCCTCACCCGGCAGACCGATGTCCAAATAAGAATCATTGGAGCTACTGACCAACATCTGCTGTAGGGTCTTAAATTTCCTCTGTTCAACAGCCATTATACCCTAGGAATGAGTCATTCTAAATTTAACACATCGACTTATCTAGATATAGAAGTCTTTTATACAACATTCAGGAATCTCTTTGTATAAATACATTTTGCATTATATCTGTAGTTTCTTGTATATAGTGAGCTCTATTGAAATCTGCTTCTCAGGGATGTTTTTTGGTGGGTACCAAGTGTGCAGTGCACCCAGCTCCGTGACTTCACTGGCCCCACAACCCCCTGCCTCTTGGGGAGATAAGACATATCTCCCCCAAACATGCCATAGAAGTCTGAGCATCCTCCAGCACAGACCTGTATATCCAGTGTCCTCACAATTAAATAATGTAATGTAATGTATTATTGGATTTATTGAGCACCAATACGGAGATGAATACAGAGGTATGTGCTGAAAGAGGCACAGGCCTCTTGTTTGGAATGTAGCAGGCCAATCAGAGATCATCATGAGGCCCTCACCCTGTGCCAGCAAAGTTAAGCAAACAGGATTGGGCTTCTGGGGGGTTACTAGGAGACAAAGAAATGAGTTATAAATAGGGAAAAGGCTGGAGAAGGAAGAGAGAGAGGAGGCTAAAGGACCTGAGGGAGGGGGCTTGAGTGGGAGAGAGAGGAGAAAAAAAACAGGAGCAAAGATTAGAGGAGGGAGAGAGGAGAGGTTGAAAGACTGCAAGGATTGAGGGGGATGAAAAAGTGGGGGTAGAGAGGATTAAAAAGTGGAACGAGGCAGTATATGCGTGGGTCTGACTACCAGTGGACAGTAGAACAAGGCTAGGGTATTAGACAGTGTATGTGTGGGTCTAAGACCACCAGTGGGACCTCAGAACAAGGCTGGGATGCAAGACAATGTAAGTGTGGGTCTGTTACTACCAGATGGACAATGGCACGAAGCTGGGATGTCAGCCAGTGTATATGTGGGTCTGTCACTATCAGTGGACATTAGAACAAAGCTGGGATGTCAGTGTATGTGTGGATCTGTGATTGACTGTGGACAGTAGAACAAGGCTGGGATGTCTGTTTATGCATGGGTCTGTGACTACCAGTGGACAGTGGAATAAGGCAGTATATGTCAGTGTATGTGTGGCTTTGTGATTATCAGTGGATAATAGAATAAGGCTGGTTTGTCTTACAGCATTCACAAGAGGGATATCTGTGGAAGGAGATGGAGGGGGAGAGAGAGGGGATCAAAAAGACTAGAGGACAGTGGAGCTGAGGGAGAGAGAAGGAAGGAAGAGAAGGGGGAACTGGTGGGGAGAGGATGAAAAAATTGGGAGAAAGAGAGGAGAAAGACTGGAGGAGAGAGTAGGAAAAAGACCAGATGATAGAAAGAGTAGATAAAAGACTGGAAAATGATTTCACACCTAGCCCTGCAAACCCTAGAACTAGCCCTGCTGCCTCTAGGTCACCTCCTCACAGCAAATAATGGGCTTCGTCAGAAATGAATGATTCATAAGGGACCCAAGTTGTTATCATAGAAACTGAAAGAACTAACAGGAGACCTGAAACAGAGGCCAAATACAAAAAAAATGAAATAAATAAATATTGATAACCGTCTGCTGTCTGAAGACAAACTATTCGTTAAGACCTTCCTAGGGTTTATTTCCCCTTCAATGTTCCCACTGTTTAACATGATTTCATTGTTTGCTTTCTGCAGTCTAACCTTATTACGTTATACCAAAGTACCATAAGTGAGATGTACTAAGCTGAAGTTAATGCTGGTAATTTTAATCCCTTGAGTACTAGAGAGGCCTCCAGTTAATTGTTAGAGACCTCTCTAGCATTCATAAGGGTAAAAGCCTCATTTAAATCAATGGGAATTTTTACTAATTACTAATTCCAGTTGGTCTCCCCAGAATTACTCCAGTGTTTTAGTACATCATCCTCTGTATGTGTGTATATATCATTATCAGAAATGTATGTAAATTTCCATACACCTGCAATACTGCATATTGCACTGACACCTTCTTTCTTCTTCTTAGATGTGCCTGTGTGAAATGACTGATCACGAGCGCAGTGTGGCACACGGAGAGCTGGTAGGCGTGCAGCTCTTAATGGAGGACATACTACAGAGCAACCATAACTTCATTTCATTCACTATCAAGGGAGACAAAGAAGACAGACTGGTATGCTAGCCTGACAAATGGCATTGCTGTATGAATAAACCTGTAATGAATAAAAAGAGCACAAATTGAGTGCCACCATCAAAGAGACAAATGTAGTGGGCCTCTTTTTCAGCCACTGAAATCAAATTAGATACAATTAGGTAAGATTTGGGTGCCCTAGTTCTTCTGCTGTGATCCTGTAAATAGGCGTACGCAGCCAATTGCATTAGGGTGTGCACCCAAAAGCACAAACACACACATGCGTGCACGTGTATATGTGTGTGTGTATGTGTGTGTGCTAAATAAATGAATAAATGTAATAATCTGGACTGGGAACCAAATGGACAACATACAAATATAATAGCAAATTAGCTATGCAATGTGACCAACAGATGTTGCCAAATTTACCCTTATGAGCGTAAAACTCTCCACTTTGGCATATATTGTAATTTAGATGTGTTTATGGGAGGGAGAACGGTTAGTCACTGCACATTAATTTTAATGTCACTGTTTCAAACTGCATTTTACACGCAGAAAACAGTAAAAAGACTGCCCACTCTGTCCACCTCCACAAACTGTCCACCTGACCATCTCCATACTGCCCACCTCCACACACTGCCAACCTCCACACCCTGTCTTTCTCCACACACTGTCCACCCTGTCCTCCCTCAGTGCCCACCACCACCACACACTGGCCTCATTGGCCACCTCCACATACTGTCCACCTCCAACACCCTGCCCAACTCCACACTGTCCCCATTGTCCCCCCTCCACACCCTGTCCACCCTGTTGTCCTCCACACACTGTCCACCCGTCTCCGTCCTGACCCCCTCCACACTCTGTGCCCATTGACCCCCTCAGGAAAGAGGGAGGATGAGTTAAGAATGGAATAAAGAGCAAGAGGCAAGGGGGGGGATAAAGAGGCAAGAGGGGGAGAAATAATATATTTCTCTCCATCTTGCCTCCCTTGTACTTCTTTCACCTCTTTGTGCCTCTTTCTCCCCTTGCAACTCTTTCTCACCCCATGTACTTCTTTCACCCCCTTGTGCCTTCTCCCCCTTGCACTTCTCTTTCTCCCCCATGTACTTCTTTCACCCCACCTTGTGCCTCTTTCACCCCCTGTGCCTCTTTCACCCCCCTTGTACTTCTTTCACCCCTTTGTGCCTCTTTCTTCCCTTGCACCTCTCTTTCTCCCCCTTGTACTTCTTACACCCTCTGCACCTCATTCTCCCCCTTGTACCTCATTCTCCCCCTGTACCTCATTCTCATTCAGATGTCATCCAGATGGGAGGGTGCCTACCCCTCTTCAGATGAAGATGGTGTCCCTTCCTTTTCATGTGGAACTGAGCCTATCTTGGTGGCTCGACCTATCCCACCTGCTGAAGGGCAGGTGCTTCCTGATTCCCTTTTGGACCAAGGTGACCACGGACGCCAGCCTGTCCGGCTGGGGTACGATTCTGGGTCGCTTGAGTGCTCAGGGCCTATGGTCTCCGGAGGAATCCCTCCTTCCGATCAATGTCTGGGAGCTACGGGGGATCTTCCATGCCCTTCGCCATTGGACGGCCCAGTTAGAGGTCTGCCCGGTCCGAGTGGAGTCCGACTACTCCACGGCTGTGGCTTACATCAACAAGCAAGGCGGTAGAAGAAGTCTCGCTGCTTGGTTAGAGGTCAAGGCTGTTTTGTCCTGGGCTGAAAGGCTTGTTCCTGCCATATCTGCAGTTCACATGCCAGGCGTAGACAATGTCATGGTGGACTTCCTCAGTCAGCACTGTGGACAGCGGGGAGTGGGAGTTGCATCCGGAGGTGTTTCAACTCCTTATTCAGAGATGAGGACCTCTTTGCATCGATCTGATGGCAACGAGACACAACAGGAAGGTTCCTGTGTTCTGCTCTCGATGGAGGGATCCTCTTGCTCTAGCAGTGGACGCTCTGTCCATCCCTTGGATGTTCCCACTGGCTTATTTTTTTCCTCCTCTACCCTTGTTGTTCAGGGTAGTTCGGAAGCGTCGACTGGAATCTTGTCCAGTCATTCTCATTGCTCCGTTTTGGCGTTGACAATCTTAGTTTTCTGAGCTTCTGGCTCTGTCTGTAGCAGAGCCATTTCGGCTCCCTTCTCGACCGGATCTTTTTCTGCAGGGGTACCTGTGGAAGGAGGATGTCCACTGTCTGGCTTTGACGGCTTGGAGGTTGAATCCTCAATTCTACGGAAGACAGGATTCTTGGGGGTGGTGGCTACCATGCTTAGCGCTCGTAAGCCGGTTTCCTCCAAGATCTACCACAGGGTTTGGTCTCCCTTTACCTCTTGGTGTGCTGACAGGGATCTGTCACTTGAGTTTTACTTCCCAACATCCTGGCATTCTTGCAGGACGGGTTGGGTAAGGGACTCAGTTTGAGTTCCTTAAAGGTTTAGACCTCTGCGCTTTCTGTGTTCTTTCAGCAGCGCATTGCGGTTCTGCCTGATGTCAGGTTTCCTTCCAGGGCGTTGCTCATGGCCGTCCTGTCTTCCGGAGTCCTGCTCCTCAGTGGGACCTCAGTTTAGTTCTGGGGGTTCTTCAGTGTTCCCCCTTTGAGTCTTTGGCAGCTATTCCTTTACGTCTCTTGACGTGGAAGATGGCCTTCCTTTTGGCGATTGTGTCTGTTCACCGTGTTGCGGAGTTACAGGCTTGTCATGTAAGCCGCCTTATCTGGTGTTTCACAAGGATATGGCGGTGCTCCTTACCTCCAGGGAGTTCCATCCTAAGGTGGTCTCCGAGTTTCACATCAATCAGGAGATTGTGGTGCCCTCTTTCTATCCTGACCCCTCCTCTTACAAGGAGAGAGATCTTCACTTGTTGGATGTGGTGCGCTGCCTCCGGTTTTATGTGCATCACACTGAATCTGTCAGGAAGTCTGACGCTCTGTTCATCATTCCTGAGGGGCCTAGAGCAGGAAGACCTGTATCCAAAGTGACTATCGTCTCCTGGATCAAGTCCACGATTTGTGAGGCACACAAGTTGAGGAATCAGCACGTTCCCTTCTGGGTTACTGCTTTGGGGCCTCCTGGGCCTATAAAAATCAAGCCTCTGCTGATCAGCTGTGCAGGTCGGCCACTTGGTCCTCCGTGCATGCCTTTTTGGAGCACTACCGTGTGGATGTGCTGGCTTCGACTGACACCAGCTTTGGGAGGAAGGTCCTGGAGGCAGTCTTGCCTGTCTAGGATCTTCTTCTTGGTTCTTAGTGCTTCCTTACTGTTGGGCCCTGTTGGCTCTAGTTCAGTATGCTGTGTTACAGTTCCTGGGGTGTTTTTACCCCTGTTTGGTGTCCGTTGACACTTCAGTTTTGTTGGGATCTCTGACTGGTTGGTTCATAGAGGTCCTGGTGACTTTGGGGGCCTTGCACCTGGTCCTTGCCTTCTTCCCGCCTCTGGGAAACTCAATGGTTGGATATCCCAGAGTTACCAGTAACCTGTTTTGGACGACAGTGAAAATAGGATTTTAGTCTTACCTGTTAAATACTTTTCACTTAGTCCATACAGGTTACTGGTCTCCCACCCTCTCAAGAGACCATGCTTGGCTCTCCTGTGGCAGGCCATGGGAGTCCTTCGGGGCATGCTCACAGGAGTCTTCTTCCTTCCCTTAACTAGTCATGGTTAGTGTCTCAATTCAATCTGGAGCTCATTGGCTGGTGCGGCCAGGAGGGAAGGGGAGGCTGCACCCCCTGCATACAGTTTGTGAATCATTCCTGCCTACCACTAGAGGGCTTCGCTTCCCAGAGTTACCAGTAACCTGTATGGACTAAGTGAAAAGGATTTAACAGGTAAGACTAAAATCCTATTATTGGGTAGTAGTTCGGCTTTAATCCTGTATGTTCCCTTTTGCTAGAAATGCATATAAACTTCACTTAAATGTATCTATGAATCCTATGAATCCTATGAGGATGAAGCTGGTCTAAAGTTCCAGGAATTAGAGACATAAAAGGAAGGCTTACACTCTTTTTACACACCATTTAGAATTTTTAACAATAATGTTTAGCCCTTTGGTGGAGCTGATATCCACATTTGCAGCTCTTGGGATTAACCCCTTACCGCCCAAGGACTTACATGTACGTACCGAGCAGATGGCCCAGGTGGACAGAGGACTTACATGTACGTCCCGGAAGTCGTTTAAAAAATGAAAAAAAATGTTCGGTGGGCGTTAAGTGCCGGCCACGTGCGCGGTCGGTCGGTCACTAAGGGGTTTATCTGGTTTCCTGTCAGTGAGTTAGGCCATTGTCTTTTACTTATTTTAAAATAATTTATCCTGTGCTCCCTGCAGGTGTCTGCTGAATTTCAAACTCCAGGTGATAGGCAGCAGGAGACAGGGCCAGGCACAACCATACATCTGCCATCTGCACCTCATGATCCCATCTCAGTGTTCAAGCTGCTGAGATCTTTTTTGATTCTGTGGAAGCAGCTGGAAGTGTGTAAAGAGAACTGGGGAAAACAGAGACTTCGCGTGGAGAAGGTTAACACCACCCCTATCTACAAACAGTTCTGTGAACTGTACAGGTGAGTATGAAGTTGTCTAAATCATTTTAATGCTTTTAATATTTCTTTACATAGCTCACACAATTTAAACTTAAGCAGGAAAATGGCATATATATATATATATATATATATATATATATATATATATATATATAATATACAATATAATGGAGAGCGAAACAATCTATCTTTTGAAAATATGAAATATAATTTATTAAAATACAAGATAATATTAATCATATATGAGTAATATAAGTATAGCAACTATACTCAATATTTAAAAATAGGTACTATAGCTCCGGCGCTCAAGAATATAAAGGTAGAATATCCCTGTATGCACTTAAATTCCTTCCGCAGTATATGGTAGGTATGTCTTAGATTGACTGTAAATGATGGTATAGATAATAGACGATGGTTTTATATTGACATCTTGGAACTAGCACAGTCAAAACATATTCATAACTTTCTTTATATTGATGTCAGTAAATCGGTCAGACTGCTTGTATTCTTAAGGGCAATGTAGTAAATGGTAGCATTAACTCCATGAGTGCTATATTGAAACGGACAGGTCTGTATGTATATATTGATCCGTATCTGTCCTTTTGTGACTAGTGTGGAGGCTGATAGTACTCTGTGAACACTGTACAGGGGTATGATTTACCTTAGGTCTTTCTTTTGTCTATCCACTTATGTTCTCTCTGAATTTGATGATGTATACGACCCCAGCTGTAAGCAGCCCCTGCTTTTGTGTCTTCAATCCACTTATGTAGTGCGATAAATTGCTAGTGGTGTTGCAGCCTCACCTCCCCAGTCACTCTTTACAGACCTCCTGTCCTTTACTAAGCCTCTTGTCCTTTGCTGAACCAAACAATATGATGTATAGACCCTTCTTTCTTTTTCTGCGGTCGCCGTTATTGTATCAAGGAATTATAGTTGATTCACAATATAGATGGTAAAGTAATCAAGGTAGTTTTCCAACACGTTTCGTACCACCTAATGGTACTTCTTCAGGGAGCTAAAGGCATGGGCATCAGGGCGCAGTGATCACACATAGTTGTATAGTATATATATAATAGATAAATGCAAGACGATACATTTACAATATAAAAACATATGTAGCAAAACTAAACTGGAAAATACTAGGTAAAACCTTCATGGAGAAGATATTGGATAGAATTGCACAAATTGACTTTTAAACAGTGCACAATGTCAGACAGCAGCTGTAAGATTGTAGCAACCATAAAAAGAGATGTAGATACACTGAAACCAAAGTATACCTTTGTCTCTTTTTAAATCTTTACTAGGATATCATCTTGAGTACAACTGAGTACAGTTTGGGGAAATAGTCCGTAAAAAGACATACTAGAGCTACAGAGACAGGAAACAACATTAATAAAGGGAATGGAATACTGTACTTATGAGGAAATGCTTTCTGAATTGGCATTACTTTCTCTGGGAAACAGGGAGCAATGAGATGATATGAGTACTATTTACAAATATAAATATGGACAATACAAAGGCACTGGGGCCTTTAAACACATTAGATGAAGAACTGGGCCAGATATACATATCAGACCACCCACGGGCAAAGGTAACTCTGAGTGTCTTTAGCATGGCATAGAGCCACTCCCTACTTCATACGTGAACCCACCCCTAGACTAATCTGCTGCTCCCTGGCACAGAAAATATGTGCAAATAAAAACAACCCTATTAACCTATTTGATACTTCACAATACATGAACAACCTGTCTAGCATCCAAGGTGTAAAAAATGGTCATAAAATAAATATTTAGCCTGGTAAATAAAGTGGACACCACAAATCAGCAACAAGTTCACTGATCTGGCTACACCCCCCCCCCCCAACTCAGAATGTGGGTGTGTTAAACATATGTGAGGAGCCCCTCAAAATGTGACTTTCTGTGTAGTTGCCTACTCTGCCTAATTATTATATAATTATGTTTTAGATCTAATTAATTATTATTAGTATTATTTTTGGGTGGGACCCTTTTCTTGAAATCCTTAGTTTGTCCCTGGATTCTAGAATGAATTATAAACTTAGACACCATCAGGAATTTTTAGCTATAGAAATGTAAGTGGTTGGTTGTTATGAGGATGTGGTAGTGTTCCTTTACTGCTGAAACAGACTCTAATACTATTAACCTGTGTGATGCAGATCATCAAAATTATATGTTACTTTATTCAAATCAGTGCTTTGTATTAGCCCTATTGATGCTCTACCTTAGCCACTTTCCTTGCCCACAAATCAGGGGAGGAGTGATAGCCAGTGCAACTGGTACAACACAAAGGGGCCCTAGCCACAAAGTAGCTGGGTAACAGAATGCCTATGTAGTCCACACAGGAACTCGTATAGAATTGAAGTCTGTGTGTATTGTTTCAGCCCCTCTGTTTAATCACTTGGATTCTAGAGATGTCTTGAAATGCATTGGAGATGCCACTGGCATACAAGTGGTTAAATGTCCAAAATCCATTGTGGCACAGTAAGTTGTCATAGTACAAGCACAGAGAACTGTGAGGAACTCTGTGTGTGTGGAGAAGGATCAAACCTAGATTCGGCTGATAGTAAACTGACCAGTTTTATTTCCTTCTCAGTTTTCTCCCAGAGCTCCATTAGGCACACTATGTAATATTTTCTCTCTCTTGCTGTCAGTCTGGCAGTGGCAAGAGGAAGAAAAGTGGATAAAATATAGCACTGGACAACTTTATATAAACTGATTACACCATTTGACCACTAAACTTGATTCTGCTCCTCAGACAAGGAGCAAGCAGGACTGAATTTAGCACACACACAGTATAATCAATTTATAAAACAAACATATAAAGTTTCCCTGCATAATGACTAAGTTATTGATTTTTATCCCTCCTGCCACTGCCAAAATGAGTGCAAGAGGGACAAAAAAGTATTACACAGGCATAACTTACTACAGCACCTTCCCTGCTGCACTTAGTTGTTGTCTGGACAGTCTGATGACGGCACCACATTTCAAAGCGCAAGTCTCCACAGTGATAAATAGTTTCTGAAGCTTTACATTTTGGTTTGGCGTTGGCTCAAATGATTCAAATGTACTACGTCACTGAATACATTTCATTTATTTGCTGAGTCACCAAACAGAAATTTCTCTTTCATCCAAAGTAGAACACGAACCATGGGGTAAAGAATCCTCTAGCCAGGAGGGCAGGGCACTTGCTTTTCTAGGCCCTCTGTAGGCAGAGACTCCCTCTCTACTCTTTCTTATTCTTTCTTATTTTCATAAATTATATGTTGCAGTGTAACCTCCCATTATCTCTGGCCTCCTTGATGGATATGGACTAAAGTGCAGACTGGGTCTGCTAGAGGATGTCTTTCTCTCTCAGCCTGAAGACTGGAGGGAATTGCACGGGTCCTGCAGTATGTCCCTGTCCATCTGTCTAGTAGCTACATTCAAAAGATCTGTGGTTGAATTGCTAGTTCTGTTCTTTTCTGACAGTCCCATTCAATTTCCTCTCTTCTCCAGAGGTGGCTTCTTTCATTAATTTGCTAAATTTTACCTCATGTTATCATAGGTCGTATACATCAGCAGTGCCTTTATTAAATGGGCACTCATGGCGGCCATATTAGATGGGGTATCAATTCTACTTTACCCCCTTTCAGTCAGGTAAGTGTTTTTCTATTACATTTCTGTACTGTAGTCTTTAATTGAGGGTCTCCTAAGTTTGACTGAACACAAGGGAGACATGGGGAAGCCCAAAACCACCAGGGCTTCAGGGGTCACCAGGGCTTCTTGTGTCACATTAGTCTCCACTGCTATTTTATGTCCCTCTTGATCTGTGGCCCCTACGTATCCAAGCCCCTCTTATAGTGAACAAGAGCCTGCATGAGTTAAACCCTTGATATTTTGTGTGAGTAATGTACCTACTTCTATGCAGGAATCCTTGAATACTGGACCCAAGATCATCATGTCCCCCCCAACAGTCATTTTAGTCATTTTGCAGGGATGGGGGGGTTCCGTGGAGGGGAATGCCTGATAAAAGGTTATTCCTTCCCAGAAGTATTTCTCTCTTATATCCCTTTTCTTTTGATACCTTATCACAGTAGGCTAACCCCCCCCCCCAAGCAGTAGACCCACCAGTTTCTTGCCTTTCTAAGTTTACAGCATTGCCGCTTGTGGATGAGGGAATGCTTAAAGATGAGGCATATAAGCACCTTAATTCTCTCTTAAAGGAAAATGTTGTTGCTTCTGGTACCACTTTACATCCCACATTTGCAGTTTCATGGGTGAGTAGGCCTACAGCTGTTTTGGGGACCAACTTTTAGAGGTTGTCCATTTGGACATGCCAGCAGAAGAGGTTGTTCTGGTCATTTCTGAGATCCATGGGGATAATGCTTACTAGGAAGGTCTCAGCACTTTCTGTTGCCATTCATCGTATTCTGTGACTAAACATCTAGTTGGCTGACCTGTCTTCCAATAAGTCATTGATGTCCCTCCTGTTTGTGGGCAAGCAGTTGTTTGGTCCAGAATTCAAGAAGATCATTAGTCATGCTACAGAGGTGAGTGATTTATTACTTTGTTACCCCAAAACGTTCCTTTTTTTCATGAAAGACATGTGGTTTTCATTATGCCTGCCAGTATGAGTATGAGTATGCTCCCAGGGTGTCTATTCCTACAGAGACCGAAGTGCATCCTAGCCTGAAAACCAAATGGTCTAGGACAGACAAGAAGCCTGCCCAAAAGCCCCCAGGTGTAAACTCTACCTCTGTATGACTCGCAGGGGCCTGGTCTGCCTCAGGCAATCAAAGGGCATCTGCATCTCTCACAATATGTGTTCTCTCTCCGTGGTGGACCAGTGGGTTTTGTGGGTGATCATGGATATGCATCTTAGAGACTTCAAATCCCTTCCTCCATTTCACTTCTTCATGTCCACAGTTCCTAGCAATCCAGTGAGGGGCTGTCAATTTTTAGATGCTGTTTCTTCCCTGGTGGACACGCAAGTCTTGGTGCCTGTTCCTCCTCAGGAAAAATTCATGGTATTCTATTCCAGACTTTTCATAGTCCCCAAAAAAGACTGTGGATGCTATCCTATTCTGACCGTGAAGCATCTCAACCGTTTTGTTCTCACATCCCGGGTTCAAGATGGAGTCATTGTGCTATGACATTGCTCCTATGTGTCTGCGAGAGGCTTTAGCTTCCCAGCATAAAAATAGGATTTTAGTCTTACCTGTTAAATCCTTTTCACTTAGTCCATAGAGGTTACTGGTACACTGGGAGGCGATCCACCCCTTTAAGTAGGCAGGAACATTCGCTAAATGTATGCAGGGGGTGGAGCCTCCCCTCCCTCCTAGGCTGCTCCTCAGTCAGCACAAGCCAGAATGATTTGAGACACTAACACTGACCAGGGATAGAAGAGAAGGAGAAGACCCCTGTGAGCATGCCCCAAAGGACTCCCACAGAATGCCACAGGAGAGCCAAGCATGGTCTCTTGACAGGGTGGGAGACCAGTAACCTGTATGGACTAAGTGAAAAGGATTTAACAGGTAAGACTAAAATCCTATTTTCACTGTCGTCCAATACAGGTTACTGGTACACTGGGATGTGCAAACACTGAGTTTCCCAGAGGCGCGAAGAAGGCAGGGACCAGGCGCAAGGCCCCCAGAGTCACCAGAACCTCTATGAACCAACCGGTCAGAGACCCCAACAATCAGAAGTGTCAACGGACACCAACTAGGGGTAAGAACAGACCCCAAACAAAACACAGCACACTGAACCAGAGCCAACAGGGCTCAACAGTAAGGAAGCACTGAGAACCTCAGAAGAAGAAGATCCTATACGGGCAAAACTGCCTCCAGGACCTTCCTCCCAAAGCACGTCCACACGGTAGTGCTTCGAAAATGTGTGCACGGAGGACCAAGTGGCCGCCCGGCACAGCTTATCAGCAGACGCTTGATTTTTATAGGCCCCAATTGATCTGGTAGAATGAGCAGTGACCCGAAACGGCACATGTTTATTCCGCAATTCGTAAGCCTTACGAATAGTAGATTTTATCCAAGATGCAATGGTCACCTTGGATGCTGGTCTCCCTGCCCTAGGCCCCTCAGGAATGACAAACAGAGCATCAGACTTCCTGATAGACTCAGTGCGATGAACATAAATTTGAGACAACGCACGACATCCAACAAATGAAGATCCCTCTCCTTGTCAGAGGAAGGGTTAGGGCAGAAAGAGGGCACCACAGTCTCCTGATTGATGTGAAATTCGGAGACAACCTTAGGCAAAAACTCCTTGGAAGTGCGAAGCACAGCCTCATCCTTATGGAACACCAGATAAGGCGGTTTACAAGACAAGGCTTGCAATTCTGCCACCCGGCGAACTGATACAATAGCCAAAAGAAAAGCCATTTTCCAGGACAAAAGGCGTAAAGGAATAGTAGCCAAGGACTCAAAGGGGGGTCGTTGGAGAACCCCCAAAACCAGATTGAGATCCCACTGAGGATCCGGACTCCTGAAAGCGGGACGAACATGAGCCACACCTTGGAAGAAAACCTTGACGTCAGGAATAACAGCAATGCGCTCCTGGAAAAAGACAGAGAGCGCTAAAGTCGGAACCTTAAGAGAACTCAGACTGAGTCCCTTATCAACACCGTCCTGTAAAAAGGCCAGGACAGTAGGAAGATGAAAATCATGCGATAGATCCCTATCAGCACACCATGTTATAAAGGTCGACCAGACTCGATGATAGATCTTAGAAGACACAGGTTTACGAGCACGTAGCATCGTAGACACCACAGCAGAAGAAAAACCCTTTTTCTTCAAAATTGAGGATTCAACCTCCAAGCCATCAAATGAAGACGATGAACATCCTCCTTCCACAGATAGCCTTGTAGCAGAAGATCTGGACGAGAGGGAAGCGGAAATGGCTCCGCCACAGACATTGCCATCAGCTCCGGATACCAGGACTGACGAGGCCAATTCGGAGCGATCAGAATAACTGGACAACGCTCCATCTTCAGCTTCTGGATGACTCTGATCAACAGTGGAAGAGGAGGAAAGATGTAAGCTAGGGAGAAGTCGCAAGGAATTAACAAGGCGTCCGCTGCCAGAGCCAGTGGGTCCCTCCACTGAGAGCAGAACACTGAAACCTTCCTGTTGTGTCTGGTTGCCATCAGATCCACCACAGGAACCCCCCACATCTAAGTGAGAAGTGGAAACACCTCCGGATGAAGAACCCACTCTCCGCTGTCGACTGTGTGACAACTGAGAAAGTCTGCCATGACGTTGTCTACGCCTGGAATGTGAACTGCTGAAATAACGGGAACATGAACTTCCGCCCAAGACAAAATGGCCTTGACCTCTAACCAGGCGGCGAGACTTCTTGTTCCGCCTTGCCTGTTGATGTAAGCCACTGCGGTGGCGTTGTCGGACTCTACCCTGACTGGACAACCCTCCAGTTGAGATTCCCAATGTCGTAGGGCAAGGTAGATTGCACGGAGTTCCAGAATGTTGATGGAGAGAAGAGATTCCTCCAGTCCCCACTTCCCCTGGGCACTGAAGCGACCCAACACCGCCCCCCATCCCAGGAGGCTGGCATCCGTCGTGACCGTGGTCCAATAAGGGATCTGGAAGGATCTCCCTTTCAGGAGATGAGAAAGATCCAACTACCATTCCAAGCTCAACTCAACATGAGGAGGTAGAAAGACAGATAGCTTCAGATGGTCTGGACGATTCCTGCACGTCTGGATCACAAACCTTTGAAGTTCTCTGGTGTGTGCCATAGCAAACGGCACCGCCTCTATCGTGGAAATGAATTTCCCCACCAGAGAGGTCAATTTCGGCACTGGAATCCGCTCGAGAGCCAGAATCTTCGATACCCGGAGAGCAATCTGATGAGCCACCTCCTCCGGCAGAAACACCATGCACCGCTGGGTGTCGAACAGAAGACCCAGGAAGATTATCCGCTGAGATGGAACCAAGTCTGACTTGTCCAGATTCACAATCCATCCGTGGTGAGTGAGTGTCTGAATGCAAGCCTGAACCTGCTGGTGAAGGATCTCTGCTGATGTAGCTTTCAAGAGTAAGTCGTCCATGTATGGAGTCACTCTGATGCCATCCCGATGGATTACCGCTATCAATGCTCCCAGGACTCGTTGAAAAACCTGTGGAGCTGTCGTCAACCCAAAGGGAAGAGCCGAAAACTGAAAATGACCTCTGTGGCAGGCAAATCTGAGATACCACCTGCTCTCTAGATGGATAGGGATGTGCAGATATGCATCCTGAAGATCCAGGGAAGCAAGGAATTCCCCCGGAGACATAGCAGCTATCACAGTGCGCAGAGATTCCTGTCGATAGTGGGTACTCACAACAAAGGAGTTGAGATCTTTGAGGTCCAAAATAGGACGAGCTCCACCGTCCTTTTTGGCCACAATGAACAGGTTGGAATAAAATCCTGAACCTATGTCCTCCTGAGAAACTGGTTCTAGGATGTCCTTGTCCAAAAGATCCTGAATAGCGTCGTCGAATAGACGCCTTTTTGTGGAGTCCTGAGAAGGACGAGTAAAATGGAAGCGAAAGGGAGGAAGGGAAAAGAAAGGGATCCTGTATCCCTCTGACACCACCTGTAGAACCCAAGGGTCCACCACTGAATCCTCCCAAAACCAGCAAAAGAGGTGAAGCCGCCCACCTACAGCCGGATGCGGACCCGGGTTCGGCGAGTCATGCCGAAGCCGTCTTGGAAGTCTTGGCCTTGGGGGCAACCTTGGGCTTCCAGGACTGTTTGGAGGAGGCGCGCGGAGCAGGCGGAACCGTCTGGGACGTGGGGCGTGTCTCAGTTTGGAAGGAACGAAAGGACCGATAGCGCTTAGCTGGGAATTTCTTCTTAAAGACTGAAGGTAGAAGAGTACTTTTACCTCCAGTAGCCTCGCTGATCAGTTCCTTTAGCTCAGATCCAAACAGGGAAGTCCCTTGAAAGGGCAAAGAAAGCAAGACTTTCTTGGAAGCGGTGTCAGCAGACCAAATTTTTAGCCAAAGAGCGCGTCTAGCCACCACGGAAGAAGTGGAGGCCCTCGCCATCATACGAACTGCATCTTGGCGGACCGCCACAGTAAGCTGTTCAGTCCAGACCGCAATGGCCCAGTTAACCCATGCCACAGCAAAAGTCGGACGCATGGCAGTACCAATAGAGGCAAAAATAGACTTAAGACAGGTCTCTAACGTTTTGTCAGTCCAATCCTGTAAAGCAGAAGCATCAGATACAGCCAGAGCAGTGGATTTAGACAACCTAGAAACCGGAGCATCCACCTTAGGAGGATGAACCCATTTAGCCAATTCAGTCTCAGGAAAAGGATAAAGTTTGGCAAACTTTTTTGAGACTGAAGAGGACTAGTGATGATCGAGCACCCCAATGCTCGGGTGTTCGGGTGCTCTGGCCGAGCACCCCCGGAGGCTCGAGTGCTCGGCCGAGCACCCGAGCCCCATTGAAGTCAATGGGAGGACTCGAGCATTACACCAGGCACCCCCTGCTCTGATGAGGGGAGGGTGCCTGGTCCATAGGAAAAGGGCAGAAAATGATGGAAACACCACAGAAATGGTTCAGGGACAGCATAGGGAGGATGTCTGGATGCATCTTGGACTCCAACGTCGCTGCTGGGAATGATGTTTCGCCCGTAGTACGCCATTTTTACAGACTGACCGTAAAACACACAAAAAGGAAGATAAAAACTAATCTGCGGCTAGGCACACTAAACAATATGTGACGCTAATCTGCGGCTAGGCACACTAAACAATATGTGACGTTAATCTGCGGCTAGGCACACTAAACAATATGTGACGTTAATCTGCGGCTAGGCACACTAAACAGAATGTGCTGCTAATCTGCGGCTAGGCACAGTGAACGGAATATGTGACGTTTATTTTTTACACTTTCCACACTAAACAGAATGTGCTGCTAATCTGCAACTTTGCACACTAAACAGAATGTGCTGCTTATCTGCGGCTAGGCACAGTGAACGGAATATGTGACGTTTATTTTTTACACTTTCCACACTAAACAGAATGTGCTGCTAATCTGCAACTTTGCACACTAAACAGAATGTGCTGCTAATCTGCAACTTTGCACACTAAACAGAATGTGCTGCTAATCTGCGGCTATGCACAGTGAACGGAATATGTGACGTTTATTTTTTACACTTTCCACACTAAACAGAATGTGCCGCTAATCTGCAACTTTGCACACTAAACAGAATGTGCTGCTAATCTGCAACTTTGCACACTAAAAAGAATGTGCTGCTAATCTGCAACTTTGCACACTAAACAGAATGTGCTGCTAATCTGCAACTTTGCACACTAAACAGAATGTGCTGCTAATCTGCGGCTAGGCACAGTGAACGGAATATGTGACGTTTTTTTTTTTTAAATCTGTGCCCCCCCAAACAAAATATAACTGCTGCCCCCACACACAACAGTCCTAAAAAGGACTTTTGGGTCTTTATATGTTGTTCAAACACACTTTTCTTCTCCCTACACTGACTTTCCCTTCCTATCCTCATCTCTCCCTGGCTAAGACTGAGCCGAACTCGCTGGTCAGGTGCTATACAGCGAGCACATGCTCGCTCATCACTAAAGAGGACTTATCAGGATTTTTCCACGCATCAGAAACTAAACGTTCAAGAGTAGGATTAGTAGGAAAACAGGTAACAGCCTTTGAAGGTTTCTGAAACACGTCCGTTGGGTCAAGAGGAGACTCCTGGCACAAGGGAAGATTGAGGGTGGTCAGCACAGCCCTGATCAAACCCTCAGCAGAGAGTTCAGGATCACATTCAAAAGGGTCCCCAACCGATCTGGTAGACTCAATAACTGTACCATCCTCAACATCAGAATCCTGCAACAATTCTTCCTCAGAAGAATCAGAAACGTCAGGAGCTCCCTGTGGCTTGGGCAGGGAGGTCCTGTCAGTGGAGGGGGTCTGCCATACTTGAAGAGCCCCCTGAACCTGAGAGGGAAAGAGCTGAAGAGTAGATCTGAGATCCCTAGTTGCAGCCTTGAACTCTTTCATCCATGTTGGCTCAATAGTGTGACTGGAAGGCCCTGGGTTGCCGCCATGACCTTCCGCACAAGCTGGGCATAAATGACCAGAAAATTCTCTAGGTAGCCCTGAATGACAAGAGGAGCAAAACGCAATGGGGGAAACAGATACCCCAGCCTCCTTTGTCTTAGGTCTAGTCCCAGGCTCCAGTGGAGTAGACATACTCACAGTGTCAGATATACCCCACAGATAGAAATCACCCAATTGAAGTGTGAAAGATTAAATATTCACCCCAGAAACGTTTAAAACTAAACTTATCTGGCAAGCGAAGGGTTAATCAGCAGAGGAGAGGGAGAAGGTCTGGTCCCTGCGTAGTATACTCGATGAGAAGAACTCACAAAATGGCTGCCGCGACGGGAGCCAATCAGAAAAATGGCGCGAACCGAGCGCTCATGGGAAGCGTAGTTTTTCTCACCAAGTACCCCAAAACAGTGCCCGAAGCCCCCCGAGTCCCCCAACACACTCAAACGTAAAACCGGATGATAGAGCAAGGGAAGACAAACAAAATGAGCCCACTCTGAAGTCGCTATGTGAAGCGGTTCCAGAGATACGTCCCACACAGTGTAAGCCCATAGAGAGTAAAGGAGCAATGGTGTCTATGCGGGAAAAGCGTGCTTAAAGGAGCAGTAAACTTTTTTTATGGAAAAATATATATTGTAAGGATTTTCCTATTGAGTAAAATAAGGGTACTCCCACTGCCGATAGATTTATATTTCCAAAGTTATTACAGTTTAAACCCATGTTTTTTTACATTAGCAGTGCCCTCTAGTGGTCAAATTCTAATTAGATTTCCTGTTAGATTGTAATGGAGAGGAAAGTCAGAAAAGTCAGAGACATAAAGTTCTCCATAGAATGTGATAGAAACTGCCTGTCACTTCCTGTCAGTTAGAACTATCAGGAAGTAAACACAGTAAATTCACTTCCTGATTATTTAAACTGCTATAATTTTTTAATAAAACATCTGACAGCGATGGGAGTGACCTTGTTTAATTCAGCATGAAATGCTCTATAAAATATGTGTTTTCATAAAAAAAAGTTTACTGCTCCTTTAAAGGCGCGGAACATAACTTCTAATAAAATTATCTCTTAAGTTAAAAATCCCATAACACATAGCAAACACATGTCCTATGTAAGCAAACAGTACCCAACCAAGGCCAAAGTTGAAAATACCCATAAAACTGGAAAACCCAGTAGATAAAGGGTTAAATTCCACATAAAATGCTCCAAAACTCAAGACATACACACATACATTACATTAGCAAGATATAGAAAAACACCCAATGAGTGCTGGAGTGCACAATGAGAACTCCCAAGTACAAGCCCAATGAAGGGACACTGAGGGACATAATTCTAGAAACCCCCTCTGGTTCCTCTCTTTCTTGGCAAGAGATGTGAAACTGTTCAGTAACGGTTTATCTGCTGGAGGACAAGATTCAGTCATTGTCTCTGCAGGAGTCTTAAACCTTACTTCACCTGATTTCAGTGGTGTGGGAGTACAAGAGGTTGCTGGGGTATCTGATCTCTGCCTTGGAGGCAGTCAAGTTTGCCTAATTCCACACTGAGGAACTGCTGTTGAAGATTCTCAGGATTGGTCCAGGGAGCAATGCCATTTCTCCCATATCATGTCACTAGCCAACCTGATGAAGTTGGGTCTTCAGTGGTGTCTTCAGATGTCCCATCTGTTGGGATGGCCATCATTCTGAAATGGGTGACAGTCACGACAGATGACAGCCTGAAAGGCCTATATCAAAAGCCAAGAAGGCCTCAAGTGTATTGCCGCATGTTCCAAAGTCCAGCTTATTCTCGTGTGGGTGGAGGCTCAAGTGATGGCTCTCACAGCCACTCAGATTCCAAGGGTAGACAACATGGTGGTAGATATTATCAACTGTAATTTCTAGACCCCTGGAATTGGGAGTTCAACCACATGGTATTCCTGGTCTTCTGACTGTGACTCTAATGGCCTCTCCATGTGTCACCGCACGTGACTTACTTTGTGCAGCCGGCAAGGGAGAACCGTCAGCTTACTTGTCCCCCCTCACTGCTGCCTGGCCGCATCTCTGGATGCAGGTTGCTTCCGCATCCAGGTAGCTTGAAGGGCGAGCGTCATCTGGCGGCGTGCCAGTGATGTCATGCGTCGCCTTTTATATTAAGTCCGTGGAGCTAGTTGTGTGCGCCACCTCCTGTGTGCTCTATATTAACTGCCTGGAACACCAGAGTCATTACCTTTATGTGGGGTTCCAGTGCAGTACGTTTACTCCTTGCTGATTCCAATGTATGACCCATGGCCTGGCTATGATTCCTCCTGTGTCTGACACTCTGGTATTGGCTGACTACCTGCTCCATTGTCTGACCCTGGCGTTGGCTGACTGTCCACTCTGGTTCTGACCTCTGACTTTGGCTGACCGTCCACTCTGGTACTGACCTTTGGCATTGGCTGACTGTCCACTCTGGTTCTGACCTCTGGGTTCATCTGACTGTCTGCTCTGGTATTGACCTTTGGTATTGGCTGACTACCCTCTATGGTACTAACACCTGGTACTGGCTGTCTATGTCTTGGTCTGGCCTTTTCCTTACTGGTCCCTGGCTTGTGTCTCTGACCACCCAGCCCATTGAGACTGACTTAGGCCTGGTCTGTCTTTCTGCTTCATGGCTCTACTCATTACCCTGCAGAGGGTCTTTCGCTTAAGTGCCTTCCCGCAGCAGTCTCCCATTCCTGGTGGAATTTCCTTACTTGGGTTCGGCACCTGCTCTCATTTACTTGGAGTTGCTATCTTGCCTTTTATATCTGTTCAATAAAGTGGTGTTCCTTTACCGTACCTTGTTGTCATTATTGCTAACTGTGACACCATGAAACCTCAAAGTTCTGCTGTTTTGCTCTATATTGTAGTGCCCTCTCACTCTTACTGTGGATGCTATGGTCATTCCATAGCAATTTACCCATGTATGTGTTTCCTTCATTCCCCCTGATTTATAGAGTATTGAAGAATGTCAGGCTAGTGTGTGTGCTCATGTCATTCTGATCACCCCATTCTGCTCACGCCATGCCTAGTTCTTTTTTTTTTTTTTTTTTAAATCAAATTTTATTGAAATCAAATGGAAGTACAAACAAAATGTAGCCGTACACTGATATTTAAACAAAGTGAACTGTGGGATAGGGAAAAAACAGTAAACTTGGAGTAGTACAGTGGGCCTCCCATAATTTCCACCTCAGTGTCCGCGCTGCTCTGTCTGGAGGTGGGCGTAAAAAGGCCCTACGGGTAAGGAAATACCTATTGAAGGAAAGGTAGAGAAGGAAGAAAAAAAAAAAAAAAAAAAAAAAAAGGGGGGGGGGGAGGGAAATCTCAGCTCCAGAGATCTATCTCGTCGTCTCTGGGGGGGAGGTCTGTCTCGGATCGGCCGCCACCCCACCGCCAAGTCCTCACAGAGTCAAGAGAGCGCGGCAAAAGTCAGGGGGTAACACGTTCATTACCCACGGAGTCCAAATGCGTAGGTAGGAAGAAGAAGATGCGCGAGAATATGCGGTCAGTTTCTCCATATGTAATAAGCGCCAAATCCTACCATCCAACTGCTCCAGACCCGGAGGTATTGACTTCCAATGATAGGCCACATGACATCGCACCGCTGCACAAATCCTATATATAAGCTTATGTTCAGAGCCCGAAAAAGTCAGAGCTCTATAGGGGCAGTTCAATAGACCCGTCCAAGGATCAGGATCCATAGTAATGCCGAGCACCAAACTCAATTGACGGAAAGCATAGTTCCATAGGGATCTCACTGAAGGGCATTCCCACCACATATGCAGAAACGTCCCACGAGAACCACATCCACGGAAACATTGATCTGAAGATGACGGAAAAATATGTGAGAGTCTGGTGGGGCATAAGTACCAACGAGAGAGGACCTTCCTTAATCATTACACACGGTGTCAAACTAGCTGTATTCTCTGTGATCTGAGACCATTCATCAGAATCCAGTGTTTCACCCAGATCAGTTTCCCATTTTGAGCGATAGGATGGGGGTTGAGACATAGAGGTTGTTGTTAGATGAGCGTAAAGTTTAGAGATAGCGCCCTTACCACGGGGAAGAGAATTACAGAGAACTTCAAACAGGGTTCTCCGAAGGGAAGCTGAACCTCTGAGAAGGGAACGAACAAAGTGGTGAACTTGGAAAAATCGTAAGAATTCACCATAGGGTGCATCGTATCGAGTCCGAAAGGACTCCCAAGACATCAAAGAAGAGGTCTGTATCACATCTTGTAGTCTCATTATCCCCTTCCCAATCCACCAGGAAAATGAACCAGGGTCCAATCCCGGCGGGAAATCAGGATGATACAGGAATGATTGCATCAATGAAATCGGGGCAGTAAGAGCGTCTTTGATTTTATGACGTTTCCATAAAAGACATAAATGTGATAGGGTCGGACTGGATAAGCGTAAACCAGGATGCGACTGAGAGGTCCAAAAAAAAGTTGAAGTAGGGAGCGTAGAATCGTTATTACTCTCCAACAACACCCAGCGCGGTGGATCTGTCATATTATGAAAATGCAATATTTTTGCGAATTGAGCAGCTTTATAGTAGGTCCAAAGATGAGGCAAGGCCAAGCCACCAGAATGCCGGGAGCGGTATAGAATCTCCGGTTTAAGCCGTGGTCGTTTGGAAGCCCAAACAAACTTTAAAATACTTTGCTGTAGAGAGTCAAGGTCCAAGTGTCGGATCGGAATGCATAAGGAACGGAACAGGTACAAGAGTCTGGGAAGAATATTCATCTTGACAGCGTTGACTCGACCCATCCACGAGAGGTGAAACCTATCCCATCTGTACAAATCCGCTCGAATGGATTGGAACAATGGCAGAAAGTTAACACTATACAACGTGGAAAAAGAAGCAGGAAATTTGATCCCCAGTACAGAAAGCGAATTGGTAACCCATTTAAAATCAAAATTAAGGGACAAGAGTTTCACCAGGTCGTGAGGCAGAGAGACATTTAGCGCTTCACATTTGGAGTGATTGATACGAAAGCCCGACAGAGCCGAGAAAGTAGTCAATAAAGAGTACAAATTGGGAAGAGAGGTCATGGGTGAGGACAAGGTCAGAAGAATATCATCCGCAAAAAGGCTCACTTTATAAACCTCACTTCCAACTGTCATGCCGCGGGTATCTGGATGGAGGCGTATGGCATTTGCTAAACGTTCTATACAAAGTGCAAAAAGCAATGGGGAAAGCGGGCATCCTTGACGTGTGCCATTCTGGACCTGAAAGCGCTGCGAAAGAGCTCCGGAAGCAAGAACAGCTGCCGTGGGAGATGAATAAAGGGACTGTATGCCCGAAAGTATAGTCCCCTCGAAACCAAACGCACGTAGTACCGCCCACATGTAGTTCCAATCCACTCGGTCGAATGCTTTCTCCGCATCTAAGGAGAGAACCATCATGGGAGGTATGCCCGAGCGCCCCGCTTGTATCAGATTTAAGAGACGTCTTGTATTGTCGGGCGCCTCCCTACCCGGGATAAAGGCCACCTGATCATAATGTACCAGGGTGCCAATCACCGAGGCCAGACGTCGTGCCAACACTTTCGCATACAGCTTAATATCGGTATTAATAAGTGAGATAGGTCTATAGCTTGCACAAGAAGAGGGATCCTTATTTTCCTTAGGAATCACAACTATCTTAGCCTCCAGCATCTCTGTAGGAGGAGCGGAACCGGAGAAAAAGTCATTAAACAAAGTTGTCAAGTGTGGAAGTAAGATGGGGGAAAAAGACTTAAGATAGGACATTGTAAACCCATCTGGTCCTGGAGCTTTCGAAGAGTTCAGGGTCTTAAGCGCTTGTTCAATTTCTCCATCTGTAATCATCGCATTTAAAGACGAAAGAGCTGCTGCAGATAAGCGCGGGAGAGAGCATCGGTCTAAAAATGCGGAAAGATCTGAACAAGCCGACACGGACTGCCGTACTTTACAACCATCATAGAGCCCGGCATAAAACGATTAGAAGGCTGAGGCAATTTGCTTCGACTTATATAGCAAAGGACCGTTGCCAGACCGGATGGCCCGAACTGTCCTAAAAGTCGTCTGGGCACGTAGTTTAGCCGCTAACATAGCATCTGGTTTATTTGCTTTCTCAAAAAATTTCTGGTCAGTCCATTGCATGGCGTGCAGGACCTTTTTAGATAACAAAAGATTCAGTTCACCTCGAAGCCTGGTAACCGTCAAAAGATTTGTGGGAGAAGGTATACGCTTATGAGCTCGCTCTGCCGCATGCAGACGGGTCTGTAAACTAAGTCTCTCCGCGTTTCGCTGTTTTTTAAAATAAGATGCAGTACTAATAAGCTTGCCCTGAATTACCACTTTATGAGCAGTCCAAAGAAGGGCAGGAGATATCTCCTGCGATTGAGTCAGTTCAAAATAAGTTTCAAGCGTATGAGCTACATCGTTCTTGACTTTAGGGTCCAAAAGAATGGTGTCATTGAAACGCCAGAAGGACGAGGGGGAAGAACCCAAAGGGTTCAGGAATACACATTCCACAATGGTGTGATCAGACCAAGTAAGATCATGAATCTTAGAGACCTGCAAATCCCCAAGAAGTGAATTAGATGTGAAGATATAATCAATTCGCGAATACAGATTATGTGGGGGGGGGGAAGGTATAGTCACGAACTGTCGGATGTTGTAAGCGCCAACAATCGAAAAGAGCGTGAGAGCGGATCAAATCAACTAGCAATTTAGATTTCTGAGGTCCAGAGGAGCCAGGAGGAGGAACCGACCGATCTATATAAGGGTCCAGAACCGCATTGAAGTCCCCCCCAATTAAAAGAGAAGTCGCTGGGTAGCGATCCAAAAGAGCAGACAATCTCATGAAGAAGTCCGGGTCTGGAACAGTAGGGGCATAGACATTGAGCAAGGTAAGGGGGGGATCCCTGGATGGAACCATGCAACAACAAGAAACGCCCCTGAGAGTCACGGACCGACTTCTCAAGAACAAAGCCCAATGTATTACGTAAAAGAATGGAGACACCATTCTTCTTAACAGGACCGGAGGCATGGAAATGCGCATGATATCTCTTATCCCAATACTTCAGCTCTGACCCAGATTTGAAGTGGGTTTCCTGCAAAAAGATTATGTCAGCATGTAAAGAGGCATAATTCCTCATAGCTTTACGACGTTTAAAAGGAGCATTCAACCCCTTGACATTGTGAGAGAGAACCACCCAAGACTGGGCCCCCAGAGATGAGGAATCCATATCACAGCTTTAGGGAAAAAAAAAAAAAAAGGGGGGGGAGGGGAAGGAAGGAATAAAAAGGGACAAAAAGTAGGAAGAGAAGGAAAGTAAGGAAAGACAGTAGAGAAAAATTAGAAAAAGATAGAAAACGGAGATCTAAAGATGAGGACACCAAAGGGTGTCAAGGTGATCGTCCCCGAATAGATCAGGGGGAGGTACTGCAGAGCAGGGGAATAAGAAAAACACTACTCCTACCAAACCGCCAATACACTTGTCCAAGCCAGAGTGTTCCCAGGAAACTCAGGTGGAAATCAAATTACAATAGCGCCAGGGGGGCTAAATAAGAAACAGCATGATACAATGGTGGTACAAAAAAAAACAAAAAACAAAAAAAAGCCATATAATAGATAAACGAGTCAAAACAATCAACATGCAATTAGTGCTTCAAATAGTTCCCAGTAAGGCAAAGTAGGATTACAAATAGCATCAGATGGGAAGGAATGAGGAATGGCTCAGAAAGTGCTTCCCAATGAGTCTGTAAAAAACAATGCATGCCCAAACCATCCCCGCCACACACACACAAAAAAAACAAAAAAAAAACAAACACACCCCCACTTCTCCCCCTCATAAGCAAATGACCTCATAAATTTCCACATACTAAATCATGACCTCTGAGAAAATCACACCCCGGCAGTCAAGAAGGCCAAAAGATCCCCCCCAGGACACCCGAAGTAAGGATCTCCCAGCAACAACTATAAATGGCTTTCCCAACTACATACATGAGGCCTACTCAACCGCAGGCGGAGAGGCATCCCCGGGCAATCTCCATTCGGGGGCCTCCGAATGCCCCACCAGCCACGACCGAGTCCCATGCAAGGTTCCCCTCAACATATTAATCTCCTATGACACCGACCCAGTGGGGGTCCCCGTGGCAGACCAGGCCTCCAGCAAACCCAGGCCCCGGAGCAAACACAGAGGCCCCCACCGTGAAGCGGTTCTCCCCTCACCCCCAGGCCCCCCAAGTAACAACATATATAAACTATTAGCTATCCATTCAAAGAAAAAACATGGGTAGACGACTTTTTTTTTAAAACCTCACTTGAAAAAGAGATATTGGGAGGAATGATCCCAGGAGTCTGTGTAACAGTCCCGTTAGGTTTCATCAGACTGAAGCTGCAGGGAGTGCAGGAGGACCACAGCTCCCAGGTAGTCCCAAAATCCAACATACAGCCTCAGACATGTGAAACACTCACGGCTTCAGGGAGAAGCAGTAGAAGGCTCCGCGGGGGCCCGACTCGGCTCCAGGATCAGGGCAAAGTCATCGTATAGGGTCTTCACCTCCGCTGTCATGGATAGGCCCAACCGTTGTAAGAATATCTTGCAATCAGCAGGGTCGCGTAGAGTAGCGATCACTCCATTCCTTGAGGCCTGCAGGTAAAACGGGAAGCCCCAGCGATACTGCAGGCCCTGAGTACGAAGCAAAGCTGTCAACGGGCGCAGGGTGCGTCTCTTTTGCAGAGTTGATTGCGCCAAGTCTGAGTAAAACTGAGGTGTGATGTCGTCCAAAGTAGGTGTAGCTTTCCGGGCCGCAAGCATTACGGCTTCTTTCGTTCTGTAGAAAGTAAATTTCACGATCACATCGCGAGGCGGGTCCTTCGCCGTTGGTTTGGGGCGCAATGCTCTATGCGCTCTGTCCAGGGCCAACATCGCGGCTGGTGTATCAGGTAAGAGCAACTGAAAGTAGCGATAAAGAAAGTCCTGCAAGTCCACCGTGGATTCAGGAATATTTCTAATCCGGAGATTTGATCTCCGTGAGCGGTTGTCCAGATCTTCAACAGCTTCTTGTAACTTATGATTGCGAGAACGGAGTCCCGCCAACTCCTCTTGCAAGGCGACATAGGCTTCCTCGGCCTCCAAGGCTGATGTTCTATTGGAGAGGCGTTGCATGTCCGAGTGCAGGAGCTGAATACTGGATTGTAGCTCCTCCGATAAATCTTTTTTTACTGTCAGTAACAGCTCATGAAGTGCCGCCATGTCTTGGCGAGTACAAGGCTGCGATGACTCGGGGAGATCTCCAGTTGGGCTAGAAGGCCGCAGGCTGGCATCTTTTTTCTTGAAGAAATCTGCCGGCTGGGCGGACTTCTGTGATTTCTTCGAGGTCATGCCCCTGTCAAATGGTTGTAGGTAGCCAAAATAAGAAAGGGGAGCACTCCGGCGCTAATGAAAGCTGAATTTGGCGTGATAGGAGCAGGAGCTCTAGCAATGCACGTCCATTCCACCCGAGCTGCAGGCCACGCCCCCCCATGCCTAGTTCTTTGATCTTCTTTCTCTGTCCATAGCAGAGCCATGCTGGCTTTCATCTCCTTACAGACCTCTTGACGTAAGGTTCTCTGAGTCACCATGAGGGGGAAAAGTTGGCTTTAGTGTCTTGGCTCTTGAAGCCAGGAAAGGTTTCTCTGAATCTGTCATTGTCACTATGATGAAGGGTCGCAAGCCAGTGTCATTCAAGGCATACAATAAGGTATGGTGCTTGTACTACAAGTAGTGTGAAGACCAGGGGCTATGGACACACCCTTTTTGTCTTATAGTTATGTTAGCCTTTCTTCAGGTTGGCCTTCAAAATGGGTTTAGTCTTAGGTCTATTAAGGTCCAAATTTCTGCTCTATCTGTACTTTTGCAGAGGCATAACCCCTTATTACAGAATATGCAGACCTCTGTGAAGGGAGTGGCTCATGCCTACCCAGTCTTTCTGGATACCTCACCTCTGTGGGACTTGAACCTGTTCTTTTGGACCACTTCTGAAGGCTTCCTTTGAGTCTATGTCTTCTATTTCCCATTGTTTTTAACTCTTAAGACCTATTTGCTGCAAGTGTTTGGGCCTGTTCAGTTATTTCCCGATCTTCAGACCTTCCTATTCTGAAAGGTTAGCTTTCAGAACTCCTTTAGTGTTCTTTCTAAGGCTGTTTCTGAGTTTCTCATTAAACAGGAAATTGTTCCTCATTCTCTCTGTCCCGCTCCATCTAATATACATTAGCAGGGGCTTCATATTTTGGGCATGGTTAGGTTCTTTCAGTATTACATTCATCGTTTGCAGGCTTTCTGGAATTTGGACTCACTTTTTGTCATTCTTGAGGGGCTTTGTGCAAGCCAAGTTGCATCCAAGGTGACAGTGGCTTCCTGGATTAAGGTAAGCATTCACCAGGCTTATGTTCTCAGGAAGTAGCTTGCGCCTTATAGGGTTACGGCTCTTTCCACAAGATTGGAAGGTGCTTCCTGGGCCGACAAGAACCAGTCCTCTCCAGAGCAGCTCTGTAAGGTGGTGACATGGTCATCCCTTCAAAAGTTTATCAAACCTACTATGTCAGCGTTTTGGTCAGAAGGTCAGAAAGGCATTGTACCCGTGTAGGTATCCTTCTTATGTTTATTACTAGTAATTTCTTTGTTTCCTGTTAATTGGTTTGGTGTGTAGGCATTCATTGACTCCTGAGGTTCATATTTGTTACAGTTTGTCTGTTGGGACTGGTCTATGTTTGAGGGGGTTTTCTCTCCATCTCTGGAATTTTGGTGGATAGCCTTGGGATATGCACATGGTTCCTGTGTGTACTATAATAGATGATGATCATCACAACTACTAGGCAAACAACCAGACTACAGAGGATAACTAGATGAAGGTCAGACTCCTCCAACAAGGGATAATAGAACAAGGCTAGGGAGTGATGCTATGGACTGGGGCTAGAGATCAGTGGTTGCCTAAAGGGAACGGTGCTGCGGCCTAGCCATATAAAGGTGCTAGCTGCAAAGCTAGATTGGCCCCCTTCAGTTGAGCTGAAGGAGTCCCCGGATAACCCCTCTAGACAAACTATACAACAACTATCCCCAGGGAGAAAACATAGGCTCCAAAAGGAACAAAAGAAGCACACTTACTGTAACAAGGAGTAGTGAAAGCAAGAGGCAGGTAGTCCAGACTGGAAAGGTCTCAAGGGATGGACCTACAGCTGTGCAGGTAGAAGGCAGACATAGTCAGGAAAGCTGGGTTATACACAGAGAATCTCTGGATGCAGTACAAAACAGGAGGCAGGAACGAAGTCAAGGGCCAAGCAGGGTCATACACAGTAAATCTCATGACACAGTACCAACACAAGAGGCAGGAATTAAGTCAAGGATGTAGCCGGGTCTTACACAAATATCGCTGGGTGCACTACAGGATCAGGTAGGCTGGGATCATAGTCAGGCCAAAAATAAGGCAGCAGCAAGAGAGAAGGGTGAACACTCAAGACTACAGGGGAAGAGAAGGTACCAGTCCAGAACACGACCACTGTATTGAGCTGGCATGGAGTGGTAGAGCCAAAATACAGGCCAGACACGGAGCTGCATAACACGACAGCAGCGGAGCTGGAGAGATGACACTGTGATCCACACTGGACTAAAGAAAAAAGAGGATTCTTTTGTACTTACCGATAAATCCTTTTCTCTTAGTCCATGTGGAACTTCCCTCCCAGAGAAAAACAAGTTGTTTAAGTTCCAGGCATGGGTTTCGTTTGGGTTTTCTGGTTTCTTTCATTGCTTATGTTTCAGACTTTGCTATTTGTTCAAACTGAGCAGGTCATGCTGGTTAAAGTGGAATAGGGGGGAAATCTCTGCCTTCAGTCTGTAAAGCAAGCGCCCTGCCCTCCTGGCTAGAGGGTACTTTACACCATGGTTCCTGTGTTCCACATGGACTAAGAGAAAAAGATTTATTGGAACTATACAAAAATCTTCTTTTTAAGCTTCAGAACATATTTGTCACAGCAGATACACTTGTGATTTGTAACAAGGTACAAGATTTACACTTGTGCCCAATAGGGTCTAGTTACACCCCTGTGACAGATGATGACTTGTATATCTTTGTGCAGAGTTTTATTTCTTATCAGTTTTCAAGAAGGATGTTTCTATTTGTTTCCCCATAACACCAAAGTCTGTATTTCTGGATTCATTTTACAGAGATGAAATATTTTATCCCACCATGAAAGCCATAGCAAAGAAAATGGGAAAAGAGGAGGAGTTTGAAGGACTTGCCCTAAGGTCCCAAGTTGTGCTTCCTCCAAAGGGGGCCTCTGACGTTGAAACCAGGATTTGGCAGGTGAGGATTGTATTTATTTTGTAACCCTGGCAACGCCCCGAGGTTCTTACTAAATTGCTCTATAAGGGAAAAAGAGTGCTACTAAAAAGAGTGGAAACAAAATGAGTGAAATAAAACAAAATCTCTCTCTCTCTCTCTCTCTCTATATATATATATATATATATATATATAGAGAGAGAGAGAGAGAGAGAGTCACCACGCTTGTGTATCATTCATCAATCTGAAAAAAAAAAGTTTTATTTTGATTTCTTCTATACTCTGATACTGCTGAGGAACAACAAACTTGGATGTTTCAGGTGAAGACGCAAGAACAAAGGAAACCACTAGAGACTATGTACACTGTCTTTCTTCTCTTCTTATTGTCTTAAATTGCTTTGTACACTTAGCCTTTTCAAATAGTCAATACAGTAAATTAACCCACTGATTCTGGAGACATCTCAAACACTTTGCTATACAAGGCTTTGGAGACTTTTATAGTATACAAGGGGTTAATAGTTGGCACAGCACATAACAGATGAAGAAAGGCATAATTTTCACGTTGCTCACTTTATCAAAGACAGAGAAATTCAGTAATCAGAAACTCATGTCATTTGTCACTGCAGCTTCACAAACTCCTGGAATACTTTGAGAGTCACATGATTCATGAAGTGCAGAAGAAAACTGCCAAGGAGATGACACTGGTGATGGCTGAAAGAACTCGGGAAGAAGGAGGCCTTCCCACAGGTAATAATGAACATGGCATATCAGGATACAGTACCAGATTATGAACTGCTAGCAAGATGAAAACATTCAGGTTATTTCATGCACAGCTGGGTATTTATTACAGTGGACTTGTCACATTAAGAACAGTTTATTTCTATGTTTTGAGTGCCTGAGGTGTATCCATGGCATTGTGAAGCCATGTGATTTACTTTACAGGAAAAAGGTTAGTACGTATGGTAAGGAAGATTTTAATTCTCTGTAAATAAACTAAGCTTGTTAGGGTGACAAGTCCAATTATAAGCCAAGTTTCCAAGTATCTCTCTTTATGACAAGATTGCTCAAACAGTATTTTGTTTGGGTTTTTACACTGAATATAGTAAAGAAAAAGAGCACAATGGTAAATGGAACTATATAAAGGAAACAGTATAAATACAAAGCTGAAAACCTAACTTTTGTCTAACTCTATATCTCAATTTTTGGAAGATCCAGGCCTACGACATAAAATATCCTTTTTTTAAATGAGAAAATGGGAGGGGACAGTCCACTCCTGTTTTAAATATTTGTCCTAATCAGAATGTATGTTGTGTTTAATCCCCAAACATATACAGCATGTATGGAATAAGGAACCTACTCACTACTTCCTTTCCAATACAAATTGTTAGAGCCCCCAGAAATATTTTTGAAAGTTTTTTGGTTTATAGAACCATATCAGGGCCAATGTGGTGGCAGATTCAAAATGACACAAAGCTTTTGCCATTAGCGAGAGGGCATCCACACAATCTTTGTTATCAAAAATCACACTTAGATCTCTCTCCCACTTTTTCATACTAAGGAACTTGAGATCATCCGTTTTTGGGCTGACTCAAAAGGCTATAAATGAAAAAATTAGTTCTAGAGCATAGCCAGAGGTCAGTCTGGAGCAGATATCCTCTAAGTGTGTGTGTGTGTGGGGGGGTGTAATGTTTGGGGGTTTATCATTCAGTAGACTCAGAGAGTAACCAAAAAAATCTCTAAAACTGAATTTATTCTATGGGCGTAATTCTTGAAAGGAAAGTAGTATGTTTAATTTTAACAATAGATTGATCCCAAATTTTAGAGTTATGGTCATGAAGAGACCTGCAACAACAAAACCAGATCTGTATGACTTAGGAGGAGTCCATAAGAGATGGGATAAGAGACCAATGTTTAATAAATGACGATCAATAGAAAACCATTTCTTAAAGTAGGATGGGTAATGTAATTATATATAATTATATATTTGTACTTTAACACTCCTTGCTGATCTGGGGCTGGATTCTATTACAGGTGCTATTTTTATCACTGCTTTTATCTCCGGTTTTCTCCATAGACTTCAATAGGAAAATGTTTGATAAAACGGGCGTTAACATTTAGCACCTGTAATAGAATCTAGCCCCTTGTTCTCTGGTGGCTGTCTCAGCGATAAGCGAGGCCTTTATGTAACCAGATAAAATTGGTAATTAAATGACGAATGATATGAAAGAAGGCCTTGAGTACAGCAATAGGCAATGTCCTAAAATGTCTAAAATCATAAGTAGAATTATCATCTTAACAGCTGCTATACAACCTAGTCATGAAAATTCATAATTTTTCCAAGTGTAAATATAAGACCACAAAGAGGATATGAGTGGCAAACATTTAAGGTCATAACTGTGTAAGATATTTTGGGTATTTTGACTCCCAAATTCTTAATAAGCTGGTAGCTCCAAGAATACTGAGGCCCATGTATTAGCACTTGTGGGGAATATAAGGGCTTCGTTTTTTTTTTTGTTTGTTTTTTTTGCGCTGAGACACAAACTTCTGTTGAATTTACATTATTATGCGATGTGTCTTTCAGAACTCTGGCAGCAAACTGTCATGAAAGAGACCTTTTCACCTATAAGACCACAAAGTGTGGAAAAATTTGTCCAGAAATTGATGAGTGAACACCAAGATAATACATCTGAGGTATCTATACATCTGTTCTTATTTCTCATTTACTGAACTTCACAGATGTAGTGATTGTATATCAGGGCCTTCTGTAACTCTTGTCTTGGTGGGCATTATAATTTCTGCTTGCAACCCATTGTACATAGTTATGTATTATGATGGTGCTTAAATAACAATAAATGGTATGTGATGGGTCACAAAAATAGCCATATAGACCAGCATTTACAAAAGAGCAAATAACGTATATACACATGAAGTACAGGGTGAATGAAAAATTAATCTCATTTTCTACAGTGCTGTATTCACTATGCAGATTAAACATAGACCTAAGAGGCTTGCACCCATTTCCCCCCATAATACAATGTAGGCAGTATTTGTGATACTTATTGTGTGTATTGCCCCATATATGCTGGTTTTCCCTTTATTTTTTAGGGGGGAACAAATCCTTACTTAGCTCTGTTTTGGAGGTTAAAGCCACAAAATTTGCCTCACTTCTAATTTTGTAGCTTGATAAACACTGACCAAAATCCAACTTAAACTAAATTGTATCAGATCTTAATGATGATTTCTAATTACTTGAATTCCAGAGAGGTCTAGAATGCACTGAGTGTATTAAGCAGTGTTGGGACAAAATTGCCAGTGTTAATAGCCTTATATGACATGTCAGTTACATTAGAACCGAATCAAACATAAGGAGGAAAATACCCGTAGAATTTCTTTTGAAGCATTTTTAAATTCAAGTCATTGTATTGTAGTTGTTCAATGTCATTGAGTGCACACAAAGTTCAATTTCTTGTACTCCCCGATGCTGTCACCAAAGACTCTCTGTATTGGGCTTGAAAGCCCATCACAGTGGTCTATGGAAACTGAACACACAACCCTCAAAGTTTGTGGCTTAGAGCCACACAATTATGGGTAGTGTTCCAGCAGTGGGGGCATTTTTCTGCCCCTACTCTGAATGGCTGATAGGAACCTTTTAGTGGCTGCACAGTGCTGTTTTTATAAAGACTACTCCCATAAGAGTAGAGTTAATAAAATATGATAATTGCCTTTTAAGCACACTTTCGCCACACAATCAGTATCTGACCAAGCAAACTTCATATCTTTATTTTTGTATGATGCTTTCTTCAACCAAGTATGCCTTGTATGTACAATTGGCAAATCATTTTATCAACATAGTTCAACTGAGCATGATTTACATGCATACCGTAATTGACAAATATTCCCTTGTGATCATGTTTTTCTTTTTAGGCTAATTTTTAGATTGCTAAAGTGTGCTGTTCCCATTTATTCAATCTAAGGCATATAAGCATCTCAAGAACAGAAGCACTAATTTTTAAGCAGTAATTGAAAGCAAAATAGTTATGTTTTTGTGAAATTTGGTGCTTATCAATTCAGAAATTTTGGCTGTAGCCCTGCCAAAATTTTGTAACAGCATGAAATGTTATAACGGCTAAATGTTTTGCTGGCCTTTGCATTTTTTCTATTAAACAGACTGGGACAAGGTTTTCAGGGTTTGTGGGTACCAGCTATAACTCCTCAACCACTTGATTCATCAAACAGATCAAAAGTTATAAGTGTTTGAAAAGGCAACTATAATATATAATACTTTATAGATGTTTTGTAGAGCTTTTCCTGTTGATTAAAAAGAGCAATTCTGACGGGAGATGCATTATTCAAAAATGTAAATTGTTCAAAACATTATTAAACCAAAACATAATTTTCGTGTAAGAGTGAGCTCCAGGTTGCACTGGTACTATTGCTGTCTATGGGGGATTTTTTTCCAGTGATCAAAAGCTCTTCATAGACAGTAACAGCTTCAGCCTACCTGGTGGTGACTTCTACATAAAAAGTGCAGTTTGGTTTAAAGCCAAAAAGGTGAGCTCTAAAAATGTCTGAGACATCTCCCAGACACAACAGCCTTTGTTTTTCTCATCAGGAAAAGAAATATATATATATATATTTTCATACTAATGGTTTGGAGTTTCTTAAAAAAAAACTTTAAATGAGCAGCCCACCCTTGAAATAATGTCAGCCTGTGTGAGAAGTAAAAAGGGTACAGCACCTACAAACATTACTCAGGCTGGCATATAACACATTTGTACAACTAGAGAATGTCAATCTGGGGGTTATGCACAAAGGAGAGAGAAAGATGAGAGAAGGAACTCAAGAGGGGGAAACCACTTCTATTCCTATGTTGCTATATGGATCCCTTGTACTAAGATCACAACAGTCTGAAAAAGAGGCTCCATAGAATAACATAGGAATTGGAGAAATTTCTCTCGCTGGATACATTTTTCTTTCTGTTTTTTAATACTTCATGATATTCTACACAGTAAGGTATGCATTAAATTGTCTTAATATGACCTGAAATAATTGAATTTTTATTTCATTATTACTAGTTCCACTAAATGGATGTTCCTTAATCATGGATTTAACAGGTGACTTTCAGGAAAGACCACTTAGAAGATTGTCTTACATCACTGGCCTGTGACATCATGGAGAGGGAACGCAGTAACTTTGATACCTACTCCATGTTTTATGAAAATCTTCTTCGGCAAGAGCATCAGCTGCTTTACCAGAAAGAGCAAGTATGTTACTTGTGTGATCCATGTAATGCCAATATATGAGACAATTCATGATTTTACTGGGAATGTATGGACCATTCCATTCTCACTACTGATGTGTATGTAACCCCTTGGATGTTAGATAAGTTTCCAATGTGTTACAAACTGCTCTGTTAATAGAGATAGGCTTTATAATCGAACCAGGTGACTTCAGTTCAGGACAGGCTGTGGTACAATCTTTGCCTCTTCCCCTCCCCAGTTGTTCCCTTTGCCACCTCCTCCCTTGACGGAGGAATCCAGCATGTGAACTGGAGCATTATCATTGGCAAGAGAGCACACCATGGAGGGGAGGGGAAGAGGCGAAGACTGACAAGTTGCAGTACAGAGCAGTATCACAGCCTGTCGTGAACTGATGTCACGTGGTTAGATTATAAAACCTATATCTCTGTAAACACAGAATTGAAAAAGAAAATGTATTGAATATTAATTGCCATGCAAGATTCATATAAGAAGATCTTTACTAGTGGGGAGAGTTCCACTTTAAGACTAGATGTCTCAGAGTTGGTTTGTAAAATTTCACAATGCCACTCACCAGAAAAGGTTTACCTCCCTTCTTCTGATGACATAAGAATATTGTTTTCCTATATGTTATCTATAAAGGGAGGTGAACACCTGCATCTTTCTCCTGGTAAGAATAGGGAGTGAGAGTATGCCATGCATTCTTTAAGGCCCTTTTCTGGACATAGAGACCAATTATTATTAATTGGGCAGATGTTCTTTGAAATTTTCATTCATTCAATTTGCAGTCTCTTAGCACAATCTTTTTAAAAGTTAGCTTTAATTAACCAATCAAAAAGTTCTCTAAAAACTTAGTACAACCCTATATTATGATTACAATGGGGATAACCTATCATCATATTGATGGGCGGAGCCTTTAGCTAAGAATATGCTTGTGATAAAAGCATGGGCAGAGAGGAAAAAGAGCTTTTTCCTGGTTTTAGTTGGATCCTGAATGTTACAGAATGTGACCTGCATTCCACACAGACCAAACGTCAGTCTAAGGATTGGTAAATATATGTTTTTCTTGTTGAGCCTCTAGGAATTAATATCATCCACCATATCTGGGAAGGTAAATAAATATAACCATTCTTTAGTGGACCTGGACAATCCAGTTGGGAATTGTTATATATATACAGAATTTGCTTGTATATTCTTTGGGAATAAACATGATTATTTATTAGTGATCAAAACATAGATATATACAGGGTGGGGCAGGTGTTCATATACGCTGCAGTCAACTGTATCATTAATTGTAATGGACAATAAGCTGCTGTTATGCTACTGTGTTCAAATGTTGCTCTCTTATACCTCTGGATACATATATGTAAGAATTGAACATACATGCTGGGAATTTTATATTTCTCCACTATTTCATATACTAATATATGACTTTGCCATATATATGAGATAAATTGCTGTCACCCTGTATCCAATAATGCTTTGCTTTGCACAGATTACTGTTATATGAATATGTGTAATTGATATTTTATCAGTTTATTTACTGTGAAGTAGCATATCAAACCTAGTTTGTGAAATTATCTCTAAATAATTTAACTAAATATTATTGTATATTTTATGCGAGGTGTACAAATATTTATGGGTCTCCCGTGTAGTTTATGCTTGCCTGTCTTGCTAGCAGGAGCAAGTATATAGTGAATTTGTGTATTCCTTGACAATTTAAATAAATGATGGGCAAACTGAGGTCATCCAGCTCTCGTGGACTACAATTCACTGCACTATTGAAAAGCCAAAGAAGAGTTTCACCAGGGTTCCCTATAATGGTGTATGGAGAGATAAATAGCTAGACAGACAGACATTGTCTTGGCGAATAAGACACTACAAGAATGAAGTATTGAAGTGGAGGGGTAGGGACATTGGTCAGTATTATGCTATATTGGGTAAAGTTTGTTGATGTGTAGTAATGGCATGCCTGCAGTCAGGTTAATAACCATGTCAAACTACTCTATAGCAGTGTATTTCAATCTCCTCCATGGCAATCTATTATGATACATTACCTTTTCAGTCTTTTGTGAGGTTTCACATAAGACCACTATAGAGATCTTCCAAATACACTTTTATATGAAGAAGTTTGAAATGAACCCTTGTAGAGAGCTTTGGAATATTGCAAACTGAAATATAGTGAATTGAGAAAAGGTGAACCGTGAAATGAACAGATCTGTTTAAATATGGCAAACTTTGAAATATGGTGAACTTTACGCCAATATGCTAAAGTTACACATTTCACCTGAGGACTCTGTAGAAAGCTGTGGCAAAATCCACAGTTCAGTGCCACTGAGTCAAATTTGTTTCTGTGATCTCTGACATCATCGCCAGCTGTTGGGGTTTAGTGCACATGGCAAACAGTCACATAGCACACAAATTCTCTCAGGAATATGAAAATTTCAATATGCAAATTAGCCATTTGCAAAGGAGACCATGAAACATAGAAAATGCAGTGAAGGCACAGCATTGTATTTGTATTTGAGGCATAATTACATTGGAGAAGATGGTGAAGACAGTGCATACCAAGAGATAGATTCAGATCAAATTTGCCACAACATTACCAATCAGGACCCTTAATGAACCTTAGTTAATCTACTCCCAAGGAGTCCAGTGTGAAATACAAGCTCCTGTATTCCTCTATGTATCCACTTTGCTGTGATCTTCACAGTTCTCCAACTTTTCACGATTCACTATATTTCAGATTGCCATATTCCAAAGCTCTTAACAAAGGTTCATTGCAAACTTCTTCATATAGAAGTGTATTTAGAAGATCTCTATAGCAGTCTAATGTGAAACCATAAATAAGACTGAAAGGGTAATGCATCATAATAGACTGCCGTGGAGGAGATTGAAATACACTGCTATAGAGTAGTTTGACATAGTTATTGACCTGACTGCAGGCATGCCATTACCACACATCAGCAAACTTTACCCAGTATAGCATACTGCTGACCAATGTCCCTACCCATCCACTTGAATACCTCATTCTTGAAGTGTCTTATTCGCCAAGGCAATGTGTTCTCATCACATTGTAAAAAAAATGTATACATTTTACCTAGGGTTCCTTGGGGGTTAAGCACTGTGCTAAGAGAAAGATGAGAGGTACACCAGTGAAAAAAACATTCCATTCCTGTGTTATTCTATGGCCACTATGCATAATAAGCTCCAAAGAATGTCAAAGGAAATGGAGAAATGTATTTAACCCCTAAAGGACTGGCCGATCGCGCACCTGGCCGGCACTTAAGGACCACGGACTATTTTTTTTTTCTTCAGTATTCGATACAGGACTTCCCGAACGGCATGCAGCCTCATGGAGAGCCTTGAATTTCATGACGGTTCTGGCACGTCATGGGTCCTTATCGCTCCCCAACCCATGATGTGCCAGGACTGTCAAGGGTCCTTAAGGGGTTAAATAGAATGATTTTATCACCAACCTCTCACTTTAGAGCATAACACCACCTGGCTTTTCAATGGTATAGTGAGCAGCAGAACTCAGGTGCACGGAGCACTGAGGGCTGTGTATGTTCAATAGAGAAGTGGAGGCGTTCTGGGCCAATCCATTTGCACTACTAAAAATCCCCATTGATTAAAATTGTGATTTCAACACCATTAATGCCAGAGAGGTCTCCAAAGTATTGCTTCACAATGCAATAAAGAAGTATCTAGCATTCAAGGAGTCAAAATCCCCATTTAAATCTATGAGAATTTGTAGGATTTTTATGTCTGCTCTATAGTGCAAATGGTTTGCCACAGAACTCCTCCACCGTTCTTTCGAGCATACAGCCCCAAGTGCCATGCTTTAGTAAGCTAAAGAGGTAGATTTCTATAGCACACCAACTACACCATAGGGGAAAAACAGAAGTTCCAATGATGTAAATGGAAACTATACCCATAACAGTATGTGGCTCTTAATATGTTTAACAGAAGTGCTTACATATGAAGGAGTCATTTATACAGCAGTCAGACAGATCTTTCTCTATATCGGATGCATAGCATCTGAAGTTATTTATATTTGTTATGCACAATTTTAGGTTTGTGTTTAGTTCGCAACTCAACACAATATACAATTGACATTATGAGCCTGAATGAGATAAGCCAGATAGAGAGAGAGAGACCCGCCAATGATTGAATACATGAACATCCCCAGGGCCATATTTCTCACTAGGCAAAGTAAACAACTGCATAGAGCTTCAGATTTTGCGGGGCGTCTCCACTGTGCTGGCAGCACCAACATTCGGACTAATTCCTCGGCAAGCCCTTCTCGTAAACAAATAGAAACTTATTTCAAAGGTAAAGTTCAACTTTAAGTGGGTCTTTTAATGCCTTGAATGCTAATTGGTCTGCAAAGTATTTCTTTTCAATGCCTTGGAGACCTCTCTAGCATTCAAAGGATTGAAAGCCCCATTTAAATCAGTGGGAACTTTTATTTCCCCTCTATAGTGCATTCTGTCCATTCAGTTTTTCCCAGAATGGCACCTATTTAGCTTCCTACATAAGGCCATGATTATTCCTCCAGATGGGTTAATGGTAATATGTATGAAATGTGCACAATATGACTGAAGCTGCGTACCAACTTACCCATCCTGTCCTCTGTTACAGGAAATGCTTGCAGTGGATGGAGAACAAAGGCAATCTGAAGAAAACCTTAGCAAGGTGTGTCAAATAGTTCCGCTTTCTCCAGGGATTGTATGTTGTGCTCTGCCAGAAATATGTACAAAACCAAAAAATGGAGCAATTCTGGGCAAACTAACTGGACCATAGGCATACCTGGGAGCTTCATTGTCATGGGCCCCAGGAGAGGACTCATGTTCTGCGACCAGGGGTTTATAAATTACACAATTCACATTGTAACGGGTTGAGGTATATGCTTATTTAATAATCATGGAATATGTGCCATAAATTCACACACACTCCATGAATATTTAGGATGACAATTTGGCTATGTCCACAGCTCATTCACATATGTCCATGGCTCATTAGGACAATTAATAATTGTTCATATGACTAGTAGGCAATATACATATAAACTTATCCTGGGGCAAAGATGGAAAATATAGCATAGAAAAACAGATGAATTGAAAATATAAGAAGCCCCAGGCTTATTACATTCTACAAATAATCTCCTATTACATAAACCTTTATACACATTTGTATGTGAAAATAGAGACTCTACAACAGATTGCTGAGATTAAAATTAATGCAATTTAATATCAGATCAGTACATCACATTCACAAGAACTAGTTCTATATTGAATACACATAACAATACAAAACATTCAATTTAACAATACAATACAAAGCATAACATTTGCACAATTTTCCTAGATAGATAGATAGATAGATAGATAGATAGATAGATAGATAGATAGATAGATAGATAGATATACCTGCACAGACAAGCAATTCCCTCTGTAACAACATCATAAAGGGAGTGAGGCTTAATTGGTTGGGTGGGGTATGCCATCATTTTGTCATAAAGTGGGCATGAACTGTGTGGCAGGAAATGTATGGGAAGGGGGCAGAACAATGTGGGAAGGAGGATAAGTGGGAGGAACATGGTGGGAAGGAAGAGAAGTAGGTGGGAAGTGGGAAGAACAGGGTGGGAAGGAAGAGAAGTAGGTGGTAAGTGGGAGGAACAGGGTGAGGAGGCAGAGAAGTGGGCAGGAAGTGGGTGGAACAGGATGGGAAGAAGGAGAATTGGGCAGAATTTAAGAGGAAACTCACCACTGAATGAGAATCAGGCTTTGTCCCTGGACACCGAACAATTAACTCTAAAATTTGGAGTCTCCAGGGAAGATCCAGAGAGTTTCTAGGTATTACCAAAGGAAACAAATTTACAAACAAATCTAAAATCCCATTGATTCAAATGGGGCTTTTCATGTGTAAAATGCTAGAGAGGTCTCCAATGCATTGTGATGGAATACTCTGGAAACCGCTCAAGCTTCTATTGGGTTAGAAGCTACATAAAAATCATTGTGAATTTGGGATTTTGTTCTGTTTGTCCTTTATAGTGCAGTTGGTTTGCCCCAGAATAGCCCCACTTTTTCTTCACACACCTCTTTGGTATCCAAAGGGTTAAACAAACATTAAGGTGAGTTTATTGCTGTGGAGCAATGTGATATGCTTTATATAAACACTACACATTCTGATATCTGAAAAAGAGGGACACCAGGGTAGGAAAGGGGGGCAGAGGGATTTGGGTCTCAAAGAGGACAGTCTCTCCTAAAGAGGGACACTTGGGAGGTATGAGGTTGTAGCACAATTTCAGCATAACACATAAAATGACTCCCTTTTTTCTTATTCACTCGACCTTTTCAAGTTCATGGCACAGTCCTTTGTAAGTCAAAAGTGAGCTGATGTGGCTGATGTACTAATACTAATAAGAAATTGAGCATCTCTGTAACAAACTATAGGGGATAAACAAAAACAAAGTCTTGGTTCCCATATATTCAGACAGAATGTTAAGGAGGCCTCAGGCTGATTTTCCCATATACCAGCCCCATAGCATACCTACTACCTCTACTCCTTGTGTAATACATTGTTTTAAAGATACGTTTTGGCATAAGTAGTTTAGTAAATTGATGGTAGAAAAGAGCAAAATCTAAAAATTGAATCCAGCATCACATTTACAGTGTAAACTTCATGATACATTCACTGTAATTTGTGGACTATGGAAACAGCACATTAGAATTATGGGGTTTTATGTGTTTGTGCGTTTAGTTTTTTTGCTTTAGTTTAATACCCAATGAACATTTAAAGATGGAGCAATAATGAAACTCAAGGGTTTTTTTAACCGCTTCCTTTCAAAAGTCTTTATTGGCCCTCAGTCATTTAACTATTGAACAGCGTTTCTACTGCCCCTGTCTATGCAACTTTAATGTAAAGAGCAATTGAAAACTTCAGTTATATGGCTACATGTCATATACAGGTTTTTAATACCTTATTAACACCCTATGAACCAGGGCTATTTTATACCCCAAGAACCATGACAAATTTCAAGTTTGGTGCTATGTATTTGTCAAGAGAGGTTTAACCAGTCAATGACCATAACAAATGTCATGTTTTCGTGGAATGTGCTTGTTACGAGAGGTGTAACCAGTTTATTGTTTAACCCCTTATGGACCAGATGGATGTACACATGCTTCTGGCCCTCAAAGAGTCAATGCACCAATGCAAACTATAGATATTGTTTTACAAGGATAGAATAAGTTATATTTCAGTACCCTATTGAAATATATTTTATGTTGATCTTATGTACAAATACCAGGAAAAGATAAAATCCCTTTATCATGGCTCTGTCTGTGACTGATTGCCTGCAACTACTGCAGCTGTTGTTATAGATAAGTTCAGCTAACTCTTCTGTTTATAGAAATACCCCGAATGACTAGGTTTTACATGTATTTTTGCTATTACAGGTTTTACATTTCAAGGTGCACATCCCATTAACCAATATAGCCAATCAATTTTTTTAATTATTATTAAGGTGTTAAGTGTTTTACACTTTATTTAGCTGGGCGTTACAAGGTATCGTCAGCAGTCTTTCTCCTCAATTTGGGACACACGCAGAAGCATAATGCAACTTATTAATATGTGATTGTTGTGACTCCTAATCACAATGATCATATGTAATTATCACACCGATTTATACTTCTGGAAACTGATTCAGTCGGAAACAGCCTGTGACTGGCAGCCCAGTCCTCTCTCTGGCAGCACTGATGCTGTCACAAATTACAGTGTACCTTGTGTACATTCCCATTGCAGTTTCCACAGAACACAATGGGTTAAAACACTCATGTGATTGCAGTGAGCCAATCTGATCACCTCTGTGCTATCAATAACAGCCTGCTTCAAATTTAAGTGGGTGCAAGTGGAGCTCTATCTCTCTTGATGTTACTCTTATTGTATTTGGACATATATTATATATATTTATTTATTTATTTTCTGGCATAAAGCTTAAAAGAACTTACATTAATATACATCTAAAGGAAAGTTAAGGGGTTAAAGTTAAACAGATGCAACTGCATTTATTTCAGCCTCTTCTGTGCTTAGTGCATTCTTTGGAGCATCTGTAGAGTTTGTACTAGTTCATGTGGAAGCAATCCCTATGAAGTATCAGAGGTTTGTCTTTTGTCCCATCTGTATGTCCAATTAGGGATTTATGGAGAATGCCATCATGCCTTGCTGTACTTCATGTTTATTCACTTATTTCACTTGCTTCCTCTAAATGTATGCATATATTTTCATAGTATCTTGGTGCTGATTGCAGGTTTTTACTTAACACTGTTTGGGGGTATACTGTTTCAGGTATCACTTCCCCCCTCTCTCAAAATAGAACTTGCTCTCCTCACATCTCTCTAATGGACTCCAGTCAAGTACCACAGCACCTAAATTTTCATCTTCAGGTCTCTCTAATTACATTTCAGCACTGACCTGTCAGAAGCTTCCATACTAAAAAATGTGGAACAATTCAGAAACAGACTGCAACAGGTCTGCTCCCAAAGGAAGATACCTGCTGATCAGGGCACTATCAACATAATGGTTGTGTTGTAATAAGCTCCATTTTAATTTGCATTTAATTTCCACCTCCTTGTACGTATTTAGCTTTATTTATGCAGCGCTATAGATACATACAATGTTTTTCAGAAACAGTTAATAGGACAATTCAAAAATACAAGATCAATATAAGAACATAATTTTGATAATTTCATTATTAGTGGAGATAAGTACAGTCAAGTAAATGATACCCTGGCAAAGGGACCCCGCCCTGAAGAGCGTATAATCTAATTAGTAATTGCTGAAACATACATTGATAGTAGGAGGATAATGAGAGGAGTGGGTACATGATTTTTGTATAGCGTGCAGAGTGTTATAGATGTGAATGCAGGTGTGCATATATAGAATGATGTTGCTGTGATACCTCTTTCAACAGTTGGGCTTGTAGGAAATGCTTGGAAGTGATAAGTGTAGATGACTAACTAAAGGCTAATAGGGAGAACATTGCAAAGGGGCAGCCAATTAAATGTTTGCAGCTGACAGCTGGCTTGAGTTGTGTAGACAGAAAGAAATATTGGGCAGAGCACAGGTGGTGGAAAGTGGTGTAGTAAGTGATAAGAGCAGAAAATGTAAGATAAAGCAGTGGTAGGAAAAGATCTTATAGGTAGCCAATAAAATTATTCCAGTAGGAGATGAGAGGGGTAGTATTTGTGAGCAAGGGCATTTACTCTAACAGCTACCTGAAGAGTAGACTGAAGTGGACAAAGACAAAAGGCAGGAAAGTCTGGGAGCAGATTGTTGCAGAGAGAGAGAGAATGAGAGCCTGAATGAGCATTTTGGCAGTAGAAAGAAAAATAATTTTTTTCAGTTATATATGTTTTTGTGACCTCTTGGGTATGGGGGGAAATGTCAGTGTAGTATCAAGTATAACACTAAGGCAGCGTGCATTGGTAACTTAGTGTATGGTAGAATGTATTTATTTAGAAAATGTTTTACCAGGAAATGTACTGAGATTTCTCTCATTTTCAAGTATGTAGTGGACAGCTTTCACAGTAAGAAGTTACATATTTACGCAAAATGGAAAATATTAAAGGGACAGTAATGTCCCATAAAAAAGTACTCTTGTTTTGTAGATGTTAAAAAAATAAATTGTGACACAAATCCTATCTCTCAAACCTTTAGGGTTTGAGAGATATTCTCCTGTAAAGTTCCCCCCTCCCTCTCCTTACGTCAGCGCTGTGCTGACAGCAGGAGACCCTGTCTGGGGACCAGCCGGCGGCTGTGCAACGGAGCCAAAATCGCGTTATTTAAAAATAATGACTTCATTGGAATGGTGTACAAAGTGTGCATGCAAACCAGGCACACTTTGTAGCCCTCTCCAATGAAGTAATTATTTTTAAATAATGCGATTTTGGCTCCGTTGCACAGCCGCCGGCTGGTCCCCAGACGGGGTCTCCTGCTGTCAGCACAGCGCTGACGTAAGGAGAGGGAGGGGGGAACTTTACAGGAGAATATCTCTCAAACCCTAAAGGTTTGAGAGATAGGATTTGTGCCACATAATTTATTTTTTACCCTCTACAAAACAAGAATCATTTTTTATGGGACATTAGTGTCCCTTTAAAAAATATAAATTTACATATTGTTTTTAAATACAAAGAAGCAATTATTTTTAGACTGGGAGAAGATCTGTTTTTTTCAGGTAGGTTATTCCAGACTTTTGTAGCTCTGAAGCAGGAGGCAGATCGACCCCATAGTCTATGACTGGCATTGCATTAGTACCTGTTGAGCAATATGCTTTCTTTCCAGGGGATTTAAACAGGATTTGCTTCTAAACAGAGCCCCTTATGTAGGATACAATGTGGAAGTTAATTTATCAATATGAAGACCAAAAGTGAGGTTGGGGTCAAGAAACTAATACACGGATCTAACCTCTGATTTGTTGGCTTTAATTAAGGGCCCTTTTCAGGGCTGGTAACCTAGGGGTATAATAGCACTTTCCAGGGATGGTAACAGGATGGGGAAAGTTGTATCTTTTCTACTCATAAGTAGGATCCTCACGTACCCATCTGCCATCTGTAAGCTTTATTGTGTGGCTTGGTGTACATATTGGGTAATTTACAGTTTACTATGTATTACAAGATCACATCTGCATATCTTGTACACTTCGTATGTGAAGTTATTTTGTATGGCAAACCGGCTTTTAGCCCCGGTATCACTTATTTCGCTGTTCTTTTTATTTATTCATTCATTCATTAAAAGGTAAGTTTTATAAGATTATTTTGCTCTGTATTCGTACAGCATGTGTGCACATCGACTTTGAGTGCTATTTAGGTATGGGTTTTTTTTCTTTATATTCTGGGGTCAAGTAACATACCAAGATATTTGTAGGAGTCAGTTGGGACCAATTAGAATTAGACATTGTTATATGGGTATTGTGGAGTTTATTCAGTTTGTGTTTTCTGCTAAATACCATTGTGACCATTCGGTCAGTATTTTAGAAGAGTATGTTTTTAGCTATCAGTCTTTCAAATTCACAGAAATCATCCTTTAACACTCCCTCAAGTTGTGATACATTTGGAATTTTATAGTAGATTATAGTGTCATCCATATAGATGTGCACAAACGATGCTTTTCAGACTGTGTGAAGATCTTTTATAAATAGGGAAAATAGAAGAGGGCCAAGAATGGAGCTTTAGGGAGCCCCAGTTGTCAACTGTGATAGAGAAAGGGGTCATTGGGCTGGGTGAAAGAAGGAAATACAAGTTATGTCCTAGATATGTTGAGATTATGATGATGTTGGGACATCCATAATGAAATTGCCATGAGACATTGAGTTATTTAAGACTAGACAGCCAGAGTAATGTCAGGGTTAGAGAAGTAGGTCATTATTAACTTTAGTTAAGGCTGTTTTTGTGGAGTGATTGGAGTGGAAACCAGACTGCCATGGGTCAAGAAAAGCATTTGAAATGAGGAAATAATTTAAAGCATGTGACTAAAAGGTATTACAGGATCTTAGATTTTAGACAAAGGGGATAAACTGTACAGCAGTTTGAAAGACAGGTGGGGTCAAGTAGATTTATAGGTGTGAGTGTTGAGTGTCTGAATGAGGAAGGAAAGATTCCAGTAGAACATAATGAGCTAAATAAGACTGGGAACAAGAGCAGCTTGTTATAATAATAAGCCCAGTAATGTAACACATGATGAGCCCCCCCCACATAAGCTCTTTTGAGGAGGCCCCATACCGCTCCTCTGTAGATCTTCCCACACCTTTATACCCCTCTCTCATAATAACACTTACAACAACAATGATAAGCATATGATTCCACAACATCCCACAACCCCCTGTGATAAACCATATCCAATGGCATATAACAGCACCCCACAGCCCTATAATAAAATTGATTATCACGCTATACCCTGTAATCTGTATTAAAACAACCATTTACAGGAAGAGATAGAGGGAGTGAGTAATTTGAATAATTGAGGAGGAATCTGGAGTGAGGGAGGAGGTACCCTGTATTAAAACAACCACTTAGAGGGAGACATAGAGGAAGGAAGACATTGGAGAGATTGAGGAATAAGCTGGTAAGAGTGAAGAAAAAGCTTGAGAGGGAGAAGATGCTGGAGAGGGAGAAAAAAGCTTTAGAAGGAGGAGGAAGCTGGAGAAAGAAAGAAAAGGGAAGGAGGAAAGAAACCAATTGAAGAAAAGAGGAAGATGAAGGAGGAGTGAAATGGAAGGAGAGAGGGAGGAAAAGATGGCGTGAGGAATAAGATGGAAATATGGAGGAAAAAAGAGGCACACAATAAGTGGATGGAGGGAAGGAGAAAATGGATGGAGAAAAATATGGAGGGAATGATGGAGGAAGAAGTAGACATGAAGGGAGGGATAAAGAAAATGTTGGGATGAGGAGGAAACTAGACTCTGCACAAAGTGGACATAACAGGGCACCACCTACATCCCCCTGCATTGCTGGTGCAAGGAATTTTGTCTCCTCCCTTGGCTCGGCCCCTTGTATCAAGCCCTTTAATGCCCCTGCCCCTTTGTGTGTATAAATGTCAGTATGTTCCCTTTATGTGTATGTGTCAATGTGTGTGTTTGTGTGTTCCCTGTATGTGTATAAGTGTCAGTGTGTTCCCTATATGTGTATGTGTCAATGTGTGTGTTTATAAGTGTCAATGTGTGTGTTCCCTGTATGTGTAATAAGTGTCAATGTGTGTGTGTTCCCAGTATGTGTATGTGTCAATGTATGTGTGTCCTCAGTATAAGTGTCAGTGTTCATGTGTTCCTTATATGTATGTGTCTTTGTGTGCATGTGTGTGTTCCCTATCCTTATAATATAAAAGGCCAGATGTATGTTTGTCCGATGCAGTCATGCGCTGTAGAGACTGCCCGAACATAGGCAGATGCACTCTTGCACAGTAGACACTGCCCGAACACATCTGCTGTGTGGCCTGTGTATAATGGCTTTTACACTAGTATGTGTATAAGTGTCAATGTGTGTGTTCCCTATATGTATATAAATGTGTTAATGTGAGTGTTCTCTATATGTGGATAAGTGTCAGTGTGTGTGTTCCCTATACGTATATGTGTGTTCATTTTTGTGTTCCCTATATGTGTATAAGTGTCAGTGTGTGTGTGTTCCCTATATGTATATAAGTCTGTTATTATTTGTGTTCCCTATATGTGTCCAGGAAGCAGAGAGCCTCCAATTGAGTAGCACGGGGGACTTATTATAAGGAATTGCCACTCAGAATACTTGCCTTTTATTTATTATAGTGCAGCTATAAATTATGAAGCCACAAAGTAGCGAATTGCAGAGCAAACCAGCTTTAACAAAATAAAATGTCCAGAATTGCTGCTCCTTTGCTACTAAATTGCTCCTCATGTATTAACACATTGATAAAATCTCTACATATGACATTGGGTCACATGTATCATTATCACGGTGCCTGTGCTCCCCTTGCTATTTTCTGTAAGTCTATACTGTGCTTTGCTCCCACTGGCTAGTCTGTGTTTGTCCTGCCCAGTATGGCCTTTATATACTGGGCTCTGGCACCCCTCCGGTGCCCTTTCGTGGTGTTCCTGTACCAGTGCTTGTTTCTGTTCAGTGATTCCCAGTGTACCAACTTGGCCTGTCTGACTACTCTGCATCTCGTTTCCTGCCTGTGCACCGACCCGGATTGCCTGACCATTCTTCTGCGCCTGCTCCTGCATACCGACCCGGCTTGGCTGACGTTCCTGCTCCTGCGTACCGACCCAGCTTGGCTGACGCTCCTGCTTACAGACCCGGCTTGGCTGACGTTCCTGTTCCTGTGTACCGACCCGGCTTGGCTGACGTTCCTGCTCCATGATCCGACGCGGCTTGGTTGACGTTCCTGCTCTGGCTGCCTCTGTGTTGCCTTGGCGACATTTCTATCCATCAGGCAATTGTGTGTCCTTACAGCTCCTGCAGAGTGCAAGTGGCCTAGTCTCCGTTACTGCTACGGCAGTGTGCCTTTGGCCTTGTCTCCGTTACTGCTCCTGCAGAGCGCAAGTGGCCTAGTCTCTGTTACTGCTACGTCAGTGTGCTATTGGTCTAGTCTCCATTACTGCTACGTCCGTGTGCCATTGGCCTTGTCTCCGTTACTGCTCCTGCAGAGTGCAAGTGGCCTAGTCTCCGTTACTGCTACGGCAGTGTGCATTTGGCCTTGTCTCCGTTACTGCTCCTGCAGAGCGCAAGTGGCCTAGTCTCCGTTTCTACTATGGCAGTGTGCCACTGGCCATGTCTCTTTTACTGCTCCTGCAGAGTGCAAGAGTCTGTCTCCGTTACTGCTACGGCAGTGTGCCATTGGCCTTGTCTCCGTTACTGCTCCTGCAGAGTGCAAGTGGCCTGTCTCCGTTACTGCTACGGCAGTGTGCCATTGGTTTTGTCTCCGTTACTGCTCCGGCAGATTGCAAGTGGTCTGATCTCCGTTACTGCTAAGGCAGTGTCATATGTTGCTCAATTCCTGATATTACTCTGGCAGTTCACGTTTGTTCTGCTAAACTATTTCTGGGCGTTACGTATCTTTAAGCTCTCGATATGGAGTGAGCTCCATCACAGACCTCTCATCACATGGGACTGTTTACACTCTTTGAAGACCATTAACCCATGCAGTACCTTTCTCCTGGGAATTCAACGTATTCTGCCTGACCTGTGTCAGTATATGCTATTATGGACTGTATGGTTATACTGGACCTGTGTAGGCATATGTATATGTAACCTGTCGTGTGTCTGTATTATTCTGCTTAAATACTACAGGACCTGTGAGGGTTATTATATTACTGTGATTTCAATAAGACTGTGTTTTATCCTAAACTACTGTGTCTGTGTGTCAAACAAACCGTTACAATCATCAACATTTAGTTGTCACCCATTTTGTTCATTCTCAATATCAGGACAGCAGCCCCTGCTCAGTTTTCAGAGTCACCTGGGAGCTCTGACTCTTCAGCACACTGAGCACAGCACAGGAGGAGGCCAGGGATGCAAGGACACCATGGCTGGATAATCAGTATGTGCACTGTTCCCTTACAGCAGGGCATAGTGCATGCTATAAAAAAGAACAAGAATACAGGGGAGCCAATAGTGCCTTATCAAACTAATCAGTGAATGCACAACAATGTAACAATTACACTTACATTTATGAATTGCTGCACTAATACTTATGCATAGATGCAACTAATATAGCATACAGGGGTATCTTACCGCCCCTGTTCGGTAGCTGCTGGAATAGCCTCCTCCACGTTCTCTATGGGGTCTCTTCTCCTCGTATCTTCCTATATGTCCCGATGTAGTAAACCTTCCACAGATAATCTCTAGGTTCGTAAAATCCCGATATCATAGAAGATCAAAGGACAATCGCTCAGTATATTCCAAAGCATTAATTGTGCACAGTAATCAAAAACAATAAAAGCAATGTAAAACAGTTTCGCAGCGATCCACGCTGCTTCTTCAGCTGCTACAGAACAGAAAATAACCTCAGATAGCACAACAGCTATTTAAAAACTTGGGAACTGATCCGATTGGGTCACTAACATAGACATACTGCCCCGTGGAATAATTAACCCCTTGGGCCAATATACCTGTAGGGTACTTCTAAACCTCTGCTATCCCCCAATCGTGCCAATTTTCCAAATATACAAATGTATAACACTGGCACAACTTAAAGGGCATGACAGTCACTACTCTCAAATCCGAATCCAAATATATCAATATATAACTACACGATTATGATGATAACCGTAACCTTTATAAGGCTCTGAAATATCCCTATAACGATATGTCCTCAAAAACAATGAAAAATGCTAATATGTCCCTATGAATCTATGAACCTATCCTAACATGAACCTAAAATGTGCTGAAAAATGCATATATAATAAAGTATCCCGTACATCTCTAATCTCCCAGTACAATATGTGAATAAACCTTGTCTGCAAATAAAGGAGAAAAAAAAAATAAGTGCATGCCATGTACAGTTCACTGCTCACTGTCTCCCTTCTCCCCTGTGACTGATCTCCGCTCCCCGTGGCTCTCACTCTTTTCAGAGCGGAGCCTTTCTCTCTCTTCTCCTTCTTCACAGCAGCCGCTGATGTGCATGCGGCTCTGCTCTGTGCCCCCATTAGATGTGCGTCCTAGGACCGGCGCCTATCTCGCCTATAGGTGGCACTGGCCCTGCCCCCCTATTCTGTTAAACACATACACACACAAATACACACATCTGGGAGGCTTTGAGGGCCTCCTGTTACAGTTTTAATGACACTCAGACTCAGTAGATGAAATAAAACACAGTTTTATAGAACAGGTTTAGCGAATATAACCCTCACGGGTCCAGCAGTATAGGTAACTCAATACAGTACTGACACAGGACAGGGTATGGCAAAAATACAATGTATACCCACACGGGTCCAGTATATGTACAAACAAACCATACAATATACTGACACAGGCCAGGTTATGATCGTGTGAACTCAAACTGAGGCAGCCAGGAACGGGTTACTATTAGGCCAATACAGCGAGCAGGCCCTAATAGTGCGAGGCCCTTGAAACTCCCACTCTGCACAGGGAGTGCTTAAATAACGAGAAACACCCAGGATAACTAGATCTGCCTTAGCAGTAACGGAGGACTGAGACAGTATGCTCTGATGGGTGCCCAATGGAGACTGCACTGTGACAAGTGACACCTTCTCCGAAGGGGTTAACGAACGCCAAGACCAGCAAAGACTGCCTGATGGTAACACAGCTTGAGGCGCCCAACGAAATACCAACCTCAGCTGAAGGCAGGAAGGAGGGTCAAGCGTACCGTGGTGCACTGATGGAGTAGACACCGGAATGTCGCCTGCACGACACTGACCGTATAGAGACAAGACTGCACAAGTGATTCTGAGGCTCAACAGGGAAGTCCGGAGACTGAGCCTGGAAGCGGAACCCCAGACCGAGGACCGGAATGGGATCGCAGATCGCACCAATACCAGGAGCAGTAGCCCTACCGGGCCGGTACACAGAGCAGAAACGAGCCAATCCAGTCGGTACACAAAGCAGGAACGTCAGCCGGGCCGGGTCGGTACACGGAGCAGGAACGTCAGCCAATCTGGGTCGGTACACAGAGCAGGAAAGTCAGCCGGGCCGGGTCGGTACACAGAGCAGGAAAGTCAGCCGGGCCAGGTCGGTACACAGAGCAGGAACGTCAGCCAATCCGAGTCGGTACACAGAGCAGGAATGTCAGCCGGGCCGGGTCAGTACACGGAGCAGGAACGGATACAGCAGAGTAGTCAGGCAGTCCGGGTCGGTACACAGAGATCACACGGAGAACTGGAACAAGCGCTGGCAATGGAAACACCACGAAAGGGCAACAGCGAAGTGACAGGACCCAATATTTAAAGGCAAATACTGGGCAGGACAAGACACTGCAACCAATGAGAGTTAGCAGTGAGTGAGACTGACAGAATGTCGCCAGGAAGCACGGGGACCGTGATACCTCCACTATATTACTGGTGAGAAATAAAGGAGAGAGACTCTACAGATTGGTAAAGTAGAGATGCTTTGTGGAAGGGGAAGGCAAAGAGGCATTGGAGAAGGAATAATGAAAAAGGTACTTGGGAGGGGTGAAGGAGAGAGAGCAGTGAAGGTGAGAGGCATTGGGGGATGAAGCAGAGGGTATCCTTTTAAAAAGTCACACACAAAATAGCATGCAGCTATTCACCATGCGCATTCACCATGTCACAGTGATGATGTCACGGGTTTTCAGGCAAAGAAGGACAGACACGATCATAAAATGTATAACCACCTTTATTTATTAAGTACAGCAAGAATAGTATTAGCCCACACAACCCCAGACCACAGGATAATAGTACCAGGCTCCTACCCGGAGCTGCACACTGTGCTGCGCACTGCACTACTGTGAGATACCGGAAACTAGGACCGAGGTGCGGGTGGAACACCAGAGGGAGCAATAACTGATGCACCAGTCTCCACCCCAGGTCACGAGACCAGAGGCAACAGGGAGCGAGAGCAGGCCTGAACCACGGAACACTAAGACTGATGGTCAGGCAAGTTCTGAGAGTACAGAGCAAGTAGTCAGACAGGTCAGACAAGCCGGGGACTACACGGAGCGATAGGCAGCAGGAGCCAGCAGTCAGACAAAACGGGGACTACATGGAGCAACTTAGTCAGCCAGAGACACAGGTCAGAACTGACGTGGGTAGTCAGACAAGCCGGGGTCTACACGGAGCGAGTTAATCAACCAGATCGATAGGTCAGAACCGTAGTGGGTAGTCAGATAAGCCTGGGTCATACATGGAGCGGATTCTCAGATAAAGCACAGGTCATAACGGAGCACAGGAGACACTAGCGGAAACACCACGTAAGGGCACTGACTCCTAGCCCCAAGAAGGTTAATAAAGGAGTAGAAGAAGGAGGGACCAATTAGGCAAAACAGAATAGGCCCATAAACAGGCATCAATGCCAGTGCCTGTTTCATGACGTAAGCCATGCGGAAGTACCAGCAATCATGCCGGCTGACACACCACAGAGGAAGGGAGCATAGGATAACTAGGCCTATAAGGTAGACTGTGATAGATGAGAAGGGCATGAGAATCTCGCCCTGCATCAAAGCACGAGATTCTCATGTCGCCATCTTAAACGTGGTAGGAGGTCAAAGGCACACAAGAGTTAATGCGGGCAAATGCGGGTTGGGTTGAAGCAACGTTTAAGGAAGCAACATGAGACTCTCTTGCTTTGATGCAGGGCAAGATTCTCATGTCGCCCTTTTCATCACGGCAACATGGTGAATGCCCTGTGTCATTGCACGCTATTTTGTGTGCAACGTTTTAAAAGTGAACCAAAGAAGAGAGGCTCTGGGAAGGCACGAAGGATAGTGGCACTGGAGTGTGAAGGAGAGAGGCACTTGTGGGGTTGAAAGAGGATTGTATGCGATGTGAGAAACTTTGTGATCTACATCACACACATTTAAAAGATATAGACGTGCGAGATACAGCAGGAAAGTTTATAATGCAACCGGAAACACCAGATGCAGTGGTGTGGAGCTGATGGCTCCACACTGAAACTGAGGACAGCAAGGGGCCTGCTCTCCTACGCGTTTATTATAACATGTCTTCAGGGATTTTTAATTTTATTTAGATAGGGCTTTATAGGTGTATTAGAGTAGGACTTGCCATAAAGTCAGATACCTTGACAGGGTGGCAAGCTTATACACGGCTTGGGCAATTTGTGAAACCAAAATCTCACTGAAATATTATATATGCCCAATACAGGAAACACACTTGTTTGTTTTATTGGGTGTTTTTTTTGTATTTATTGAGAAAGAAAAGAAGTACAGCAAACGTACATGACATGAAATGTGGTATACAATACTGAAATCTTACATGTGGCTCTGCGAAAGCATGCATAAACATTGGTGGGCCCTGCCCACTGACATGAATCTCGGAACTGACAGAGCAGAAAAGACCCACAAAGTGCAATGAACCCTCCCCCTCTACTGCCTTGTAGACCAGTAAAAACAATAAATCTCAAGCGATAAATCTGGGGAGTATATATGTAAGAATTTCAAGCAGAAATGACAGAGGTAAAGTAAGAAACAAGATAAGAAAAAGAGAGACAATAGGTCAAAGTAGGCAGAAATCGAGAGAAGAAAGGCAGACCCCTTTGCTATACAATGTGGACTACCCACGGGCCAAATATAGGCCAGGTATGGAAGGCAGCACAGTATGCAAAGCATCAGAGGATCCCACTCCAACAGTTAGAGGCATAATGTCACAGCACGCTTGGTCTTTCCCTGCTATTTGTAGGCTAACTGAGCCACGCTTGCCAGAACGGGAGAACAGAGCACAGTCACTTCCCCACACTAGTATCTCAGCTGCAAATTAGGAATTCTCCCATACAGCCCCAATCACAGCTCTTCCTTGTCCACACACCCCCTCCCAAGGTCACTCGATTTGCTGATCCAGGGGTCCCATACCTCCTGGAAGGATGGGGACATTCCAGTCATCAGTGAGGTTAGTTTCTCATTAAGCAATATGTCACCCATTTAGTCAAGCCACATAGCAGTGGGTGGCTGGGTGGACTGTCAGCGCAGTGGAATACACATCCTCGCCACATTGAGCATGTGGCAGAGGAGGAGTTTACCTGCTTTACCTCCTCATCAAGGTGTCGAGGCCAGTCAGTGCCTTATCCTCGGGCAGATCTAAAAAGAGTGCCCTCCCCATGAGGGTAAGTACGTCTCTCCAGTAGCTATGAATATATGGGCAGAGCCACCAAATGTGGGCCAGATGCCCCACTTCTTTGATACACCTCCAGCAGGTCGGTGAGGCAAAGACAAGGCTACAGTGCAAGAAGGCTGGGGTTCAATCCCAGCATAAAAGCAATTTATAGTTAGTTTCCATTGCTGTGAAGTTCCGGAAGGAGAAGAGAGTTTGTCGTACCACTAGATTCCAAGTGTCCTCTGGTAGGGAAACACTCAGTTCGGTTTCTCAAGCTATTCTGTGTTGGTCAAAAGAGTCGATATGCTACTTAGTTAGTTTGTAAAGCTTCGATATGGGATGAGGGGGCAGGATCTTGGGCGAGGCAGTGGGTCGACAAAGGGTCTCAAATGGTGTAAGGTCCCGTAGAAGAGTATTCTTGAGTGGATTAGAAGTAAGAAAGTGGTGTATCTGCATGTAATGCCAGTATTCATTGGACTGGAGCTCCAACCTATCCTGTAAGGTAGGGAAGGGACCCAGCAAACCATTCTCAAGGAGGTTGGCAACCAGCAATTTCCCTTCCGTGCACAAATAAATCAGAGCACAATCAGAGCGTCCAGGGGGAAAGTCTGGCACACTTGTTCTTTATATTGAGGAGAGCAGGTTTGTTTTTCTGTCTGTGTTTGCACTTTGGGTTTTGGCCTAATGTTTGGGGGACTGGAGAACCCTCTTATTCCTTGCTGCTATCTATATGTCTATTTTTATATTCACATTATAATTGTATTTAGTATATGGATATGTTCTGGTCAGTTGATGCTGTGAGCTTTACTTCTCTTTGTTTCTGTTACTTACACCACTATATTTAGAAAATATTACCTTATAATGTAGGCCATGGGAGCCCCATTTTGACAAAGTGGGCCCCTGTAGCACGGGGGTCTTTTCTACAATATGAAATTGCTGCATATTGCTGATGCTGTGTGACAGAATATTGTAAGACAGGCAGAGAGTTAAACATCAGTGCTATTGTTGTGTACATTTGGGAATACAATCCTTAAGTGTTTTTACATAGAGAAGATCTGTCAAACCATATCAAAGGTGACCTACAGTAAGCTTAGAGACAAAAGAAGGGTGCAGCAGAGCAGAAAAACAGGTTCTATATGTTTAACCTCCACAATGCAAACACGTCAGGCTTTCCCTGCAGAATAATTCTGTTACATTCCGGAACACCGGTTCATTATTAACTATTTGAGTGCCAGAGGAACAATGTGGTGTGTACCCATCTGGCACTCAAAGGGTTAACCTCTATTAGTGCTGGCTTTTACATAAGAGACCATAAAATAGGCCTAACAGGCACGATTCTGGAGCAAGTATGATAATGGACAAGATGGAAAGATCCAGTTATCTAAAAGGGTATTTTAATCCCTTCATTGTTATATAAGGCTCCTACGCTTTGAAATGTCTCAGTGACTTCTAGCATTTCGGGGGGTTAAAAGCACAATTTGAATCAATGGGAATTTCACAAATTTGTATCTGTCCCCTATGGTGCAAATGGTTTTCTCTGGCATTGCACCTATTTTTAGCTTATTGAATAGGGCCCCATATGTAGAAAAATGGGGAATTTCTAGGGCAAACCAAATGAACCAGAGGGAATAAATCCAAATTCTCAAAATGTTTAAATGGACCTTTTAACCCCATGAATGCTATGGAGGTCTCCAGTGCATTGCTTCACAATTCTTTGGGACCTCTGCAGCATTCAAGGGGTTAAGAGCTACAGTTTAGTTTAATCAATGGGACTTTTCATTTTTTCCATATGATGGAGATGGTTTGCTCCACAATAAACAGACTTTTAACCTACTGGAAGCTTGAGATATAATCAAAGCATTAAAAACATTAACAGAAAATAAAATGTTTTCTTCCTTTCTGTAGACAGCTGAACTGAGCCACGAGCTGATCATTGAAATAACAGCCCTTAGAGCCAAGCTGTCTGATTTAGAGGAGGAAGCACTTGCAACTAAAGAAAGAATGAAGAAGGAGGTACAAGAGGAGTATGAGGCTTTAGTACGGACTTTATTTGAAGCATGTGTCAGCCTAAAGGTGAGTGTGGAATGGAAGGTTTTAAAAAAATTATATTTGCATATTGTTTTCCAGTGATAAAAATGTAGTCACATTAACAGATAATTTTATTGCTCCACTTCCTGTTGCTCGATTCTATTGGGCCCGGGAAAACTTGTTAGTGTCAAAAAGAGTTCCATCTGGTACACACATTGTTTTATCATCAGAATTATATTCCTTTGACAGCATCCTTCGCAAAGAGCATTGGTCGTATAAACTCACATTGCAGCCAAATGCCCTTTGCAGCTTTTTGCTCCCAAAATTTGAGTTAAATAGCGTGAGGAGCGGAAACATCAAAGGATACTAGTTAATGCTCAGTGTTTGACACAATGTCACATCTAGTTCCACAGTCACCCTCTTACACGTTTCCAGACATTAACCCTAAAAGCACCGCCTATCCCTCCACTACACCTAACACTACCAAAACAATACCCCCAGTCCTAAAAATAACTTTGCCCCATGCCTTCTCCACACATGTTTAATGAATGTGACACTTACCTTGATGTTGGAGGTCCATTGTTGTCCTCTACATGCTAGTCCTCCTGCATCTTCTCATGAAAAAAATAAACATTAAAAAAGCTCTAAAACCCCGCTGCTGTCACCTCTGAAAAATACCCACACCCACCACCACCAACTTCTCCTATCAGTCTGTTGCCCAAGCCAGTGTGAAAAAAAAAATGAACATGGATTGGCTTTTATATGGCCAATCCCTGTTCAGATGATTTCCCACACCCAATTGGCTGGGAAGTGGAGTTAAACAAGGTACCTCAGCTCCCAGCCAATCAGGATCTAGCTGGAGGGGGTCACGGCAACATCAACCCTCCAGCTAGCCAATTATTGAATAGTTGGAGGAGTGTTATGCGCATTCTGTGGTGGTTTTTAAAGGGATAGTAATACTTAAAATGTAAAAATATATGTTTTAGGGTTTATCCCCTTGAGTAAAACAAGGCTACTCCCACTGCTGAAAGGTGTTTTATTCAAAAGTTATTACAGCTCAGAGTTGAATTTTTTAGGTGCAATATCACAGTGGCCTGAAATTGTACAGTGGCTCTGTTGCTACACCATCCTATGGACAGCTGGGGACCAGAGCTGTCCATAGGATGGTGTAGCAACAGCGCCACTGTACAGTTTCAGGCTAATGTGATATTGCACCTAAAAAATTCAACTTTGAGCAGTAATAAATTTTGAATAAAACACCTTTCAGCGGTGGGAGTACCCTTGTTTTATTCAAGGGGATAAACCCTACAACATATTTTTTATTTTACATTTTAAGTATTACTATCCCTTTAACATACATTTTATACTGAAAACCTATGTTTGGTAGGAGCAGAATTACCAGCAGCTAAAGCACCCTTTAATGAGTGTTAACAGCCACCACATACAATAAAATTGTAAATGGATGTGCTGTTCAATTGATTTCACTGGGCACTAATGTAGAGTCAGTCATGCATTTATAACTGGCTATAGTTTGTCAAAGCTCAGGTATTAGAATACCAAACTGTTACTTAAAATTACTACTGTTAGTTTCGTTTCACTAACAGCCCTAATAGAATAGAGTCCCTGGTCTCTCTGATTCCAGTTGTGTCTAGACTGGGGCACAGTTAGAAGAATGTATGAAATGTGGTCCTGTGCATATTCCTATGTACAGTCATTATAGTACATATAGGTACACACCTGCCATACTTGGGGACATACTTGTACAACAAGGTGGGATTTTCTTAATTGCATGGTTGATAATGTGGTTGGTGCCTAAATGATATGGGTGGAGATTAGACTGGCAGGATTTGTCCCATAAAGTGGCTAGAACAGATGCGAAGATGGCGAAACAGGGACTGAAGTGTGTAGTGTTTCCAGTACTCACCATATTGGCCTTATTACATACCTGTATTGTTCCACTGTCCCACTAGTATTCACAGAACCACACGCACACTCAAACACACATACAGACACACTCTCTGCCATACCAGCCTTGTTCCAGTGTCTGATGGTCAAAGAACAACACATAACCTCTCTTGTCATACCAAACGTGTTCCATTGTAGTCACAGCAACACACATAAACTGACTATATCAACATTGTTCTACTGTCCCACTGGTAGTCACAGAACCACACATATCTTGCAATACCAGCTTTGCTCCACTGTCCCACTGCTAGTCAAGAACCCCACATACTTTCTGCCATACCAACCTTGTTCCACTGTCCCACTGGTATTAAGAGAAACAAACATACATTGTCTGCCATAGCAACCTTGTTCCACTGTCCCACTGGTAGTAAGAGAAACACACATACATTGTCTGCCATACTAGCCTTGTTCCACTGTCCCACTGGTAGTAAGAGAAACACACATACGTGTCTGCCATACCAACCTTGTCCCACTGTCCACTGGTAGTAAGAGAAACACACATACATGTCTGCTATATCAGCCTTGTTCCACTGTCCACTGGTAGTAAGAGAAACACACATACATGTGTGCTATACCAACCTTGTTCCACTGTCCACTGGTGGTAAGAGAAACACACATACATGTCTGCTATACCAACCTTGTTCCACTGTCCACTGGTAGTAAGAGAAACACACATATATTGTCTGCCATACCAACCTTGTTCCACTGTCCACTGGCAGTCACAGAAACACATATACACTGTCTGCCATAGAAGATTTGTTCCACTGTCCTACTGGTAGTCACAAAACCACATACACTGTCTACCATTCCAGCCTTGTTCCACTGTCACCCGTTACTTACATTTGTTCCGTAGAAAATCACTGTAGTTCTACAGGGAGCTCTGGGATCCAAAGGATCCCACTGTGAGAGCCACTGTTCTAATAATGTACCATAACTTCTTGAATATAATACTCGTCTGTGTATAATGCACAGGTGTAAATTAGATCCAAGACTTTCAGTAAAAAAATAGTTCATGTGTATAATATCCAGCCCCTTTCCCTCCATGTAACACCAAAAATATACATGCTGCTTCTTTCCTCCCTCTCCAAACTTCAATACACAAAGTTAAAATGCTCCTCTTCATTCTCTCTCCTTCCCGCCGCATCTGAATAGCATTATCTGAGTGATCACTCTCCAGAGTCAGGCAGATCTGAACAGCGGGCTACCCTCTTTCTCCACTGCTGTGCCTCCTCCTTGCAGGACCTGTTGCTACTGAAGATAAGTTCATGACTTGAGGTCCTAACAGGGCACTACCATAGTTTCAATGCACAGACGTCTGAGAATCAAAACTATGGTAGTGCCCCGTCGGGACATGAAAGTCCTGACAATGCATAAATCTGTCTTCAGTTGCAACAGGTCCTGCAAGGAGGAGGCACAGCAGTGGAGGAAGTAGGTGGTAATTCAAGCATGCCATCCACTGCACAGATTTGCAGGCTACCTCCGGAGGGGGGTCCTGGTGCTGGAGGTGTGTATAGGGAGGTAAAAGGGATCCCACAGATAATGCTATTGAGTTGGGGGGGGATGAAGGGGAGCATTTTAACTGCGTGTATTGAGGTGGGGAAGGGAGGGAAGAGGTAGAGAGAACGAAGGGGGGGGCATTTTAAATGTTTTTAATTTCTCATGTAAAATATGTACCCCTCCAATTCACATAAGGTGAAAAAGGGTTAAACTGTGCATATTATACCCAAGACTATACAATAATATATCTTTACAACATAATCTTAATATTTTCTGCTGTGCTATACATCACTGTTAATTTTGAGGGAAAGTGTTTTCTTTCTTCATTTGTCCTGGGAAGTGGCTGGGAAGATGTAATGAGTCCAACACATCATATTCCAAAAGAATTCAGCTTCAGGGATAGTGTGTGGTGTATGACAGTAAAACCTGTCCTGAGGTAACCCTGTAAGACAGGTTCCACCCATATATCCAAAGGTTATTTATAAATGTCCTGTTCTACAATGCCAGAAGTTTAGCATGATATAGTTTCTCAACAGTAATATTATATGAGATGGATATCTCAGGCATTTAAAGCTGAACTACCATCCCAACTTGATGTAGCCTCTGTTTATAGTTAGCAGTAATATATACAGCGCTGTGTAGTTAATTTATCAAATAAAGTAATAGTTTGACAAAAAATGAAAAGTAAAATGTACCTAGTGACGTGTATGTCCGGCAGAGATGGTCTGCGCATGTCAGCCTCGTTACCTTAAGGTAACGTTGTCATTCCCACCAGTCCTCTGGATCCAGCCTGTGTCCTCCCCTTCTCAATCACATGACCTGACGTGCACTAGCCTTCCAGCACGTTCAGGTCAGGGTACTGAAGTGCGAGCTTGTGCATGTGCCTCGCTCACACTATATATAGCAGCAGAGCGGTGTATATTATACCTCCTACTGTCCACATAATCCAAAAAAGATTCAGTTTATCAAAACACTTTCTAAAAATGTTGTAATGGCCAATATCAGCCCTTTGAGCTCCAGAGGAGTAGGCAAGGCATTGCTTCGCAATGCGTTGAGTACCCCTTTGGCGCTCAAAGGATTAATAAAAATAATTTCTATAGCATTTTAAACTGAATGTATTTTAATATACACTAATAATAAAAGTGATATTTGAACTACACACACACTACACACAATCCGATGTGTGTAGGCTGTAATGCCGGCAAGGAGGAGAAGGTCACATGACTTTATTTTCATGCGTGTCTCGCAGGCGCTTACTGCAGAGAGGCAACTATGGGCAGACACGTTGACAATGATTGACAGGGAACGGAGCAGGCAACGTATGCGCAGTGGGGCACAAAAACCAAGATGGCTGTGGTCTACATCAACTGGGAGCTTCTAATAACAGTCAGATTTCGCATTATTCGGTGCATTCATGGATGTTTTAAATAAACGTTAAGGAGTACAGTAGGGATATCTACTTGGAAAACCCAAGTTGATATCCCGCGATAGTTCCACTTTAAGTTAATACCCGATATATCTAAAACCCAGAGATGTGCTAAATAACTTCAAAAATTGCAATCTACTTAGGTCAGTCCCAAATATACAGAGTCCCATGAATTTCCTGATCTCTTCATCCTTTCTTTGGGTTCCCTGCTCTCTGGTTTGCGTGCAGCTGTGTCCTGGTCATTTGGTCCTGTGACCCTCCAAAAAGTTAGCGATGCTGTATATAATGAAACAAAAGACAGAAAAGTGCAATAGTGTCTCTAAGAGCAATCTTTTGGGCAGTATGGTCCCTCGTGTGCCCCCATCTTATACTTCTTCCCTTGTAGATGGGTAGTTACTGGAACATGAGGCTAAACTAGCCTCTGAGTATTCATGCACATCAATATACCTCCACTCCTACATCTGGTGAATCGCCTCACAATCTGTCGGTCTTTGTTATTGCGGTATATAATAAAAAATATTAGTTCACTACCTGGGCCTTATGTTAAAGTGTCTCCATTTACTGGTAGTATAATTTAAAAAATAATGAATAAAATAAAACAAAATAGAGATAATTATTTCCCTACAAATGTGTATTGGTATATTGCCCAACATGGTTAGACACGATCGTGACTTCATCAGGAGTCCCTAAATAATTATGTCTGTTTTTTTTTTATTTTATTTTATACATGATTTTTTAAATATTACTACCAGTAAGTGGAGGTATTTTAACATAAGGCCCAGGTAGTGCACTAGTATTTTTTATTATATACCACAATAACAAAGACCGACAGATTGTGAGGCGATTCACCAGACATCGTAGTGGAGGTATATTGATACGCATGAATACTCAGAGGCTGGGAAGGGAAGAAGTATAAGATCAGTGAGCACGAGGGACCACACTGCCCAAAAGATTGCTCTTAGAGGTGTTGTTGCACTGTTTCTGTCTTTTGTTTTATGATGCAGTTTCTGCATGTATCTATGTATTAAGGTCTTTCCAAAATACACCTGTCTCATCAAACTCAACATCTTGTTACTGTTTTAGGCTAAACTAGATGAGTATCACATTAATATGAACAAGCAGGTTTGTGAACTGATCAGCGATGCAAGGAAGGAAGGAGTGGATGACATGATCATTCTAAAGAGAAAATATGGCTCCACAAAGGATGACAATGCACTGAGAAACAATTTAACCACGGTACGTTACCTGACTACTGAAAAGAAAACAGCAGCAAAATGGTTATGTTTGTACTATCAAATCTTGTTTTGTGACACTTATAGTAACATTTTAGAAAAGGTGTTTTTTTGTTGTAAGCTTTTTTTTATGGGGGGGCCGTATTAGATTCTCCATTGGTGCTTGTTTGGAATTACCATGTGATCTGTGGATGTCAGTATCTGCTCAATAACACACTGAGCCATGTGTATCAAGGTAAAAGTTTGGTGATTCAAAAGCTAAACAGTTGCACCTTATGCCCCAAACCACCCCCTTTGATGTCAATGGGAGTTTTATTTTGTTTCATAATTCGCAACTGTTTTTCTACAGATTTAATAAGCTGTAGTCATGATACATATGTCCCCATGTTGTACACCTCTGTTGACCCTCTAGGTGATGGCCTGTGGGGAAATTCATGAATAGTCTGCCATCCACACAGAGGGGAGAATGAATTTGCCAGTGCAGCCAGTCATCTTAGAGTTGGTGTTCGTAGCTTTACTTAAGGGTATGCACTACAGTGCATGATCTGTGTGGACACACTCCTCCAATTAAGGACTTTAATGCCAACAAACGAGGTGGTCATAGTGCTTTACACCTGCTGCACCAACATATCCATGTACACTAGTATGTATAATAGACCTCAAAGCCAATTGGACTTCTCATCAGATGGGTCAAACCAGTTGAACTATAGGGCCAAATAAAAAGTCTCCTAAATTGCAGTTGATTTAAATCAGTCTTTTAACTTACTGAAAGCTAGAAGGGTCTCCAGCCTATCGCAAAGCAATGACTAGGACACCTCTCTAAGAATGAAGGGGTTAAGAGCCCCATTTAATAAAGTGGAATATTTTATTTCTGTGGTGCAGCTGGTTTGCCCTAGAACTGCTTCCCTTTTGTTTTGAACTTAAGGCTTCATTGGATCTTATGTGTAAGGGAAATTGGAGCTATTCTGGGGTAAAACAACTGCACTGTAGGGGACAAAGAAACATCCTCATCTACTCACTGCATTACATGAAGCTTTTTACACTATGAATGCTATGGAGGTCTCCCACACACTGTTTTGCACTGGGGACCTCCCTAGCATTCAAGTGGATAAATCCCCCATTCTAAGCAGTAGGAAAGTTTGCTCCAGAATTGCTTCCTTTTTCTTTGATACACAGGGCAGAATGCAAGAAATGTGCACAATCGCTATTCACAGTGTACTTTTAATGGCATAATGATTAGCAATGTTTTTTCAAAATTAGAGAACTTTTTTTTTTCAGAATTAGATAACGCTTATTTTTGCAAATGCATTTAAAAAAGTGGGCATGGCTAAATGTCTGCCCTTTCGTGAGAGAATGAACCTAATTCAACAAAGCAGTAGCACACATTTTCATACGTCTGGCTAACTTTGCCATTAATTCAGGCACATTCATTAGCTTTGCCATTAATTTAGGCACATTCACTAGCTTTGCTGTTAATTTAGGCACATTCACCAGCTTAGCTGTTAATTTAAACACATTCACCAGCTTTGCTGTTAATCCAGGGACATTCGCTAGCTTTGCTGTTAATTCAGGCACATTCACTGGCTTTGCAATTAAATTAGGCACATTCACTGGCTTTGCCGTTAATTACAGGGTATTAGCTAACTTTGATGTTAGATTAGGAGCATGTTCTATTCAGCATCAAGGTGTTAGTATGTTTCTTGCATAGAAACCTGAGAAATGGCAAACAGCACATACATTTATGGCTTTCAAAAAATAGCAAATGCTACACTTTTTTGCATTCCACCCTTACTACATATCTCTCACACAGACATATGACATGGTGATAATTTGTCCATTGATTGTTTCTATCATTCTTGATGCAGCAAGAGAAGTTGCAGTCTCTTAGAGATGAGAACAGCTGCCTACAAGCGCTAGTATCCAAGCTAAAAGCTTTAAACCACTGGAAAACAACAGCCAAAGAAGGTCAACTACGTGAAAAGATTAGAGATGCTAAAAAGGTATGTTCATGCTGTGAATCATCATTCTCCGTGCCTGTGACTAGCTATTCTTTCTCCTTTTATTGGAAAGTGATATCCACCTCAAGCATTGCAGAGTGGCAACATCAGAACTTTGGCTTGCAAGTACTGCTTGTCCTCTTTAACCCTCTAAGGACCAGGGAGTTCCCAGGTAGGCTTATGAGGTTTTAACTGCTAAGGGAAACTCTCACCTCCATTCAAGTTATTTTTATCTGAATGTTCCATCCCAAGTCATCTTCAATCCTTTTTTTTTTCCATGCAGTATAGACCGAGACATACGTTTTTTAAAATTAAGGGCGTGACGTCAGTTCCAGCCTGTCAATCTTCACCTCTTCCCCTCCCCAGTTGTTCCTCCTCCGACGGAGGAATCCAGCATGTGAGCTGGAGCTCTCTCATTTTCAAGAGTACACGCCAGGTCACATGATGAAATCCTCCATCATCGGAGAAGGTGGTAACAGGGAACAGCTGGGATGGGGAAAAGGGGAAGATTGAAAAGCTGTGCTACAAAGCTGTACCGCAGCCTGTCCTGAACAGATGTTACTCCCTTAATTTCCCCTTAATTTCGAAAACTTATATCTCAGTCTATATTGCATGAAAAAATAAAACAGATTGAAGATTTATTGGGATAGAACATTCATAAAAGAACAACTTGAATGGAGGTGAGAGTTCCCCCTTTATTGCGGTATATTTCAATTTACAATCTGATAAAGACAATAGAAAACAGGGGTGGGGCTTTTCACTCTATAATATTCCACTCCTACAGATCAGTCTTATTGTCTGTTGTGAGAATGGAAATAAATATAATCAACTGCATAACCAAAGCAAAAAGTTCTGTATGTACACCTAACAAAGTAAATATTTTGTTAAATAAAATATAAGCCACTTATTCCTATAGGTTTACTTCTTATTTAATAAAGGAAAGTTGAATTTCCAGTCATGAGATTACAGCCACCATTACTGCAGTTTTACATACCGTATTCATTAAGCTAAAGAGGAGTCATTTTGGTGCAAACCAACTGCACCATAGGATACAAAGGACATTTTCAGTGATTTCAATGGTATTTTGAATGCTAGAAAAAGTATTCTAGGACTTATGGGATTAAAAGCCCCATTTAAGTAAAAGGAATTTTGGGAATATTTATTTTCCCTATAATTGTGCAGTTGATTTGCTGCAGAATTGCATGTCTTTAGCTTACTAAATACAGCCCATGGGACCATATGCATTAGGCCCCAGTTCTAAGTCAAACCAACTGTACCAGAGGAAGCAGAGGCGTAACTAGAAGCCAAGAATTGCCAACTAGAAGCGCAAGAATTGCCAAGGCACCCCCACCCGACCACATTGGCCTCCCATCTCCACAATGCCCCTTCCACATTGCCTCTCAATCTCCACATTGCCCCTTCCACAATGCCCCTCAATCTCCACATTGCCCCTCAATCTCCACATTGCCCCTCAATCTTCACAATGCCCCCCAATCTCCACATTGCCCCTTCCACAATGCTCCCCAGTCTCCACATTGTCCCTTCCACAATGCCCCTCAATTTTCACATTGCCCCCTTAATCTCCACATTGCCCCCATATTTTCACAATGCCCATTCCACAATGACTCCATATCTTCACAATGCCCCTTTATCTCCACAATGCCCCTTCATCTCCACATTGCCCCCATATCTTCACAATGCCCCTTTCACAATGACCCCATATCTTCATAATGCCCCTTCATCTCCACATTGCCCCTCAATCTCCACATTGCCCCCATATCTTCACATTGCCCCCATATCTTCACAATGACCCTTCCACATTGCCCCCATATCTTCACAATGCCCCTCAATCTCCACATTGCCCCCATATTTTCACAATGCCCTTACGGGCCCCATCCACTGCCTCGAGTCCCTGGTGGTCTAGCGGCATGGTATGAGAGATCTTTGCCTCCTCTGGAACAGAGCTGAAGCTCCTGCGCGGTTCTCAGTAATGCAGAGCGCTGGCAGATGGTGTCATCTCCCAGCGCTCTATATTACTAGAGCGCCGGTTGCCGGAGCTGGTACACAGACAGAGTTGCTGTGGGCACATGGAGAGGGGGTCGCAGAGGGCGGCCGGGCCCCTGGAGTGACGGGTCCGGTCGCAGGTGCGAATCCTGTGACCCCTGTTGTTACGTCACTGAGAAGAAGCAAATATAAATTCCCATTTATATGAATTGGTCTGTCAACCTCTTAAATGCTAAAGCCCTGCAACAAATTGCTTCACAAAGTGATGGAGACCTATATAGTATTCAGTGGATTGAAAGTCCCATTTAAATCAGTGGGAATTTGTATTTGACCCCTATGGTGCATTTTGGCTTGGCCAGATTTGCTCCACTTTTGTTTTTGTTTAAATGCACATAGAATGTAAGAAAATAAATCCATATACTGTGTTTTTATTATCCATACAGAGTATAGATATATAGATATATATATATATATATATATATATATATACCTTACTCTGTAGAGTGAGTGGGGGTGTCACTTTTTTCTCACCATAACTGAAATTGATTGTCTGCCATTTCACCTTTTACCAAGATCACTAACATGAGTCACATGACTAGCCCCAAACTCATGAGACCCAGTAAGTCTGAACAGCTGGCTGTGGGTAGATTAATTGGCTCATGCTAACTGTGGTTGGTTGTATATGCTGTGTTATAACAGTAAGCACAAACTAAGCCACCCATATTTAAATAGATTTGAATTCTAAAAAATAACTGTCCTGCGTTGTTTGATTTGCACATTGACACATTGAATTCTGGGAATGTAATGCAATGTAAACTTAGGATTCTTTGGAGACAGTTTTTTTTGGATCAGTTTCAGATGTAAATGTTCTGCACATATATTATAAGGGTACACTTCCATTATAGTTAGTTGCACATTCTGGACTACTAGTACTTGTAATCAAACCAGAAAGTATATTTTCACAGGAAGCTGTTCAGTGCAAAAAGGAAAGCTTGAAATTAAAGTTGATCATGGAACAAGAGATGACCTTGTTACGTCAACAACTGATGGTTGCAAGGACGGCCTTGACTAAAACACAGGCTGAAAACAGCATTGTGAAGCAACAGCTGAGCAAACAGGTAAATTAACTAAATATACTGCTATAGGAATACAGGGTAGTTCTGCTACTAATACATACACATGGGTGATTTTCTAAAAAGAAAGATACAGTCACTTCATTGTGTAATGGTGAATTGCTCTAATAATCTTATAAACAAAGAAAAATATATTGGGCCATATCCATTTATTTGGGAATTTTCTGCTGCTCACAGATTCCAGTTCACTGTCCATGATTGTTTTCCTTACAACCAGATATCTGTTAAAAGGAGTATTACTGGGGGATACCTTAGTGGATAATAACTCTTCATTTGTTGTAACTCTAAGGCAGTGGTTCTCAACCAGAGTGCCATGGACATCAGCTTAGGGTGCCCCATGTTTTCTGTGAAGACTTTGACAAAAATGTTAATATTGACTTTTAAATGCAGATTTATGGAAATTATTATGTGCAATATGTTATTTTTTATTATTATGATTGTGAGACCTAATAATAACTGAATATTTATGTATTGTATCCTTGATAAATTACATTGAATATGTCAGGGATGCCCCAAAAGTTCTAGATTGCGTGTTAGCGGTGACTAAAAAAGATAGAGAACTACTGCTCTAAGGTCTCTTAGCACCTTAGAATAGAAACATAGATTTTGAAGGAAGAAAAGAACAAGTTGGTCTATCCTGTATGCCCATTTCCATATTGAATAAAATATGCAGTCTTAGATACTTTATGTTTATCTCAGGCATTTTATTTCCCTAACAGTATTTGTCCCTACCACCTTTTCCAGGAGGCTGGTCCATGAGTTTATCATCCATTCCATAAAGTAGTACTTACACAAATTACTACTGAATTTTCCACCCTCTAACTTTAGATCATGACCTCTTGTTCTAAAATAACGATAAAAAAATCCCTCCTTAACTATATTAAATGCCTTAAATATTAAAGGTGTTCTATAATTTCACCACTCTCCCTCCTTTCTTCCAAAGGTATTTGAGTCTGTTCTGTCACCTTGCAACATGAGGAGCCGGTACCATTTTGGTAGCTCTTCTCTGAACTGCCTCCAATGCATTAATGTCCTTCTGTAGATGTGGTCTCCAGATCTATACACAGTACTCCTAGTAAGGTCTTACCAGCGATCTATAGAGTGGCATTAGTACCTCTCTCTTCCTGCTGCTAATGCCTCTACCTATACAACGAAGAACCTTTTGCTTTACTGCATTACTTGCCTACCTTCACGTCATCTGTATTAAACACACCCAAGTCCATTTCCTCTGATGTTTCTGTCAGCACAATACTGATAAGCCTGTATTCTACTTCTGATTTTCTGTGTACTAAATTCATTATTATGCACTTTTCAGCATTAAGTTCTAGATACCAGTCAATTCTGCAAAAGAGCATGTTACCATGAATGCCACCAGCAATGTTATTAATGAAGGTGATGAAGAAGACAGGCCTTAACGCTTACCTCTGTGGCACTACACTAGTAACTAGTAATCCATGCTTCCTATGAATAAATACTGTTGATTATGACACACTGTTTCCAGTCCTTCAGCCAATTATTTATCCAATCAATTATCTTAGAGTCCAGTCCCAAATTATGCATTTTATGAATCCATTTCCTTTTTGAAAAATAGGGAGGACTTGAGGCAATCTCATCAGCACATTCAGTAAACCACTTAAGCACAATGGGTTTTGGTCTGTAGAGTTTTACAGTCTAATTTTTGTGTCTTTGTGTAGGAAGATAAAGTGATTGTGTTCATAAATAATTAGGTGGCATTAGGATTCAAACCAGACGTAAAGGGAAAATGATAAAAGCAAAGAGCACTCCCTAATATAACATGTCCAGAAAAAGATTTATTAAACAAAGTAACGACAATAAGACACAATATACTCAGTCAGTCCCATGTTTAGGGGTGAATTCCACTCTCACCAAACTACTGTGGGATTAGGACAGTGGTGTCAGACTACAGCTGCCATAATCTTCTACCAGCCATTACCTAGTCCTGTAAAGCCATTTTAATATGCATGACAGTAGAGAAAGTGTCAACAATTTCTATGAGTAGTAACATTTAATTAGGAGAATATATGTATAGTTGTTTTATCTCCTGCTGAGTAAGCTAAAGGTATTTCCACTGCTGGGAGATGCTTTGTTTAACCCTTTGAGTGCCAGAAAGGTATCCAATGGATACTCAGTTTTAAAAGGTATTCTCAGACTTGTTTTTATTATACTAGACTGTCGAGTCCTATTGTGGTCACTAGGTGGCAATATTGTTATCACTTCCTATGGACAACTGTAGTCGAAGACTGGGGCCATCAGCTGGGACTGTTGCTAACAGTTACATTTAGAAAACTAAGAGAAAAGAAAAACGTTTGAGAAGTAATACATTTTGAATGAAACATTTCCCACCAATTGGAATATCCGTTTACTCAGCAGGAAGCCCTTACAATATGTATCTTTTTCTTAATATAATTTTAATTTTGCTTTAAAAAATGTATTGAAGATTGATGTGTGTGAAATAATGTATCAAAAACCAGAGCAGAAATCAAATATGCACAAAGAGCAAGAATAATAGGACATGGGAAATAGCCCTTAAGGTTATCTCAAGAATTCAGGAAGTTAAGCATGTCTACTTTCTGAAATACTGTATTATTTACCTTATTTTTTCTTTCCCCACAGAAAGAGCAGCTGAATGAATTAGAGCACAGACTCTCTCAGGAGACAAGAAGCAGACAACACCTCGAGGCCATTAAGTCAGCCAGCATGGACAAGCTGATGGAAGATCTCGAGGAGAAGGAGCACAGACTTCTCTCTCTGGCAGAAGAAGCTGAAAGATTCTCCAAGATGAGCCAGCTACAGCAAAATAAAATCAATAGAGAAGTAAAACAGGTGATGCATGTGTTGAAAGTTGGGTATATTTGCACAATAATTGGCTTGACACACTAGGGACTGATTTGTGTTGTTATAATGAGGTGCATGGGAAACAGGAGAAAGATGGAAATCGGTGAGATTCATTGCTATTACTTACACAAGGAAGTCATTAGCACGTGGTCCACTTGAGGCCATTCCTCTTTTACATTCACTGAAGATGTACTAAGAAAAGTGTTGTAAACCATCATAAGGAGAAAAAAAAACTGATTTAAAAAAGCAGATAAATATATTAAATAAATAAATATGGATAATCTCACTGCTGGGAGATGCATCTTTCCAGATTTATTACATATTAAAGTGTTGTTTTGTTTTTTTATATATTAACAGTGCCCTTTGTTGACTGAAAAATTAACCTATAGTTCACTATTTTTTCTGTTACATTCAACAGGACAGTTGAGTCACTGATAACAGTTCTTCATAGACTGTGTACAAACTGTCAGGATGTGATAAAGCAGCTACTCACTTCCTGACTATTTGAGCAGTTTGTGAACTTTTGAATAAAACAGCTGCCAGCCGTGTGGATACCCTTGTTTTTACTCAACATGAAAAGCCTTATAACAGGCTTGGGTTCCTTGGCCCAACATTTCTTGTAGCTCCTGTTGGTAGGGCTATTGGATTCCAATGATACCACTGTGTGTGCACCGTTCGGTATATATATTTATTTATTTATTTTTTGCTCTATCAACAGTTTTACCAGGGTATATTAAATTGAACCCCTAGGTGAGGTCTGACCAAAGATCTGCAGAATGGCATGACCACTTCTCTGTTTCCACTACTAATGCTTTTAGCTATATCCAGCACCCTGCATGCATTTACAGCTGCTTTGTTACATTGACCCATAATACTATATTCTGCCTTTAGATTTTTATATCCTGAATGCATTATTTTACATTTTTTCAGCATAAAGCTGCAGCTTCCACACTCATGTCTACCCTGTTGCAGAACTTTGTTTCATTTGCAAAAAGCCATACCTTACCTAGAAGACCTAGAAATAATAAAATATTAAAAACAAATGGGCACCTCTACAGATCCCTTAGGTACCCCACTAGTCACATAATTTTCCACTGAATATTCTTCACTGACTACAACCCTAGGTCTCCATTCACTCAGTCATTGTCATATCTATTCAACTATTTTTACATCTAGATCCAAACACTGCAATTTATTAATGTGTTATCTGTAAGGAATAGTGTCAAATGCCTTACTGTTATATCTACTCCTCCCCCTTGTCTACTATATTAGTTACCTAGTCAAAAAAAACTATCACGTTAGTTTAACAAGATCTCCCTGCAGTAAACCCATGCAAGAAATTTACATTAAGATAGGTTTAGTAGGTATTCATACATTAGAATAGGAGGATCCTGCCCCAGATAGCCTACACTATAAGTTTTCATTTATTTATTTTAAGTGGGAAGTAACACTTGATATCTTGCCATTTAGTATGATTACATACAGTAATGTGCAAATGTTTTAGGGAGGTGTGAAAAAAATGCTGTAAAGTAAGAATGCTTTCAAAAATAGATATGTTAATAGTTTATATTTATCAATTTACAAAATGTATAGTGAGTGGACAGAAGAAAAATCAAATCAATATTTGGTGTGACCACCCTTTGCCTTCCTTCACAACAGCACACAGTTTTTAAGGAACTTGGCAGGTACATTGTTCCAAACACGGAGAATTAACCACAGTTCTTATGTGGATTTCATCAGCCTCAGTTGCTTCTGTCTCTTTCGGGCTGATTTCCAGGCAGATTCGATGATGTTGAGATCAGGGCTCTGTGGGGCACATACCATCACTTGCAAGACACGTTCTTCTTTATGCTGAAGATAGTTCTTTGGCTGTGTGTTCAGGGTCATTGCCATGCTGCAGATTAAATTTGGAGCCAATCAGATGTCTCAGTGATGGTATTGCATGATGGATAAGTATATGCCTTTACTTCTCAGCATTGGGGATACCATTAATTCTGACCAAATTCCCAACTCCATTTGCAGACTTGCAAGGAACCTCCTCCATGCTTCACTGTTGCCTGCAGATACTCATTCTTGTACCGCTCTCCAGCCTTTTGGTGAACAAACTGCCTTCTGCTACAGCCAAATATTTAAAAGTTTTTGACTTATCAGTCCAGAGCACTTGCAGCCATTTTTATGCACCCCAGTTCCTATGTCTTCGTACATAGTTGAGTCACTTGACCTTGTTTCCACATTGGAGGTATGGCTTTTTGGCCACAAGCCTTCCATGAATACCACTTCTGACCAGACTTCTCCAAACAGTAGATGGGTTTACCAGGGTCCCACTGTTTTCTGCCAATTCTGAGCTGATGGCACTACTGGACATCTTACAATTGCAAAGGGAAGTAAGCATGATGTGTCTTTCATCTGCTGCAGTAAGTTTCCTTATCTGAACACTGCATCTACGGTCCTCAACATTGCCTGTTTCTTTGTGCTTCTTCAAAAGAGCTAGGACAACATATCTGGAAACCCCTGTCCGTCTTGAAATTTCTGCCTGGAAGAGACCTTGCTGATGCAGTATACCTTGTGTCTTGTTGCTGTGCTCGGTCTTGCCATGGTGTATGACTTTTGACATTAACTGTCTTCAGCAACCATGTTAGCTGAGTTTGGCAGTTCCTCACCCAGTTTTATTCCTCCTACACAGCTGTTTCTGTTTCAGTTAATGATTGTGTTTCAACCTACATATTAAATTGATGATCTTTAGCACCTGTATGGTATAATTGTTTAATCATACACCTGACTATATGCCTACAAAATCCCAGACTTTGTGCAAGTGTACCTAGAAGAATTAATGCTGTTTTGAAGGCAAAAGGTGGTCACACCAAATATTGATTTGATTTAGATTCTTCTTCTGTTCAATAACTTTGCATTTTGTTAACTGATAAATATAAACTATTAATATGTCTATTTTTGAAAGCATTCTTACTTTACAGTATTTTTTTTCAAACCTGCCTAAACATTTTGCACATTACTGTACTTACTATAACTCTCTTTGGTGCTTTTTAAATAAAGAAAATACAATCTCTACTTAAATGGGATATTTTCTCTAAGAATAAATCATTTGTTTAACCACACTGAGTTACCTAGGTAGGTGTCCATCATAAAGCAGAGAGGTATATCTGTATTTTTATTTTTTTGCATTATATCTGCAGTGTCCTGTATGTAGTGATTTTTATTGAAATTTGCCTGTAAGCTACACATCCTCATAACAATCGGTGGGCTTTTATAGGCCTAAATGTAAGACTGAAACTGAAACAACTAGCAGGAGACTAAAACAGAGATCAAATGCAAACAAAACCAGCAAGCAAAAATGTCTGACAGCTGTTTGAAGGACATCTTCATAGGTAAATCATTCTGGTGAATAAATTAAAGGGTTAGTAATGTTTCATAATAAAAAAAAGTATCCCCTCCCGCCCCTCAGAGCAGCAGGGTGGTGTCCAAGTGGAATGCCAAGAGGAATAGTATTCAATTAACATAAAGAAAAAACCTGTCAATTGGGGCAGGACTTTCATTGTTCTCACAATAAGAAGATTGTCCCTTGCTTTGAGTTGTATGGTCTGTGGAGCAGATTCCACATCTGAGGAGAGGTGGCTTACACTAGGTAAAAGGGGTCGGAGGGGGATAGCTTATCGTTCAATTACTCTTGAACTACAACTCTGACAGTATTGAAATAACACTTTCCATGTCTCACAAATACTATGGAAATTAATTGGAGCTGCTTTTATTGTGAAACATTACTATCCCTTTAAGGGCTACTTATTCTTTGGGCATAGTTCCCCAATAAAAATATAAAAGAGGCTAAGAATAACATTTTGAATTCTCCTACCTCATACGTTTAGCCCCTTGAGAACCAGGGGAGTGCACAACTCATTGCTTTGCACATCCTTCTGATCCTCAAGGGGGTTAATCTACTTTGTGATCTAGAGATCAAATGGTTTGCCTAAGTAAAAATACATAGATGCTGACACTGCCAAAAAGGAGGGGTCACATGTTGTTTTAATTTGCCAAACACACAAATACTCATCCCCTTATGTTTATTAATGTCATTTCAAGTTAGTTTTAGCTTTCAAAAATATCCCCAAATTATAGTTCTAAAACCACTGGTGCAGTTATAGGATTCATTCTCTGCAGAAGGGAAATAAGTTACAATTGTATACCAGTATTTTGTTTTGGCACACATGGCCTCTGTTATGCTGAGCACTGCTTTCTTTGAGTTGGATGAAAATAAAGAGACCACAGGCAGGCATCAGAATAATGCTACCAGTCAGAGCTGTATGAAAGATTACAGCATGTCATGTCTTCATATGATGGGACAAGAAAATGGTGGAAGCACTAGGTTGTAGACAGTTCTTCAGAATTATATAGTCCAAAACCCTTCTATATTAGGGGTCTCAGATTCCTGCAGCTTTAAGCCTCAGAAGGAAACAACCAATCATCCAACACCATTGAATGAATGTAAGCATATCTTATATATATAAGGCTTTGCACTGACTCTCATCCCATGACAGAGGACCCCTTCAGTTAGCCGTTTTCATAAGGCAGTAATCAATAAGACAGGAATAGGTGAATTTTGGCTCTCCAGATGTTGGGGACTATAACTTGCATCAATGTCCATTTAAAGTGCAAATTAAAAAGCCACCCAATCAAGCCCCACCTACTTTATGACACAAATGACATCATTTGGACACTACCACCACCAAACTTTAGTGGACCTCTGGAGGTTTGGTACAAGAAAGCTTCCAGATATGGGTATAATCAACACTTTGCCTCTCAACGTGGGGTGATGTACAAATACAACTCCACATGTTTCCTATTAGTGAATACCAGTGGACAAGCTGGACCCACATTAAAACTTAAATGCAAACAAACTCTAACCATCACCCCTATAGCAAGCTCAGAAAAATTGAATAATTTTATGACAATTTCCTCTGCTTCTTGTTAATACATGGTGAAAGGAACACACTGAACTCACATATGTACCCACTGCCTTGCCCTTGGCACACATGGTGTAAAAAGGACAATTTTCTGTGTAAGTAGATTTCAAGTGATAAAAACAGTTCCCACACCTGTTTTACTGTGGAGTCATACACATTTCCTCCACTGTGTTTCTCACCCTTGGGCACTTAAAGGGGTAACCTCTTGGATTCGAGTGATGTCTCCAACATCATTAGCATCCAGGGTTTTAACACATAATTGCTGATTCTCCTGTATCTCTTGCTTACAATATGTTTCTAAAAGGGACTTTGCATATGTACTACAGCTGTGATAAAATTCTGATCTGCCGTGTAGATAAAATCCCAGCTCATGCAGGAACGCAACTTAAAACTAGATGCCTTTCAGCGAGTGGACGAACTGCAGACTCAAGTCTATGATCTGGAAATGACTTCATCATTAAGGAATTCACCAGTAGGTGAGAAATACCAGCAGACTATGTTAAGAGTCCAAAAGGTGGCAAGCACGTACATACTGGAATGTTTCCTGGAGGAGTCGTGTGCATGCCTCCTGTTTGTGTACACTTCATGGGCACAGATGTAGGTGAAGTGAGCACCTTTCTACTTCTTTGACTGGAAGTGGTAACAATTACTGATCACTGAGAAGCATTGCTATTTAACCCATTAAGGACCATAGGGGTGTGGCATTTGCTTTAGATACCTCTCTGACACTCAAAGGGTTCAATGGTTAAACATCCAACTTAGAGCTGTAGCAGCATATTAGTTTGTTAGTGAACTTTTATTCCTTGGAATGCCATAGGAAAGTCCAGTCCATCACATCACAGTGGTAAGCAAAGGGCAGCCTTCACATGTGGCCCTCTGTGGTTACATTCTGGTGTAGTGGAAATACTCAGTAAGGCTTATGTACTAAAAGGACTGGGGCAAACCAACTACACTATAGGGGATAAATAAAAATAATCCTATTGATTTCATTAGGGATTTTAATCCCTAGCATTCTGTGGAGGTCTGTTGAAAACCTCTCTAGCATTCAGGGGATTAAAAGTCCCAGTAACTCAGTGGAAATTTGAGGATTTTTTTCTATTTGTCCCCTATGGTGCAGTTGTTTGCTCCAGCTCTACTTAGTATATCAGCCTCTATATAGGGTGAATGTATGAATCTACCAGCACAGCTCCACTGGCGAAAGCCTCCAGCACCATTGGTGGAAGGATGTACACTAGAGAGTATGGCAAACCAGCAGGCACACTCATCTGTCATTAAGACTTTATGCCAGCAAGCCCTGTATGCCTGCCCCATAGCAAGCACAGGAAAATGGCGTAAAGTTATATATTTCCTCTGTGCCTTGTTTAATACATGGTGTGGAACAAAAGATGTAAAGGGAAGAAATACTGTGTAATACCCATAGACTGCCATATTGTGCTCTCCTTGGCACAAGTGGTGATACGTAGTGTTTCCTCTAAGGTGAGCAGGAGTGAATGACCCGCTTTGAAAAGGTTAAAAGACCAATTAGAACTAAGTAAGGCTGCATGGTACATCTGTTATACCAATGCAGCATAAACATTCCTCTTTAATGCTTTCAGTGCTGGGTTGCTCACCTCTGCACATCTTAGAGGGAACCCTGGCCTTAAGGGGAGTATTTTAGGAATCTCAATTCCAGCTCCCGTTTTTTTGTGAATAAAATCATATTTGTACATTCATTGCTATGGCTGTCTAATGCATGAAGCAATGCACTGGGGACCTCTCTAGCATTCAGTGGGTTAAACGCACCTATAAAATCAAAGGATTTTTTAAAATTCTCCCCTATGGTGCAGTTGGTTTGCTCCAGAATTGCACCTTTTTAGCTTATTGAATTGAACCTTAACCCTTTAATTGAAAGAGGGGGTGTGCAACACATATCTTTGCAATGATGTGCCCACCCCTCTGGCCCTCAAAGGGTTAAGGAACAGAGGGGGTGAGCAACACCTAGGTAAGCAATGTGTTGTTCACCCCTCTGGTGCTGAAGGGTTTAAGGTGCAGAAGGGTGAACAACACTTAGCTGCACACCCCCACTAGTCCTTAACCTTTTGAGTGCCAGAGGGGTGCACAGCATACCCCTCTGGTAATTAAAGGGTTAAAAATCTACCTGACATCTTTCAAATGTTAGAATGACATACACGTAATACAACAAATGGAATAACTTTTATTCTCATTAAGCTTACTTTTGTAACGTGTTACAGATCTCAGTAGGCTCTAAGAGGTTAAAAAGGATGTATTATAATTCCTATTGAAATATATTAGAGTGAATTAAACAACTGCCATTAAATATTAATATGGCCAAAGACATATTTGTAGTGAAATAAGAACTATGGTTGTTACGTAATTCACTACATCTCCTTTTTCAGGACCAAAGAGGAAGTCAGCCCCTGTCATATCCCGCAGTGCAAGAACTCCATTGGCAGGTAATGTGGCAATGCTGCTTCACAGAGCATTAAGGTTTATGCACTAAACTGAGCAGGAGCACAAATGGAACAAAGTAACAGCACTATAGCGGACAAATAAAAATTGATTTTGATGGGGCGATTAACCCCTTCATTGCTGGAGAGGTCACCAGTACATTGCTTCTCACAGCTTTGGAGACCTCACTATATTCAAGTGGATAACTCCATCTAAATCAAAGAGGGCATTTATTTCTCCTCTATAGTGCAGTTGGTTTGTTCCAGAATAAATCTCAGTGTGCAGTCAAAGACTAGATCTTCGTAATAGAGTTTGTATCAAATGTGGAATTTTCTAGATCTTACAATTAAAGGGAATTTATATCATGCAGTTTTATAATCCTATTTATCAATTTCAAAATAGTTCCAGTTTGTATACAATTCCATTTTTGGTTGCTGTATTATTGATGTATTTGCATTTGTTTACTATTCCCATCTCTCTCACTTTGTAGAATAAATCTCTAAAGTCTTTATGTGACTACCCTGTTGTAAACAATAGGAGATGTTGGTCTCCTGTATAAGAATCCATTTGCTGGGATTTACTAAAAGGCGAATTGGAATTTATTGCTTGATTTGAAGGCGCGCAGGAAACATTGTTAGCCTATGAGAAACATTTGTGTGTGTGTGTGTGTATGTGTATCCATTACAGTTTTACTGATACGCTTGCATAGTTACATGCATTAAAGGAAATTTTGCAACTAAAGCCATTATTGAAAACAGCTATCCTGCATAATTTATTTAACATTAATGGCTAAGCAAAAAAAGTTTGTACGTTTTAGTAAATAAGAGATTTTACAAGCCAATTTCCTCCCTATTTGCACACATTAGTTAATCTATTATAGCCTATTGCAAGTGAAGGCAATCGAGCTTTATTGATCACAGTCTCAAATTGTTAGAGATAGCACTGCCATAATTTAGTAGAAACATAAGATTTATGTTATATGATTCAGATGCTTATTACTGTTAAATGAAAAAAATTGCCAGAAATTTGGGCTTTTTTGTTGTGTTGGCAGTCACTATTAACCCTGCCTATTTGGTACAAATCCATTTAGTCATTTTCGAGAATGATAATGTTAAATTGTATGCCTTGATGGATTTTTGTCATCCATACAGCAAAATACACTGAATGGATTGACACCAAATGTCATGCATAGCTCTTTAGGTACTGTTTGTTTTTACTAAAAATGGAAGAAAAAAAAGATGCCTACATTCCTGAGATAGTTAGGTAAAAAGTTTCAGTTTTATAGATAAAGTGCCTCATTTCATAAGCAGGCACAAAGCAGACTATGATCGATCAAACTCCACTCAGTATAATTAAATAATTTCTTTAATGGAAAATGCAGGTGTTTTTAATAGATTATGGTCCTCAGCTGGCCTGGGCAGCCACAGACTGCCCATCCTGTTTAAACAAATGGACATTTCACAGTGCAAGTAATGTAAACGTAGCTTGCCCTTCTGCTATGCCAGCAATTTATTCCTGTATATTTCTAGTTGTCAGCAATATTGTTTAAATTTCCCCTTGCAGTTTAAACAAATGTGTTACATTTCACATGTAGGTGAGCTTTGAAAGAGTTTTCATATTTAACCCTTTGCATTGCAATACCTTGGATATTTCCCTGGCTCTTAAAGGGTTAACAGTTTGACAGGCAAAAAGCTAAGCAATGCATTGGAAACACCTCTGGCACTCAAAGGGTTAATGCATTCCAACTCCTGTGTTTTTTTTTTGTTTTTTTTTTTATTAATTTAGTCTCTTCGTCCTGGTCTCCACCACCAATTCACGCTGACCCTTCTGTAGATTGTCTCCAATACAGTTTACCAGCAGAAATCAATGCAAGCAACAGAGTGCAAATAAGACTTCAGAGGCCTAAAACGGTAAGGGTCCTGGAAGTTAAATGAGAAATGACCACATCACACTTTGGGTTCTTTTTTTATTTGTTTGCTTTTGGTATAAACACAATACAATTTACTTTATATTTGAAAGCGATAGTATCATTTATTTTTTTTTATAGAAAAAAAGTCTTGTACAATTTTCCCCAATGAGCAAAAGGTAGGTATTCCCAGTACCTTAACCATTTAAGTGCCGGAGTGGATTATATGCTTTGGGAACAGGTGAAGAAGGCATAACCTAAAACTCACCACCTGGAAGCCACTGTTTTTCCCCTCTATGCTGCCATCACTGCGCTCTTCTCCTGCATGGCTGACAACCACCACATCTCCTTGGCAGACAACTCTCTTTCATTTCTCTGTCGCTCTCTTACTCCCCCAAGCCCCTTCTCCAATCTCATTTTCTACTACTCACCCCCTCCCTCGTGGCTGCTGAACTCCAAGCTTGTAAGCGTGTCTCTCTATGTCTTTTTAACATGCATTTATTTATTTTAATTTTTGGAATATATGTGTATATATATTATATATATATATATGTGTGTGTATATGCAGCCTGGGAAACACCTAGCCTTGTAACAAACAACACACTTGGGACTGGAGTCTACTGCAGGCGCTAATTTTATCTCTGCTTTTATCTCCAGGTTTCCCCATAGACTTCAATAGGACAATTCTTGACAAAACAGGCTGTAACAGTTAAAAACAGGAATAGATTCGGCAATAGAATCCAGCCCTTGATCAGATAAGGAAAATAGGCATGGATGTAATAAATTAACTACTATTTTCCTTATTTGATCAAGTGTGCTGTTTCTTCAGAGGCTAGGAGTTTCCTTGGATGAGTATATTTGAATATTCTTATATCTATCTACTAGTTGAACAGCCCGTTACACGGGCCACAGTGCCACTGCCACTCGGTTGCAGGGCAGTAACACACAGTAGAGACTGCCTGCGCCACGGCTGATACAGAACTGGACGCTCCTTCGGAGCGCCCAGCTCTGTGTCAGCTGCGGCGCGGGCAGTCTCTACTGCGCATGACTGAAGCACGCGCAGCAGTGTCTACTACACATGTCGTGGCGTTACACACAAATTAGCGAATTATTATATAGGATATTTGAGTAAACTGTATTAGTCCAGTGGTGCAGAGGTCAAATTATTGAGTATTCCAGTATGTAATGAAACATTTTTTATTGGACTAACATTACATTTTTTTATTATTATTACATATTAATTGTTACTGTCTCATTGCTGTGTACCCCTCTGGCACTCAAAATGTTAAGCTTTTCAGTAACCAGTATCCCTGCATTTCTATAAATGTGTAAGTTATTGGAACCTAGATCCCAAACAAAAGAGCACACTGGGACTTATCAGAAAAATAGTGATTTTTATTGTATGTCAGAACTTCGGCCCCACCCTGGGCCTTTCTCAAGAAAATCACAATTATTTTTTCTAATAAGTCCTAGTGTGCACTTTTGTTTGGGATCTAGGTTCCAATAACTTGGTGTATTTAAAGTATTATTACTTTAAGCGGCACCTAGGCAATCTACAAGCATATTGCTTTAAAGGGATAGTAATACTTCATTTTATCTTTATTTTATTTTGTAGGCATTAAAAAAACATGAAGAACGATATAAGTCTTATCTCTCAAACCTTTATGGTTTAAGAGATATTCACAAGCAAAGTATCCCCCCTCATGTTCAGCCAAATCAGAAGGGAGGTGCCCAGGTAGACTGCAGAGAGGGACAATCTTCAATTAAGATAAGGGAAAAAGCTGAAAAACTTGTCAAGGGGGGCAGGGCTTTCATTGTTTTCATAGGAATAAGATTGTCCCCTTCTGTTATCTGTCTGGTCTTACAACCAGATTCACATCTGAGAAGAGATGGCTTACACTAGGAAAAAGGGGCGGGAGGGGGAAGCTTTGCTTGTGAATATCTCTTAAACCATAAAGATTTGAGCGATAAGACTTATATCGTTCTTCATGTTTTTTTAATGCCTACAAAATAAAATAAAATTAAAATGAAGTATTACTATCCCTTTAAGTTATGGAGTGTCCACACACACACACATATTATATATATATATATATATATATGCAAAGACAATGAAAAATAAAGAAACATGGGGGATATGCAGTAAGGCATGATAAAGTGGTGATAAATCTGAGATGACTTCTCCAGTCCCTGTGTTATTCTATAGAGATTATACACTCAGATCTCCAAAGTTAGAGAAATCCTAGTACATAGGCTCCATAGAATAACATAGGAATTGGAGAAGTGATATCACCAGAGAATTCATCTCACTTTATCACCTCTTTATTACGCCTTAGTGAATCTTACCCCTGTTATTCTTATTACAATCAAGAGAATAAAGTCTAGTATCCTTGCCCCTCTAGAAAATAAAAGGTTTATAGTTATAGAATCCTGCTGACACATTATGTCTTCAAGTAAATTATAGGGCCCTATATTCAAATGAAAACTGGAGTAATCCAGGGGCATCCAATTGCATTATAGGGGACAAATAAAACTGCCATTAATTGAAATGGGGTTTTTGAATCCTAGAAAGGTCTCCAGCACATTGCTTTGAGAATTGGGGGACTTTTATTTGTTCTGGAAAGTGCAGTTGGTTTGCCCCTGAGTTACTTAAATTTTCTTTTGAAAATAAGGCCCTAAAGCTTTGTTTACAATGTGTCATATTGGAATGATTGTAAGTGCACAACAGATGACAGTTTACTTCTGTGTTCATCTAGTAAGACAAGTACAATAAAAACATCATCACTTGTCTTTACAGGTGCCTAGCAGATGCAGAAACCGAGTGTCGGGGACTGTGAGTCCAGAACTGGCGAATAGCACGTGTCTGGCAATCCTCACAAAGCTACAGGAGCTTTGACTGAATGCAAAGTAAACCTAACTGTGTTCTCACAGAGTGGGTTTATATTGTGTGTGTGTGTGTCTGTGTCAGTTCTCAAGCAAACCAGGTGACAAGCATTCCCAAAAATTCCCGTTTAATTTAATTTGTTTTTATGTGAACCCCCCAATGAATACTAGATATTTGCTTCACAGTACAAGGAGACCACTGTAGGATTCAGGGGGTTAATTTGTCCCCTGTGGTGACTGGATTGCCCCAGAATGACTCAATATTTCCTTTCAACACATGGCCCTTTATTGTTCATTGCAAATAAGTTACAACTTAGCACAACAGCAGGAAAGGATATACAGACAAGAACAGGCGATATTTTCACTCGCCAGGTATTGGAGACACTGCGAATTGTCACTTATACCACTTATACCGCTCTCTGTTTGATCTTACAGCATATAGAAAGGGATTTACTTTGATATTTGGAGCAAGTTTCTAGTCTGTATTTTCTTTTGGTTTGGCTAGAGTAAAATGCTATAAAATAAAACATAAAAAAAATAAATATATATATATATATATACATATATATATATACATATGTATATGTAATATAAATACACACATACCATCAGTCCAATCCATCAGCAAACCCAGACACTGGATTATAATATGAACATCCAATTATAGTTCTGTATATGTAAGTAGTTTAAGTTTCTTTATCCAACTACTATCTCAACACAAGTATTGAATGATAATGAATGGAACAGCACTACATAAATAAAACAAATATATTAAAAAAGGAATGTTAGGTCTAAACTGATCAAAAGGGTATTGATTTCAGTACATGAAAATGGAGAGTACAAATCATTTACATTACTTAAAGGGGATGTTTCAACCCTTTACAACTTTGCCTAAATCGTTTCGTTATATATTATAAATAATGAAAAGTGTATACATTAAAAAAAAAAAAAAAAAAAAAAAAAAAGCTTGTTTGGAGAAATTAAAAGAATAAATGCAGCTCTGTACCTACTTCCGGGCAGACTGTGTTTAACTGATCTGTACCGCAGTCTGACGCTTCTATCCAGCCTCCTCCGATGACAGAGGCTTTTGTGTGTATGCTGGAGCGCTCTCATTGACCAGAAATCGATCAATGCCAATGAGAGCGCTCCAGCTTACTGATGGACAGCCTCCGTCATCGGAGGAGACTGCATAGAAGCATTAACTGCGGTACAGATCAGTTAAACACAGTCTGCTCGGAAGTAGGTACAGAGCTGCATTTATTCTTTTAATTTCTCCAAACAAGCGTTTTGTTTTTTTTAAATGTATACACTTTTCATTATTTATAATATATAACGTAACGATTTAGGTAAAGTTGTAAAGGGGTGAAACATCTTCTTTAACATTGACCACAATATCAAAGAAAAAACATTAGCTATTTAAATCACAGATAACTTAGATCAGGGCTGTCCAAGTTCAGTCCTCAAGGGCCACCAAAAGGCCAGGATGTAAAGATTTTCCTGATTAAACACAGGTGAGTCAGTCAGAATGAATGAGCCACTGACTAAATCACCTGGACTTAGGGAAATCCTTACATCCTGGACTGCTGGTGACCCTTTAGGGCTGAACTTGGATAGCCCTGTCTTAGATGACCAGCATTTCAACTAGAATGAAGAATGACTGCTAAACATTAATGAGCAAATCACCATGACAACAAATTACAGTTTTAGATGTGTTCAGTTTGCAAGGAGGTTGTCGTAAGGAGTGGCACACAGTAGAGATCAGCAGATAACCATAGCTGGGAATTCTCCAGATTTGCCCCGGAGACTCCGTATTTGTCTTCTAATTATCGGGTACCCTGGGCAGAGGATGATTCTCGGGGTGTGGGGAGTTTTAAATAAAACTGTACACACCTCTATGTCTTCAATGTATGCTCCTTGCACTCCAACCAAATTCCCCTACTTCCCAGGCTTTCAGTTGTTTGTTTGGGTTTTTTTTGTGGTTTTTGAAGCCCCACCCCCCACTCATAATTAAGCCCACCTCTTTTCTGACGCAAATCACGTCATACATCTCCCCCAGAAGCACCAGAGGACTGCCCTCTGGGTAGTCCATATTGAAAAATTCCCAGGTATTCAGATGACTAAACCAGTATTCCATGTTGCATCAGTCCTCCAAGGCTCATATACTAAAAGGAATAAAGACATTTGGTCAATATGTATAAAAGCAAACTGGAGTTCTCCAGCTTCACCACACGGGACAAAATAAAATAAGAAAGTAGGCAGGAACAGTTCTTGAAAAGAAGTGCAGGGTGGAGCCTTCCTCTTCTCCTAGCTGGTCCCCAGACAATCCCTTCCAGTAAGATTTGTTCCTTGATGAAGCAAGGCATGAGAACAGTTCTGCTATAGTTTTAGCTTATTATTGGAATACAAACCATTAGGCGGATTACCATTACTGACATTCCCAAGTTGGATAGCTCAGTTTCCAGGTGCTGTGCACCTGTCAGCCCTGAGAGGGAAAAGCTTGTGTAGCATTTTTTTTCCTGAAAGTTGCCCACTGAGGCTTCTTCTTTAGCAAATGGTAATCTGAAGACAGAAGACTTGCTAAAAAGGAGGGCAACCCCCTTTGAGTGCTGACGTCCACATGTCCAGTGCTTCCCCTCCACACAAGGGTATCCTTTGGAGTTTCTAGTGTATGCTCCTGCACTCATTGGGTTTATCTGTATGTCTGTGGGGTTTGGAGTAATTGGGTTTCTGTGGTAAATTTACCCTTTAACGGCTGGCTTGGGTACTTTTGAGGGGTTTATGCCACTTTCCCTACTGGGTCCAGTGTTTATTCCTTATTTTCAGTGTTTGCTGATGCCTTTTGCAGTGTTTACACACTTTTTGAAATTTTTGGTTTGAGTTCCGCACCTTTAAGGCACGCTTTATCGCATAGACGCCATGCTCCATTCACCTCTATGGGACTTTACAGTTTGGGGCATATCTCTGCAACCGCTCAACGTAGTGACTTCAGAGACTGCTCATTTTCTTTGTCTGCCCTTGTTCTATCATCCGGTTAATGTTCTGAGTGTTTTGAGGGGCTCAGGGGCTTTGGGCACTGTTTGGGGTACTTTTTAAGGGAAAACTACATTTCCCATGAGCTCTTGCTTTGCACGCTCGTTTGTGACACCATTTTCTGCCTTCTCTTCATGAGTATCCTACGCAGGGCTTGGACTCGCCTTCTCTCCTCAGCAGATTAACTATTTGCCTGCCAGATAAGCACATTTTAGCTATTTCTGGGGTGAAATACTTAATCTTAGACACTGTATTTGGGAATACCTTATACTTTCAAACATTTTGACCCTGTGAGGATGTCAACTTGGAACTTGGGGCTAGGCCTAAGACTAAGAATACTGGGGTGCCTGTGACCCCATTGCGCATTGCTCCTCATATCAGTCATGGCTGCCTAGAGAATACTCAGGTCATTTATGCACCTCATGCACTGCTGCCCCTGCATCTCCCCCAAGGACTTCCAGCCATGCATTAGAGCCACTGTGGATGCAAGAGTTTAAGGCCACTACTAGAGACCTAAGGTCTACCTTACAACTCCTTCCATCCCAATTACAGGGGGTCTTCCAGTCCTGGCAGACCCCTACTTCTATCAGATCTTCCATACCTAAGCTGCAGGGTGTACCTGATGTATCAGACTCCTCTGAGGAGGAACTGTTGGTGGATTCGGATGAGGATGAATGTTCTGCGGTGGTATCCTCCCAATTCTTTGGGGACCCCTTTTAAAGCTGACCCTGATCCCTCAGCTGAGGGCTTGATCAGGGCAGTACTCACCACGCTGAACATTTCCCTGGTCCCTAAGACTCCCAAGGACCCTTCTGATGTGTTTCATGAACCTAAGAAGCAGTGTACCTTTTTTCCACCTAATCCCACTCTTGACCAACTTGTGTTAGATGAGTGGAAGTCCCCTGATAAGAAATCTACTGTGTCAAGAAAGTTTGCTAAGCTGTATCCCTTCTCTGAAGCAGCCCTAGCTCAGTGGGCTCATCCTCCTAAGGTGTACACCCCAGTTTCTAGACTTTCTAAGTCCACTGCTTTGCCTGTTGCGGATGCTTCTTTCCTTAAGGGTTGGACTGACAGGAAGCTGGAGGACTTTCTGAAGGCCATCTTTGCTACTGCAGGGACTTCATTGTGTCCTTCATTTGCCTCTGCTTGTGTAAACAGGGCCATTACAGTTTGGACTGAACAGCTCACTGTGGCTGTCCGTCAGGGTGCTCCAACTGCTGACCTGCTGCGGCTTCTGACCAACATCTCTGAAGCTCAGCATTGTTTCTGCAGCTATCTTTGATGCCATCCGGTTGGTGGCTAGGTTTTCTACCATGTCTGTGGTAGCCAGATGGCTCTTTGGTTCAAGATCTGGTCCACAGATAATGCCTCTAAGAAAGCCTTACTTTCATTACCCTTTCAGGGAACATCCTTGTTTGGGCCTGAGCTTAAGGACCTCATCAGTGAGGCCACCGGGGGTAAGAGTACTCTGTTACCCTTATTCCCCAAGAAGAAGCCTCTTGTTAAACGGAATTGGCCTTTCAGCTGAGGCGTGTCCTATGAACGAGGCAGTTCCTCAGGCCCCGCACTCCTCCTCCTAGCCCAAGCAACAAAGGAGGCCCAAGCAGTCCTCCTCCAAGCCCAAGACCTCCAAATCTTCTTCGGCATGACTCGCCAAACCTCGGTCCCTACGCGTCAGTGGGTGGTCATTTGCGCCACTTCCTCAGTGTCTGGACAGACACTGTGGTGGATCCATGGGTTTTGCAGATAGTCTCAGAAGGGTACAGGATCTCTTTCACTTCTCTTCGTCCATTCAGGTTCTTTCCTTCTCACACTCCTCAGTGAGCAGAGAAGCGCCGTCTCTTCAACGGCGCAATCCAGACCCTTTTAGACAAGGGGGTTCAGGAACCGGTTCCTGAGCTGGAACAGGGTTTGGGTTTCTATTCCAACCTGTTCCTGGTTTCCAAGAAGGACGGTGGTTGTTGTCCGATTCTAGACCTCAAGCATCTCAATTCCTTTGTGGTGAAGACTCATTATCACCAGGAGTCCCTGAGGACGGTGATCACGGCCATGTCTCCTGGGGAATTTCTCGCCTCTCTGGACATTAAGGATGCACACCTGCATATAGCCATACATCCAGAGAGCCGGCAGTACCTCAGATTTGCTTGCGACCAAGGGCATTTTCAGTTTTCTGCTCTTCCCTTTGGTCTGACTACAGCCCCCAAGGTCTTCAATCATGTCCTGGGTGCGTTAGTGTCCACCCTACACAGGGACGGCATTAGAGTCACTCCATACATGGGCGACTTGCTCCTGAAGGCCCCTTATCAGGAACTCCTTCACCAGCAGGTTGAGGACTACATTCATGTTCTCACCCATCATGGATGGGTCCTCAACATGGACAAGTCAGATTTGGCACCATCCCAGAGACTGGTGTTTCTGGGTCTTCTCTTCGACACCAGAAAAGGCATGGTGTTTCTTATGGACAAAGTGGCTCACCAGATCACAGACAAAGTGTCCACGGTCCTGGCCAATCCAGTTCCTGCCAAGAAGTTGAGCTCTCTAGTGGGGAAATTCATATCCACCATAGAAGCGGTTCCATTTGCCATGGCTCACACAAGGGAACTTCAGAGGTTTGTGATCCAGGTTTGCAAGGGCAAGACGGATCTCCTGCGGATGTCAGTCTCTCTATCTCTACATGTGGAGCTGAGTCTGTCATGGTGGCTCAACCTCTCCAATCTCCTAAAGGGCAGACCCTTCCTGATATCCTTTTGGACAACTGTGACAACAGATGCCAGCCTATCCAGCTGGAGTGCGGTCCTGGGTCACATGAACGCCCAGGGTCGGTGGCCTCCGGAGGAGTCTCTCCTTCCCATCAACGTCCTGGAACTTCGAGCGATATTTCATGCTCTCCGGTACTGGACGTTCAAGCTGGAGGACTGCCCAGTTCTAATCCAGTCTGACAATGCCACAGCCGTGGCTTACATCAACAAGCAAGGTGGCACAAGAAGTCTCGCAGCTTGGCTGGAAATCAAAGCTATTTTGTCTTCAGCAGAAGAACATGTTCCTGCCATATCCGCAGTTCATATTCCCGGCGTAGACAACGTTCTGACAGACTTCCTAAGTCAACACACAGTGGACAGCAGAGAGTGGGAACTGTATCAAGAAGTGTTCAACCTCATTGTTCGGAAGTGGGGACTTCCTTGCATCGATCTGATCAGAAGGTTCTGTTGTTCTGCTCCCGCTTGAGGGACCCTCTAGTTCTGGCAGTGGATGCCATGTCGATCCCATGGCACTTTCCTCTGGCGTACATCTTTCCTCCCAGTTCCATGCTACACAGGGTGTTGCAGAAACTACAACTGGAAGGTTCTCCAGTCATTCTCCAGTCATTCTCCATACCAGCCTCGTCAGGCTTGGTTTCCAGAGCTTCTGGATCTCTCTGTGGCAGAGCCCTTCCGGCTTCCCTGCCGTTCGGATCTTCTTCTATGGGGTACATGTGGAAGGAGGATGTGGACCGTCTGGGTTTTACGGCATAGAAATTGAATCCTCAATATTAAAGAGGAAGGGTTTCTCTTCGGGTGTCGTGTCCATTATGCTTAGTGCCCTCAAGCCTGTTTCCTCTAAGGTGTACCATAGAGTTTGGTCCACCTTTCTCTCTTGGTTCGCTGATAGGGCTCTTTCCCACAACTTTGGTCTTCCTACGATCATGTCTGTTTTGCAGGATGGGGTGGATAAGGGACTCGGTTCACTGAAGGTTCAGACATCTGCACTCTGTTTTCTTTCAAAGGCGCATTGCCATCCTTCCAGATGTCAAGGTTTTCTTTCAAGGCATAGCTCATGCTTGTCCTGCCTTTAAGAACCCTGCTTCTCAGTAGGATCTTAACTTGGTTTTGGGTGTCCTTCAACACCCTCCATTTGAGTCCTTGGCTACTATTCCTCTACGACTGCTGACGTGGAAGATAGCTTTTCTGCTGGTGATAGTGTCTGTTCGCTGAGTCACTAAGTTGCACACCTTGTCTTGTAAGACAGCCTTTTTGGTGTTTCACAAGGACAAGGAGGTTCTTCACACTTCTCAGGAGTTCCTCCCGAAGGTGGTCTCTGAATTTCACATTAATCAGGAAATCGTGGTGCCCTCTTTCTGTTCTGACCCTACATCTGACAAGGAAAGGGATCTTCACTTGTTGGATGTGGTGCGCTGCCTCAAGTTCTATGTGCACCACACTGAGTCCATTCGTCAGTCTGACACACTTTTCGTCATTCCTGAGGGTCCCAGGGCAGGTAGACCGGCATCCAAGGTTACCATAGCTTCCTGGATTAAGTCTACTATTCGTAAGGCTTACTAAGTTCGGAAGAAGCCTGTTCCATTTTGTGTCATGGCTTATTCTACCAGGTCTATTGGGGCATCTTGTGCCTGTAAGAATGAGGCCTAGGCTGATCAGTTGTGCAAGGCAGCTACTCGGTCATCTGTGCACACCTTCTCTAAACACAGCCGTGTTGATCTCCTGGCATCGGCCAATGCCAGCTTTGGTGGGAAGATCCTGGAGGCAGTCTTGCCAGTCCAGGGTCTTCCTTGTCTCTTTAGTACTGCTTAACTGTTGAGCCCGGTTGGCTCTAGTTCTCTGTGCTATGTTATCGTTCCTGGTGTGTTATACCCCAGTTTTGTGTCCGTTGACACTTTATTGCAATTTTTAGGGTACTTTATGATTTGATGATTCATATATGCTCTGGTGACTTTGGGGACCTGCGACTGGTCCTTGCCTTACTTCCCACCTCTGGGAAACTCAATGGTTGGACATCACAAAGTTACCAGTAATCTATATTGGACAACGGAGAACAGAGGATTTTAGTCTTACCTTTTAAATCATTTTCTCTTAGTCCATATAGGTTACAGGTCTCCTACCGTGTCAAGGGGCCATGCTTGGTTCTCCTGTGACCGAACGTGGGAGTACTTTCAGGTTCATGCCTACAGGAGTCTTCTTTTCCCTTCTTGCTACCTATTCAATAGTTAGCTTCTCAAATCTTACTGGAGGGAATTGGCTGGGGACCAGCTAGGAGAGGAGGAAGGCTCCACCCTACACTTCTTTTCAAGAATTGTTCCTGCCTACTTAAAGGGGCAGTCACCTTCCCAATGTTACCAGTAACCTATATGGACTAAGAGAAAAGGATTTAACAGGTAAGGGCATGGAAGTTTAAGTATTTTTATTTGTCCCCTATGATGCATTTGGTTTACTCCTGAATAACTTCAGTTTGCTTTTATAAATATGAGCCTTTGTCAATTATTGATTTAAAGAGGAATTTTAACCCCTGAATTCTAGAGAGGTCTCCAATGCATTGCAAAACATTTAAAGGGTTAAGGGACAAATAACACTGCTTTATTTAATGTATTTAGTTATTATGCCCTACATTACCTCCCCCTCTCACTGAGACTGCTCAACAATGTATTGCCCACCTCCCCTAGCACTGAAAGGGTTGTGAGTCAGTGAATGGAGGAGGTAATGTAGCGCTAAATCAGGACGTGCCTGCATGTCGTGCCTTAATTAACATAATCTATTCAGCTAACTCAAAAAAATGTTTCCTAACTATAAATTATCTAATTTTTGATCCTGTCAGATGCTTAGAGGAGCCCATAGTTGTTGAGTGTAAGAACAACACCCTGAGACTTTCAGAGTCAGAAAATTCATTAACCCTTTGAGTGCCAACAGGTTAAACCCTGGAATTGTTATCACCTAACTTAGATTAAGGCTTTACGAGTCAATTCAGTTCAGAGATCTTACAAAACAGAACTCTAGTGGATTAACTGGAAGTGTGCCCAAATGTTTGCATATGCCACCTTTTCTGTTTTATTTTATTCAGACTGTTAAATTCAGGAAATAAATAACAGAGCATTACAATTTGAAGAAATATATCAAATTTAAGTTTGCTGCAGAGAGAGTGCTAACTTTAATTAGTAAATCAACAAAACATGTAATCTCCCCTGGGAGATACAAAGCTTTGACTGTAAATGTCCTCCTGCAGGCACCCACTTAAAAATTACCAAATGATTTCAGTGAAATAAATTGGTAAGAAAAGAACCAGTATCAATATTATTCCCAAATCTTGCTAAGACATTTCTAATTAAAGTAATTATAGATCTATATAATTGTGGAAGTAAACAATACGGTACTGTCATATTGTAACATAGGTGATTTTTAAAGAAATTTCTGAAGCAAATACATTTGTTAAGTATTTTTTTTTATTTAAAACATATATTTAGCATTATTTATTTGTCAGTTAATGTATATATGGCAGGCACACCCTGCGTAATCTAACTGGCAACAATGTGTGCTTTTTTCTAAACAGATTAGTAGTTTGAGATTTCTGATTTAGTAATTGGGGAATCTAATGTCAGCAGAGCTTTGTTCTCTCACTTGGTCAAATAAAAGCTTCATAATTACTCACATGCCCAGAAGTCCACGTCTCTGTCTCCTTAGGCTGTTAGATCCTATCAGTTTCTATTATGGGGGTGGAATAAATTGATAAGGAGGAAGGATTCTGCAAATCATTTCAAAATAAAAGATCCCAATGAGGGGAGGACATGGAAAGTCCTCTTTAAAACTAAAGAAAACTGTGTATATTAGGGAAAAAATGAAAACTTTTCATTCATCATAAATAATAGGCAAAACTGTTTTTAAATGTGATAGGTCAAATTTAACCCTGTGCATGCCAGAGGGGTATCAGACACATTGAGAAGCAATATATATATATCTATATATAATTATAATATAACTCACTGACCTTACTGTGGCCAGGAAATCCTAATGGCTTGTATAAATGTTGCCGTGTTTAATGACAACCTCTTCAGTCAGTCCAGGATGCCGTGTCATTGTAGGCAGACATGACAGCTGCTGGCAGTTTTTTCATTACTGAAGCAGGTACAGTGCATGAGCCTTCTTAACCCTTTAATGACCAGAGGGGAGTGCAGTGCAGTGCAATGCAAAGATTATTATGTGTAGTGGTAAGAGTTGAGATTCAGTGGTCCTACTAGCAATCATCATGCCCAACTCCATGCACATGGCATCCAGGACTAATTGAAGATATCTCCTGAGCACAAGGGCAGCATTCATAGGGGTCATTATGATTTTCTGTCCATAATAGGGTGAAAAGTTGTTACTAACCCTTTGAGTGCCAGAGGGGTACATAATGCATTGCTTTGCAATGTGCTGGGGTAAGACAGAGATGTAGATGAAGAGGCAGCACCAGTGGGTCTTGATTTAAAGTAATTTTATTAGGCAATAGCTGGCTACAATATTGGCCAATATTGTAGCCAGCTATTGCCTAATAAAATTACTTTAAATCAAGACCCACTGGTGCTGCCTCTTCATCTACATCTCTGTCTATTCTATACATGAGGATCGTGCACCTGGGCATATCAACTAGAAAGAGCGAGTGCTCCCATCCCCACCACTTCTTATATATATATATATAGATAGATAGATATATATAGTTGAAGAGCACGTGATTTGCACCTGTGGATGATCTTGAGAAAAGTTATGAGAATGTAACCCAAACATTGATCATTAAATTTCATCATTTATTCACCACAAATTCAAGTGCTTTTTACTGTATTTTGGGATTTATTTTGGGATTTTTTTTCTCACACACATTATAAAAACTAGACACCTGGGTCTTTCTTTTTTTTGTTTTTTTATCCTCTTAACGATGCGCTCCGGGGGACCAAGGCACATTTTTTTTTCCACTAAAGTGATCTGTGATCACAGAGCAGCATGCTCTTATCACAAAATTCCCAGACGTGCCACATCTGTCACCTGTCCTTTAATACCCAGACAGCCAGACCTATGGGTGCTACTTAGTTTTCCATAGTGTTGTACATTGTTTTAATTTAGAGCACCCAGGAGGTGTCCCACATTAATGACTACATTTTTGAAGAGGAAGAAATATCTACAAACTCTATACATTAAACTAGCCTGACTGGCCAAAATATATACTTAAAGAGAAGCCATGTCATTCTGGGCCATGTACAATAGAAAACATTCTGGAGGGATTGAATAAAAATTCTGAAAATTCCCACTGATTTAAAGAGATAGTAATGTTTCATAATAAAAACAACTCTAATTAATCATCATAGTATTCGAGCCTTGGAGATTGTTATTTCAATTCTATCAGACTTGTAGTTCAAGCATAATTGAATGATAAAGTATCCCCCTCCCGCCCCTTTTACTGATATAACACTGCTCAGCTCAGAGCAGCAGGGAGGTGCCCAGATACATTGCAGAGAGGGACAATCTTCAATTTAGATAAGGGAAAAAGCTGAAAAACATGTCAAGGGGGCATGGCTTTCATTGTTCTCATAGGAAGAAGATTGTCCCCTGTCTGTCTGGTCTATGGACTGCATTCCACATCTGAGAAGAGATGGCTTACACTAGGTAAAAGGGGCAGGAGGGGGAAACTTTATAATTCAATTACTCTAGGACTACAACTCTGACAGTACTGAAAGCAAAACTACCACCTGTTTTAACGTTTGTCATCTAATTCCCCATCTGGCGACCAGCTGCTCAGTAGTGCTAGTCCCCAGAATAATTACCTGGTTAAATAGAACACGACCCTGTGCCAGGGCTGACAGGCAGTAGAGCGCGTAGACATCTTGCCATAGTGACGTATTCGCGTCTGCGCTGTCAGTCCCAGCTGGCTCTAGGAGGCGTTGCTAGGAGCTGTTTGGCTCCAAAAGGGACTGACAGTGCAGGCGTGAAGACATCACTATGGCAAGATGTCTGCACGCTCTACTGTCTGTCAGCCCCGGCGTAGGGTCTCGTTCTATTTAACCAGGTAATTATTTATGTTAATGTCATTTAATTCCCCATCTGGCGACTAGCTTCTCAGTATTGCTGGCCGCCAGATGGGGAATTAGATGACATAAACTTTAAAACAGGTGGTAGTTCCGCTTGAAATAACATTCTCTGTGGCTCAAATACTATGAAGATTTATTGGAGCTGCTGTTTTTGTGAAACACTACTATCCTTTTAAATACAGCTTTTAACTGCTTCAGTTCTATACAGGTCTCCTACACATTGCTCCACAGTAGATTTGAGACATTTCACATTCAAGGGGTTAAAAGCCCTAATTAAATTAATGGGACATTTTCTAGGGCTGTAGGATGCAATTTGTTTTCAAAAGAATGTTTTCTTATGTGCTGAAGGCTCTTCGCTTCTACAGAATGTCACTGAATTAACTGCCAGACACAGAACATTGCACGTGTAAATCTTAGAGAGAGAATTGTGTACACATGTCTGACATAGTATTATATTAAAATGCTGTCGGACTTTGCAGGGGCTTGGCATTAGAGTATGCAGTGATCCAAAACCAAACCTGTATTTATGTATAAGGTTACAGATTTCCTGCTATTTTGCCTGCAGGAACCCTTTTTCCTGATGACATTTTGATTCTAATGTTTTGGGATCCTAATTAGCTGCTAGAAATGATTAGCCAACTATTTAAAGCCACTTTTCCCTGCAGGCTAGCTCATCCAGATCCCAATAGAGTTGGTTTGGACAAGACCCAGACCCAGAGTGACCTTTCGCAAGATCCTTTCTTCAAAGTCATTGTGGCCCTAGCAGTAATCTGACATCCTTAGTCTACTCTCATTTTAAATCTCCTTTTGCCTTTATGGGTTATATCAGCCCAGGGTGGCCAATTTTCTCTTTCACTTTAATCTTGAAACAGAATTGTTAAAGGGAAACACTTGGGGCAGGGTTCATAAAATTTCTAGTTCCAAATGTATTGTAGTATTTTATACATACCTTAATATTCTTTTTTATTCTAATCCATTTGTAACTACTGTATAGCTACAAAATGCCCTGTCTTGCACTCACATGTACTCATACACTTGTGCACACCCTTACACACAGACATTCTCCCAATCAGGAGCAGGCAAGTTTTTGTTCTCCAGATGATAACTGGGTGCTCCTGACTGTAGACAGGCTGCTCACAATAGAAACACAGCGTTAGTTGCACCTGACAGGAGGCGGGCTGCCTACAATAGACACACAGCACTGGCTGCATCTGACAGTAGGCAGGCTGCCCATAATAGACGTACAGCACTTGTTGCACCTGACAGCAGGCAATATGTACACAATAGAGAGACTGACTTCTAATATTAATATGGAAATTATCCTTGAGATTAGTCATTACCCCAAGGGTAATAGAGGAATCCAGCACTGGACCCCATGCTCACAGGGCTTAGAGAGATCAGCTGTACCCCACTGATGAGGCCCAACAAGGCCAAAACATACGTCTGGGGTTGGCTGCTTCTCTTGTTCAGAGAAGAATTGCCTGGCATTTTGTGGTTAGACTGCTGTAATGGCAGGACCAGTATGATATGCTTTAGGATATTTCCTCTCTGTGAAAGTCACTAGTGGGCTAAAAGAGACTGCACCCTGAGTAGGATACCATTCCTATAGAGCCTGCAAATTTGTATTGCAGGTTCGTTCCTAGGTGAGCATCTCTGACTTCTAATATACACAAGATGTACACAACAGACACACAGCACTGCTTGCACCTGGCAGTAGGCTGGCTGCCCACAATAGACACACAGCACTGTTTGCACCTGACAACAGGCAAGATGCATACAATAGAAGCAAACCACAGGTTGTGATAGGAACATACAAAGGCACAAAGAAAATTTAAAAGCAGTGTTACAAATTCTTCAACGCAAAAGAAACAAATATACACTTACAGGAAAAGCAGTATAAATAAGCATAGATCTCTCCCAGTCTTTATAGCCTTGATGCTGTGCGAACCCAGAGTTTTTTCAGCAGCTGTCTGCCTTTAGATTAACTCCTTAATGTTGTCATCTTGTTAGATTCGAGTCCTTATTGGATGTATTATCTCTAGTTACAAAGTAGCAAGAGTCCTTAGGACTCCTCTGTAGATACAGTTACTGTGTAATAAATAGCTAAAGGTGTTTAAAAATTCCCTTCGGTCCCATGGTGAATGCCGCTGCTGTTCATGGGCTTTAACTGGCCACTCCCTCAGGATATTACAGACTATGTCTAGTCTCTCTTTTATACCCTGCCTCCATTGCGTGGATTTATATTATATATGTACACACATCATAGGAAAACTTTTTTTTTATGCAAAAGGACTACACATAATAGATACAAAAAATAAAAACACTATGCATGATAATAGTAGCTTCATACTATAATGATGCCTTAAAAACAAATAAAGATAAAAAACAAAACAATCTGAAGTGTTAAAAAAAGATAAGTGCACAAACTAAAAATAAAACAATAAAGATCAAGGAATGTATGAGGCACCAAATTAACAATTCCAACCATATAATTAGACAAAACAGAAAGTGCTTCTACATTGTTTTAAAATCCTCTAATCAGAATAATTAAAGGGATAGTAATACTTCATTTTTACTTTATTTTATTTTGTAGGCATTAAAAAAACATGAAGAATGATATAAGTCTTATCTCTGAAACCTTTATGGTTTAAGAGATATTCACAAACAAAGTATCCCCCCCCTGTTCAACCAGATAAGAAGGGAGATGCCCAGGTAGACTGCAGAGAGGGACAATCTTCAATTAAGATAATGGAAAAAGCTGAAAAACTTTTCAAGGGGGGAAGGGCTTTCATTGTTTTCATACAAAGAAAATTGTCCCCTTCTGTTATCTGTACTGTCATACAACCTGATCCACATCTGAGAAGAGATGGCTTACACTAGGAAAAAGGGGCGGGGAGGGGAACTTTGCTTGTGAATATCTCATAAACCATAAAGGTTTGAGAGATAAGACTTATATCATTCTTCATGTTTTTTTAATGCCTACAAAATAAAGTTAAAACGAAGTGTTACTATCCCTTTAAAGGGGTAACTCACCAGTGTGGAAGAAAGATGCCCACTCATATCGAAACAGTGCTCTGCCGCAACAGGTTTCCCAGGCCTGAAGACAAGGTAACAAACATCAAAGGTAGTGGCAGTACTCGTGAACGAGAGGAGAAGTTCCAACATTTGATTGTATATAAAACTGAAAAGCTTTATTCATTCATTAAAAAACGGACTGACTTTGCTGAAAAAGTGGGACAAATGCTGGCATACTGGAACCCCACAGACAGCCTAACATGTTTCGCTCTCACCCATACCGCTTAATCATAGGCTCATATTCCACCATTACAAAGTTAGTTATAAACAGACTTAAAATCAATGATTGTGAAAACCTGTCGTTGATTTTAAAGGGATATATATCAGCCAATCTGAACTAAACAATCAGATGGCCCCATTTTACCCTTTATATGCTTGGATGAGTCTTATGCAGTTCTATTTTCAAAACACTATTGAAATAATGCAAAGAAATAAAAAAAAAAAGAAAAGAAAAATCCAGAGTGAATAACAGACAAAAAAACACAAGAAGAAAATAAAATAAGTCAATTAGATGGACAACGAACCCCAGGAAAACAACCTGTAAGGATAAATAAACTATTAATCATAAATCTATCAAAATTACCCATATAAATTTGAACAAACATATATATGAAATATCAAAAGGATGGGGGACAAGGCACCTCACAAAACAGTCATACAAACTACTATAAAATATGGCTAATATCCCATTCAGAGTTTAACCCGTCTGGGACCCTAGTCCTAAGTTTAAAGATCCACAGTACCTCACGTCTATCAATTGGCTGCTGCAAATCCCCACCACGCCAGGGTAGTTTTACTTTTTCAATCCCTTGAAATACACAACATGTATAGTCACCAGCGTGATTGGTTTTAATGTGTTTCACTACTGCAGAAGTTGGTTCTTCCTGACCAATTTGATGTAAATGTTCCCTCACTCTCTGCTTTAGTGGGCGTGTGGTGCAAACCACATATTGCACCAAGCACAGGGAGCAGGTGAACAGATATCACATGGCAAGTACTGCAGTTGATATATTCAGGAATCGGATAACATGCGCCTTCTACAGAGCCTATAAATTCTCAGGACACCTTAGAAAACTTGCAACATTTACAATAATTAGATCCACACTTGTAGTAACCCGTACTACTTAGCCATGTTTTATTTTTAACCGAAGGGTTAGTAGAAAAGAAACTGGGGAAAACACAATTGCCTATGGTAACTCCACGTCTAGTGACAAAGGAACAGCCAGGTTTTAATATTTGCTGTAACCTAGAGTCCGAATATAAAATAGGGAGCAAATTTCTCACCAACTTACAGATGGTAGTATATTGTGGACTGTAAGTAGTGATGAACCTGACTGTGTCAGAACTATTATTCTGTACCCATTGATGCTGTTTATTCCTATTCTTAGATTGAAAAACACCTATTAAGTCATCCCTTGGTGTTTGTAAAGCATGCTCATAGGCACTGTTTAAAATCTGTTCATCATAACCACGGGCCTTGAACCTATCAAATAAATCCTTTGCGTGGATTTATATTATATATATACACACATCATAGGAAAACATTATTTTTTATGCAAAGAGAATACACATAATACATACAAAAAATAAACACACTATGCATGATAATAGTGGCTTCATACTATAATGATGTCTTAAAAACAAATAAAGATAAAAAAACACAACAATCGGAAGTGTTAAAAAAAAGATAAGTGCACAAACTAAAAGTAAAACAATAAAAATCAAGGAATGTATAAGGCACTAAATTATCAATTCTAACCATATAATTACAGAATATATTTTCATATATAACTATATTTGTATATATATGATAATACCGCAAAGATCCTAAAACTAATTAACATCTAATATATAGGGGACTGCTAATACCTCGTACTATAAATATACACCTTGAAGTTAGGAAACTAGGAGACATAAGCAGCAATTTGGGAGTCTTTTTGGAATCAATGTTTGTAATTTATATATCCAAAAGTATACTGTTTGTGCAACTTCAAAAAACTATCTCCCCCTCTTCTCTTAGGAAGTTTGCTCAATACCAGTAATTGTTATACCTTCATATCTTATTGTGTTTTTCTATAAAATGTTTAGATACATTATGTGTAAATATAGTACACATTTGGAGTTACAATTAATAACACTACTAATTTTATATTCTTTGCCAGTAACCTTAAAATTAAAACTATTTCTCTTTAAGGGATAGTAATGTCAGAAAAAAAGTATTAACTATATGGTAGATACAATTAAAAGAGAGTATTTGCACTTATTTGTATCTCTCAAACCGTTACGGTTTGAGAGATATAAGAAAATAAAATTCTCTGCCCCCCCGTCCCTTTCTGCTTGACGAGATGTAAAGCTGTCAGAAGCAGATTCTGGTCGCTTGACCAGACGCAGCTCTTCAGCAGTGCCGATATAACGATATCTAAAAATAAATACTTCATCAGAATGGTGGTGTAGACTGTTCTGATGAAGTATTTATTTTTAGGTGTCGCTATGTCAGCACTGCTGAAGAGCCGCTGTCTGATCCAGGAACCAGAATCTGCTTCTGACAGCTTTACAGCTCTTCAAGTAGAAATGGGAGGGAGCGTAAAACTTTATTTTCTCTATCTCTCTAACCATAATGGTTTGAGAGATACGAATAGGTGCAAGTATTCTCTTTTAATTGTATCTACCATATAGTTAATGCTTGTTTTCTGACATTACTATCCCTTTAACACATATGCAGGTGTGGCCATTCTTTCTTCCACACCTGCACATCCCATTAATTAACAAACAAAAAATCCTTCTTCAATGTTACATTTTAGATCCAAAATCACTAGGTGTTAATAATGTTTTTTAATATCCCTACTGTTCTTAAAAGAGGCCTTAGGCCTTTCTTCGACATGTGGTCTCTAAATAGGATCCCCCTGTAGGATATGCCAATGCCTTCTTTGAGATGTTTTTATCCTATGTGTACCAGTACTATATGTAATAGTAAAAAAGGGACTTCCTGGTCATTTAATCTATTTTTCTCTTTATACTGAATATGATCTTCCCTCCTCATATTATCTACTTTTTAAAGGGATAGTAATACTTCGTTTTATCTTTATTTTATTTTGTAGGCATTAAAAAAACATGAAGAACGATATAAGTCTTATCTCTCAAACCTTTATAGTTTAAGAGATATTCACAAGCAAAGTATCCCCCCCTGTTCAGCCAGATCAGAAGGGAGGTGCCCAGGTAGACTGCAGAGAGGGACAATCTTCAATTAAGATAAGGGGAAAAGCTGAAAAACTTGTCAAGGGGGGAAGGGCTTTCATTGTTTTCATACAAAGAAGATTGTCCCCTGCTGTTATCTTACAACCAGATTCACATCTGAGAAGAGATGGCTTACACCAGGAAAAAGGGGCGGGAGGGGGAAACTTTGCTTGGGAATATCTCTTAAACCATAAAGGTTTGAGAGATAAGACTTATATCATTCTTCATGTTTTTTTAATGCCTACAAAATAAAATAAAGTTAAAACGAAGTATTACTATCCCTTTAAGAGCTTCTTCACAAACTTGTATCCCTTTTCCAAGAATGTATTGTTATTGCTGCTTCCTTTCTAAAATCCTCTTCCTTGCTAGTTACATTTTACCATTTGTTGTTGGCCCAGTGGTATGTTTTCTTTCCATCTTTTCAAATGGCTATTATTATTATTATTATTATTATTAACATCCATTGCAGTCTTCCTTTTTTCTAAAATGTTTTATCAATATTTTTCCTTTCTCATTATATAATATCATGTCTAAAAGTACAATATGATACTTATTATAATACTGTTAAATTTCATAAATCCCCATCCCAAATTATCAAAATATCATCTATATATAGTTTATAAAATTGTAGATTATAGGAATTGTTCTTATAGATATATTGTTCTTTCAATTTTCCCATATATAAATTGGCAAAAGATGAGCAAAACCATATCCCATAACTGTTCCTGATATTGGTTTAATTAAAAAAAAAAAAAAGCTATTCTCAAATGGGAAATAATTGTGTTAGCAAAAATTATATAGCTGTTAATAGGTACTGTCTCTGAGCTTGTGGCAATACTCCATCACTCTCCAATAATTCCTGTATAGCCTTAGCTCCTTCACTCTGGGGTATACATATATATAAGAAAGACACATCGCAGGAAGGCCATACAAGAGTTCTCCTGTCTAATATATTCCATACTATTAATCACTTGAATTGCATCCCTAAGTAAGGAGGGCAATAGATTTATCACCCATGGCTGTGAAAAAAAAAATAAAGATCTATATACATAATGGAAGATAGAAAAAAAGAAGTTGTGCGCTGGGCTATTTAGAACTCAATTAAGTCCATTTGCATTTACCGAAATGTAGGGTGCCGCTTATGTAATAGGATTTCACAAACACAATCCAAAGTACAGTGTAGACAATCTAGGAGATACAAAGACAAAAGTGCAACCACAATTCTTCTAAGTGCAGTATTCATAGTTTAAAGGGATAGTAATACTTAAAATGTAAAAAAAAATATGTTGTAGGGTTTATCCCCCTGAGTAAAACAAGAATACTCCCAGTGCTGAAAGGTGTTTCATTCAAAAGTTATTAATTTTCAAAGTTGAATATTTTAGGTGCAATATCACAGTGGCCTGAAATTGTACAGTGGCGCTGTTGCTACACGATCCTATGGACAGTTCTGGTCCCGGGACCATAAATCTCCATAGGATGGTGTAGCAACAGCGCCACTGTACAATTTCAGGCCACTGTGATATTGCACCTAAAACATTCAACTTTGAAAATGAATAACTTTTGAATGAAACACCTTTCAGCAGTGGGAGTACTCTTGTTTTACTCAGGGGGATAAACCCTACAACATATTTTTTTTACGTTTTAAGTATTACTATCCCTTTAAGGAGAAATACATTTTATAATCCCCTTCCCCCCCAATAGGTTTTACTCACATGGCAGAGAGGTTTCACCTGCCTCTCAGTTAAACTGGCTTGCCTGGAATATGTGAGCATCACTTCCAGGCTGGTGACTTCTCTTCTGGCTCAAGACGATATAGGTTTTGAAACGTTTTAAAGTGTAGTTTCCAGTGTTTCACCACACATCAAGTGTCAAATATGTAGACCACACTGGTAACTTTAAATCACAACTCAAATGAACAAAGCCATAGAGTATATAACCCTAGCGTAACATATATGTATGGGGGTTATTAGGGAATAAAACACTTGTTGTAATTTGAATTTTAATAATCACATGAAAATATGATAAAACACTATAAAGCTTGGAATATCTTCACCCACAGTGTTGGGGGCCTATATTTGCCAATACATCAACATCTGTTTGGGCCAGGTGCCAAGTTTTTTATTTATAAAAAACAAAGATAATAAAAAATAATGTACAAAATCACAATATTAACGTTTAGAGTTAATTAACCCAAAAATAATAAAGTCAATATATTACCCAGAGCTACATCCCCATAATGGGTAATATATAGACGTTATTACTCCAAGCTTTATGGTGTTTTTATCATCTTGCCATGTGATTATTAAAAGTCAAATTTAAACAAGTTTTTCCTCTGTCGTCCAATACATGTTACTGGTAGCTTTGGGTAGGCGATCAGCCGGTTTAAGTAGGCAGAACAATTCTGAGAAGTGACTGCTGGGTGGAGCCTACCTCCTCTCCATAGCTTGCAGCTAGCCAGTCCTCTTCCAGTAAGATTTGTTCCTTGGTCAAGACACAAGGCAAGAGAACAGTTCTGCTATAGTTTTAGTTTTTTATTATTTTCTGTTAGATATGGAATACCACCATTAGGCGGATTACCATAACTGACAATTCTCATCACCCAAATGTGGATAGCTAAGTTTACCAGGTGCGTTTGTGGACCTAAGCCCTGGGGGGAAAATCTTGGCTGCAAGTTCTTTCCCCAGGAGTTTACCACTGAGGCTTCTTCTTGATATACGGTAATCTGAAGACAGAAGAGCTGCGTAAAAGGTGAGCACCCTTTGAGTGCTGAGGTCCACATGTCCCATGCTTCCCCTCCGCACAGTGGTCTCATTTGGAATTCCTATTACATACTCATGCACTCATTGGGTTTATCTGTATGTCTGTGGAGTGTTTGGAGCAAGTTTCTGTGGTAACTTAACCCTTCTGCTGCTGGCTAGCATCTTTTGGGGCGTTGTGGGCACTTTCCCTACTGGGGCCAGTGTTTTTTGGGTCAGCTGACTTGTTCGAGTGGGCTTTTGAGTGGTTTTACATTTTGTTATTCACCTTGTTAACTTTGTGTTCTGCGTCTTTAAGGCACGCGTATACTGCATAGATGCCATTGCTCCATTCACTTCTATGGGACTTTACAGTTTGGGACATATCTATGCAACCGCTCCACATAGCGAGGTCAAAGATGGCTCATTTGGTTGGTCGCCCCTTGCTCTGTTATCCGGTCAACATTCTGGGCATGTTGGGGGGCACAGGGGGCTTCGGGCACAGTTGGGGTACTTTTTCAGTGAAACTACAATTCCCACGAGTGCTTGCTTCACGCACTCGTTTCTGATTGGATCCCACCACATCAGCCATTTTGTGCCTTCGCTGATCGCGTATCCCACACAGGGCTTGGACTCTCCTTCTCTCCTCAACAGTTTAACCCTTTGCTTACCAGATAAGTCTAATTTAGCATTTCAGAGGTGATTTATTTATCATACACACTATTTTGTGGGTGTTTCTGATACTTTGAACGTTTGACTCTGTGAGAATGGCTATTCCGTTAGACCTTGGGGCTAGGCCTAAGACTAAGGATACTGGGGCATCTGTGTCCACCCCATTGCTTATTGCTCCTCATGTCACTCAGGGTTACCTAGAGAATACTCAGGTCACGTTTGCCCAGCATGCACTGCTGCCCCTGAATCCCCTGCAGGGACCTCCAGCCATGCACTAGAGCCATTTTGGATGCAAGAGTTTAAGGCTACTACCAGGGACCTCCGGTCCACCTTACAACTCCTTCCATCCACCTTGCAGGGGGTCTTCCACTCATGGCAGGCCCTCACCCCTATCAGATCTTCCCTACCTAAACCACCAGGGGTACCTCATGTGTCTGATTCCTCTGAAGAGGAATTATTGGTGGATTCTGATGATGAAGACTGCTCTACTATCACTTCCTCTCAGTTTTTTGGGGATCCCTTTGAGGCTGATCCTGTTCCCTCAGCTAAGGGCCTGATCAGGGCTGTGTTGAATACCCTGAACATTCCCTTGGTGCAGGAGGTTTCTTCTGATCCCTCCGATGTGTTCCAATAGCCTGTTAGGCCCCATACTTGTTTTCCACCTAACCCCACCCATGACCGCTTGCTGTCTGAAACCGTCTGTCGCTAGGAAATTTGCTAAGCTTTATCCATTCTCTCTGCGTATGGTCGCCAGGGCATCAGCTATGTCTGTGGTAGCCAGATGTGCTCTTTGACTCAAGATCTGTTCTGCTGACATGGCCTCCAACAGGGTTCTCCTGTCCTTGCCCTTTCACGGCACCTCACTGTTTGGGCCTGATCTCAAGGATCTGATCGGTGAATCCACTGGAGGGAAGAGTACTCACCTGCCAGTGGTCCAGAGGAAGAAGGCGCCTGTCAAAAGCAATCGGCTTTTTCATCCCTTTCAGGCTGACTCGCGCCAGGCATCCCAGGTGGTGCCTCAGGCTCAACTCTCCTCATCCAAGCCTAAGCAGCAATGGAGGTCCAAGTCCTCAGCTAAGCCCAAGGCTTCCAAACCTCCTTCTGCATGACTTGCCGAATCCGGGTCCCCACCCGCAGATAGGTGGCCGCTTATGCTAGCGCATGCCAGCGCATGGACGTCCCTGCGGCATTTATAGGGTTATTATTTTATTTTTATTCTCCAATATGTTCAGACCTCGTGGGGGGACATCAAGACCCCTCCTGAAGTCCCCCAAGTTATTGATCTCCCAGCCAATTGTGCTGGGAGATGAATATGGCGACTGAAGGAGAGCAAAAGCTCTCCTGCCCTTCTCCCCTACCACCGATAGGAGTGATCGCGATGAGGGAAAGTTTACTAACGGCATTGGTGATCATGTCACTGATGACGTTAGGAGGCTTTCCCCAGTCCTGCCTACTCCTACCAGGAAGTTTGGGTAGGAGACAGGGGAAAGGAGAAGCTCCACTTCCTCTTTGTGCATATTGAGCTCCCAGCACAATTGATCCTCATGACCCCCCCAAGAGTGCCAGGCAGCATTTTAGCTAAAATGCAGCCACTGCAAGTTGGTTATACCGGCTTATGCAGTGACTACATTTTAGCTGTACATTGTACGAGCTTGGCACAGCAGGTACAGCTGTCCAAATTAGTACAATGTACCAACCTGGCACTAGGTGTAAATGATAATATTGGGGTCCTTTAAAAAATTCAATAGCAATTTTATGTTTTTAGTTGTTATAAAAGATTTCTTAACTGAAGAAGCTTTTTCAAGTGTTCTCTGTATTAGCTCTCTAAAAATCATTACCGTAAAATCTCGCATATAATACAATTTTGCCCCACTTCACCTTATGTGAAGTGGGGGGTGCATATTGTAGACGAGGGAAAGAAATTCCCATCCCCGCACTGCTTCCCTCCCTCCCCACTTACCCATATCCTCCTCTTCCTCTGTAGGTCGTCCAGTTTCCTCAGCCTGACAGGGTCCCAGCAGGTGGCATACTTATATCTGCCACCCGCTTCCAGCATGGCACTGTCAGGACCTCTTCTCTGTAGCCAATGGTAATGTCTTGTGAGGAACTTGCAGTCCTCACAGGGCAATACCATAGATCCAATGCACATGCTGGGACTCTGTCAGGCTGAGGAAACTGGACGACCTACAGAGGAGGTGGAGGATATGGGTAAGCAGTGCGGGAATGGGAATTTTTTTTGCATGACAGGGGAAAACAAGGGTATGTATTATACATAGGCACTCTTGTTTTCCCCTAAAATCTTCGGTATAATATACACCTGCGTATTATACACAGGTGCGTATTATACCTGAGATTTTACGGTATATATCCCCCTTGACTTTAAGTATAAAAGTCTGACCTATTTCTTAAATTGCTAAAAATGAGGTGTCTGTTTTTAAACTCTCTCCACTTTCAGCCCTCCTTCTTCTAATCTACAAATAGCATATTGGTGTTCCACTGTTTGAAGACAAACATAATATTGTAAAATAATATTGTAGGATAGCCCTAGCTTTTCTCAAGAAATGTCTTTTCACAGTGAGGGACATAATATACTTCTGTAGATCTACAGAAGTTTGGAATGTATTCACTTCTGTAGAGGGGGCACATGATATATGCTTTCTTAAAACTCACTTCATCAACAGTAATCTTCCTATTGGATAGATTACTGGTAAATATTCCACTCCTAGATCCCTTACCCTCTATTCCTTCCTCACCATCTTGGGTAGATTGCTTTCTATTTTGTATTAATCTTCCTCCTCTGCATCGTTGTTTTATTGTTCTTTTTCTTCCCTTCGCTTTTTTGAATCTTTGGGGACACCAGTGACTGCACCCCAAAAAAGAACCTTTTCTTCATTATTTTTATTTTCTTGTAGTTTTTTTTTGTATTATCATCCATTATTCTGGTGTTATCGTGCACTAATTTAATCTTTGGACTATGTTTCCTTTAATAAGATTTTAGTGTTTTTACCTGTTAAATCCTTTTCTCTATAAACCCCATGGCTCAATATGAGGCCTCTGCAAAACTCCAGAAGCAAATTAAGGTCCCACGAAGGAGTGGGAGCCTCTAAGGCTGGGAAGGTATGAGCTACCCCCTGAAAGAACACCTTGACATCAAGAATGGTGGCAATACGTATCTGGAAGAACAAAGAAACAGCTGAAATTTGAATCTTTAAGGAGCTCAAGCGGAGTCTCTTGTTCACTCCATCCTGGAGAAAGGATAATACCAAAGGAAGGTCCATCTCCTGCGAGGACATGGACTTGTCCATGCACCTCAAATGAAAAATTGGCCATACCCTATGGTAGGCCTTGGAAGAGGCAGTCTTGTGGGCCTGAATCCTAGTGGATTTTACCTTAGTGGAGAACCTTTTTCTTCACAAGATGTGGGCTTCAACAGCCATGCCATCAGAGCCATCTTTTCCACATCCTTGTGCCACAGTAATCCTGAAGTAGGAGGTCTGGTCTGGGAGGAAGGTGTAGCGGATCCTGAATGGAAAGATTAACCAGGTCCGCAAACCACGCCCTCCCGGTCCAATAAGGAGTAGCCACAATTACGGTTTCACTGTTTCTTGATCTTCCTGAGTACCCTGGGTATAAGCAAAGTCGGAGGAAAGACATAAGTGAGGTGGAAGTTCCACGGAATTGACATTGCATCCATGGCGAAGGTCACATGATCTGCTTTCTGGGAGCAGGAGGTCCGAACCTTCCTCTTTTCCCTGGTGGCCATGCGATCTATCATTGGCACACCCCATCGTTGCACAATCAGATAGAACAACTCCGGAATCCACATCTTCATGACTTAGGAAGTCTGGCAACACATTTTCTACCCCCTGAATGTGCACAGTAGAGATGGATGTAATGTGGGCTTCTGCCCAACCTGGAATGTACCACCCCTCGAATCATGTGCTAACACTGCAGGTGCCCCATTGATGGTTGATGTAAGCCATAGCCATTGAGTGGTCTAACTGGACCCTCACTGGTCTCCCTTTCAAGAATGAGGTCCAGTACACAAGGGATAAATGGATCTCGTCGAGTTCCAGAACATTGATGGACTGAAGAGACTCCTCCTCAGTCCAACTGCCCTAAAACCCAGGTGGCACATAACTGCACCCCATCCGGCCACGCTGGCATTTATCTTGACCAGGGTCCATTCTAGTACCACAAATGGTTTCCCATTTTCCTGGCTGCATTGGAACAGCCATACTGAATGTCCTGGGTCACCTCTGGAGCGAGTCATATCTGGCAATTCAGGTGTGCCAGATTGCACAACTATCACTGAAGGACATGCTGTTGAAGTTCCCTCGTGTGTACCTGAGAGTAGGGCACAGCCTCTAGTGTTGACACTAGCCTTCCCAGCACTCTCATGTACTCCCTGATCATGGCCGAGGGCCATTCCACGGCCTGCAACACCTCCTGCATTACCAGGAAGAATTTTCTCCTCCATCAGTAAAACATTCTCCAATGAGTGTCGAACCTCATCCCCAGGAACACCAGTTCCTGGGAAGGTACCAGAGAGGACTTTGGTATGTTCAGAATCCACTCGTGGTGGATCAGAAGCCGAGCAGTCTTGGATGTACTGGACCAAGAGCTCCTCTGAGGGACCCTTTTGCAAAAGATAGGGTGTCATGGAAATGCCCTTGGAGAGAATGAAAGCTGCTAAGGCCCCCATGACTCTGGTTCACACTAAAGGCACAGAAGCCAGGTCAAATGGCAGAGCTGTGAACTTGTAATGATCTAAGTTGTAAGCAAATTGCAGATAGAGTTGGCTGTCTGGATGGATTGACATTTGTAGATATGCATCCTGCAGGTCTAGAAACGCCAGATACACCCCTGGGCACATCACTGTGATAACAGAAAGCAAGGATTCCATCTTGAAGAGTGTAGTCACTGCATATTTGTTGAGACATCTGAGGTTCAAGATGAGACGGCATCCACGGTCTTTCTTTGGAATCATGTTTAGGCTGGAATAAAAACCTGAGCCACGCTTCGGGGGAGGTACTGGAATCAGAACCTTCTTTGCAGCAGTGAATCCACTGCCTCCTGAAACAGCCATGCCTTGTCCGGCTTTTTTGGCATTCTTGACAAAAAGAAACAATACGGTGGAAGGGACCCAAAGTCTATATGCTACCCTTCTGAGATTACCCACTGGTCCGCGACAGAGGACGCCCAGGATTCCGAGAGTCATGCGGAAGTTTGCTTGACAGACTTAGCCCTTGCAGCTGTTCACTTGGGCTGCTACTGCTGTCTGGGCTTTGTGGAGGAGCATGCGTGAGGCCTGAGAACACTGCAGCTGCTGCTCCTCCGTTTGGCGGAGGGAACGAAAAAGACTGTTTCCTCACCAAAAGTGGACATTTGGTGGGCATCTGAGGCAACAAGGTGCTCTTGCCCCCAATAGCATTACTAATGACCTGCTTCACTTCAGGTCCAAACAGGGACTTGCCCTGAAAGGGTAAGTAAACCAGTGACTTCTTAGAAGATTGATCCACAGACCAAATCTTAAGCCACAAGGTGCATTGCGCAGCTACAGAGAAAGCTGAGGCTTTAGCAGACAACCTGACCACCTCATAAAGAGCCTCAGAAACATAAGTGTTAGCCTCATTAATGTTGGCCAAAAGAACCAACAGATCATCCTTGGGAATCTCAGCACGGACAGCCTCTATAAGCTGTTCACCCCACTCGGCAACAGCCTTGTTAACCCAGGCAGAGTAAAGTTGGCCCTGAGGGTAGAATCCAGCTTTTTGTCCGCTGGATGCTTCAGGCCTGCTGCATCTGCAAAGGCGAAGCAGTAGCCTTAGCCAACCTGGAAACGGGATCCACAGTTGGAGGAGATGTCCACTGAGCAAAAGCTGCCTCTGAAAAAGGATACTACTTAGAGAACCTTTTTGGTTATAGACAGTCGTTTGTCTGGGTTCTTCCACTCATCCTGAAGGATCTCTTTCAGAGATAGAGGCCACATAGTTAAAGGTAGTTGGGGAGCTTCCAAGACTGGAGAACCCCCTAAAGGGAGAAAGGAATTTGGGTCACTGAGGACAGAAGAGATTTGACCCAAGCTGGCTCTTGGTCAGTGCTGGAGGGCTCCTCTGGAGTAGTAGGGCCACAGTACAAGAGGGTCAGAAAGATCTGGAATACTCTCTAAGGTGCCCGTTTCACATGAGTAACAGTAAGCAAGGGGGGTAAGGGATGTCCCTAAGTCCTTAGTCTTTGATTTACTCCCATGTCCCTTAGAATCTAACATCCTGACAATAAAAGTGTCTCATACTAGTATAGATAACCAATAACAATTTCGCCAGACAAATAATTCACCCTAGAAAGCCCAGAAAATCACTTATCTGGCAATTGATGGGTTAATCTGTAGAAGGAGAGCAAGTAGAGTCTGCTTCGGCTTACGGATATGCAAGACAGAAGTAAAATGGCGCCTGCAAAATTGCCAGCCAATTGGAAGAAAGCCTGTGAAATGGGCATTCTGGGAAATGTAGTCTTCTCTTTGTTGTCTAGCAACACTTACCCTCTGGCAGAGGAATTGCCACGGGACCCGAAGACACCCAGGATGTGAACCAGATGAATGGACATGAGGAGACAAGAAGAAAGAGCCCTGACTTCTGTATGTCGAACAGGTGTAGAGAGCTGTCCAATAAAATTCACTCATAGAAGTAAATGGACCAAAGATGGTGGCGGCGGCACCCATTCTTAAAGGGGCTGCAGCACTAAATCAGGCAACGTTACAGAAGCACCAAAAGACCCAAAAAACCCCAGGGGCCATGTAAGAGGAACCCAAAAAGGATCTCAAGACAGGGGGAAAAAAAAAGGTGGCCCACAGAACTACAAAGCCGGTGAGAACAGCAGGGAAAGGGTTAAACTAGCAAAACAGCAGCCATCCTTCCTCCATAGATAGGAAATGAACAGTACACTGACAAGAATGGTACCCACATGAGTGTAGGAGCCCAAGGGCTTTGAGAAAACATCTGTATGGAGAGGCACAGGAAAGGGACAACGTGGACCAAGGCACTCAAAGGGTTACTCACCAGTCTTCTTTGTTCAGGTTATCATTGTATATGAAGAGCTGCAGAGCCCCAAGAGACTCTGCTGGGAGGGAAAACTTGACAGCAAGATTCCCTCCACAGGGCTGCAAGAGTCCACACAGAACCTATACACTGGTCAATCCACTCCAGGGGAGCCCCAGTAATGGCAACGCACCTAATGGAGGAATTTTGATATGCCCATATCTATTAGAAAAATAATAAAAAAGCTAAAAACTAAGAGTGTGTCTCCCGCTCCATCCTTTCACCACAGGGAGCACATTTATACTAGGGATTGCAAGGCAGGGGAAGGGTTGTTCTGGAGGAGTCTCTAACTACAAGACACTGTCTTTAGAAATGTGTCCTGAACTCCAAAAGAAGGGACTCAAACCCATGGTACTGGTGTTCCATATGGGATGTAAGAGAAAAATTCTACCTTTTGCGTAATAAACTATATTTAGAAATCTTCCTGTTTTGGGGATTTTTTTTTTTTTTTTTTTTTTTTTAAATTAGTCTTTTTCCCATTTCTCTCCATAGCCTGCTCTTTGTCTAATCTATAACTACTTTTTATGTCATTATTCATTTTTTTGTTTATTCCCTTTAATCCCAGGTTTTCTGGGCTTAACATTCATGCTATGTATGTTCCCCACATTCAGTTTCTATATATATATATATATATATATATATATATATATATATATATATATATATATATATATAATTTTTTTTTTTTTTTTTTTTTTTTTTTTTTTCTTCAATATTTCCAAATGTTTTCTGATTCCCCTGTTGTGCCTGCTCTTTTAATTCTCACTTCAAGACTATACACTTCCATCCTAAATTCTTCTGAATCTCTCATTCTATATTTTATAAGTTGGATTTCTTTGCGCAATCATAAAGAATACTTTCCCAAGCCATTAAAAATTCAATATCATCTGTTTCAAATGTCAGTTTTGTAATGATATTATGTTTCATATAGTTCTCAAGTGATATGAGATCATACCACTCTTGTTTCATTTATTAGTTATTTAGATTTCTCTTTAGGAGTATGTTACCAACACTGGATCTTCTCAATATTACCGGACTTTCATTCTGGGAACGGTGACTTTACTTTTACTTTTTTTTTTTATTGAGCTCTATTATTTTAATTTTTAGATATATAATATGTGGATTGACTATTAATGTTCAGCATTGGTTGTGCATGACAGCAAGTAAGCTTCTCACAATACACTCACCCCACTGGCGACACTTTAAAACAAGCAGGCTGTTCACAACAGACACACATCACTGGTTCCACTTGAAAGCAGGCAGGATGCTCACAAGACACGCACCACTGGTTGCAATTTAAAACAGGCAGGCTGTTCACAACAGACGCACACCACTGCTTCTACCTGACAAAGGGCTGCCTGTTCACATCAGAAACACACTCCTGGTTCCACCTAACAGAAGGCAGGCTGCTCACAATAGACACACTCTACAGGCTATACCAGACAAGCTGCTCACAACAGACACACACCGTAGGCTACACCAGACAGCAGACAAGCTGCTCATAATAGACACACACCACAGGCTACACCAGACAAGCTGCTCACAACAGACACACACCACAGGCTACACCAGACAGCAGACAAGCTCCTCATAATGGATACACACCACAGGCTACACCAGACAAGCTGCTCACAACAGACACACGCCACAAGCTACACCAGACAGTAGACAAGCTGCTCATAACAGACACACACCACAGGCTACACCAGACAAGCTACTCACTCTGAATATACAATACTGGTTGCACCTGACACCAGGCAAACTGCTTGTAATAGACACAGGGATCATGAGGACATCCCTGTTCTGAAACTGCCAAGTTGAGAGAGAACTCATGGAAACATTGAAGACAGCAATTCCAATGTACAGCAAGCATAGCTAACATAATATGGTGAATGGACATTGTAACAGAACACACAAGGAAATTCCTGCTCAGGAAATTAACTTAGATACAGGCTGACAAAGACCCCAGTGTGGGTCTAAACATTGGCTAATAAAGAGCACTGTTTGTGATCATCAACTACGACCTGTGAGTGCTGTCGTTTCTATAAGCATGTATACATATACACACACAAATAAAAGGATATGCCAGCACTCAATGTGATTTGCACATTTCGTCAGGGTTTCAGACATAGCCCTGGGGCAGGAACACTTTCTGTTTAATTATGTAGACTGTCATGTCCAGAAACAAAAGGGAGAGGAAAGGTATTAATTGGACTTCTTGCGCTTTATAACCAAAGTGTGAGACTGCAATCTCTATGTAAGTATATAGATGAGGAATAATAATTTCCAAGGATGGTATGTTGATGAGCTAGATGTCTATATATGTGTTAATGAGAGGGTTGCCATTAGCTTTGTGAACACTATTGGCACAGTTGCTAGTCCTAATGGTAGTGCTATTAATTGGAAAGGTCTTTCGCAGAAAGCAAATCTAGATACAGTGGATATAAAAAGTCTACACATCCCTGTTAAAATGCAAGTTCTTGTGATGTTAAAGAATGAGACAAAGATAAATCATGTCAGAACTTTTTCCACCTTTAATGTGACCTATAACGTGAACAATTCAATTGCAAAACAAACTGAAATCATTAAAAACTCACAATAATCTGGTTGCATAGGTGTGCACACCCTCTTATAACTGAGGATGTGGCTGTGTTCAGAATTAACCAATCACATTCAATCTCATATTAAATGGAAGTCATTACACACCTGCCATCATTTAAAGTGACTCCGATTAATCACAAAGTTCAGCCGTTCTAGTAGGATTTTCATGACATTTGCTTAGTTGCATCTCAGAGAAAAAGCCATGGTCCGCAGAGAGCTTCCAAAGCATCAGAGGGATCTCATTGTTGAAAGATATCAGTCAGGAGAAGGGTATAAAAGATTTCCAGAGCATTAGATATACCATGGAACACAGTGAAGACAGTCATCATCAAGTGGAAAAAATATGGCACAACAGAGACAAAACCAAGAACTGGATGTCCCTCCAAAACTGATGAGAAGACGAGAAGAAAACTGGTCAGGGAGGCTACCAAGAGGCCTACTGCAACATTAAAGGAACTGCAGGAATTTCTGGCAAGTACTGGCTGTGTGCTACATGTGACAACAATCTCCCGTATTCTTCATATGAATGGGCTATAGGGTAGGGTGGCAAGATGGAAGCCTTTTCTTACAAAGAAAAACATCCAAGCCCGGCTGAAGTTTGCAATAACAAACATCAAGTCCCCCAAAAGCACGAGGGAAAATGTGTTATGGTCTGATGCAACCAAGGTTGAACTTTTTGGCCATAATTCCAAAAGGTATGTTTGGAGCAAAAACAACACTGCACATCGCCCAAAGAACACCATACCCACAGTGAAGCATGGGGGTAGCAGCATCATGCTTTGGGGCTGTTTTACCTCAGCTGGAACCGGGGAATTATGAACAGTTCCACATACCAGGCAATTTTGGCACAAAACCTTCAGGCATCCGTTAGAAGCTGAAGTTCACGTTTCAGCACGACAACAACCCAAAGCACACATCCAAATCCACAAAAGTATGGCTTCACTAGAAGAAGATAAACGTTTTGGAATGGCCCAGCCAGAGCCCAGACCTGAATCCAATTGAACATCTGTGGGGTGATCTGAAGAGGGCTGTGCACATGAGATGTCCCCGTAATCTGACAGATTTGGAGCACTTTTGCAAAGTAGAGTGGGCAAATATTGCCACGTCAAGATGTGCCATGCTAATAAACTCCTACCCAAAAAGACTGCTGTAATAAAATCAAAAGGTGCTTCAACAAAATATTAGTTTAAGGGTGTGCACACCTATGCAACCAGGTTATTGTGAGTTTTTAATTTTTTATTTTTCCTCCTCAATGATTTCAGATTGTTTCGTAATTGAATTGTTCAAGTTATAGGTCACATTAAAGGTGGAAAAAGTTCTGACATGATTTGTCGTTGCCTCATTCTTTAACATCACAAGAACCTAGCATTTTAACAGGGGTGTATACACTTTTTATATCCACTGTAGTTTTGGTATATTAACAAATAAAATGTAAACAAACATCTTATGTCCAGTGATGCCAGAAACCCCCCCCCCCCCCACCCGTGCACATTGACGCTATGACTGATTGAATGGACTCCATCTTGAAGCTGGCCATCCAGATAAATCTGTTTAAGGCCATTCACGTTCTGGATATGATTCACATAACCCATGGGTCTTTCACTAACCTCATCCATTTCTTCCAGAATAAATGCAGTCTACCCCTATAGTCTGCTTTTCCCGAAGAGAGGCTGAATCATGCCCAATAAGTATTGTTCCTACACTTCTAGGCAGGCCATGATGATTTAGATTGTTCTGAAAGAGAAGGTTATTCAGAGATGAGGCCACAAAAAACAAACGGTGTTTAAAATTTGCCCTTTACTTTTGTGGAGGAAATATACTTTTGTAATCCATGGCCTGGCTATTCATATTATCCAGTTCTGCCTTCACAGGGGTTTTCCTAGGAAAGGTAAGGTGATAAGCAACCAGTTTCATGAATGGTCATATCCATAGCCATAATGTATGTTTAGTTGTAATAGATAGAGATGAATTGTGCAGTCTTAAGGGTAGTGTCACATAAATAAAGATTTTCCTCCTTAATTTGAAATTCCATAGAAACAAGTTCCTCTCCTGGTGGGTTATTTTTGTTCCCTTAAATAAGGCATTCAGACCATACATCAGTTGCTCTACCTCCTCATGCCATAGCCAAATCAGGCTGTAAGGCCAGTCCAAAACACCATAAAGGCCATTTTTAGTATAGTATACAGTCAATTATCTGCTGCATCCTTGGATGATCCTGTGTCTAACGCTGGTAAGGCTGTTCTTTATTGATAGTTGTGACACTGGAAGATCCACCACTGGTGGAATATCCCAATTATCTCATTATTACTGAACAAACAGTTAAATAATGGTAAAACATTTGAACAATAGCACCTTTCTGTGCAGATGCTTCCATTCATTCAACACAAAGTCGTGAAATTCAAATTTTACACAAAAATTGAAAAAGTGTTTGGAAAGTGTAAGCACACATAAAAACTCCATCCTATATAATAATTAGCTAAAACGTGTGTAACAACGCAGTCATGTGCAGTAGAGACTGCGTCCAGTCACGCTGCTGGCAGTTTCTACTGCGCATGACTGCCCTGCGACCGGCTAGCAGTGGCACTGTGGCCCGTGTAACGGGCTCTTCAACTATATACAATAAACAAATTAAATAAAACATGTATATAAGACCCCCAACAGATCAATACTGTCAGGAAAGGGGGTTAAATTACCACATAGTAGGCAATGCAGCAAAGATCCCAGATCAGCAGCCATTAGTAAAGTAATAATAACCAACATGATTGCTGAAGTCATAAGAACTCCAATGAAACCTTGTACAGAAGGGACAGTGGACCATAGCACTCAGAGGGTTGTTCACCTTTCCAGCAAGTCTTCTTTCTTCAGAATACCATTATAAAGAAGAAGCATCAGAGACAGGGCCGGCCCTTACATGGGTCTCAGTGGGGCCATGGACCCAGGAGGCACTCTGACAGGGGCAGCAATTTAACGCCCCAAGGCATGCTATTTCGTGTGCAGTGTCTCCCCACTGCCCACACTGATGACGGCTGGGACTGTGTCACACGTGGAGACGCCGTGTGGCACATGCTGGGGTTTTCTTTCTCTGTTTGGTGGCCAGTGCAAGTTTAAAAGTGGCGCCCAGACTGACGAAGAAAATCCCAGCATGCACCATGCTGCATCTCCACACGTGACATGGTCCCAGCTGTCACTAGTGCGGGCAGTGGGGAGACTGAGTAAAAAGCAGAAGAGCCAGACAAGCAGAGAAGAGAGGGAGCGAGCCAGAAGGAGAAGAGAAACAGGCAAGGGGGGGGAGAAAGAGGCACAAGGGGTGAAAAAAGGCACAAGGAGGGAAAAGAGAGGCACAAGGGGTGAAAAAGAGGCACAAGGGGGGAAAGAGGGGAAAGAGATGCAAAAGGGGTGTAAAAAGGCAAGGGGGAAAAAGAGGTACAAGGGGTGTAAAAAGGCAAGGGGGAGAAAGGTACAAGGCATGTAAAAAAAAAAAAAAAAAAAAAAAAAAAAAAAAAAAACACTACAGTTCTATGTGGTTTTAGGGGCAGGAGATGGGTTAATATAATTAAGGATGTGGCGTGTTTTGGTGTGCGGAGAGGGGGGCAGCATTTCATCCTTGGACCCAGGCAGCACAATGTCTTGGGCCGGCCCTTGTCAGAGAGACTCCCTTTGGAGAGAGAGACATGGGTTGCATGGTTCTCTCCCAGGATCAAAAGGGCCCACAAGCAGCTCCTGTAAACTGGGCAGTCCAGCAAGGGGAAGCCAGTAATAGCAATCCGCCTAATGGATGAATTTGGACACACCATATCTAAATAAAAATAATAAAAGAACTAAAACTAAGCAGAACTGTTCACAACCTTCCTATCAGAATGAGGAACAAATCTTAACTAGACGGGAGTAGAAGACTAGCCTTCTAGGAGAATAGGGAGGCTCCGCCCCTGCAATTTCATTGGAAGAATTATTCCAACTTGCTACGAGGTGCTGTTGCCTCCCCATGGTACCTGTAAGCTATATTGGAAGACAAATTAAAAACGAGTGGGCCAAGCTAAGTGGCGGTTATGCAGGACTGAGAGACAAAGTTCATTCTCAAGAGGCAATTATTTATGTAACCAAATTAGTCCCTCTGCCCCCCCCCCCATAGGGCCAAAAAGAAAAGACACACAACTCTTATTGTATGTGACAGCAGGAAAACCATTAAAGGTATAGTAATGTTTCATAATAAAAGCAGCTCCAATTAATCTTCATAGTATTTGGACCATGGAGAGTGTAAATTCGATACTGTCAGAGTTGTAGTTCAAGAGTAACTGAATAATAAAGTATCCCCCTCCCGCCCCTTTTACTGATGTAACACTGCTCACCTGAGAGCAGCAAGACTGTCCCTCTCTGCGATCCATCTGGACAATATTCAGTAAGCATAAGGAAAAAACTGTCAAGGGGGGCAGGGTTTTCCTTATGATCACAGTAAGAATATTGTCCCTTACTGTGAGCTGTTTGGTCCCAGGACCAATATGAGGGGAGATGGCTTACACTAGGTAAAAAGGGTGTGAGGGGGATACTTTATCATTCAATTACTCTTGAACTAAAATGCAGCAGTATTGAAATGACACTCTCCGTGGCCCAAATACTATGACGATTAAATGGAGCTGCTATTTTTGAGAAACATTACTATCCCTTTAATATAAGACAAATTACTGGTTGTACCTGACAGCAGACAGGCTTCTCACAACAGACACATGCCACTGGTTGCCCATTACATCAAGCAGGCGGCTGACAATAGACACACACCACTGGCTTCACCTGTTTCAGCCACACACCCACCAGACTGTAAGTCGGTGTGGCAGAAGGGATAATGGAATTGGTAAGCGACTAACGGGACTAAGGTTTAGAATAGGGTGCAAAGCTTGGAAAGGTAGGGCTAGTGGGTGTCTTGTAGGTAAGAAGAGAGGGAGTCACTGCATTGATTTTGATAGGAGTTGCCAGAGGAGCTTTGATGCCCCCTCCCCCCCACACACTTCTGTGAAAAATCAGCACCCCTGCTCATGTCCCCAGTCACTACTGTCGAATTATATCTGCATACCTCTCAAGTGTCCCTCTTTAGGAGGGATAGTCCCTCTTTTAGCCCTAAATCCCTCTTTCCCACCCTGATGTCCCACTTTTTAGGAGATCAGATTGTGTGGTGTGTATATAAGTGTTTAATATTGCTCTACAGCAATAAAACTCACATTACTGTTTGTTTAAATGTCAGTATTTGTGTTTATAAATTAGTCTGTGTAAATAAAATACTTTGATCTTGTTCTAAATCATTTATTAGGTTACACAAGGAGATGACAGTAGGTCATGAAATAGCTTAAAAATTCCTGGGAATGCCTTGCCCACCAGCCACACCTCCAAAAACACCCCCTAAAACACAAGTGTCCCTCTTTGGCAATTTGAAATGTTGGGAGGTATGTATCTGTAGCCCTCTACTGGAGAGGCAGCATGGAAACATTTAGCGTAGCTCCTACATACTGCCACCCCAGGGTGGGTGCCTGTTACAGACTAAGAATTTTAGTCATGTCATGCTCTTCTGTTTTATAGATATTAGATTTTTATTTACATTTACTTATTCTGTTCAACATGACTTTTTCAGACTACCTATTACCTAGGTTATGGGTGCCTCAAAAATTCCAGTCACTGTTGTGGGTGCTTTGAGCAAAAAGATTAAGAACCACTGCACTAAATTCTGTTAACCAGATATATTTCTTGTATGTATATGGATAAAATGGTAGAAAAAGAGGAGAATGTTTTTCCCTAGAAAATCAGTTGCAATGTTTTATATTAGTACCATAAAAGTACAGAGGGATCTACAAACTCTTTCAGAAGGATGAAAAAATCCCAAATCAGAGGAAGTCTCTGGCATAGATGCAACCTCCTTAGTAAGAAATCCACCACTGCAGCAATAGTAATGAAGTGAGGGTAAAAATACACAGATTTCTGCTGGTAAGATTAAAAAGCAAACAGAATTTAAAAAAAAAAAAAAAAGTTTCATATAAAGAAATGAAAAGAAGTAATTTGAAGCAAAACTTTCTATATCTGCATTACTGGGGACAAAGGAGATTTCCCATTGATTTAAATGTGGCTTTGAACCCATTAAATTCTAGGGAGGTCTTCTACACATTGTGAAGCACTAAGTTGGAGAGCACTCTAGCATTCAGGGGGTTAAGTTCCACATTTAAATAATGCAAATTTGAGGAATATAATTGTCTCCTATACTGAAGTTTACATAGTTACATAGTAATTTAGGTTGAAAAAAAGACTTGCGTCCATCCAGTTCAACCCTTTTCCTATTCCTGTTTACCATCGCTAACCCAAAAGAAGGCATCTGACTCCAAATGGCAATCAGATTTCTCCCTGGATCAACAAGCCCTAACTAAATATTAATCCCAATACTAACGTGCATAGCCCTCTATATTATGCTCTTTTAAATAAGTATCCAGGCCCCTTTTAAAGGCATCTAATGTATTTGATAGCACCACCTCCTCCGGAAGTGCATTCCATACCTTTATTGTCCTTACTGTAAAGAAACCCTTCCGCTGTTGTAGATTAAATCTCCTTTCCTCAAGTCTAAGCGGGTGGCCCCTTGTCCTGTGTACTGTTCTGTTAATGAACAGGTCTTTTGAAAGCCCTTTATATGGGCCTTGAACATATTTATATAGTGTTATCATATCCCCTCTAAGACGCCGTTTCTCTAGTGTGTACAAGTTTAACTTTTCTAGTCTCTCTTCATAGCTAAAACTTTCCATTCCCCTTACTAGTTTTGTAGCCCTCCTCTGCACTCTCTCTAGTTCCATAATGTCCTTCTTCAGAAAGGGCGCCCAGAAATGAACAGCATATTCTAGGTGGGGTCTTACCATGGACCTGTAAAGAGGCATAATTATATCTTCCTCCCTTGAGTCAATACCCCTTTTAATACATGCCAATATCTTATTGGCCTTTGCAGCTGCCAGCTGGCACTGCATGCTACTGCTAAGTCTATTGTCTACCATTACTCCTAAATCCTTTTCATTAGTAGATTTCCCCAGAGAAACACCATTTAAACTATATGTTGCATTTTTATTATTATACCCAAAATGCATAACTTTACACTTGTCTATATTGAATCTCATTTGCCTGCCCAGTTACTCAATTTGTCCAAATCCTCTTGTAATGAAGACACATCGAGTTCAGACTTTATTACCTTACTTAATTTTGTGTCATCGGCAAACACTGATACATGGCTTCCTATGCCCTCTGGGAGGTCGTTAATAAACAAATTAAAAAGAAGAGGACCCAGGACAGATCCCTGAGGCACTCCACTTATCACGTTTATCCAACTGGAGAACTTGCCATTTACTACCACTCTTTGCATTCTATCTTTCAGCCAATTTCCAATCCACACACAAACATTTTCCCCTAGTCCTATTTCATTCAATTTGTACAGTAACCTCTTGTGCGGAACTGTATCAAATGCCTTGGCAAAGTCTAAATAGATCACGTCAACCGCCGCTCCCATTATTACTTACTTTTTCATAAAATTCGATCAAGTTCGTTTGACAAGACCTATCTTTCACAAAGCCATGTTGGCTATTGCTAATGATATTCCTGTTCCAGCAGAATTCTTGAATATATTCCCTTAGCAATCTTTCAAACAGCTTCCTTACCACAGATGTCAAGCTTACGGGTCTGTAGTTTCCTGGCTGGGACTTTGATCCCTTTTTAAATATGGGCACCACATCTGCTTTACGCCAATCCATGGGCACCATACCAGAAATAAAAGAATCCCTGAAAATCAGATATATCGGTCTGGCTTAGCTCTTTAAGTACCCGTGGGTGTATACCATCTGGCCCTGGAGCTTTGTCTACCTTGACACCATTCAATTGTTTTAACACTTTTTCTTGTGATAGCCAGTCCCATGCTTGCTGTGCCTGTTCTGTAAAAGTAGTTTGCAGATTCTTGTCCAATGGGTGTTCCTTGGTAAAAACAGAAGAAAAGAAATTATTTAAAATATCTGCCTTCTCTCTGTCCCCCTTGACCATCTCACCCGTTTCAGATAACAAGGACCCAACATTATCAGACTTTAATTTTTTGCCATTAATGTATTTAAAAATTTTTTTTGGGTTGCTCTTGCTCTCCTTAGCAATATTTTTTTCATTCTCCAGTCTAGCTAATTTAATAGCCTTTTTACAGGTTTTGTTGACATTTTTGTATTCTGCAAATGCCTCTGCTGATCCCTCAGCTTTGTAATGTTTAAATGCCGCTTTCTTGTTATTTATTTCATGAATTACTTTACTGGTTAGCCACATTGGTTTTAATTTGCTTCTTTTGTATTTGTTTCCAACAGGGATAAATTTATATGTGTATTTTTGCAATGTTATTTTGAAGGCATTCCACTTACCTTCTGTGTTTTTTCCTGAAAATATTTTATCCCAGTCAACGAGACCAAGGGATGAATTAAACCTGCTAAAGTTGGCCTTTTTAAAATTCAGTGTTTTGGTGGAACTCATATCAACTTGTTTTTTTGAATTAATCTCAAACGATACCATGTTATGGTCACTATTCCCCAAGTGCTCCCTTACTTGGATGTTAGAGATAAGTTCTTCATGGTCAGTTATTACCAAATCCAGACATGCATTCCCTCTGGTTGAGGTCTGCACTAGTTGTGACAAAAAATTGTCATTCAACAAGTTCAGAAACTTGCTGCTTTTAGCAGAGTTAGCTGTTCCATTTTTCCAGTCTATTTCTGGATAATTAAAATCCCCCATAATTATAGTTCTCCCTATTTGGGAAGCCTTTTCTATTTGCATTAATAGCTGTGTTTCTTCAAGGTCACCAATGTTTGGTGGTTTATAACAAATACCCACTAATATTTTCTAGGCAGTTTTACCCCCAGTGACTATTTCAACCCACAGGGATTCCACATGTTCACTACTGTCATCACATATATCTTCCCGCAATTGAGGCAATAATGCTGGTTTGATATACAGACAGACCCCACCACCTCTTTTGCTTGACCTATCTTTTCTAAATAACATGTAGCCCTCTAAATTGATTGACCAATCATGTGTGTCATCCCACCATGTTTCTGTTATGCCTATCAAGTCATAGTTTTCAATTTCAGCTACCAGCTCCAGTTCCCCTATTTTACCAGTTAAACTTCTGGCATTTGCAAGCATACAATTTATGCCACTGCTGTGTTCCATTTGTGATTTAATTTTGATGTGGTTTATAGGCTTCTCCCTATCATCTGTACTAACCCCACCCCCAGATCCTCCCACCTGGTTATTAACTACATTGCCTTCCCTTTCTATACTATCTATCCCAGTATTTATTGGCCCCTCCCCCCCTTCCTAGTTTAAAATCTCCTCCAACCGTCTAGTAATCCTCTCCCCAAGCACTTGAGACCCTCTTGCATTCAGGTGCAATCCATTCCTGCTATAGAGATTGTACCCCAAAGCAAAATCAGCCCAGTGCTCTAAAAACCCAAAGCCCTCCTTCTTACACCAAGACTTCAGCCATGCATTGAGCTCCCTAATCTCCCGCTGTCTCTCTGGCGTAGCGCATGGCACAGGTAGTATCTCTGAGAATACTACCTTGGAGGTCCTGTTCCTAATCTTACTGCCTAAATCCCTAAAATTACCTTTTAGGACTCTCCACCTTCCTCTAACTTTGTCATTGGTACCAATATGCACCAAGACAGCTGGATCCTCTCCAGCCCCTCCCAATAATCTGTCCACCCTGTCTGCAACATGCCGAACCCGGGCACCCGGGAGACAGCAAACCATTCGGTTGCTGCGATCAGAGCCACAGATTACCCTATCTGTTCTCCTAATAATGGAGTCCCCTACCACCACAACCTGCCTAGGCTTCACTTTCCTCTCGATCCCCTCTGTGCTAGAGGAGCTGTTCTCCCGGCTGTTAGGGAGAGCAGTCTTCTCCAGCAATTCCACTTCTGGGTTTGCCTCCCCAACATCTTTACTTAAATGAGCAAATTTGTTTGGATGGAAAAACTCAGGACTGGCGGCCCTCTTCCTCTTCCCTCCCCCACTGCAACCACTTCTAACTGTCACCCAGCTATGTGCCTGGTTCCCTTCTAGCTGATCTCCTCCCTCTTTGCTAGGTGACCCAGCTAGACTCTGCTCCGTTAGCAAGAGACTCCTCTCAAGGTTGTCAATGTCTCTCAATGTTGCAATATGACTCTCTAGAGCTCCAATCTGAGCTTCTAGAAGGGCCACTTGCTCACATTTGCTACAGCGGTATGGACCCTGGAACTGCTGTTCCAAGCATGCATACATATGGCATGATGTGCACTGAGTGAGATCTCCAAACTTGCTCATCTTGTATGGTGCAAATGTGAGTTCCTAAAAATGTAAGCAATTAATTTACCTGTGTTGCACTAACTCCTCTGTTTCACCAACTGCTGTGTTTCACAAACTGCACACTTATTTCAGAGCACTTAGGAAAGAGCACGCTCTATTTGTGAGCAAGGTCTGTGAGGCCTGTACCTAGATTTATACAGGCCTACACAGGGGATTGATCACAAACCCCTCCCTTAATTAATTACACACACTCCCAGAGAAAAGCACAACCCTTTAAACTTTAACCCTTTAACCTTCTTACTGCAGGTTAGAATGTAAACACAAAAACACTTTTTCCAATGCTGGGATGTCCAACTGTTCAATTCAATTAATCCAGAGCACACCAGTTTGTGAGCAAGATCTGTGAGGCCTGTACCTAGATTTATACAGGCCTACACAGGGGATTGATCACAAACCCCTCCCTTAATTAATTACACACACTCCCAGAGAAAAGCACAACCCTTTAAACTTTAACCCTTTAACCTTCTTACTGCAGGTTAGAATGTAAACACAAAAACACTTTTTCCAATGCTGGGATGTCCAACTGTTCAATTCAATTAATCCAGAGCACACCAGTTTGTGAGCAAGATCTGTGAGGCCTGTACCTAGATTTATACAGGCCTACACAGGGGATTGATCACAAACCCCTCCCTTAATTAATTACACACACTCCCAGAGAAAAGCACAACCCTTTAAACTTTAACCCTTTAACCTTCTTACTGCAGGTTAGAATGTAAACACAAAAACACTTTTTCCAATGCTGGGATGTCCAACTGTTCAATTCAATTAATCCAGAGCACACCAGTTTGTGAGCAAGATCTGTGAGGCCTGTACCTAGATTTATACAGGTCTACACAGGGGATTGATCACAAACCCCTCCCTTAATTAATTACACACACTCCCAGAGAAAAGCACAACCCTTTAAACTTTAACCTTCTTACTGCAGGTTAGAATGTAAACACAAAAACACTTTTTCCAATGCTGGGATGTCCAACTGTTCAATTCAATTAATCCAGAGCACACCAGTTTGTGTTTTCTTCAAAATTGCTGCTTCTCAGCTATTTGCTTAAATATGGTCCATCTTACATCCTGAAAGGCCATTTTGCAGCTGCTGTATAACAGGTAGTAAAATGTGCAATTACGCAACTTTATACAAATTAAAAGATGAATTGCTTGTAATAATCAAACTAATGCAAGTTGAGAGGCCAATGACCTTTGAGGACAGTTGGACAGCTCTGGTTTAGCGCACTGTTTGTGGTGCATTCCAGTTTAACCCCATAAGGCCCGGCAGCCCAGGGGGTGGGTGGCCCTAGAGGACCACGGCACTTTTAAAAACATTTCTCTGTCGTCCAATACAGGTTACTGGTAACTTTGGGTAGGCAATGCGACCCTTTAAGTAGACAGGAACAGTTCTAGAAGTGAATGCAGGGGGTGGAGCCTACCTTCCCTCCTTGGCTGCAGGTAGCCAATCAGCTCCAGTAAGATTTGTTCCTTGGTGAAGACACAAGCAAGAGAACAGTTCTGCTATAGTTTTAGCTAATTTTTTTTATTTTTCTGTTAGATATGGTAATCCTCCTAATGGTGGTATTCCATAACTGACAATGCCCTTAGATGTGGCTAGCTCAGTATCCAGGTACTTTTTGTGGACCTTGGCTACAAGTTCTTTCCTCAGGAGTTGCCCACTGAGGCTGCTTCTTAATACATGGTAGTCTGAAGACAGAAGATCTGCAGGAAAGGTGAGCAACCCTTTGAGTGCTACAGGTGTACATGTCCCACAGTGCCCCTCCACACAGGAGTTTTCCTTTGGAGTTCCTATTGCACACTCCTGCATTCATTGGATTTATCTGTATGTCTGTTGGGTGTTTTGGAGAAAGTTTCTGTGGTAACTTAACCCTTTAGCTGCTGTTTTTTTTGTGTTTTGGGGGTTTATTGGCACTTTCCCTACTGGGTTCAGTGTTTTTTTGGATCAGCTAACATGTTCTAGTGATGTTTCATGTAATTTTAATTCACAGTTTCAACTTTGCAAAATTTGTGTTCCAAGACGCGCTTTTACCGCATAGACTCTATTGCTCCATTCACTTCTATGGGACTGTACAGTTTGGGACATCTCTCTGCAACAACTCAACGTAGAAACTTCGGCTCATTTTAATGGTCTGTCTTTGCTCTGTCATCCTGTTAACATTTTGTGTGTGTTGGGGGCTCAGGGGGCTTCGGGTACTGTTGGGGTACCTTTTCTGGGAAAACTACACTTCCCATGAGAGCTTGCTTTGCACGCTCGTTTCTGATTGGATCCCACTGCAGCAACAATTTTGTGCCTTTTCCTGAACGAGTATCCTATGCAGGGCTTGGACTCTCCTCTGAAGATTAACCCTTCGCCTGCCAGATAAGTGCATTTTAGCGATTTCTGGGGTGAAATTTTAATCTTACACACTGTTTTTCGGGTGATTCCTTATACTTAAACGTTTGGACACTGAGAATATCTACTCCATTAGAGCTTGGGGCCAGGCCTAAGACTAAGGACGCTGGAGTCTGTGTGTCCTCTATTGCGCATTGCTTCTCATGTCATTCAGGGTTACCTAGTGAATTCTCAAGTCATTTATGTCCAGCATGTTCTGATGTCCCAGAGTCTCTCCCAGGGACCTCCAGCCATGCATTAGAGCCAGTTTGGGTGTAAGAGTTCAAGGCTGCTACTACATTGCAACTCTTTCCATCCCAGTTACAGGGGGTCTTCCACTCCTGGCAGACCCCCTCCTCAGTCAGATCTTCCCTGCCGAAACCACAGGGAGTACCCGACGTATCAGATTCCTCTGTGGAGGACTTGGTGTATTTGGATGTTGAGGAATATTCTGCTGTGGGCTCCTCTCAGTTTTTTGGGGACCCCTTTGAGGCTGATCCTGACCCCTTGGCTGAGGGCTCGATCAGAGCCATCTACCCTAAACATTCCCTTAGTTCAGGAGGTTTCTTCAGATCCCTCTGCTGTATTTCTGGAGCCTAAAAGGCCCTATACTTGGTTTTTCCACCTAACCCCACTCTTGACTGCCTTGTGCCTGATGAGTGGAAGTCTCCAGCCAGGAAACCTTCTGTTTCCAAGAAATCTGCCAAGCTTTACCCCTTCTTTGAGGCGGCGCTTGCTCGGTGGGTTCAGCCACCCAAAGTGGATGCTCCTGTCTCCAGGCTATCTAAGTCCACTGCTTTGCCAACTGCTGATACTTCCGCTCTGAAAGTCCATTTTTGCCACTGCTGGTACTGCCATGCGTCCAGCGCTCACTGAGGCATGGGTGAGCTGGGCTACTGCGGTCTGGACTGAACAGCTCACCCTAGCTGTCTGTCAGGGTGCTCCTACTTTGGATATGTTGCGGCTTCTTGCCAACATTTCTAAGGCCCAGCACTATGTTTCTGCTGCCTTATTTGATGCCATCCATTTGGTGGCAAGGGTTTCCACCATATCTGGGGTTGTCGGATGAGCTCTTTGGCTAAAGAGCTGGTCTGCCAACATGGCTTCCAAGAAAGCTTTAATCTCATTGCCTTTTCAAGGCACCTCTTAGGGCCAGATCTTAAGGATCTGATTAGTGAGGCCACAGGGGGGCAAAAGTATCCTTCTGCCTATGGTCCCCAGAAAGAAGACACCTCTCAAGCGTAATCGCTTTTTAGTTCTTTCCAGACTGACACGTCCGGCGAACCAGGCAGTTCCCTCAGCTCCATGTTCCTCCTCCAAGCCCAAACAGCAATGGAAGCCCAAGGTCTCGTCCAAGCCTAAGGCTTCCAAGCCTCCTTCTGCATGACACGCCGAACTCAGGTCCCCACTTGGCTGTGGGTGGCTGTCTGCGTCACTACCACAGCATCTGGGAGGATTCAGTGGCAGACCCTTGGGTTTTACAGGTAGTGGCGGAAGGGTACAGGATCCCTTTCACCTCTCTTCCTCTCTTTCATTTTTTTCCCTCTCATACGCCCCAGGGCGTAGAGAAATGCAGTCTGTTCAATGGCGCTATCCTGGCCCTTTGGGACAAGGATGTTCTGGAACCTTTTCCAGTTGGGGACAGAGGTATGGGTTTTTACTCATACTTCTTTGTGGTCTCCAAGTAGTAGGGCGCTGTCGTCCCATTTTGGATCTGAAGGACCTCAATTCCTTTGCGATCAAGACTCATCACCAGGAATCCCTAAGGACGGTGATTGATGCTATGTCCCCAGGGGAATTCCTTGCCTCTCTGGATCTTTAGGACGTGTATCTACACATAGCCATTCATCCAGAGAGTCGGCAGTATCTCAGATCTGCCTGCAACCAAGGGCACTTTCAGTTTTCAGCTCTTCCCTTTGGTCTGACTACAGCTCCTCAAGTCTTCAGCCGTGTCCTGGGAGCTTTAGTATCCGTCATCCATCGGAACGGCATCAGAGTTACTCCATACATGGACAACCTGCTTCTGAAAGCCTCTTCTGCGGAACTTCATCAGCAGGTTCAGGACTGCATTCATGCTCTCACCCATCATGGGTGTATAATCCATATGGACAAGTCAGATCTTCTCCCATCCCAACGTCTGGTCTTCCTGGGCTCTCTCTTCGACACTCAGCAGAGCATAGTGTTTCTCACGGACGAGGTGGCTCACCAGATCGCCCACAGGGTTTCTGCTGTTCTGGCTCACAATCCAGTTCCGGTCAAGAAGTCCTCTCTAGTGGGGAAATTCATCTCCACCATAGAAGCAGTCCCATTTTCCATGGCTCACATCAGGGAACTCCAGATGTTTGTGATCCAGGTGTGCAGGGGTCAGCCGGACCTTCTGAAGATGTCAGTATCCCTCCCTCTTCATGTGGAACTGAGTTTGTCATGGTTCCACATTAATCAGGAGACTGTGGTGCCTTCTTTCTGCCCTGACCCTATCTCTGACAAGGAGAGGGATCTCCACTTCTTAGATGTGGTGAGTTGTCTCAAGTTTTATGTACATCACACTGGGTCCATTAGACAGTCTGACACGCTGTTCGTCATTCCTGAGGGCCCCAGGGCAGGGAGACCTGCTTCCAAAGTGACTATTGTGTCTTGGATCAAGTTCACTATTTGTAAGGCTTACGAGCTAAGGAAGAAGCCTGTTCCCTTTCGGGTCACGGCTCATTCTACTAGATCTATTTGGGCTTCTTGGGCTTACAAGAATCAGGCCTCCGCTGATCAGTTGTGCAAGGCTGCCACTTGGTTGTCTGTGCACACCTTTTCGAAGCACTACCGTGTTGATGTGCTGGCATTGGCTGACGCCAGTTTTGGGAGGAAGATCCTGGAGGCAGTCTTGCCTGTCTAGGATCTTCTTTGGTGCTTCCTTCACTTTCGAGCCCTGTTGCCTCTAGTTCAGCGTGCTGTGTAACAGTTCCTGGGGTGTTGTTACCCCTGTTCATTGTCCGTTGACACTTCATTTGTTTTGTTGGGCTATCTCTGATCTGATGGTTCATATCTGCTCTGGTAACTTTGGGGTCCTTACGCCTGGTCCTTGCCTTACTTCCCACCTCTGGGAAAAATCAATGGATGGATATCTCAAAGTTACCAGTAACCTGTATTGGACGACAGAGAAAAGAGGATTTTAGTCTTACCTCTTAAATCCTTTTCTCTTAGTCCATACAGGTTACTGGTCTCCCACCCTGTCAAGGGACCATGCTTGGCTCTCCTGTGGCAGACCATGGGGATCCTTTGGGGTCATGCTCACAGTAGTTTTCTTTCCCTTTTACTATCTAGTCAATAGTTAACCAATCAGCTCCAGTAAGATCTGTGACTAACTGCAGCCAAGGAGGGAAGGTAGGCTCCACCTCCTGCATTCACTTCTAGAATTGTTCCTGCCTACTTAAAGGGGTGGATCGCCCACCCAAAGTCACCAGTAACCTGTATGGACTAAGAGAAAAGGATTTAACAGGTAAGACTAAAACCCTCTTTTTTGACCAATGAATTCTAGGATGTCACGCTGCCATCCCAGAATTCCACAACGTGCCAGGATCGTTGCCGTTCCTTAACGCACAAACACCTATGACTGTCCGGCCACGTCACTGGTAGTTAAGAGACAATTACTGTGTCAGTGTAGATTTTTAAAACAAATACAACTGAGCCAAACTCTCTATTTCCAACAAAATCAACTTTATTTGCACAATCTCAGTTTACCAGTTTAAGAGATTATGATGATAGACTCTTATTAGTTACTAAAGGCATTTTGATTCATAACAGAGCTGAAACAAGCATGGTGGTTTCTTAAAAAGCTATTGAAGTTGTGAAGTATGCCTTCAAATGGTAACGCAATCTTGTACATGAAGTAGTGCAAGGCGGCCACTTTATACCATAATCAGTTTGGCGTTACAGACTTTCAGTGAACAGATTACAAATATAAAAACAAAACAAAGAAAATAAAAAAACACAAACAAGCACAGACCCTCCAGTATTGAGGAAGCCAATGTTACACCATTGAAGACGGATACAGTGCCCCATGATTCCCATTTATTTAAATGGGGATTTTAACCTCCTTCAATGCTTTACAAGACCTCACTAGCATTCAAGGAGGTTAAAAGCCGTATTGAAATCAGTGGGAATCATGAAGGATTATATCTATCCCATATGAGGAAGTATCATAAGAAGGCCACATTATCTCATAGTTAAGATCAAATTGGCTCAAAGGGATAGTAATGTCTCAAACAAAATGCAGCTCTGTTTTTCTCCATACTATTTGTCCCACGTAGAGCTGTATTTCAGTACCATCAGTCTTATAGATCAGCAGCAAATGAATGAGAAAGGATCCCTCTCCCGCCCCTTTTACTTACGTGATGCTGCTCTCCAAGCCGGTCCGGATGGAGCCCAGAGAGGGACAATGTTCAGTAAGCATAAGGAAAATCCTGCTCTCCTTCGTCACTCACTGACTGAAGATTGTCCCTCACTGTGATCTGTCCTGACCAAGGTCCGGATTCCACAACTGATGGGAGGCAGCTAAAAGGGGAGAGAGAGTGAGATCTTCTCTCATTCAATTGCTGCTAAACTGCAAAACCGAAATACAGTGCTATGTGGGACAAATAGTATGAAGAAGAAACAGAGCTGCATTTTGTTTGAAGAATTACTATCCCTTTAACTGTAGGCTGATTTAATGAGCATATTAGCAAAAAAATCTTCACACACCCTCCAGCATTATGGGTTGTATGCTGGAAGCTTATAGGAAGCAATTTTTGGAACAGAATCAACTGGAGTGTCAGGAAAAAGAAAAAAATCCCAAATTATTTAAATGGGACATTTTACCACTTGAATGCTAGAGTGGTATTCAATGCACTGCTGCTTCGAGGCATTAGAATCCTCTTTTTCCCTTTGCTCCCCACGGCATAGATGGTTGGTCTCAGAATTGCTGTAATTCCACCCAATGAGCCTTATGTATAAAGGAAAACTACAGCAAGTGTGGAGTAAACCATCTACCACCACAGGGGACAACAAATTCCCATTGATGGTCACTGGGCTATTAACCCAAGAAATGCTTGAGATGTTTCCAGGACATTGCTTCACAGTGCTCTGGAGATATATCGAGAAATGTAAGGTGTTACAATGACGAGGCTGTTTGCCCCAGTTTTCTTTCATACATAAGGCTTCCATGATGTGATTTCAGAACTAGACGTTAGTAGGCCCTAATTCAGCAAACTAAAGTGGTGTCATTCTGGAGCACACCGATTGCATCACACATGTCAAATGAACATCCCCTTATTAACACTGATTTAAATGGGATTTTTAACCTCTTGAAGGTTAGAGAGGTCAACAATGTATTGTGAACCAATACATTGGTGATGTTTCTAGCATTCAAGGGGTTAAAAGCCCCATTTCCATCACAGGAGTATATTCATTTGTCCCCTTTGGTGCAGTTGGTTTGACCCAGAATTGCACCACTTTTGTTTGCTGAATTAGGCCCTAGGTGTCATACATGTAAGTGTGTGTGTGTGTGTGTGTGTGTGTGAGAGAGTAGAGAATGTGTGTGTGTGAGAGAGAGTAGAGAATGTGTGTGTGTGAGAGAGACAGAGCGTAGAGAATGTGTGTGTGTGAGAGAGAGAGAGCGTAGAGAATGTGTGTGTGAGAGAGAGAGCGTAGAGAATGTGTGTGTGAGAGAGAGAGCGTAGAGAATGTGTGTGTGAGAGAGAGAGAGAGAGAGAGCGTAGAGAATGTGTGTGTGAGAGAGAGAGAGAGAGCGTAGAGAATGTGTGTGTGAGAGAGAGAGAGAGAGCGTAGAGAATGTGTGTGTGTGAGAGAGAGAGAGAGAGCGTAGAGAATGTGTGTGTGTGAGAGAGAGAGAGAGAGCGTAGAGAATGTGTGTGTGTGTGAGAGAGAGAGAGAGCGTAGAGAATGTGTGTGTGTGTGAGAGAGAGAGAGAGCGTAGAGAATGTGTGTGTGAGAGAGAGAGAGAGCGTAGAGAATGTGTGTGTGAGAGAGAGAGAGTAGAGAATGTGTGTGTGAGTGAGAGAGAGCGTAGAGAATGTGTGTGTGAGTGAGAGAGAGCGTAGAGAATGTGTGTGTGAGTGTGTAAGAAAGAATCTGTGTGTGTGTGCGTCTGTGTGTGTGCGTCTGTGTGTGTGCGTCTGTGTGTGTGCGTCTGTGTGTGTGCGTCTGTGTGTGTGCGTCTGTGTGTGTGCGTCTGTGTGTGTGCGTCTGTGTGTGTGCGTCTGTGTGTGTGCGTCTGTGTGTGTGCGTCTGTGTGTGTGCGTCTGTGTGTGTGCCAAACCACAGGCAGTCAACAAGTGTGTGATAGGGCATAGGCAGAATCCTGGATTGAATGACTATGGGAAAACAAAAGCAAAGGTCTCTACAGAGCTCAAACAGTAATATCACATGGAGACGTGTGGGGAATTTAAATCAAAACACTTATGTACATAATGAAAATAGGCACATAACAAGCTTTTTATTTAATGTTACTTTACTTTTTAAAAGACACCAAATTTTGAGGTATGTATTATCTATTTGTTCAAAATGCCACATGCTGCATCGTACCATGTGTTTATAAAATCATATATGCATAAACAAATCTGTTCTATTTACTAACTGGTGAAAAGCCACAAGCTACATGACAATGACCTGGTAAATAGTCAGTGTCTAAGAGGATCAATACAGTAAAACAAACAGATAAAATCATTTGACTGTACAAGTGACTGGAAAGAATACAAACGTTTATAGTTGGTAGAAGCAAATCTTTAATTTTCTATAGTAATCTTATCTGGGAATATTCTTGTCCCCAGACCCAGAGTTACCAAGCACATTGGGGGTGGGAGTGTCCACATGACAATTTGGGCAGGGCTTAATCATGGTGGGTGGGATTGTGAGGAGAAGCCCAGTTTTGAACTGAAAACTGGAAGGAAGTGGGTGTAATAGGATTTGAAGGAGGAGGGGTTAACAGGAACTCACTAAGATGGAGAACTAACCTCCATCTCTATGTCTCATGACTCCTTGTAATGAACTCAGAAATGGGGAGTCTCTGGGGCAGATCTGCAAAGCTCTCAGACATGCAGTCATTTAAGGCAGAAAAAAACAAAAAACAAAACACAATCTGGTAATGAGGCTCTATGTCCAAATGAAAACCATTTTTTTCTGGGCGAACCAACTGTTCCATGAGGGTGTATGTATGTGTGTGTGTGGGGGGTTCAATCAATATATATATTTTTTTTAAATGGGGTTTTTAACCTATTAAATGCTAGCGAAGACTGCAATGGACTGCACTCCTCTGGCATTCAATAAGCTAAGTGACTGGCACTGCCGCTCTAGTGATGTGTGCAATTCACTGCTGCACTTGGTGTTAATAAGATCTCTAGCATCCAAGAGGTAAAAGGACCAGACAAAAGTCTATTGTATGAGGTCGTGCAAAGATCTATTGCACTAATAAACAGACTTCCTGTATGGATACACATATCAAAGTAAGTATCATCCATGGCAGACACTATTGCACATTCTCATTATTAAGGCACTTAGAATCCGCATGTCTGTAGAAGGACCAGCAAATTCTATTGCTCCGTGCTCTAAATCAAGATGACTACTAATGACATGACATGGATTTAAATGGATAGTAATGGTTACTTTTAACAAAGCTTAATAGTGTAGATATTAAAAATATAAATGCAATGACCTACCTCCCATCTATCAAACATGTATAGTTTGAGAGATATAAGCTGCTAAAGTTCCCCCCTCCTGCCCCTTTCACACACTTCAGCACTCTAGCTGACAGGAGATTCCGGTAATTTGACCGACCAGGGCTCTTCAGCAGAGCTAAAATAGCGCTATCTAGAAAGAAATGGTTCAATGGAACGATCTACAAAGTGTGCTTGCAAACCATGCGCACTTTGTAGACCATTCTAATGAAGTATCTCTTTCTAGACAGAGCTATTTCTGCTCTGCTGAAAAGCCGTTGGCCAGTCCCAAGACTGCCTTCTGTCAACTAAAGCACAGACGTGTGCAAGGGGCAGGAGGGGGTAATTTAGCAGCTTATATCTCTCAAGCTATACATGTTTGAGAGATGGGAGGTAGGTCATTGCATTTATATTTTTAATATCTACATATTAAGCTTTGTTAAACAATTATTATCCCTTTAAACAGTCAACTGAGCATTTGTATAAAGACAACAGAGGAACAATTACAGGGCAAAAAAAGGCACTGCATTTATTATATATATATATCTAGATAAAAAAAAAATCTACAATAGTTTAATCCTTTGAGTGCCTGAGGTATGTTGGACACCCCTAGCAGCCAAAGGATTCACCTTCTATTATTGCACATGTGATCTCACACATGCCTATCAGATACATGAATGTTCAATCTAAGCAACTGAGAAGTGACTAGCTTATTATAACTTAATAAAGGTTGCATCACTTAATAACAGAAACTTTCAGCATATAAACTGTTGGTCATTTCACTTTGTTGTTTGATACCTCAATAAAAAAAAAAAAAAAAAAAAAAAATAGGATTCCTCAAATTATTTTACGGTTATCCTATACATCCTCACTAGAACAGTCTGAATTTTAGAGGATTAACCCCTGGCTTGCCAGGACATATGATGTGCACCTGACACTGAACAGATTAAAGGAGCAGTAAACTTGTTTTATGAAAATATATATTGTAGGGTGTTTCCTGTTGAGTAGAATAAGGGTACTCCCACTGCTGAGAGATGCATATTTCAATAGTTATTACCGTTTAAGTCTGGGTTTTTTTTGTTTTGTTTTTTTTTTACAATAGCAGTGTCCCCTAGTGGTCAAATTCCAATTAGTTATTCTGTTACATTCTAATGGAAAGTCAGAGACTTACAGTTCTCCAGAATGTGATAGAAACTGCCTGTCACTTTGTCAGTTAGAACTATCAGGAAGTAAACACAGAAAATTCACTTCCTGATTATCTGAACTGTTATAACTTTTAAATAAACTGACAGCAGTGGGAGTGACCTTGTTTTACTCAGCTCTATAACATATAGGTTTTCATAAAAAGAGTTTACTGCTCTTTAAGTTGAACCCCCTTTTTATTGCCAGAGAGGGGTGCAACACATGGCTCCACTGTGCGCTGCTCGCCCCTCTAGCATTCAGAGGGTAAAGGAAAGACAGCATTACACTATAAATATGGAATAAGGAAGAACACAAAATCAGAAAACAAAATGTCAGTTACAGCAAATCTCTCTGCTTCGTACCGAAGTTCAGCATTAAGGAAGGAAAAAACAAATTAAAAAAAAACAAAAAAAAACAAAACAACCAACAAACAAAAATAACCACAAGATGGAGATTCCTTCAATAAACTTCTCCTTTTAAGAGATTTTGGGCCTTAACCATTTGAGTGCCAGGTGTACGCAACGCACTGTGGCACTCAAAGTGTTCAAGAGCAATTCTGGAACAGAAAAAAACAAACAAACAAACAAAAAAAAAAAAACCTGCATCTGAGTGGACAAATAAATACTCCCAATGATTTAAACGGAGCTTTTTAACGTTGTAAATGCTAGAGATACATAATGCATTAAAAAGCAACTTGCTGAGACTGCCCTAGCATTGAAAAGGTATAAAAGCTCCATTTAAAACAATGGTAATTTTGGCAATATTTATTTGCTCCCTATGGTGCGGTTGAATGGCCCCTCTTTAGCTGCAGGAATACGGCCCCCGGATTTAGCGGTGTGTTCTATTTAAGGTTCCGTAAATGAAAGTGGTTTCTATTTGATGGTCATTGTTTTATGTAAAATCCAATACCGTCAGTTTCTAATTCCTTTGGCAAGGACAGATGCTTTAGACAACGATTGTACACTGACAGTCTCTATCCTGGATGGCTAATAATTCCTTTATTTAAATAATAGAGTGCCAGAGAGGTGTCCACACCTATCTGGCATTAAGATTTAAACCCCTTGGATGCTACAGTGCCTCCAATGCATTGCAAAGCAATGTGTTGAAAATTTCTAAGGATCTGAGGGGTTTATTATCAATCTGATTTGACCATCTGAGTACTTGAAAAATTCTAATCTACATCCAAATGGAATAACTGCTCCAGACAAACCACAAAGGTCATACTTAGGTGCAATTAAGATTTTGGGCAGTATTACAATAGAATATACTTGCCTTGGCACATAAGCAGATGTGATATCAATACATTATGAAACAAAACATTTGTTATTCTTTCAATATGTTTTAAGGCACAATTCACCAAATCTCACCTCCATTAAGAAATAAGGTGCACTATAAAATAAGACTGGATCTTCACCGCCATTTGCCTTGTGAATGATCCTCCCCGCCGGGACCATTTCAGATACAGACAAAAATTATACATATATATTCCAAAATAATTATAGGGGCATAAAAGACAATATTAACACCCATAGTACTGTGTATTACTTGGAGCAATATTGCACTTATCACACATCTACAATCTAAACAGCATTGTGAGGCACTTACAAAATGTATTTAACATGGCCTCTATGCATCTGGTTATATAACTTGTGATTAAACAAAGGAGTAGTAAGGTTTTATTATGAAAAATACATATATTGCTGGTATTCTTCTGCCAAGTAAACAATGATGCACCTAGAGCTGGGGAGATGTGTCAATCAAAAAGGACACTGTTCATAATACTGATGCTTAGAGACGTAGGTTTAGAAGAAAAGTGGAGGAGATTTGGGGCAAACTGTTGGCACTATAGGGAAGAATTTTAAACTTCCCATTGATTTACACAGGGATTTTAACACCTTGAAAGCTAGAGAGAATATTTAGACCTCCCCTATAGTGCAATTGGTATGACCGAAATCTCCTTCCACTTTTAATATGAACGTGTCCCCTTTGGTGTCCATACAGCAGTTTGGTTTCTCCTGCTCTATATGAAAGAGCTAAGCCTTAGGGCCATTACATTCAAAAGAAAAAGTGGAGGAATTCTGGGACAAACCAACTGCTTCTTAGGAGAAAAATGAAAATTCCCATTGACGGAAATGGAAACTGTAAATACCTGAATGCTAACTAAATAAATCTCCAATGCATCGCAGGCTTCTTTAAAAGTTAAGGTGTTAAAAGCTCCATTTAACCCTTTGAGTGCCAGAGGGATATGCAACGCATTGCAAAGCAATACGTTGCGTACCCCTCTGGCACTCAAAGAGTTAAAAGCAATGGGATTTTTTTTTTATAGTTCTGCCAATTGGTTTTCTCAAGAATTCCTCCACTGTTCTTTTGGACAAGAATTTATTTCATAATGAAACATTACTACTCCTTTAACCACTTAAGGACCATAGAGGCGTGAAACACATTGTTCTGCATTGCACTGTGCAAGCCTTTGATCCTCAAAGGGTTAACATATCGTACAGATCAACTCCTGACAATGTTTGTTCATTAAATGTTAGCAAGGAAAGTATATAAAAAAAAAAAAAAAAAAAAAGTCCACAAAAGTCTCAATAAAGTTTTAGGAAGCAGTTGAGATACATGCAGTTAACAGCAAAATAAGTCTAAACTAGCTTCCCACATGAGCATGATGGCACAAAATTGGCAAGATCCATTCTTTAAAGGGAATAAAATGCATCTTCATTGAACACTTCCAAGAGAAATCTCTTCAAGGCAAATTATTTTGGTTTGAGCGATGTTTGCGAGCAGTCAAGGAGTTACAGATCTTATAGAGTATGGTAATTTCTGTCCTTGGCCTTACAAAATTTGTACAAGAAAAATATGACTGCCTGTACACCCAGGACAAGGACTATCCCGCCAATAAAGCTGGCAGCATCAAAAGTGCCCTTTTTCGAAGGTGGAGAAGGAACCACAGTGGTGGATGAAGGAGCTGTAAAGAAGAAAAAAAATCCATTAAAGACTATCATGGTGAAAGGGAGGAAAGTAAACATCTTAAAATGGTGTCCATGTAATGCTTGCAGTAGTACTATTGTGGTGGTACTTGACCAGTCAGTAGAGCTGCTCTGTGGGTTCTTCCATGTAGCCAACAGGAAAGCCTCCATATTGGGCTGAATTCACAAGGGAACCAGTTTAATCATACACAGGATACACTATGGTGCACTAGAGCCTGTCCGAAATAAAGGCCCATCCTGCATACAAACTGACAGGTTACCTCCTTGTCTTGCACATGGAATAATACTTTATACCCAGGGTCTCGGAACCCTATAACAAAGCATTTTCACCCCGTATAGATCCAAGAGGAGACGGGCCACTTAGGAGCTTGGGAGATATCAGTTAACCAGTCAGGGAACTGGCAGCATCTTTCCTTAACCAATAGGAAATGCACTCACAATTCTTCCAAGCTTCCACTCACCCAGCGGCAGACCTCAGACAATGAAAGACCCCCTGTAGAGCCATCTATTGTTTCAGAGTCTGCATACACTCAGGGCATTGTTCCCCAATTACCTGCAGGCACAGTGGCCTGACAAGATTAACAGAGGAAGTAAGCAGGTTTAAACAGTAAAGGTGATCTGTGAAGAGCAGGCTTAACCTTTATCCATTCTCTCCACCGACTCATCCGAGACATCTGCAGCAAGGCATTGTCCAGTTCCTGGGGTTACAACTATTTGCAGGAGCCTGACAGTAAGACATAAGGGTTAAACAGCACATATCTCCTCAACTATCTATACTATGGCTGGCTGAGGATGTAGTGCTCTACAGCTGAAGGACCTCCAGTTGCCCTGATCTATATTATAATCAGATGAATGTCAGGCAGATTACAAACAACTCTCCATAAGCAATATAGAGACATACTATTTCATCTGTCAGTGAATGCGGCTGATCTGCAACTCCAAGCACAGGATCCAGCAACTTACCATTCATCAGCTCCAGACATAAGAACCAATTCTCACTGGTATTTAACCCTTCCATTGCCATCTCATTTTAATCAAAACTGTCAGCAACTGGACTACTGATCACTTAGTCTGATCTGAAAACAAAAGCTGTCTGCCTGCAAGTGACTCACACCACCACCCTGCTGTTATTACATAATGCGTCAATTTTCTTATCATTGTTTTTTTTTCCCACCACATCTGTGCAAAACATCAAAGTCCTTCTGCTCTCCCACCTGCTCATCAATCTCTCTCTCTCAATTCAGTCTACATTCTCCAATGATTTGTTCACATGAGCTGTTTTATTACTTGCACTGTTTATATCCATCCACTAAGTAACAACCCACACCTCTTCATACATACAAATCCTCCTCTCACCTACTTTTTTCTGACTGCAACTCTCCTCCTGGCTGCAGGAGCTCTCTATCCCAACCCTGGTCCCTCCTACATTATCACCTGTATCAGCCCTAGACTGCTGCCTACCCACTGTTCTTCTGGGGCAGAAACCAGCATCTACTGACCGTTCCTTCCTCCCTCCATCCCTTCCACCCTTCTCCTGTGCATTATGGATATAGTGGCCTAACATTCTCTCACACACCTCGCCCTGATGGAGGGTGTGGGTCGACTTCTCTGTCAGCTCTGCCGCTCCAGGCCTCTGTCCCTTTCTCCATCAGGCAGTCCAACTCTATTCCCAAGCCCCTCTTCAGATAGCCGTGATTTACCGGCCACCAAGCAACCCATACTCCTTTCGCTCTGTTTGAAACCTAGCTAGTTGTCTTTCTGTCCTCACACATTCCTACATTACTCCTTGGGGACTTCAGCTTACATGTTGATGATGCATCCTCATCCAGTGCTTCCTGCTTTATTTCACCGACCATGTCCTATGGCCTTCAACAGTGGACTCCCGCCAGCAGTCACAGGGAAGGTCACTATCTGGAGCTAGTTTTCACCAGAAACTGTTCAGAGTCTGACTTCACAATTTCACAGTTTCCTCTCTCTGATAATCATCTTATCTCATTCACTCTCTCACATACTTCCCCTTGCCCTCCTAAAACCTCTCTCCTAACCAGGAACCTACCCTCTGTTGAACTTCCAGACTTTGTATTGACTGTGCAAACTTCCACCTCTTCTCTCCTCCTACTACTACTGACAGACTTTCTGATCTAAGAATACAGCACTTCATTAACTTCTTCTCTGGACCTATATGTTCCTCTTCAACACTCCCGGCCCAGAAATCCCAGACCCTAATAAATTCAACAACCCGCATGCTCTGCACCAGTTGTCAGGCTGCAGAACTGTTGATTACTTCCACCACTATAAATTCACTTTTTCTTGTTTTAACACAGTTGTAACACAGACTAAAACAGTACTACTTCTCTAACCTTATCACTAGTCACAAATCTAACTCACATCGCCTCTTTAAAATCTTTGATTCTGTAATCAAAACCCCAGATTTAAACTGCTTCGCCTTCTCCAACACTCTACAGGACTTTTTTTTTTTTTTTTTTAATAAGGTGCATTCCATTCACCAAACCTTACCCTCCACATACTCTCCTCCAATCCCCCCAGATTCCTAGTTCAGAGGTTATCTGCCAACCCACTACCTGCCCCTTGGATCCCATGCCCTCTTACCTTATCATGGCTCTTGCAGCCTTACTAATATCTTTAACTCCTCTCTTTCTACTGGAACCTTTCCCTCATTCAAACATGCAACAATCAAACCTATACTCAAAACACCAACACCAGCTGTCTTTAAAAATGACTGTCCAGTTTCACACCTTCCCTTTGCGTCTAAGATCTTGGAATGCCTTCTCACTCTTAATCACTATTCTCAATTGCAACCCTATTTTTGACCAATTACAATAATGTTTCCATTCTAACTACTCCAAAAGAGACAGCCCAAACAAAAATTGCAAATAACTTGAACACAGCAAAGGACAATGCAATATACTAATCCTACTACACCTTTGGGCAAACTGTACACCCTTGGCATCAATGACACACCTCTAGAATGTATTTCCTCTATCCCGTCAGTGTTTCTTTTGCCAACGCGTTCTTGTCTCCCCATGACCTCTCAGTAGGTGTGCCTCAGTGATCTATCCTGGCACCACCCTGTGCAACCACATGACACAGTAACCATGTCACCACAATAAAAATGGCAACATGAGAATCTCACACTGCGTGACAGCGTGAGATTCTCTTGTTGGGTAGTGAGAGGTTGCATCCCAGTCTTTTTGCTGAGCACAGCCCCAGCTCTATTTATTCTAGGTGTCCTCTTGCTTAGTGCTGCTCTGGCTCCATTTATTCTTTGTGACTGCATTAAACACCAAGGGTGGAAATAGTAATAGCAGGTGAGGGGACTGGAAAAGTGACAATGGCAACAGTGTTGCTACTAATGTTAATGTGCCCCGCTTTTCCTACAGGATTTATGGGCTGATGAAGTTCAATGCCCCACAGTACATCTGTTCCCATGCCTATTATTTAAAGTGTTACACATTAACTTTAATAGCAACACTGTTGCCATTGTCACTTTTCCAGTCCCCTCACCTGATATTACTGTTTCCACCCTGGGTGTTTAATGCAGTCAAAAAGAATAAATGGAGCCGGGTCAAAGCTCAGCAAGACGACTGGGATGCTACCTTTCACTACCCGACATGAGAATCTTGCGATGTCATGCAGTGCAAGATTCTCATGTTGCCATTTTTATTATGGCGATGTGGTTACTGTCATGTGGTCGCACACTCTTTTGCATGCAACCTTTTAAAAGGATACCTTCTCCATGACAGTTGACAATTCTGTCATACATTCAGTAACCAAAGCACTCTAGGGTCATACTCAATTCTACCTCGACATTCTTCCCCCATATCCATGCTGTCACCAGATCATGTTCTCTTGTTCCTGAAAAATATTGCCAAAATACGTCCCTTCCTCTATATGTCAACAGCAAAAACTCACTCAGGCCCTCATTCTCTCTAGATTTTACTATTGCAACATTCTGCTCTCTGGTCTTCCTGCTTCTCCTCTTTCTCCACTTCAGTCTGTTCTTAATTCAGCTGCAAGACTATCTTAACTTTCAGATACCTTTCCTCTTATATGCTCCTGAAATCCCTCTACTGGCTACCTATAAGGTCTTGTATTTCTTACAAAATTCTTCTCATCCCCTTTGTCACTTTCTTCTTCAGCACCCCCTTACATTTCTGCTCTTATCTCCCACTACACCCCTTCCCAGAACCTGCCATCTTCTCAAGGGTTCTTTCTGTCCTCTCCCCACACAACTCAAGCCATCTCTCAGCTGTAATTTTTCACTGGCTGCACTTCGACAAGAACGCTACATCAAATTTGAACTTGACATGCAGAATATTATCCTTTGGTAAAGGCACTTCTGTAACTGCAAACACCAACATGCATTTAGCCTACTACTGTTGGTTGAGCTCCATTTCAGTTTATTCTATGAATCCCCCCATTGGTTTCAACAGGAAAGTGGGAGACAGAACCAGGGAAAAGGTCTGGGTTCTAATGGTTTTATCTCCCATTTCCTCCACAGGCTTCAACAGGAATCCATGAAAGTAAACTAATGTTAACCTTTATCCTCTGCAATGAAATCCAGCCTCGTATCTGGAGGCCTCCTCTTATCCCTCTACTTTGCAGGCTCATAGGTGCACAATCTTTTTGACATTACATTCTAACCCTGAAATATTTCAGCTGTTGTTGAACTACACCTCCACATGTGCTCTGCTGGCTGTTGGTTAGCAGGGGATGGAGGTCTAGATCAACAACTGTTGGAGGAAAGCAGGTTTCCCAGTTTTGTTTCTAACCTTTATCTGTAATTTTACAATTACTAGCAGAAGGAACCTGCAACATAAACCAAATGTACTACAGGAAAATTCTTGTGAATTCTGCGTAATGTGTTGTATGGGAATACAGGGTATTATACCGGCACCAACAGAGCATATTTGAAACAAACTCTTCCTATACAAAACCAAAAAATGAACGTTTATAAGTACTATTTTAACGTAATCAATGGGTATTTAACATGAATGGAAAAAATGCTTACTGGTTGATGAAGAATTTGTAGGAGAGGTAGATGCAGGTGTGATTGGAGCGGTTGTAGTGGTAGTTGTTGTATTAGCTGAAAAGGAAAAGAATATACATTGTATATAGGGATGTGTACAATAATATTAGAAATCACAGGATTCGCGCAGTTGTATTAAGAATAGCAGGAAAATGACTGCTATTTACCAGAGTGTGCAATAGAACTATAACACACATTAACCTGTAAAGTTAAAGACTGCTGAACCAGATGGCATACAGCTGACTTGGGTGTTTACAATTTCTGATTACCTATGTGCGTGTTATTAGACCATAAACTAATGTATTCACTGAAACATTGTTTATAGAATATTTAGTTTCACAGCAAATTGCAAGGATAGAAATTGATTACCCAATAAAAGTAGCATATTGCACACAATTATTACAAAAAAGGTGCAGACACTGAAATAATAAAACCTAGTAGTTTATCCTTGGGGATGATACCTCCACAGGTGCTGCTCAGTCACATTGTTACTCTCTTTTGCCATTACATAACAGTCTGGTCCTGATCACATACAGCCTAGCAACCAAATGTCAGACATATCTGCTCTGCCCAAGAGAAACAGCAAACTCCCCAATGTACATTTGAGCCTTTAGTGGGCCTTGTCATTGAGGTGCAGCCGACTCCCTCTAGGTATGAGCAGAGCAAAGATCCATACCTGGGATATCTTCCCTTGAGGGTTGCTAAAATACAGAGTATGACACTCACACACTTTAGAGTGAACAAAGCTATTGAATAATAATGATATGCTGTACTGTTACTTATTCCAGACGAACTAGAATTTGACAGCTAGATGGGTCGGGAATGCATTTCTTAGACAGAGCACAAAAATTAACCTTTGGATGCTAAAGCTGACCAATGCAGAGACATCTTTTGCATTCAAAAGGCTACTACAGACTTGTATATGATAATATTTGAATTGATAATGCAAAAATATTTAATAAAGAATTCCGCTTGATTTCAACTGGGTGTTTAAACCACCGAAGCAATGCACTGGAGGCCACTAGTACTTAACCCTTTGAGGGCCAGAGGGGTATGCAACGCATTACTCTTGAGCTATAACTCTGACAGTACCGAAATAACACTCTCCATGGTCCAAATACTATGAAGATTAATTGGAGCTACTTTTATTTAGAAACATTACTATCCCTTTAAAATAAAGCCCCATTTAAAAGGAATTGGAATTCATATTTGTCCCTTGCTGGGCAGCTGTTCCACCTTTGTATTTATACATATGCTTAATGTGTACTTCGACTTGTGACTGCACACATCAATTCGCAAACGTAAAATATGCTGTAGGGCCTGGTAAAGAAAGCTTAGTATCATGGGGCCATACGCAGAAGAAAAAGGATGAACAATTCTGGGACAAACCAACTGCACCAGGGGGAAAAAAAAAAAAAAATATATCCACACATTTAACTAGGGCTTTTAAACCCCTGAATGTTAGAGAGGTATTCAACACAGTGCACTATTTAGCATTCAAGAGGTTTTTAAAAATCAGTGGAATTATGGGAATATTTATTTGTTCCCTATGGTGCAGCAATATACTACAGAATTGCCCATCTTTTCCATTCAGTCTTGTGATGTGACCTGCAGTTTTAACCCCTTCAGTGCCAGAAGGGTACGCAACAGTGCATACCTCTCTGGCACTCAAAGGGTTAATATTGGTGAGGAAAAAGACTAGCAGAAACAATGGCTAGAGCATTTTCACATTGTTAAACACTAAAAACATGACTTACAGGTTGATGTGGTGGGCGAAGCGGTAGATGAATTTGCTACAGAGACAAAATAAAGAGGATCTGAATAAAGCTTGGTCATAACAGTACAAAGACAATCTGAAGTTGCTATAGAACCATGAACACTTGACTCAGAAGTGAGAATACATTTTGATTGGTCAGTTGGACTGTATCGGCCCTAACATACACTTTTTGAAGGCAGGGAAAGAGTACTGCACTTACTGGAGCATATGAATAAAGAAAAGAGGTAAAGCAATTATGGGACCAGGAGCATAACTACAGAGGATTAAGTTGCGCTGAGGACCAGCATTCAATAACAACAGATTTAATGCCGTCGAGGTCACTTCTATTTACGTTAGCCACTTTTTATTGTAAAATGATAGTTTGACATTTTTCTTTTTCCATTTAAAAGGGATAGTAATTTCCGTTTAAGTTGCTGCTATATTGTAGATTTTGAAAAAATAAAGTATCTTGAGTAAATCCCATCTCTCAAACCTGTATGGTTTGAGACATATTCACAGCCAAAGTTTCCCCCTCCATCTCCTTCCCCTGATGTCAACTGTAAAGTCGTCAGAAAATTTGTGTCTGCTGACTCAAGGAGGCTCTTCAGCAGAGCTAAAATAGCGATATTTAAAAAGAACTACTTCGTTGGAACGGTCTACAAAGTGAGCTTGCAAACCAGGCACACTTTGTAGGCTGCTCCAATTAAGTATTTCTTTTTAAATATTGCTACTTTGGCTCTGCCGAAGAGCTGCCGGCTGGTCCCATGACCGGGATCTCTTGCTGTCAGTAGAGTGCTGACGTCCATGCAAGGGGGGGGGGGTTAGCTGCAAATATCTCTCAAACCATAAAGGTCTGAGACATGGGACTTGCCCAGGATATTTTTTTTTTTTAAATCTACAATATAGCAGCAACTTCTAAGTGGGCATTATTAATCCTTTAAGGAAAGGTGAGCAACAGATAGCAGGGGGGGTGGGGGGATGGAGAGTAAACATTCATATTGAATTGCGTTACTCATCGCCCTGGCTCTTGCTTACTGATAAATCATTTTTCTTAGTCCTTGTGGAACAGTGTAACTATGGGGTAAAGTATCCTCCTCTATGAGGCAGGGTAACTGCATGCATAGTTCGCTGGTGGCAGAGACTCCCTGCCAGCTCCACTTTACCCCAGCTTTCATGTATCACTAAGATAAAAATAAATTAAAACAGAGAGAAATAGGGCAGCAAGGTGGTCACCATACCAGATAACCCAGAGAACACCCCTGCCCAGAACTCACATAACCTGTTCTTCTCCAGGTGGGATGTCCTGTCTACCACAAGAACCAAGAGAAGGATTTATTGTTAAGTACTCAAAATCCCCCTTTTTTTCCCTTTCATCTATTGTGGAATATGGGAACAACTGGGATGTTCCAAAGCTATTCACCCAAGATTCCAGGGAGGGAGAGAAAACCCCCAAAATGTAAACTAGTCAGAGACAAAGCAGAAGCAAATATGACCCACACGTGTCAGACACCTATACAGGAAACAAAAAATTAACCCTTTGAGTGTCAGAGAGATATCCAACACAATCATGTCACAGTCTTGCACAGCTGCTCACCAGAAGCCTGGTTCTTCTAGGCACAGGAAGCACCCAGTGCTCTATTGGAATGAGCAGTAATCCTAAAATGCAGAGGTTTCTCCCTAAGAAGAAAAGCCTGGTGAATTGTGGCCTCAATGTAAGAAGCCACTGTTGCCTTAGATGCCACTTAGCCTGCACACAACTCTCAGGAACAATAAAAATGCTAGCCCAATTTGTGTAAAGGTTCTGTGCAATGAACGTAGCATTTCAGACACCTGACTACATCCAAGGAGTGAAGCTCTTGCTCCTGTCAATTCCGTGATTAATATGAAAATCAGAAACCACCTTGGGAAAAACCCTAAAGGGAGTTTGCAGAACCACCTTAACGGTTTAAGAAAAAAATAAATAAGTAATCACAAAGGAAGCTGTACACGACGAAGCCTGTAGCTCGGTCATGCGCCAACAGACACAATCTCAAGCAAGAAAGCAACCTTGAGAGTCAAGAAATGAAGGGATACAACAGTCAAAGACTCAAAATGGTGCTTCTGAAGCACTACCTGGACTTACTTCAAGTCCCACAGAGCAGTGGAATCCCAAAAGACAGGGTAGGCAGACATGAGTCATCCACAAAGGGTTGCTGAAATGTAGACCTTGATGGAAGACTAAGTCCCACCTGATGCCCATCCTGAAGAAAGCCCCAAATAATTGTCAGACTAAAAGAATGGTGCTGTGAGAACAAGGAACAGACAATATGGTACATTTTGGTACGGTTTACAGACCTTCAACATGGTTGCAATAACAGGTTCAGAAAAAACTATTCTTCCTCAAAATGTTTTCTAGCCAACCACTCCACCTCTAGCAGATACAGAGGTTAAAAGGAATTAGATGTACCCATTCTGACCTTCCTTAAAGGAGCATTAAACTTTTTATAAAAAAGTACATATTGTAGGGCTTTTCCCACTGCGGAGGGATAATTGGATTTTAGTCTTACCTGTTAAATCCTTTTCACTTAGTCCATACAGGTTACTGGTACAATGGGAGGCGATCTGCCTCTTTAAGTAGGCAGGAACATTCATCTAAATGTATGCAGGGGGTGGAGCCTCCCCTCCCTCTTAAGCTGCCCTCAGCCAGAACAAGCCAGAATGATTTGAGACACTAATACTGACCAGAGATAAGAAGGAAAAGGAAGACTCCTGTGAGCATGCCCCAAAGGTCTCCCACTGAATGCCACAGGAGAGCCAAGCATGGTCCCTTGACAGGGTGGGAGACCAGTAACCTGTATGGACTAAGTGAAAAGGATTTAACAGGTAAGACTAAAATCCTATTTTTACTGTCGTCCAATACAGGTTACTGGTACAATGGGATGTACAAACACTGAGCTTTCCCAGAGGCGGGAAGAAGGCAAGGACCAAGCGCAAGGCCCAAAAGACACCAGAACTTCTATGAACCAATTAATCATAGAGCCCAATAACAGAAGTGTCAACGGACACAACCAACCAGGGGTAAAAACGAACCCCCGAACTATCACAGCACACTGAACTAGAGCCAACAGGGCTCAACAGCAAGGAAGCACTAAGAACCACAGAAGCAGAAGATCCTAGACAGGCAAGACTGCCTCCAGGACCTTCCTCCCAAAGCTGGCATCAGCCGAGGCCAGTACATCTACACGATAGTGCTTCGAGAATGTGTGCACAGAGGACCAAGTGGTCGCCCGGCACAGTTGATCAGCAGACACTTGAATGAGCAGTAACCCTGAAGGGAACGTGCTTATTCCGCAACTTGTAGGCTTCACGAATGGTAGATTTTATCCAAGATGCAATAGTCACCTTGGATGCCGGTCTCCCTGCCCTAGGCCCCTCAGGAATGACGAACAGAGCGTCAGACTTCCTGATAGACTCAGTGCGATGAACATAAAATTTAAGACAATGCACTACATCCAACAAGTGGAGATCCCTCTCCTTGTCAGAGGAAGGGTTAGGACAGAAAGAGGGCACCACAATCTCCTGATTGATGTGAAACTCAGAGACAACCTTGGGTAAAAACTCCTTGGAAGTGCGGAGCACAGCCTTATCCTTGTGGAACACCAGGTAAGGAGGTTTACAAGACAGAGCTTGTAACTCCGTCACCCGACGAACTGATACAATAGCCAAAAGAAAGGCCATTTTCCAAGGAATGGAAGCCAAGGATTAAAACGGGGTTCTCTGAAGAACCCCCAGCACCAAACTGAGGTCCCACTGGGGAGCTGGACTCTTGAAGGCAGGCCGAACATGAGCCACACCTTGGAAGAAAACTTTTACATCAGGAAGAATGGCAATGCGTTCCTGGAAAAATACAGACAGAGCAGAAGTCTGAACCTTGAGAGAACTCAGGCTAAGTCCCTTCTCAACACCATCCAGCAAAAAGGCCAGGACCGTGGGAAGATGAAAATCGAGCGACAAATCCTTATCAGCACACCATGCAACAAAAGTTGACCAAATTCGATGATAGATCTTGGAGGATACAGGCTTACGAGCCCTAAGCATTGTAGACACCACAGAAGAGGAAAACCCTTTCTTCTTCAAAATTGAGGATTCAACCTCCAAGCCATCAAATGGAGATGCTGAACATCCTCCTTCCACAGGTAGCCTTGAAGCAGTAGATCTGGACGGGCAGGGAGCAGAAAGGGATCTGCCACGGACATGGCCAGCAGATCCGGATACCAGGACGGACGAGGCCAATTCGGAGTGATTAGGATGACAGGGCAACGTTCCACCTTCAGCTTCTGGATGACTCTGATCAACAGAGGAAGAGGAGGAAAGATGTAGGCTAGGGAGAACTCCCAAGGTATTGACAATGCGTCCACCACTAGAGCAAGAGGGTCCCTTCACCGAGAGCAAAACACTGGAACCTTCCTGTTGTGTCTGGTAGCCATCAGATGCACTACAGGTACCCCCCACATCTGGGTTAGAAGGTGAAACACCTCTGGATGAAACGCCCACTCCCCGCTGTCGACAGTGTAACGACTGAGAAAGTCTGCCATGACGTTGTCTACGCCTGGAATGTGTACCGCTGAAATGACGGGAACATGTGCTTCCGCCCAAGATAAAATGGCCTTGACTTCTAACCATGCGGTGAGACTTCTTGTGCCGCCTTGTCTGTTGATGTAGGCCACTGTGGTGGCGTTCTCGGACTCCACTCTGACTGGACAACCCTCCAGTTGACATTCCCAGTGTCTCAGGGCAAGAAAGATGGCACGAAGTTCCAGAACATTGATGGAGAGGAGAGATTCTTCCAGACCCCATTTCCCCTGAGCACTGAAACGACCCAACACTGCCCCCCAACCCCAGAGGCTGGCATCCGTCGTGACTGTGGTCCAATAGGGAATCTGAAATGACCTCCCTTTCAGGAGATGAGACAGGTCCAACCACCATTCCAAGCTCAGCTCGACATGAGGAGGCAGAGAGACTGACAGATGCAGATGATCTGGATGATTCCTGCACGTCTGGATCACGAACCTCTGAAGTTCCCTGGTGTGTGCCATGGCAAATGGCACTGCCTCTATTGTGGAAATGAATTTCCCCACAAGAGAAGTCAACTTCGGTACTGGAACCCTCTCGAGATCCAGGATCTTGGATACACAGAGAGCAATCTGATGAGCCACTTCTTCTGGTAAAAACACCATGCACTGCTGAGTGTCGAACAGGAGACCCAAGAAGAGGATCTGTTGAGACGGGATCAAGTCTGACTTGTCCAGATTCACAATCCACCCGTGGCGAATGAGTGTCTGGATGCACTTCTGAACCCGATGGTGAAGAATTTCCGCAGATGAAGCTTTCAGGAGCAAATCGTCCATGTAGGGAGTCATCCTGATACCATCCCGATGAAGCACAGCTATCAAAGCCCCCAAGACTCTCTGAAAAACCTGAGGAGCTGAAGTCAGTCCAAAGGGAAGAGCTGAAAATTGAAAGTGGCCCCTGGGGCAGACAAACCTGAGATACCGCCTGCTTTCTGGATGAATAGGGATGTGCAGATATGATTCTTGGAGGTCCAGGGAAGCAAGGAACTCCCCTGGAGACATAGCGGCTATCACAGTACGCAGGGACTCCTGACGATAGTGGGTACTCACAACAAAGGAATTGAGATCCTTGAGGTCCAGAATAGGACGGGCGCCCCCGTCCTTTTTGGCCACAACGAACAGGTTGGAATAAAATCCTGAACCTGTGTCCTCTGAAGGAACCAATTCCAGGACTTCTTTGTCCAAAAGATCCTGAATAGCGTCGAACAGACGTCTTTTTGTAGGCTCCTGAGAAGGACGAGTAAAATGGAACCGAAAGGGAGGAGAGAAAGGGATCCTGTATCCCTCTGATACCGCCTGAATAACCCAAGGGTCCGTTACTGACTCCTCCCAAATCCGGCGAAAAATGTAGAGACGACCACCTACAGCCGGATGCGGACCCGGGTTCGGTGAGTCATGCCGAAGCAGTCTTGGAGGTCTCGGCCTTAGGGGCAACTTTTGGCTTCCAGGACTGTTTGGGCTTGGAGGAGGAGCGCGCAAAGGACGGACCCGCCTGGGACGCAGAGCGTGTCTCAGTTTGGAAGGAACGAAAGGACCGATTGCGTTTGGCTGGAAACTTCTTTTTGAAGACTGATGGTAGAAGAGTACTTTTACCGCCAGTAGCCTCACTAACCATCTCCTTAAGCTCAGATCCAAACAGTGAAGTCCAGTCCCTTGGAAGGGCAAAGAAAGCAAGGCTTTCTTAGAAGCGGTGTCAGCAGACCAAATTTTTAGCCAAAGAGCACGTCTAGCCACCACAGAGGAAGTGGAGGCCCTCGCCATCATGCGCACAGCATCAAAAGCAGCGTCAGAAACATAATTCTGAGCTTCAGATATATTAGCAAGAAGTTGTAACTGCTCAGACACTGGCGCATCCTGGTGAACCGCCTCAGTAAGCTGTTCGGTTCAGACCGCAATGGCCCGGTTAACCAACGCCACTGCAAAGGTTGGACGCATGGCAGTGCCAATAGAGGCAAAAATAGATTTAAGACAAGTTTCCAACTTTTTGTCCGTCCAATCTTGCAGGGCAGAAGCATCAGAGACAGCCAAGGCAGTAGATTTAGACAACCTAGAAACTGGAGCATCCACCTTAGGAGGATGAACCCATTTAGCCAGTTCAGTCTCAGGAAAAGGATAACGTTTAGCAAACTTTTTTGATACAGAAGAGGATTTATCAGGATTTCTCCACGCATCAGAGACTAAACGTGCAAGAGTAGGATTAGTAGGAAAACATATAACAGTCTTAGAAGGTTTCTGAAACACATCCGTTGAGTCATGAGTAGATTCCTGACTCAAGGGAAGGTTGAGGGTGGTTAGCACAGCTCTGATCAAACCCTCAGCAGAGAGTTCAGGGTCACACTCAAAAGGGTCACCAATGGACCTGGTAGACTCAATAACAGTGCCCTCCTCAACATCAGAATCCTGCAACAATTCTTCCTCAGAAGAATCAGACACATCAGGGGCACCCTGTGGCTTGGGCAGGGTGGTCCTGATAGCGGAGGGGGTCTGCCAAACCTGAAGAGCCCCCTGAACCTGAGAGGGGAAGAGCTGAAGAGTGGATCTGAGATCCCTAGTGGCAGCCTTGAACTCTTTAACCCATGTTGGCTCAATGGCGTGACTGGAAAGCCCTGGGTTGCTGTCATGGCCTTCCGCACATTTTGGCATAAATGACCAGAAAATTCTCTAGGCAGCCCAGAGTGACAAGAGGAGCAAAACGCAATGGGGGAAACAGACACCCCAGCCTCCTTAGTCTTGGGTCTAGCCCCTGACTCCAGTGGAGTAGACATGCTCACAGCGTCAGATATACTCCACTGACAATCACCCAATTGAAGTGTGAAAGATTAAATATTCACCCCAGAAATGCTTAAAATTAAACTTATCTGGCAAGCGAAGGGTTAATCTGCAGAGGAGAGAGAGAAGGCTCGGTCCCTGCGTAGTATACTCGCTGAGAAGAACTCACAAAATGGCTGCCGTGACGGTAGCCAATCAGAAAACGGGCGCGAAACAAGCGCTCATGGGAAACGTAGTTTTTCTCAGAAGTACCCCAAAACAGAGTCCGAAGCCCCCCAAGACACCGAATCATGCAACCGGATGATAGAGCAAGGGAAGACCAACAAAATGAGTCCACTCTGAAGTCGCTGTGATAAGCGGTTCCAGAGATACGTCCCACACTGTGTAAACCCATACAGAGTAAAGGAGCAATGGCGTCTATGCGGGAAAAGCGCGCTTAAAGGCGCGGAACAAACTTTTAATAAAGTTACCCTGACAGAAAAAAGTTACCAAACACATATAAAACACATGTAAAACATGATATAACAATATCCCAATGAGGAAAACAGCAGGGAAAAAGGTTAAAACCCCCATAAACTGCTCCAAAACCCAGGGACTACACACATACATTGCATAAATACAAGCAATATAAAGAAAAAACACCCAGTGAGTGCTGGAGTGCATAACGAGAACTCCCAAATACAAGCCCAATGAAGGGACACTGTGGGACAAGTGGACCTTCAGCACTCAAAGGGTGGCTCACCTTTCTGCAGAACTTCTGTCTTCAGGTAACCATGTAAATAGGGAATTAACCAAAGGAAAATTCCCACCAGGGAAGCTACTTGACTCAAGTTGTTCCCTCTTCAGGGCATAAGGTCCACCAGAAAATCCCTGGAAGCTGCACTAGCCACTTTGGAGAGGGCAATTGTCAGCCATGGTCACCCGCCTAATGGTGGTATTCCATATTTGAAGAAAACAATAAAAAAACTAAAGTTGATTGAGAGATGTTCTCCACCTGATGTGCACAGCACGCAGGAACAAATCATTCTGGCTTGTTCTGGCTGAGGGCAGCTTAAGAGGGAGGGGAGGCTCCACCCCCTGCATACATTTAGATGAATGTTCCTGCCTACTTAAAGGGGCGGATCGCCTCCCATTGTACCAGTAACCTGTATTGGAGGACAGTGAAATATATTTACAGCGTTTTTCCAGTTAAACCCTGTGTTTTTTTGGGGGGTTTTAAGCAGTGCCTTCTGGTGGTCATATTCCAATTAATTATTCTGTTACGGTTAAATGGAAAGGACAGTCAGTGACATACAGGTTCTCCAAGGAATGTAAAAGAAACTGCATGGAAAGGACACTTGGGGTAACCTGAGGCAACATGGCACTCTAGCCCCTCGTCACATGACCAATTACTTTATTCAGTTCTTGATCAACCAGATGCTTTCACATGAAAGGAATTGAAACCAGAGATATATTTAAGACTAATTCAAAGATCAAACCTTTAACGAATGGGTACGGCTCGTTGTAACAGAGCACTAAGGACTTGACAATGAACCTGGCAGAGTCAAAGGCAGCTTTAGTAAGATATGCTATGGCCTCAAGATTCTTAGAGATTCAGGAAAATGTCCCTTTTTGGGGTGTCTAAATGAACTGTATCCAACAACTGCTCCTCTGAAAAAGCCATGGCTCTAGTCATTCATGCAGTAGCAAAGGCTGGGTGTAAGGCCGTCCCAGAAGCTGCAAATTGAGCCTTAAAATGAGAATTCAGGGGATTATCTTCCTGATCCTTCAAGGCAGCTATATCTACAACTGGTAAGGCTTTGTAAGCTTTGAAAGTTGTGAAATTGGGGGGGGGGGGGGGACACAGCAGTTATGGGGGGGGGGGGTTGTCCACTGCTGCAGCAAAGCAGGGGGGGAAACACATATGGGAATAAAAAGGTTTTTTAAAATCAGGAGGCTTTAACTCCTCAAATATCACTTGATCAAGGGAGTGTCTGGAGATACGGAACAGTAGCCAGGTAAAAAGTACAAATTAGATTAAAGGGTCAGAGTGCCACAGACCTTAGATTGTGGCTGCCAGACAGAAACAGATAGGACATGCTTACAAGACCTCTGAATCTGTAGTCCTAGTCAGTTCAAAGGCTCCCACGATACACACAAGAGGAAAAAAAAAAAAAAGAAAAAAGAAAGTGAGACTACCTAAATAAAACTCAGAAAGCCATCCTCAAGCAAGACACAGGTCCTGTGAAATTCTGCCCCATGTTCCATATACATCCTGGATATAGGAGTCCATCTAATGGGGGATTGAATAGCATCAAATAATTTAGAAAAACAATAAACCAAACCAAGAGAATCTTCTTCCCGACTGTCTTGTACCACAACACTTTTGCAACGAAGCTTACTAGGTGGGGGTAAAGTAGAGCTGGGAGGGAGTATCTACCTCCAGAGAAAACACTGTATGCAAGTGCTGTGTCTCCTAGAGGAAGATAGTTTACCCCATGGTTCCTGTGTTCCACAATCAATGGAAAAAAAAGTGTCCTTTAAATCAGTATCCAGCTCATCTTGCCACCTTTTTAATACTTTATGACACATTATGAATGGTGACAGATTTACTTCTGAAGATACTGTCCTCCTTTTACCTCCAACCATCTGACTTATTTTTTCCTGTAATGCCACCTTTTGTAAACATCACGGCCTTAATGATTTAATGTTTATTTATTAACATTAAAACAGGGTTAGGAAAGAAGTCCAATGTAGTTTGTACTGGCAAGCAGGGCCGAAATGTTCACTATAACTAGTCATGACCCATGAGTGTCCGCTGGCTTCTAGTTTATATGAAATCTGATTTGAACCACCAAGGAAATTTATACCAGTCTATTAATCTCTAACTAATAAAACAAGACCCAGAAGACAAGTACAAAATGATTGTTCACACATTGCTGGCAATCAAAAGTATATATCTGTTAAAAGTTTGATTTGATTTTGTCATCATTTTCTACACTGGCTCTAACATAATTCAAAAACAAATTATTACAAATCTTTAGGAAATGACTGAATAAGAAATTATAGTATACACTTTGCCTGCCAAACTCGCACTTCTGGGGCAGGCAACCCATGGCCCTCTAGCTGTATTGTTGGATAGTTATTGTAGAAGCTCAAAAACAGCTGGGTAGCCACAGCTGGCGTAACCCTAGTCTATTTCAAAGAAACGTTTGTTACCTGTTGAAGTCACAAGGCTGGATGCTGTTGTGGGCAAACCTAAAATACAAAATTAAACAAAAACGGTGTAAAAGGCATTGACAAGTATTATAGTTTAATATATGTTAACCCTTTAAGGTCCAGGGGCACACAATGCATTACGAGGCAATGCGTAGGATAGCACTATGGTCCTTAAAGCGTTAATGTTTGTTTGTAGTCTAGGAGTAAGATTCAAAGCATTAATGCTTTTCCACAAAGAGTCCAAGGTCCTGTTTGAAAGTAATAAAGCATACAGCGCACTGGTCTGCTTTCTATTCACTTCCTTTTGCTGGCAGATTACAGGACCGTCTGGGAACATCAAGACAGACCCTTCGAGTGCCAGAAGGGTGCGAGATTCATTGCTTCACAACACTGAGTTACTAAGCTGGATACGTATACTAACAGGGACGACACTACGCAATATGTTGCCATTAAGTTCTCAGTTGATGACAAGTCTTCAGCCTACAGAGTGTAATATGCTAGAGAAGAATCTGAACAATTCTGAAGCAAACCAACTGCACCACAGGGGACAAATATGCATTCCCTAAATTCTCACTGATACAAATGGGACTAGTAACCCCTTGAATTGCTAGGGAGTTCTCCAATGCATTAAGAATCAGTGGGAATAGCTTTTTGTCCCCTATGGTGCAGACTGATTTGCTCCACTTTTGCTTTGATACACATGCCCCAATATTTCCTAATTCTACATTATTAGTAATGATACCATATAATCACCAACAGGGAACACACTTCCCAAGCCTGTGCCAGAATCCCCCATTTGGGCTCTATCTAAAAGCCCCCACCACCATGCCTCAGAATCTTCCTCTGTGGGCCTGTTGCCCCCATTTCTTTTGATTCTGTGAGCCTTATTCGTCAAGAGGTGTGATTCTGGAGGAAATCAACAGCACCATATGGCTCAAATGAAAACCTTCAAATTTACATCAGTTTAAAGAAGCGGTACACTTCTTTTTTTTTTTTTTTTAATATAAAAACATATTGTGGGGGTTTTCCTGCCGAGTAAAACAATGGTACTCACATTGCTGGAATTATTACAGTTTAAGCCTCTCTCTCTAAACATTGTTATCTTTGTAGTCAGATTTCAATTAGTTTTTCTGTTGGATTCCATGGGAGTGGCGATTCACCAACAAACAGTTCTGACAAAATGTCATAGAAACTGCCTAGTCACTTCCTGTCAGTTTGAACTTTCAGGAACTTATGACATTTTTTTACTCACTTTTTGACAATTTGAACAGTTATAACTTTTTACTAAAACAAATAACAGAAGTGAGAGTACTCTTGTTTTAGTCAACAGAAAAAGACCTATAACAAAAAAATTGTTGTGCCTTTAAATTGGACTTTTAAACCCTCATGTGCTACAGTGTTCAACGTATGAAGCAACGCTTTGGAGAGCACTAGAATTCAAAGGGTTGAAAGCTCTCTCTAAATAAATGGGAATCTTGATTTCCCCTATATTGGTGCAGTTGTTTTAGTTTGAAGAATAGGACCATATAATGGGATCTCAATCAAAGGAACTTGCTTCCCATCACACACCAGCTTCATTTAGTGGAAAAATTCCTCTCCTAGCACAATCCAGCCCTGGCATCTGGTGGCAAGAAGCTTGAGCATGACCTGAACATAACATCTTGCTGGCCTATGCTATCCAGTAGAATCTCAAAGAGATCGTGTTTACATTTGATATAGCGTGCGTAATTGCATGGGTAAATAGATTTAAAAGTACACATGAAGCCATTGGATTAATTAAATGGATATAAATACATCTGTGATAAACTGTTTGAACATTTGTGAAGGCTAGTGTGTGTGTCTGAAATAAAAAATGCAAGTGTAACTGCATGTATGTGCATATAAATGTCCATTAGTGTGAGCACATGTAAACTAAGGTTAGCAAGCAGATTTATGTGTATTAAAGGGATTGTAATGTCATAAAACAACTAAATCACTGACTCTTCATTATAATATAAGAAACACATTGCGGCATTTCAAAGCCCTTACATTTCTGTAGTACATAACATATTAACTGTAGAAGGATCCCTCATCCGCCCCTTCAGGCCACCTCCCACTGAATCTCTAATCATGTTGTGCGACCTGACTGAAGCAGAGAGGGACAAACTTCAGTGAGTAAGCATAAGGAAAACCCTGCTCCCCCTTGACGAAGGAGGGCAGGATTTTCTTTTGCTTACTGAAGTTTGTCCGTCGCTGCATCCGTCCGAACCTACATTAGTAACGTGGCCAGAAGGGGAGGGCAGGGGATCCTTCTATAGTGAATATGTTATGAACAACAGAAATGTAAGTGCTTTGAAATAGAGCAATGTGTTTCTTATATTATAAAGTAGATTCAGCAAACTAGTTGTTTACAACATTACAATCCCTTTAAAGGAGGAATTATTTCCTAATAAGTGGCTCCTAATTTACCATAAAAACTTACCTAGGTAGGTGTCCATCAAAACAGCAGCCCATTACAAGGATTTATTGTTTTGATCAACACTTCAATAGAGATCACTTTATACAGGAAACTGTAGAGATTATGCAATGAAATGAAAAGATATACCTGACTGCTATACCTAGGTAAGTTCTTCTGATTAAACAAATTAAGAGCCACTTATCCTTAGTGGATAATGTTTGAAAACCATGAAAACTATACAGCAATATTACATGTGAGCATGACGACTTGACACCTCACTATATAAGTCTTGTACATTATCAAGTGTGTGCAGCTTATGAAAGATCAGTGTAATACTATACCTGCACAGGTGTCCGCTGTACAGTTCTCTGGAACAGAACTTTCATTTTTACATCTTGGCAAGTCAGACACTAGGAAATAAAATATTTTGTAAGTATGTATCCACAATTATTCTATCAGAACATACAAGGCCTTATTCAGAAGGATAAAGTACAGCAATTCTAAGTCAAACTAAGTAAACCATGAGACTAGATAAAATGACCCATTTATTCATATGGGGATTTCAAAGAGGAACTTTAATGAACTGTGCACAGGGTAACGGCGGCACAGGACTTCCCAGCCCTGAAATTCTCCTCCCACCTCCTTCCCAGCTCTCCCAGGAAGCGTGGTCATGCTTCTCTTTGTATGTGCATCTAGTCTATCGTTACAGCAATCTCCGTTTATCTTTATACTGAGCTTGGGAGAGCTAGGAGGGAGGTGGGAGCACAATTTCAGGACTGGGAAGCCCTGCTCCAATGTGCCACTGTTACCCTGTGCCACAGAATGCTGAAGTGGATATATGAAGTATCAATCTGAGAGTGAATTTCTCTTAAACTATGGACTTACAGAAAAACAAAAACCCTACAATCTACAAACCACAACACTAATAATAGGAGACAAGGTTTATTAAATGTGAAAGTTCCAGTTTAAATCTTTGATCCTCTCTAGAATTCAAAGGGTAAAAAGCCCCACTTAAATCAATATGGATTGGGGGAGGTGTATTTGTTCCCTATGGTGAAGTTAGCTTGTGCCAGAATTGCGCCTGTTTAGCCTATTATTGCTGTGTTAAACAATGAAGCCTCAAGCCTCCTCCTAGTACTCCAGTACAGGTTTCTTCCATTCATTTAATTAGCTGGGAAACAGGGAAGTACAAGGGTTATTCACCAATGGTTCTTTTCCAGCAGTAGGGCGTACATGAGATCTTATTCACGTGAGCAATAGCTGTAGAAAGGTCAGCTAAACCCCTTAAAGACCAGAGAAGTGTCAACTGCATTACACATCTCTCTAGTCCTTAAGGTGTTAAAAGGAAAGTGCATGGGATCATGGAGGCTAAGTAGTAGTTCTGGAGTAAACCAACTACACCACAGGGGACTAACAAATAACTCCATCAATTTAAATGGGTCTTCAATTTGGTTAAAAGCCTAAATTAAAATATCAGTGGGAATATTTATGCCCAAGGTGCAGATGGTTTTGCACTAGAATTGTTTCACTTTTGTCTTTGTGAATATGGCCCTAGGTCTTTCAAAAGTAGACTTGGCAACACTGCAGGAGCTGCACTACACAATTTCTGCCAGTGATATATTATATATTATGATTAATATAAATGCAGATGCAGTAATGCACACTTTTACTAAAGTGGAACTATCACCATAGGTAAAGTCACCCTGCAATAATTAGGCAAGTGGTGACTAGCATAAAGTTATATTACCTCTCAGAACGACACAATTCTACAGAAATCCTTAATCTTCCGAGACTGACGGCCAGGGCAATGCAGTCCGTGAGCCTGTGCCGTCAGTCCCTTCCAGTGCCTTTCGGCACAGTGCAATGCTTCTTAATGGAGACCAGACTGACAAGTGCAGGCGGGCAAACAAGATGTCTGCACTGATGCCTAGCTGCCGGTCTCAGAAGATTAAGGATTTCTGTAGAATCATGTCATTCTGAGAGGTAAGATAGTCACCACCTGCCTAATTATTGCAGGGTGACTTTACCTATGGTGATAGTTCCACTTTAAGAGTATACACACTTCAGAGAAGACTGACACAACCACACAAAGAGGATTTTAGTTATCTTAACATTAAATCTTTTTTTCTCTTAGTCCACAGGAACCATGTGGTAAAGTCTCCTCCAAAGGGAAGGGCACTTAAAAAAAAAAAGTAGGGCCTTTGAGGAGGAGACTCCCTTCTTTACCTCTAGATTTTTACCCTTGCCTCTCAGTTTCAATGTATAGCAAATGTAACAAAGAAAACAAAAGCAAAAGCAAGAAATCCCCTGAACTAAGACCGAAAAGAGGAGACCTCTGCCCAGCGACTTAAGCCACAGGATTATTTTTTTTTTTTCCTAAAACTGGGAGTACTGTGTTCCCCATGGTCTAAGAGAAAAGGATTTAAATGATAAGTTCACCAAAATCCTTTTTTCTCTTATGTTCATTGTGCAAACCATGGGCATATACCAGAGCATTCACCATGATTCCTGGAAGGGAAAACAGAGAAAAATTTCCACTGTAGACCAGTATTCCACAGAACTAACTGGTATCATATAAACCTCAAGTGTCAACAGTCACCAAACATGAACAATAAACAACTGAACAAGAACCAGCAGGGTTCAGAACTGTAATATACAGGTTCCTGCTTGGGTTCAGAACTCTGCATAAAGAAAGCTAGGAAAGAAGTCCATAAACAGGTACTACCACTGCCTGAAGGATTTTCCAGCCAAAGCAGACCTAAGCTGGGGCCAGGACACTGACACTGTTATGTTTGGTGAAGGAACTCAAAGAAGACCAGGTCACCGCCTTCCTTACACAGCTGCTCAGCAGAGGCCTGATCTTTGTAAGCCCAAGATGTGCCTTGACCCAGAAAAGACCAGAATTCTTTCTGAGCATGATACTTTGGACGCAGCCTAGCCTGCTCGAGGCCCCTCCGGAATGACAAATAGCCTGATTTCCTGAAAGATTAGGGAACAGCTGC